>JASDDO010000031.1:269851902-271051902 GCA_030015575.1 Agapanthus africanus | reverse complement strand
CCGAGATTCGAGTTGACTCGTCCGAGACGAGAACTGATCCGGGCAGTACGCCGGTTGTACCCGAGCAGGCTGTTCCTGCCGTGACAGATCAGATCGCCACGCTAGGGGCTGGTATGCAGGAGATGCGCCAGACGGTGGGGTCTAGCATGCAGGAGATGCGCCAGATGATAGGATCGCTAGTTGAGACGCTTCGAGCCCAGCGACCAGAGGTAGCTCCACCTGTTCCAGAGACCGCGATGGTACCTACCGCACAGCCAGTTGTCCCCGCAGCCACGGAGGTGATCACAGTGTCGCTATCAGAGTTCATGAGGCTGAAGCCTCCGGTCTTCACAGGCACCGATACAGCCGAGGACCCCCAGTCTTTCATAGACAGGATGGCCAGGATATGTCGTTCCCTTAGATGCGCAGATGCGAGATGGGTCGAGTTCGCGAGCTTTCGCCTAGAAGGTCTTGCGCAGAAGTGGTGTGACTCAGTTGAGAAGGGCAGAGCAGCAGGTCTTCCTCCTATGACCTGGACGGAGTTCGTGACCATATTTCTAGCCCATTTCCTTCTCCAGAGTGTTAGGGATGCCCGAGCACGCAGGTTTGAGTCCTTGCGCCAGACGCCAGGGATGACAGTGGCAGAGTATGACGTGCTATTTACAGAGCTAGCAGTCTATGCCCCATATTTAGTGGCTACCGAGGAGTTGCGAGTCAGGAGATTTGTTCGAGGCTTGCTTACACCATTGTTCCTTGCGATCAGCGCACAGCACTACGAGACCTATGCAGCTGCTGTAGACGCAGCCCTAGTGGTCGAGGAGCACCTTGCTGAGACTTCGGCAGTTCCAGAACCGAAGAGAGTTCGTACTGGTATTTCCGCACGGAGACAGACATTCAGACGCCGCGACAGGTATCGTTCTAGTACGGGGGGTGGCAGAGATTCGGGACGGAGCCAGATGTTTAGTTCATATCCACGAGAGAGTCAGCAGTCGCCGCGGGGTTGCTTCAGATGTGGCAGCCTACTTCACCTCGTTCGAGATTGTCCATAGACACACCGGAGGGAGGCAGCGGCACCGCATGTTACCTTACCACCTTCACCACCCCAGAGGGCGTTGCCCGTTGTACCTACCGTTGCTCCGCGCCAGACTCATGCACAGCGAGGTCGTGGGCGTGGGGGAGTTGCTCAGAGGGGGCGAGGTGACCGAGGCAGAGGGCAGTCAGTCGCAGGTGGTGGACAGGCACGGGTTTTTGCTTTGACACATCAGGACACGCAGGCGTCCAATGCAGTTGTTTCAGGTATCCTTCCTGTATGTTCAGTTGATGCTCATGTATTGTTCGATCCCGGATCCACACACTCGTACGTATCCACACACTTTGTGCCGAGTCTGGGTAGAGAGTCCGGCTTGCTTGATCAGCCGCTTGTGGTGACCACTCCTGTGGGAGAGTCGTTTGTTGCTAGGCACGTGTTCCGATCCTGTACCGTCTGTATTGGCGAGAGAGAGTTGCCTGTCGACTTGATCCTTCTGGAGATGTTGGACTTCGACGTTCTTTTGGGTATGGATTGGTTAGCCACTTGCTATGCTTCTGTGGACTGCCGTGAGAAGACAGTTAGATTCTTCTTTCCTGGTGAGTCGGTTTTTGTTGTGTTGGGGGACCGTAGTGCCGCCCCTCACAGTGTGATTTCTTCTTTTCGCGCTGGACAGCTTTTGAGGAAGGGATGTCAGGGATTTCTCGCCTATGTTTGCGATGCTCGCGCTACACAGGTTCCATTGGATCAGGTTCCGGTTGTTAGCGAGTTTCCTGATGTGTTCCCTGACGAGCTTCCAGGGTTGCCGCCCGAGCGCGACATTTCTTTCTGTATTGATTTGGTTCCTGGCTCGGGGCCTATTTCCATACCGCCTTATCGGATGGCCCCGGCGGAACTTCGAGAGTTGAAGGGTCAGTTGCAAGACTTACTGGACAAGGGACTTATTCGACCCAGTGTTTCTCCTTGGGGTGCTCCAGTCCTGTTCGTCAAAAAGAAGGACGGCAGTTTGCATCTGTGTATCGACTACCGGCAGCTGAACAGGGTGACAGTGCGGAACAGGTATCCTTTGCCGCGTATCGACGATTTGTTCGACCGGCTTCAGGGGGCGGGGTACTTTTCGAGGATCGATTTACGATCGGGCTATCATCAGCTGCGGGTTCGACAGGAGGACATTCCCAGGACAGCTTTCCGTACGCGCTACGGCCATTACGAGTTTTTGGTGATGTCGTTCGGACTCACCAATGCGCCTGCAGCATTCATGGACTTGATGAACCGTATTTTCCGGCCTTACTTGGATCTGTTCATTATAGTCTTCATCGACAATATCTTGGTGTATTCCCGGAGTAGTGAGGAGCACGAGCAGCACCTGCGGATTACATTGCAGACCTTGAGGGAGCACCAGCTTTATGCGAAATTTTCCAAGTGTGCTTTTTGGCTGGACAGCGTGGACTTCTTAGGACACGTGATTTCACGAGACGGTATATGTGTAGACCCGAGGAAGATCGAGGCCGTTCAGCGTTGGCCCAGACCCACATCGGTGACAGAGATTCGCAGCTTTTTGGGGTTGGCCGGTTACTACAGGCGTTTTGTGCAGGACTTCTCACGTATTGCTGCACCGTTGACCGGGTTGACCCGGAAGGGAGTTCCCTTCGATTGGACGGAGGAGTGCGAGCACATTTTTCAGCAGTTACGGACTCGGCTGACGACGGCACCGGTGTTATCTTTACCTTCCGGATCGGGCGGATTTGTGGTCTTTTGTGATGCTTCTCGAGTGGGGCTGGGATGCGTTTTGATGCAGCACGACAGGGTGATCGCGTATGCTTCGCGACAATTGAAAAGACATGAACAAAACTACCCCACTCATGACTTGGAGATGGCTGCAGTGGTCTTCGCACTTAAGATCTGGCGACATTATCTCTACGGCGAGTCGTGCCAGATATTCACGGATCACAAGAGTCTGAAATACATATTCCAGCAGCGGGACCTGAACCCTCGGCAGCGTCGATGGATGGAGTTAGTGAAGGATTACGACTGCGAGATTTTATATCACCCGGGCAAGGCAAATGTGGTGGCGGATGCTTTGAGCAGGAGGCCCGGGAGTAGCCTATCTTGTTTGAGCGCTGTACAAGGGCAGTCATCGGCAGATTGGCAGATATTATGCGACAGCCGAGTACAGTTCGAGTTCACGCCGATTGGAGGACAGCTAGCGCATGTCCGTGCACGGCCACAGTTGATCGATCGCATACGTGAGGCACAGCTCAGTGATGACCGATGTTCAGAGATCATGGCACAGATTGGACAGGGCAGATTTTCCGAGTTCGTGATCGATGATCAGGGGATACTACGATTTGGAGTCAGACTGTGCGTACCAGATGCTGAGGGACTGAGACACGAGATTCTTGAGGAGGCACATCGATCGGTATATAGCGTCCATCCCGGTTCCACCAAGATGTATTATGATATGAGAGGTGTTTATTGGTGGGACGGAATGAAGAGGGACATTGCAGATTTCGTGTCGAGATGCCTGACTTGTCATCAAGTCAAGGCTGAGCACCAGAGGCCCGCGGGAGAGCTACAGCCGCTACCCATTCCGGAGTGGAAGTGGGAGCAGATTTCGATGGATTTCGTGGTGGGTCTACCCATGTCTAGTCGGGGGTATGACTCCATCTGGGTGATCGTGGATCGTTTAACGAAAGCGGCTCACTTCCTACCGGTGAAGACGACTTTCAGATTTACTCAGTACGCCCAGATCTACATTGACGAGATAGTGCGACTACACGGAGTCCCGACGTGCATTGTGTCCGACAGAGGCACCCAGTTTACTAGTAGACTATGGCAGAGGCTTCAGGAGGCTTTGGGCACTCGCTTGAGTTTCAGCACGGCGTTTCACCCGCAGACCGACGGCCAGTCAGAGCGGACCATCCAGACTCTCGGGGACATGCTCAGAGCTTGTGTATTAGATTTCGGAGGTAGCTGGGATCATCATTTGCCCTTAGTAGAGTTCTCCTACAATAACAGCTACCAGGAGACCATTTGAGGCTCTCTATGGGAGGAGATGCAGGTCGCCCACTTGTTGTACAGAGCTCAGTGAGGGCAGTATCTTAAGGCCACAGATCGTTGAGGAGACGACCGCGAAGATCCAGTTGATTCGCGATAGGATGAGAGCAGCCCAGAGTAGGCAGAGATCTTATGCAGACCGTCGGCGACGCAGACTTGAGTTTTCTGTTGGTGATCATGTTTTCTTGAGGGTCTCCCCAATGAAAGGTGTGATGAGGTTTGGGAAGAAGGGGAAGCTCAGTCCCAGATATGTGGGCCCCTTCGAGATCCTCGAGCGTGTTGGTGCAGTAGCCTACCGTTTAGCCCTTCCGCCCAGTTTTCCAGACGTGCACCCGGTATTTCATGTCTCGATGCTCCGCAGATATCTTCATGATCCTTCGCATGCGATTCAGCATCCGACGATCCAGCTTGAGCGCGACCTTTCCTATGCAGAGCAGCCGGAGATGATCTTGGATCGACAAGTGAAGAAACTGAGATTGAAGGACATTCCATCAGTTAAGGTACTTTGGCGTGGCCAGAACCGTGAGGAGGTCACTTGGGAGACCGAAAGCGAGATGATGAAGACGTATCCCCATCTTTTTCAAGGTACGTGTAGTTAGATTTTTGAAATTCGGGGACGAATTTCTATAAGGAGGAGAGATTGTAACACCTTAGGACTTGTTTAGTGAATAATTATATTTAAATAATGGTTTTTAACAAAAAGTTTACCAAATTGTGTTTTAAATATTTTTCCTAATTTAATAAATATTTTTCCAAAATTTTCCTAGGCTTGCACACACATGTGCATGTAAACTATGGTTTTTAAATTAAGTTAATACCATGATTATCAACCATGGTGGGTTAATCATAGGATTAAGTCTTTTGGGTAATAAGTGAGTTTAATTAGTTAAATTGTATTGTTTTAAATTGAGTTGTGTTGGTGTTGACTTGAGAGAGAGAGAGGGAGTGGGCATTATGGCTTAGCCCATGCTTGGCTTTAATGAAGAGAGAGAGAGAAGGGTTGACAATTGGACCTTTGGGTGTTTCCTCTCATTTCCTTGCCTTTCTTTCAAGCCTCACACTCACACACACAACACTTACCTTCAGCTCCAGAACCCCAGCACCAAGCTTCACAGCAGCAGAAGCAACTGAAGCAGCAGCAGCAACTGAAGCAGCAACAGCAAGCATTCAGCAACAGCAACAGCAAGCATTCAGCAACAGCAACAACAAGCATTCCAGTGAGCAGCAACAGCACCATCACCCACTGTAGCCCCATCCCTTCACTTCTTCACCTTCCTGTAGCTCCCTAGGGTTAAGTATGAGGTATACTTCCTAACTTGCTCCCCTAGTTTGCTTAGTTAGTGTAGTTTTGCATCGATAAATGGATTTGAGTGCGTTTTAGTGCGATATGGGGTGTTTAGTGAGAATTTTGCACTTGCATTACTTTTGCATCGATTATTATATATCTCGTCCTGTAGCATTTACCTGCTTGAGCACTTACCTGCTTGAGCACTTGCATTACTTTTGCATCCACTGTTTGGCATGCATTGATATCATCTGCTGGCAGTAGTAGAGCCACGCTATATGTGCATGCTCGCGATCACCCTTATATGTTATCTCTATTCACGAGTTGGCAACTCACCCCCGTTGTGCCACAGTATTTGCAGGTTGCCCTTGGGAGTAGTCACGGCTGGCTGTTTACCGCATCTTTTGGCACAGATACCCTTTCTGAGGCGAGTTAGCCTTTTTGCTGTTAGGTGGGTTTTGTACGGTATCTGTTATCTTTCAGTTGTATATTGATATATCTAGTACTCTCCATCTACCTTTCTGTATTGACTTAGAGACAGTTGTGAGGACGATATGTATGATTCTATATTCTGGTGTCGAGCTCGCATGTGAGCCGACCTTATGTTATGCAGACTTACCTTTTGTGATATTGTCTTTACTTTACTGTGTATTCTTCGCTACGGCGTCGTATATCATATTTGTGATGCTTTATTCATTTCACTTGTCATTTCTGTTATACCTTGCTTTTACCCGATTTGCGGGGCAAATGTTTAAAAAGGAAATGTTACCAAAATTATAAAAGTTATAACTCCTGAACCAAAAAGGATTTCTACTAAATTAATAAGATGTTTTTCGGACACGCATGACTGTTTTTACGAAATGTTTTAAATCACTCTATATTTATTGGTTTGATTTCTGGATTCGGCTTACTTAGCCGCGTTACGCCTGTAGACGTTGCGTGGTTAAGTGCCGGTCACGAGTCGAAACTCTCGGGTCGTGACAGCTGATGTATGAAAGTCTCCAGTCTACACATGCCACGACCGGTTCTTTGTACTTCATTATATTCTCTGATGATCTCTCATGATTCAGACATATGTTCCTGTTGAAACACAAGTCCGAAGCTTTTGAGATATTCACAGAATATAAGTTAGAAGTAGAGAACCAAAAACGGGTATAAATATTATGTCCTTTGATGAGATCAAGGAGGAGAATACTTGAGCACGGAATTCCTGGACTATTCTAAAGGAGAATGAGATTCTCTCTCAGCATTACTCCTCCGTATACACCACAACACGTCGGTGTATCGGGGCGGAGCAATAACACCCTATGTGATATGGTGTACTCTATGATGAGGACTACTGAGTTTCCTATTTTCTTTTGGGAGTTATGCACTTGAGAAGCTGCATACCTATTGAAAAGGGTTCAAATCAAATCAGATGCCTACCACTTCATATGTGATATGGAAAGGGTAGAGCCCATATCTTAAGTTTGTTAAGATTTGGGGTTGTCCGGCCTATGTCTAAAAGCAAAATCCGGACAAGCTCGAGGCAAGGTCTGTTATGTAGAACTGGAAATGTTCCAGCTATACAAACTGCAGCTGATGATTTGGTAGAACCAAAGGATTCAATAGTTTCCAACGAACCTCAGCCTCTCCGCCGATCTAGTAGGGTTCCTCACCCACCTGAGAGATACTTCGGTTTCTCTATGACGGTGGGAGAGAGGATTGCATCATGAGATGATGACCCAACTAGTTTCGAGCTGGCCATCAGGAGTGAGACTCTGTAAGAATGGCTGGATGCTTATCGATCTGAGATGGAATCCTTATACACCAACAAAGTATGGACTTTGGTTGCTTTATCTGAAGGGTTAAATCCCCATCAGGAGCAAGTATATCTTGAGAAGATTACTTGGTGTACATGGAGAAGTTGAGACTTTAAAAGCTATGCTTAAGTCCATCCAGATCCTACTTGCCACGGCTACATACCATGACTACGATATCTGGCGGTTGGGTGTCATGACTGCTTTTCTAAATGATGTTTTAGAAGAGAGCGTCTATAAGTACACAGCCAGAGGGCTTCGTAGACAGTAGGAGCGGAAACATGTGCAAGATGTTTTATGTGATAAAACAGGCATCGCGGAGTTGGAACATCTGTTTTGATGTGGTAGTCAAAGAGTTTGACTTCATCAAAATGGTAGATGAACCTTGTATATACAAAAAACGTAGTAGGGAGTATGGTGATAATTCTCGTAGAGTACGTGGATGACATACTCTTGATAGGGAAGGAGTTTCCTATGCTACGCTCGGTCAATCTCCGCTTATCACAAAAATTCTCCATATATGATCAAAATGATACCTCCTAAATCCTGGGTTTTAGATCTATGAGATAGTTCTAATTGGATGTTAGGATTCTCACTAGATGTAGTGAGATGGTATCAATCGATCCTGGGGAGAATCACTGGAAAGATTCCAGGGTGATAAGGACGACTGAATGTCGGTCGCAGGCATTGTCTTTACCCTCAGTGGAGGGACGGTATATTGGAAGAGTTCCAAGCTAGATACCGTGACATACTAGACGATTAAAGGCAAGATACATCGTTACCAAATATGCTACCAAAGAGGAAGTCTGGATATATATAAGTTCATGAAATGAACTTTGTTCCTACCATTGTGTGATAATGGAGTTGTGGCTTTTGCCTAGGAACCCCCGTCCCATATGATATCTAGATATAATTCTTAGGCAGTATCACCTAATCATGGAGATGGTTGATCTCCAGGGAGATCGAGGTTAGGAGAGTAGATACAGAGGACAACAGCACGGATCCACTCACAAAGGCCTTTTTCCCAGCAGATACTTTTATGGGATGGTTGAGTATGAGATACTTCGACCAAAGCTAATTGTTGGGTATGTGATACCACAACAGATGTCCCTAGTGCAAGTGGGAGATTGTTAGTTATATGTATGCCCTAGAGGCCATTACTGTACATACGATGTATATTGTAATGGATGCTTGGACATATATAGGGAGGACTTTCTTGCTCGACATGATAGTATGCTATATGGTTGTACTTTATCTTAACATGTACTCTGATTGTCTCTATATTACATGTTGATAAAGCTCTTAGGATATGTTCTCGACTACTGGGACTATGATGAGATCATACTGGTGGGGCCACTGTAGTCGAAGAGTACATCCTATAACTGTTCCTAGTCGAGTGTGTATCGAGACAGGGCATCGATGCACCAGAGTAGACTAGCGTATACGCATCTTGACCCATATGATGGGCGATGGATGATCCCATATCCATCGTTGTTTGACATCAAGGATGGTGTACGGGTGCTCAGTGGAGACTGGGTACACTGGACGGACTCGCCGAGAACTCCCAGATGGTATTATACCTCACGTCAGATGGCAGTTCTCCGGTGACACTGGTACAGAGTAGTCTGTTGACCCGAGATCATCATAGAGTCTTGTGTGATTCCCACTGTGCTTTTATTTCCATCATACCACGTCCAAGAGGGCGTGCAAAAAGGTGGCTTTTGGGTATAGTCCGGAATCACATGGAGGCAATGAGCGATAGGTGGGGATTCGTCTCTCCAGGTATAGGGAGTTGATGTTGCGTTGTGTTCGATTGGCTATAACCGGAAATCCCTGGCCAGGGTTGCTGAGATTTTCTAGTAAGTGTTATCAGTAGTTTCTCGAACTGTTATAGACCTCATATCGACACGACTTATCGAGCTACTGGGGTCTGACGTTTACCACCCCTAGGCGAGATATGTGACATATCAGACGACGAGACCGGACTGTACGGTAGTGTTACTGATTGGACTCACAGAAGAATGTACAGGCTTGCTTGTTGATCTTCTGAGCGCTCAATACCTGGGTGGTTGTTACGTTTAGCTGACCGCTTGCAGCTTGTGGGTGTTTGATATGATCATCACCTACTTCCGGCGTATTGATGATTCTTTAGAGTCCTACACGGAGGTTTCTTAGCTCAGGCAAAACGGAGTAGGAGCATATATGTGATATGTGCGGGACCGAGGATAATGCGGTATATGATACCGTATTGGATTCTCGCGATATGAGATATCGACCGGGTATATGTGATATAGCCGGGTCATCGTATTATTCGGTTATTTGTGAAATAGCCGGATTATCGGATCAAGTGTTGATTCGATAATTTAATGTATAATAATATATATGATATATTAAATTACATTAACTAATATTAGCTCACTAAAAGATTCATTTTCTCACGGGATAATGCATTGATATATATGCGATATATGTTAAATGTATTATTTTCTATTGTTACAAAATATATTGTATATGTGATATGTAATATTGTAACATGTTAGGGTTACAAATTTAACAATGGTTTAGGGTTTAAACTTGGTTAGGGTTTGGATTAGGGTTAGCTTTTGCATGAAGCTTCCATGAAGCTTCATGAAGCATTGACTTTGTGGTTGCTTGATATTTTTGTGAGATATTATTTTAACCCAATCCAAACCATTAACTCTAGTTAACTCCCTACAAGGGTTAACTCTCTCATGCTTAACCCTTGGTTAGATTTGTAACCACTACAATAATTCATTGTTCATCACAAAAGGAAATAAGTTATCATCTTCATTCATGCTTCTTCTTCCTTGAGTTCCTTCATGAAAAAGCTTTCTTTTGTGATGAAAGTGAGTGAGAAAAAGATTATAAATGAGAGCAAAAATCCTACTTCATCATCCTCATCTATCCTTGCTATTTAGATGAGGGTGTTCACTTCATATTATGAGTGTAAGCTTGTGTTAACGAAACTTCAAGGTAGATCATCATTGTATCGAAGATCGGAAGCAAGACGGCATCTTTCTCTTCGTGGAACCTATCGAAAGTCCAGAACACGATGATCGCAGCGAAGGGACCTCAACACGGAGCTTAAGAAGTGAAGGACCGGATCTACAAAGGTTGTAATACCTCTCACTTAGTGTTAAAGTGTTTAACATGCTTGTTTTCGCCTAAACCCTAGTTTAAAGATCCAGCATCGGGTTGTTCGGCACGGCTAAAATTTTAATCGGGCATGGTTGATACCTCGTAGAACCTTGTGAGCGTGCATAGCAACCCTACATGCACTTGTGCACGTTTAGTGTCCGGGCAGTTATCACTAGCGGGCTTTGGTTTAAGCCAGATCCTAGTGTACATTTTAGGATTGTTTTTATCTCGTTTGTATTCGTGTTCCTCGGAACGCGGATGCGGGTGTGTATGCACAGTTGACAGAGAGACAAAGGCAGAGGATTCTCATTAGGGTTGTTGACTGTTGACTTTTGCTAAACCCTAATGAGAATAAGAAATATGATTAACAATAATATTAATTAAGTATTATTGTGACATGGTTGTTGATGGTTGACTTTGTTGACTTGTTGACTTAGTTGACCGGTTGACTAGGTTGGACTTGTTGACCATCATCATGACAATGGCTATCATTTCTTGGCATTGACCTTGGCTTGCTTATTTGTTCACACATTGCATTTAATGCAAGAAATGATATGGCCACTTGATATGATAACAACCATCACATAATACTCAATTATTATTATGTGTTATGATGATTTTGGATTATGAGAGCAAGGGTGACAAAAGTCTTGCTTATTCTTTCATTTGCTTTCTCTCTCTTGAAAGCTCTCTCATCCTCAAGCTCTCCCTCTTCCTCTTGCTCTCTCTCTAGTCCATGGTTCTACTTGTCTCATGTGTTGAGAAGCAATAACCATAGAGATAAAACCCAACACACTCCTCTACTCATCCTAGTACACAAGGTTTAGAAAACCAAGTGTTCTAGTTTCCTCAAGATTGAGGTTGAAGCGAAAGGTAGAAGCTTTCAGGTGGATCCATCTTCGGCACAAAGAGACGACGAGGAAAGAACCATCCGACCACCACAAGGAGACCAAGAGAAGGAGTTCAAGTTAAGGTATAACCCCTAACCGAGTAGGTAAAACTCTTGTTAGGTTGTTAGATAGTTTTTTAACAAAGATCCGTATTTTGAGTCCCTGGTACGACCAAAAGAAAAATCGTTTTTCATCATTTCCACAAACCCGTAAGTACCAGGAGAGGTTACGTGGACTTACAAGGGATACCCTATGCTTTGGGAGTAGGCTCTATCATGTACGCGATGCTATGTACGAGACCCGATGTGGCATACTCACTAAGTGTAGTGAGTAGGTATCAAGAAGATCCAGGAGAGAATCACTGGACAGCTGTGAAGAACATTCTCAAGTACTTGAGAAGAACTAAGGAGATGTTCTTGGTGTATGGTAACGGAGAACTCCAGGTGGAGTCCTTTACCGATTCAAGCTTCCAAAGTGATAAGGACGACTCTAAGTCGCAATCGGGATTTGTCTGTACCCTAAATGGAGGGGCGGTTTGTTGGAAGAGTTCCAAGCAAGAAACCGTGGCAGACTCGACGATGGAGGTTGAATACATCGCTGCCAACGATGCTGCCAAAGAAGCTGTCTGGATTAAGATGTTCATCACTGAACTTGTTGTGGTTCCTTCCATTGAGCATCCAATACCTTTGTATTGTGATAACAATGGAGCTGTGGCTTTGGCCAAGGAACCCAAGTCCCATCAGAAATCCAGACATATTCTGAGGCGGAATCACCTGATCCGAGAGATAGTTGATCGCCGCGAGATCGAGGTCGGGAGAGTTGACACGAAGGACAACACTGCGGATCCACTTACGAAGGCCATACCCCAGATACAATTTGAGAGACTCTTCGGGATGTTGGGTATGAGATACTACAACACCTGGCCTTAGTGCAAGTGGGAGATTATTAGTTATATATATGCCCTAGAGGCCATTGTTGTACATATGATGTATATTATAGTGGATGCTTGGATATATATAGAGAGGACTTTCTTGCTCGACATGATAGTATGCTATTTGGTTTCACTTTGTCTTAACATGTTGACTTGTATTAGTTTACTGTCTTGCTCTCACATGTTGATAAAGCCCTTAGGATATGTACTCGACTACTGGGACTATGATGAGATCACACAAGTGGGGCCAGGGTAGTCAAAAAGTACATCCAATAATTGTTCCTAGTGAAGGGTGTGTCGAGACAGGGCATCGATACACCAGAGTAGACTAGCGTATACGCATCTTGACCCATATGATGGGCGATGGATGATCCCATATCCATCGTTGTTTGACATCAAAGATGGTGTACGGGTGCTCAGTGGAGACTGGGTACACTGAACGAACTCGCCGAGAACTCCTAGATGGTATTATACCTATCGTCAGATAGCAGTTCTCCGGTGACACTGGTACAGGTTAGTCTATAGACCCGAGATCATCATAGAGTCTTGTGTGATTCCCACTGTGCTTTGATTTCCATCATACCACGTCCAAGAGGGCGTCCAAAACGGTGGCTTTTGGGTACAGTCCCGAAGGACATGGAGGCAATGAGCGATAGGAGGGGTTTCGTCTCTCCCGGTATTGGGAGTTGATGTTGTGCTGTGTTCGATTGGCTATAACTGGAAGTCCCTGGTGAGGGCTGATATGGAGTGCGGCTAGTATGAGTTGTCAGTAGTTTCTCGACCCATTATGAGCCTTATATCGACACGACTTATCGGTTACTGGGGTCTGACGTATACCACCCCTAGACTAGATATGCAACATATCAGACGAAGAGACCGGACTGTACGGGAGTGTTACTGATTAGATTCATAGGAGAATGTACAGGCTTGCTTGTTGATCTTATGATTGCTCAATACCTGGGTGGCTGTTACGTTTAGCTGACCGCTTGCAGCTTGTGGGTGTTTGATATGATCATCACCTACTGCCGGCGTGTTGACGATTCTTTAGAGTCCTACACATAGGTTTCCTGGCTCAGGCAAAACGGAGTAGGAGCACATATGTGATATGTTTGGGACCAAGAATAATACGATATGAGATACCATATTCTATTCTCACGATATGAGATATCGGCCGGGTATATGTGATATAGCCGGGTCATCGGATCAAGTGTTGATTTGATGAATTGGTACATGTTATATTAGTCGGTTATATGTAATATAGCCGGATTGTCGAATCAAGTGTTGATTCGATAATTTAATGTATAATTATATATGTGATATATTCGTTACGTTAACTAATATAAGCTCGCTTTATTGATTCATTTTCTCACGGGATAATACATTGATATAAATGCGATATATGTTAATTGTATTATTTTCTTTTGTTACAAAATATATTGTATATGTGATATCTAATATTGTAACATGTCAGGGTTACAAATTTAACAAAGGTTTAGGGTTTAAACTTGTTTAGGGTTTGGATTAGGGTTAGCTTTTGCATAAAGCTTCATGAAGCTTTGACTTTGTCTTTGGCTTGATATTTTGTGAAGATATTATGTTAACCCAATCCAAACCATTAACTCTAGTTTATTCTCTACAAGAGTTAACTCTTTCATGCTTAACCCTCGGTTAGATTTGTAACCACTACAACTTTTCATTATTCATCACAAAAGGAATTATCCATTCAAATTCTTCTTCTTCATCCTTTGAGCTTTGAGAATACTTTCTAGGTTTTCTTTAGGTGATGAATTAAAGTGAGAATTTTATAATAAAAAAGAGCATAAATCCTACTTCATCATTCTCATCTAATATAGCCAATTAGATTAGGGTGTTCACCTCATTAGAGAAAAAGAGCTTGAGTTATAGAAACTTCAAGGTAGATCATCGGAGAAAAGGAAGACTACAAGCTAGCATGGATCATTCGGGTTGTGAAGCTTCTCTTGAGTCCGGGAGATCGTGGATCGCGGCGAAGGGACTTCTACTCGGAGCTTATGAAGCGAAGGAGCGGACTACAAAGGTTGTAATCCCTCTCTCTTAGTTGTAAAGATGTTTACTTGCATGTTTAACCCTAATAATCTAGCAAAGATCTCGGCTTTGGGTTGGTTGGCACGTCTAAAATTTTATTCGGGCATTGTTGATGCCTTATTAACCCTTGTAAGCATGCCTAGTAACCCTACAAGGGTCGTAGTTAAGTTCAACCCGTCATTATCATGATTGCATTAAACCAACCCGCATAACTCTTGACACAGTCAACATAGTTACACGACTGTCTTAACCAATCGCATCGTATGCTACAAATAAGCAATACTCAGCTACCGTTCACTGCGCCTTGACACTGTCAACAAACGCAGCACGAATACTAAGTATAACTTATAAGAAATGACGGAGGGCTACGGCTGGGTTTTTGGCAAAAAACCCGTTAACGTAATGAACTTGATATCGTTGAAGGAACCTCATCAATTATGAAAATGAGTGGTTTAAGCTCCGCCTTTTTAAAAATTTCTAGTTTTGAAAAAACCGAGTAATCTATAGTATAGACTTTAGCTCAAGAGGTCACTCCTCGTGAAGGGATCTCGGCTCTTGCCTCGTAGAATGAGGTGTTGGATATTCATGACCGAATAACACTATGCAAAGCGAAAGAATATTACTGTAGTTTTTTGAAATTTGTTCCAACAACATCTTTTAGGTTTATTATCTTGCATTAATCAAAATTAATGCGGTCCCATCAAATTAATCCTATCACACCACAAAAAGAACAAAAATACAATGTACGTATATGCCATTCGCATTCGCTACGGGGCCCCGTCATCACCCGTTAGGTTACTTAACTAACGACAGAGCGGGGGCTGGACTAGCGCGGGTGCAAAACATATACAACATCTACTAGTATATATATAAGTATATACAACATTCGTCCCAGGAATGATAATAATCAACATCACAGAATCTCAACCAACAATACAGAATGGTGGATAATCTTGGAGCCCCGGGTTTCATTTGAGTCGCAAATAAAACCCGACGTTCCCGATCGTGTGGATAGCCTGTGGAATGAAAACCTGGACCCCTACGAGCGCGACAAGTTACCCGCCAATCCCAGAAGTGAGGCAGCCCCCTTCAGCAAAGTGAATGTGCCACCCAGCACTTCACGGAATCCGGTAACTAGGGCGCCCCTCCGTGGGTCAAACTATACCCCCTACCAGTGCGGCAAATAGCCCGCCAATTCTAGAATTAAGCCCCCTCCGTCTCAACACCATGAGATGCGGGCTTGTTGCCTTCTAGAACCCGGCTATCCATGCACTCCACCGTGGGGTAATCCTAGTACAGAAAAAGAAAATAATATGTACAAATGGTGACATCGACCTCAACCCGGTCGTGCCCCAAAATAATATACAACCCGGCAAAGACGGCAGTCCGCATGTCGGACGCTCACCCCGCAAAATGAATATACAAATGAATCTTTAACTGTACCACTAACATTACACCACATGCTATCCACACCGACTATACAACCACAATCACAGCACAAGCACAAAATATCAACGCGAATGTCACATTCGCAAACTCGTCTAAAAGGTCCTATAGAAGATAGAGGGGTTTACCGATCGAATGACATTCACGGTCGCAGATAAAAGTGAATGTACTGTAAACTATTAAACAGTGTCAAATATAACGACTTCGAAACACTCCAAATTTCCCCATACTGAAAACAACAGAGAATCAAACTTGGGCAAAAAACAAGCAACACCAGAAACCCAAACTCCACTGGATGAGAACACAGAACAAAGCATGACGCAATTGGGTATGAGAAAACCGAGGAGGCCGGTTTTTGGAGGTGTTTGGCCAGCCAAAACTTGGTGAAATTGCATCGTTTTTGTTCTGGGTACATCTCAAAATGTAAATATCACTCTGCAGTTGTTTAAAATTTTTTTTTAAGCCTTTTAAAAATCAACAGAAACAGCAGTTTGGGTTTTGATGTTACGGAGTCGTTTCGGTTTCGTTGTTTTAACATTGTTTAAACTTGCTAGTCTAGGGTTTATGGGCTGGCTCTGATACCATGAAGGGTTACGCTAGCGCCCCGGCCAACTTCCGTGGCCAAATGCGGAACAAAAATTTTATAGCGATACGAAACTTGGCGCTAGGATAACACAAAAACCGGATCTTTACCATAAACCTAGTTAGCGTGTTAGGGTTCTATCTACTATGATAGAAAGTATACCTAACAAAACCAAGTCCTTCGGGTCTTCGATCCTCTCCTTAAGCTCCTCGATAGAAGTATGGATCGTGCTTGAACTTCGGCCTCCTTGTGTCAACGATGATCCACCCGAGAGCTCCAACCTTGAGCTAAACCTCCAACTTGAGGTTACTAGAATACTTAGTTTGCTAATCTAAGTAGACTAGAGTGAGTAGAGTGTGATTTGAGTGGCTTAGTCTCACTAACCCTTGATTCTCAACTCATGAGACACTTGGGTTTAAGAGAGGAAGAAGGAGAGAGAAAGCATGAAGAAAGAGAAAATATTTGTGATAATGATAATTAAAAATAGAATGGACTGCTTATATATGACCTCTATCATGGCATGAAAATATCTCACCAAAATATCTAGGTCAAAAATATCTCATCAAAATATCTATGGTCAACAAGTCAAGCCAAGTCAAAAGGTCAACATAAGTAGCTATGCCAAAAATTATCATTTATCAAAAA
Organism: Agapanthus africanus; assembly: GCA_030015575.1. Taxonomy (NCBI): domain Eukaryota; kingdom Viridiplantae; phylum Streptophyta; class Magnoliopsida; order Asparagales; family Amaryllidaceae; genus Agapanthus; species Agapanthus africanus. The sequence continues at coordinate 271,035,037 of JASDDO010000031.1, read as the reverse complement.
TAACAAAGTCTTTTCTTTATCTCATATGTGTTTTGACCAAGTCAATGGTCAAAACACTAATGAGGTATCTCCTTCTATACCTCTTCTCATCCGTATATACATACCCGCATCCGTGTTCCGAGAAACACAAACACTATGAAACGAAGCTAATCTAATAATCAAATACTAGGATCCTGCTTAAACCAAAGCCCACTAGTATTGTCCGCTCGAACACCACACCCACACAAGTACACGTATGTGATCGAACCCTATCGTAAAACCATACGACCTCTACTCGTTCCGCCCGAAGCTGGGAAACCCTCTATGTGGGACTCTAAAGACTCGACGGTACTCTGGCAGTGGGTTTAACCACAAGCACGTCAGCGGCACTAGCTGTGTATAAAGGCTACCCAGGTATCTGTCGATAAGAAGGTCGATGAGCAAGCTCATCCAAAATCCTACTGAGCCTATATGTGACAATCTCCATACAGTCCGCTCTGTTCGTCTAAGAGTATCGCATATCGGGCTTAGGGGGTGGTAAACGTCAGACCCCTAATAGCAGTATAAGTCGTGTCGTAGTGTAGCCCAGAACACCCTGAGAAACTACTGGAATACCTACCAGTAAATCTCACTTGCCCTGGCCAGGGAATTTGTGTAATGGCTCTCCAAACACAACGCAATATCAACCCCCAATACCGGGAGAGACGAATCCTATCTAACCGCCACTGCCTCCAAGTGCTTCGGGACTGCACCCAACCACTACATGTTTGCACGACTCAATAGAGCCGTGGTAGGTAGCAATCTAAGAACAGTGTGAACACACTTGAGGTGAAGTAGCAATGTCAAGTCAACGGACTAAGCTGTACTCATGTCACCTGGGAACTACTAACTGACGATAGGTATAATACCAACCAACAGTTCCCGACGAGTCTGTCCAGTGTAACTCATAACCCAATGAGCACCTGCATACTATCTCCAGTACGACGTACTGATGGCTGTGGGACAGACCATCTCCCCTACTGGGATGAGAAGCGTATACACTAGTCTACTCTGGAGTATCGATGCCCTGTCTCGATAATCCTACGACTAGGGACATGTATAAGGATGTTCTTATAGACTACCCAGCCCCCACTAGTGTGATTTCCATCACAACGCTGGTAGTCAAGCAAAGATCCTAAAGTCTCTATCAATATGTATTAGCGATATGTTAAAAGAAACATATACACATATTAAGATAGATACAAACCAAGTAGCATACTACTATATTGAGCAAGACAGTCGTAAATCCGTGTATATATCCCAAGCTTCCAAAATGTATTATACAAACTAGTACTATACAATAATGGCCTCTAGGGTATACATATCCAACATGATGGAGATCATACTAGTGGGGCCAGGATAGTCCATAAGTACATCATTTAATTGTTCCTAGTCGAGGGAGTATCGAGACAGGGCATCGATATTCTAGAGTAGACTAGTGTGTACATTTCCTGACCCTGTATGGGGCGATGGATGATCCCACATCCATTGGTGTTTGACATCAAAGATTGTACACATGCGCTCATTGGAAAATGGGTACACCGAACAGGACTCGCCGAGAACTCCTAGATGGTATTATACCTATCGTCAGGTAGCAGTTCTCTGGTGACACTGGTGCAGGTTAGTCTGTAGACCAGAGATCGTCATAGAGTATTTTGTGATTCCTACTTTGCTTTCATTTTCTCCCTACCACGCTCAAGAGAGCGTGCAAACTGTTGGATTTTGGGTACAGGCCCGATTCACATGGAGGCAATGAGCGATAGGAGGGGTTTTGTCTCTCCCGGAATTGGGAGTTGATGTTGCGCTATGCTCGATTGGCTATAACAGGAAGTCCATGGCTAGGGCTAATGATGAGATTTACTGGTAAGTGTTGTCAGTGGTTTCTCGACCCGTTATGAGCCTCACATCGGCATGACTTATCAAGTTATTGGGGTCTGACGTTTACCACCCCAGACTCGATATGCGACATATCAGACGAAGAGACCGGACTGTACGGTAGTGTTACTTACTGGATTCACGGGAGTTTGGACAAGCTTTCTTGTTGATCTTCTGATCGCTCAATACCTAGGTAGCCGTTACGTCCAGCTAGTACCGCTGACGGCTTGTGGGTGACTGATATGATCATCACCTACTGTTGGCATATTGACAAGTCTTTAGAGTCCTACACAGAGGTTTCCTGGCTCAAGCGAAACAAAGTACGGCACATATGTGATATGTGCGGGACCGAGATTAATACGTGTATGTGATACCGTATTCTAATCTCGCGATATATGATATCAGTCGGTTATATGAGATATAGCCGGGTTATTGAATCAAGTGTTGATTCAATAAGTTAATATAAATGATATTAGTCGATTATATATGATATAGCCGGATTATTAAATCAAGTGTTGATTTAATAATTTAATATATAATTATATATTTGATATATTAATATATATTAACTAATATTAGCTCACTTAAGAATTTCTTTTCTACTAATACATCTAAATATATATGTGATATATATTAATGTATTTATTCATGTGTCATGCTAGATGATAAATTGGACTTGGGTGTATGAGACTCATACCCAACTAAAGATAATTTGGGTGATTAATTATTAAGAGATAAATCAAAATTAGGCGGAAATTGACATGGTTTAAGATGCTTGTGGAAGCATATAGAAGACTTGACTTAAGTCCACTAATTTTGTTTTACTCTAGATATTTATTAACCCAACCATTATCTTTAGCCATGGTTAAGTCTCTACAAATATGATTTGAGATTTTTCTCACCCATGGTTGATCACTTGTTCATCTCCTTCTTAGCTCTCTAGCTCTTGAGTGAGGTGAAAAAGAAAGTGAGAAAAATAATTCTAATGTGAGCAAAATTCCTACTTTATCAATCTATACCAAACTAGCCATTTAGTGTAGGTTGTTTACTTCACTAATTCCTCAATTAGTGAAGATGTAGCTTGAGTTAGAGATTCCTCAAGGTAGATAATCTTTGGTCTCGAAGATCTTTGAGCAAGCTCGTTCCTTTCGCCTAGTGGAGCCTAAGGAGAGTCCAGGACACCACTACATGGAGCTAAGGGGATACTACACGGAGCTTTAGAAGTGAAGGACAGGACTACAAAGGTTGTATTCCTATTTCACTTAGTGCAAAGTTTGTTTACATGCATATAAAACCCTAATTCTCTAGTTAGATCCTTGGTCGGGCTCGCTTGGCACCCTAGATTTTTTGAAATAGCATACTTGATATGTGCCGAAACATAGCGGGGGTGCTAAGCGAACCCAGAAGATCATACTACTGGGACTTGTGTAGTCCACAAGCACATCCTTTAACAGTTTTTAGTCGAGGGAGTATCGAAACGGGGCATCGATATTCCAGAGTAGATTAGTGTGTACGTTTCTTGACCCTGTAGAGGGCGATGGTTGATCCCATAACCATTGGTGTTTGACATTAAAGATTGTACACATGTGCTCATTAGAGAATGGGTACACCGAACAGAACTCGCCGAGAACTCCTAGATGGTAACATACCTATCGTCAGATAGCAGTTCTCTAGTGACACTGGTATAGGTTAGTCTGTTGTCATGATCCGAAGGTACAGAACGTGACTGGCACTTAAACTACGAAACGTCTCAAGGCGCAACGTAATCTAAATAAGCCAAAGTCCAGAAATCTAAACCATTTTAAATGAAAAGAGTGAAGGAAAACTTTTTTAAAAGCAAGTTATTTTAACCAAATAAGTGGCATTAAACATTTAAAAGCGACAATATATTTTCCCGAAAATTTCGGCAGAGTCTCCTTTATAAATACAGGCCCCAAACGGGTACAACATGCATATACATAAGTAATGAATAAAGGCATCCCCAAGCGGGAGCTAGCTCTTCGCCAATTGGCAGAAACCACCACGCAAGCAATATAAAATACAACGTCGAAGGGCGACGATCAAAACTCAGAAGAAAACCAACATCCTCAAGAAAACCAGAGAAGAATAATAATAATACAAGCGCGCGACTCTAAGGTCGAAAGAATAAACAGCTGGTTTTCTAAGTCTATTAAATAATACAAGTCTGGTTGATGGAGTTTACTAGATACAACTGAAATAAGTACGACGGTGGTCACGATGCGAGTGAAACCACCTATGAAAGAAATCACCCGGAAAGAAGCAGTGTGCCAGCAAACCGCAATGAAACCTGTACGGCCAAACCTGCAAGAAACTGTGGCACAACAGGGGTGAGTTACCAGCTCGTCAGTAGAAAACATCACCGAGAAGAAATCGCATGTATGACTCTCTCCTAGGTCATACAATAAAACTATACATTACTACAACAAGGGTAACAGTATATCATAAGTGTGATATCAAAGTACTCGTGTCCGTGTCAATAGTAATAATATATAGATGCTGAAAGTTTAGCCTAGCACCGCATGAAGGGTTTGGAAGCATCACATGAACCAAAAGTGGAGTCTTTAGGGTGCTAAGTTAACGAACAAAGAATCGTTCTTAGAATCAATTAGGGTTTCAAATTTTTCACATCATCATATGAAAGAAAATCTAAGGTTTAGAGAGTACAACCTTTGTAGCTCCCTACACTAGACTCCTCGGCTACTTGGGGCTTGAAAAATCTCGTCTTGAACTACTCGAGGTCACCGATGATCCACCCGGAGTCCGCTTTGTCCAACCTTGCAACTTTATCCGATCAAGTGAACGAAATCAAGCTAACACTCCAAACAAGTAGGCTAGACTTGTGTATAATGGTGTTGTGGTTCTCTTTCTCACTTCAAAATCCAATCTTGATGAGTATATTGCTCACTACAAAGAACTAGAGAGCAAAATGATAGAGGAAGAAGAAGATGATGGCAATATCTTTTTCAAGAGTGAAAAGGATAACTCTTGTGTTAGAAAAATGAAAATATATCAATATATATTTTCTTGTTCTCATCTCAAACCATGGTTTAAACAATGAATATATTATTAAACTTGAGTTAAAACACAAAAGGAAAGTTTACCCAAGGTTAAAAGGTGGGTGAGAATGGTTAGGTCAAAAGAAGAGTGTAAAAACAATTCAATCATAACCATTTCCTTTTTCCTTTTTGTTTTAAATCAAATGTAATAAAATTCATATTTAAAACCATGGTGTGAGTCTTATATTGCCACCATTTCCTTGTATAAGCAACCATGATAGAATGATGTATGTATGCATGTGTGCATGCACATCTATATGTGCATGAAACAATAAGGAAACTATACATGCATGCATACATCCAATATACTCAAGAAAGGATTTCAAGTGAGAAGCTAATGGTTAAATGATAAATCAACACTTGATTTATCAATCCGGCCATATCATATATGACCCCTACCAAAAGCAAGCCGCCCGACCAATATACGGTATCCTATACGCGCATTTTAATCGGGTCCATGCGCATATCGCATACGCGCACCACAACGTTTTGCCTGGACTAGGAAACTCCATTGTGGGACTCTGAGACTCGTCAATACGCTGGCAGTGGGTGATGATCATATCAAGCACCCCCAAGCCACAAGCGGTCAGCTAAACGTAACGGCCACCCGGGTATTGAGCGATCAGAAGAGAATAAGCGAACCTGCTACAACTCCCGTCGAGCCGATCGGCAACACTTCCCGTACAGTCCGGTCTCCTCGTCTGATATGTCGCATATCAAGTCTAGGGGTGGTAAACGTCAGACCCCAATAACCGATAAGTCGTGCCGATGTGTGGCTCATAACGGGTCGAGAAACTACTGGTAACACTTACCGGCAAATCTCTGAATCAGCCCTGGCCAGGGACTTCCCTGTTACGGCCAATCGAGCACAGTACAACATCAACCCCCAATACCGGGAGAGGCGAAACCCCTCCTATCGCTCATTGCCTCCATGTGACTCGGGACTGTACCCAAAAACCACCGTTTTGCACGCCCTCATGGACGTGGTAAGGTGGAGATCAAAGCACAGTGGGAATCACACAAGACTCTATGACGATCTCGGGTCTACAGACTAACCTGTACAAGTGTCACCTGAGAACTGCCATCTGACGTGAGGTATAATACCATCTGGGAGTTCTCGGTGAGTCCGTCCAGTGTACCCAGTCTCCACTGAGCACCCGTATACTATCTCTGATGTCAAACACCAATGGATATGGGATCATCCATCGCCCAACTCATGGGTCGAGAAGCATATACGCTAGTCTACACTGGTATATCGATGCCCCGTCTCGATACACCCACGACTAGGGACCTTGAAGGATGTACTTATGGACTACCATGTCCCCACTAGTATGATCTGCATCATTGTCCAGGTAGTCAAGTACACATCCTTAGGGCTTTACCAATATGTAACTATAAGACAGTTTAAAGAGACTAGTATACATGTTAAGATAAAGAGCAACAAGATAGCATACTAACATATCGAGCAAGAAAGTCATCTCTATATATGTACAAGCATCCAATATAATATACATCATCTGTACAATACTGGCCTCTAGGGCATACATACAACTAACAATCTCCCACTTACACTAGGGCCAGCTGCTGTAGTATCGCATACCGAGCATCCCGAAGAGTCTCTCAAACTGTATCTGGGGAATGGCCTTCGTGAGTGGATCCGCTGTGTTGTTCTTCATGTCAACCCTCCTGACCTCGATCTCCCGGCGATCAACTATCTCCCGGATCAGGTGATACCGCCTCAGAATATGCCTGGATCGCTGATGGGACCTAGGTTCCTTAGCCAAAGCCACTGCTCCATTGTTATCGCAATACAAAGGTATTGGATGCTCAATGGATGGAACCACTCCAAGTTCAGTAATGAACTTCTTGATCCAGACAGCCTCTTTGGCAGCATCGTTGGCAGCGATGTATTCAGCCTCCATCGTCGAGTCTGCTACGGTTTCCTGCTTGGAAATCTTCCAGCTAACCGCCCCTCCGTAAAGGGTAAAGACAAAAATCCTGACTGCGACTTGGAGTCGTCCTTATCACTCTGGAAGCTCGAATCGGTAAAGGACTCCACTTGGAGTTCTCCGTTACCATACTCCAAGACCATCTCTTTAGTCCTTCGTAAGTACTTGAGAATGCTCTTCACAGCTGTCCAGGGACTATCTCAAGGATCAGCTTGATACCTACTCACTACACTTAGTGAGTATGCTACATCGGGTCTGGTACATAGCATCGCGTACATGATAGAGCCTACAGCCGATGTAAGTTCACGGCGGCGCCCCGGCCGTCAATCCGACGGCCAAACGCGGAAACGATGATAAACTTTAATTTTTGCGGACTTAGCAAACCGGCACCACCGCACACTATACACCCGGATCGTAACCATTAACAAGTCTAAGCTCCTAACAAGAAAGGGAAGAGATGTACCGATTGATCCGAGTCCTCCGGTCTTCATCTCCACTCCGATCTCCTCGCGGGATCTACGGTCGTCGCCTCCTTGCCGGAAGGGCACCACGTCGCCTGCATCTTTTACGGGCTCCCGCCTCTATACCGAGGCAACTCGGGCATGAAGCTGGCAAGTCGACATGCCCAAGACTTGCTATAGAATGTAGTGTAGAGTGCATGTCTCACTTTGGGGTATTGGTTGCCTTTTGAAGATGGAGGAATGGATGGTATGAAAAATGGTGCTTTCATTTTTCCTTGTATCAAAAATGAGATGTATGAAATTTGCCAAACCACCAAAATCAAAGCTCTCATTTTTCTCTCCTCTCTACAAAATGTGGCCGGCCGAATCCAAATGAGAATGGTGGTGGAGGTGTGAACAAAATCCAAGAGGGAGGTGATGGTAGTGTAAAGTGAAGGGGTGACCATATCCAAAGACAAGAAAACATCAACCATGCTTACACCTTAATCACATCAAATCCCATTAATGCAAAAGCATGGATGAAAGATATCATAATCAACACAATAGCAAGAAACTCCCTCCACAAAAGTTATTTGCACAATTGCAAATAACCCCCCTCCATCGGAAAAGTCCGGCCGGGAAGGAACAAAGGAAAACCGGCCGGAACGGAATGCAAACTGGCAACTCCAGAAAACTGGTTCCGTAATAAATTACAGGAAAACCCCGATACTGTGCATACACACCCGCATCTGTATTCCGTCCGGATACAAATGCAATGAGACAAAAAACTACACTGTACTAAACTAGGATCCGGCTTAAACTAAAGCCGGCTAGTAACATCCGTCCGATCCTGATCCGTGCAATACCGCACGTATCTGATCGAACCCTGCCATATAATCATACGGCCACTAGTAAAAAACTGTCCGATCCTGATCCGTGCAATACCGCACGTATCTGATCGGACCCTGCCATATCTCCATACGGCCTCTACAGCTTTTCGCCCGAAAGCTTGAGTAACTGAAAGTGTGGTGGACTCTAAAGACTCGTCAATACTATGGCTGTGGATTTAACCACCAGCACGCCAGAGGTATAAGCCAATACGTGACGGGCCACCAACTATTGACTAAAAGGGAAGTCGATGAGCGAACTCATCCTGACATCCTACTGAGCCTGTCAGTGACAATATCCGTACAGTCCGGTCCGTTCGTCTATGAGCATCGCATGTCGGGCCTAGGGTGTTGGTAAAAATCAGACCCCCAAAAGCGGTACAAGTCGTGTCGGAGTGTAGCCCAGAACACCCTGAGATACTACTGGAATACCTACCAGTAAATCTCCTGCCTTGGCCATTTTCTTCGTGTAATGGCTCTCCTAGACACAGCGCGACCTCACCCCCAATACCGGGAGAGACGAACCCCTGAAGATCCGCTCACTGCCTCCATGTGGCTCGGGACTGTACCCAACTAAAACCTGTTTGCACGACTCCTTTGAGCCGTGGTAGGGTAGTAATCAAAGTACAGTGGGAACTCACACGAGACAAATGACGATCCCCAGGTCGATGAACTAACCTGTACACATGTCACCTGGGAACTGCTATCTGACGTCAGGTATAAGACCAACTAGCATGTTCCCGGCGAGTCCTGTCCAGTGTACTCATAACCCAATGAGCACCTGTATACATCTTAGGTGATCCAACTGACACCAGTGGCTTGTGAGACCGGCCACCGCCCCTCGTCGGGGTCTCGACTGTATACACTAGTCTACTCTGGAGTATCGATGCCCTGTCTCGAAACTCCCATGACTAGGGACCTTTTAAGGATGTGCTAATAGACTCCAGCTCTCACTTATATGATCGCCCTCATACTGCCGGCAGTCAAGCAAGAATCCTAGGGGCTCTATCATCGTGCAATAGCGACCTGTCAGGTCACCTAAAGCAGTACACGATGATAAAGATAAACCAGATAGCATACTATCATCTCGAGTAAGACTGTTGTACCGGGATAGGTCCTCCCCCAATCATTGCAATCACGTGCCTGTGATCCAATAATTGACTCTGAGGGCACTACCTCCAACAATCTCCCACTTGCTCTCAAGGCTAATTATTGCGATGTCGCATACTCACAGCCCGTGTGATACCGAACACCCAACTCCTCTACTGGTCAGTCTCACAAAGCTTGTTTGCGAAACTATTGCGTTCAAGGAATAGCCTCAGTGAGTGGATCCGCCATGATGTTTCTTTCTATGTCTCTCTATATCTCAAGTTCGCGGAGAAAGCCATCTCCCGAAATGAGCAATACCTGTCTCAGAGTGTCTGGATGTCTGATGGGACCTGGCTCATAAATGAACTCCAAATCCAAACTTCTTAGACTGTATCGTCAACTGAACTTAATCAGTATCCTGCGCCATGCCACCCTCAGTATTGCCTTGGACCACCTGTCCAAAATACTGCCCCTCGTCAGAAGGAAAACTATAACTCTGACAACATCCTTGTCGTCCATGTCACCTTGGAAGCCTGGAATGATAACCGTCTCCTAAAGGAGGCAGCCGTTATCATATCCCTAGAACATTCACTTATGTTCTAAAACTGCTTCCGACTATTTCTCCAGGACTGGATCAATGTCAACTTATTGCATCTAGTGCAAGAACAACATCTGGTGTGATAGTTGATATCTCATGATTGACTCAATTGCCTAAGCAAGTGATCTGCCAATCATACGCATCCCTCTCTACTTTAGTCTATAAGACACCTTTAGAGAGGGTGACTCCATCACCTGCAGGTACACTACCGTGCTAGGAGTCGTCCATTCTAAATACTCTTAGAATGCTGTCAAAGTACCCTGATTGGGAAACCACCCAAATCTTGATCTAAAACCATAGATCTAGTAACCAGTATGTTTGATATAATGTCCAAGTCCTTTGTGGAGAAACCACTGTGTGACGACCAAAGTATAACCGATCGTAGTATAGGAGTTTCCTTTCCTACTACCTTCTCAACAGATCCATCCCCTATTCTGATGACGTCAAACCTATGACTGTCACATCAGAAATAGATGATCTACCTCTGCTACATCTGCTTTAGTCTATAAATAGACATAAGCCTGATGTCCACCAATGCTTCCGCTGCTCCCACTGACTACAACAACCCTCTGCCAGAGTCATATAGACGTGCACTTCTAAAACTAGTTTAGAACGACGCTATACTCATCCTCCTGCCGGGTCTTGCAGCCTGGAACAACAACAAAGGCGAGTGTGGGTAAACAAGAACTTCCCTGTCACCGTCCTTGAGGCTACCGGAGTACCTCTCGGGTGCCTGAAGTTACCCACCTTATCTGCGGAGTGGCCAATGGAATGTCAAATCAGATTGAATCTTTAGGTTCCTTATCAAATCTTCAGTAATCGTTTGCGGTTCTGGAATCACTTCCAGTTCTACCATACTCCCACTGCTGTTTTTGAAAAAATCCTTTTTTTTAATAAAACTGTGGCGAGTCTTGAACAATATTTCTATTGATCTCCCAGATGGTAGAAAGTCAACCCTCGTCATAGCCTGGGTCAACCCACAAACAGCCATTACAGAAACGTGCCTTGAGTTATCCAGAGTCTGGTTTTAATCATAAGCCGGACAACTCCTCGTACCTTAACAATGTTAAGATATGAACTGTACTATATCCAATATAGAACCAGAGGCACTGATTTAATTGAACCAGATTCAAATCATGCAGCTATCTCCAGTGCATGTCAACTAAATGGAAGGAGGCCGATCAGCGTTACTCAACTTAGGAATGCTTCCAATTATGAGTAACCTGAAAGAGAAGCAAGTTCTCTTAATCATTACTATCAACTGAATACCATACACAAGTATCTACATCTTCGATCACTATGAAGAATCCCGATACTTGCAATACCTGGTTCTCTACTTTATTCAAATACCTATAACTTCTCAAATTCAGACACTGTGTTTCCACGAAACACCTGTCTAAAAACTAGAGAAGTCATAAGTAAACTGAATATAGTACGAGGACCAACCCCTCTGTCCTGATGGACCCTGGACAACATACAATACTCTGTATAAGTCCCTTGAGTCAGATAACTCATTCACTGTGTGTCGTAGGTTGAAAACTGTACTTATGGTTAAGAAGAATTACACCGCTGTTTAATGCTCCTTACCTAACCATCCACTGATATAGGTAAATGTCATCGACATAATATCAAAAGGTATATCTCACTCTATGAAAATAGACGTACAGATATATCAATTTGAAATTGGTGCACAACAGCGGATATTCAAAACCAAATATTTGCCGACCGGCAAACAGCCCAGGTGACTTCCTCAAATATCACCGACTACAACGAATCCCGATATAATGAGGATAATCACCCAATTCCCAATAACTTACTCCCACTCATCATCTGTAAAACCATACAGATGTGAGAATCATACTTGGTAAATACATACCCTGGAGCAAGTGTCTAATTGGGAAATCAGTTTTCTATTAACAGTACACAGTGAAACTGAAACATTGAAATGTTTCGACGGGGTTTCCTGGTATTCCTAGTAATGCCTCTACCATTATCCAGATTCATAACTATAACCGTATAATTCTTTGCCACCTCTCCAAATCCCTTTATATGTCTTTAGTCATTACCTTCTGCACACCCCTTTAGGCCAATTGGTTTTCTTCCTTCCCTACCGTTCGGCACCAGCCTATGGTTTGGAAGAAGACTATCCAATAAGCATAATGGGTGTACTGTCCTAATCATAGGAGCACTCGCAATGCGAGAGAAGGTAAAGATAAAAGACAACCGAATAAACCTTATTCCTATTTCTCTTGGACCAGAATCCATCCCCGAGCTGGAACAAGTTCCTTTCGAGTTCGTATATAACCATACGATGGAGTATCCAATAAACTGTGGATCTTCGTAGTGATACGGAGTGTCCTGGAGAAATACAAAGGTGATTTAGGATTGGCGAAGAAATACTTGGTTTGGTCGTGAATATCAGTCGCAATTTACTTTGCCCTCTTACTAATCCCTTTCTTTGTTTGAACTTAATACCTTCTGTACACCGTTTAGGCTAACTGGTTTTCTTCATTCCCTACCGGTCGGCACCAGCCTATGGTTTGGAAGAAGACTATCCAATTTGCGTAATAGGTGTACTACTCCTAAACCAAGGAGTACTCGCAACCTGAGAGAAGGTGAAAAGAAAAGACAACTGAATAATCCTATTCGTTTTCTCCAGAACTAGAAACCATCCTCGAATCCCTTCGAGTTCGTATCTAACCATACGATGGTTTTGTCCAATGGAAGTGGACGTTCGCAGTAATACGGGGTGTCCTGGAGAAAAGGGTAAAAGTAGGAGTGGCAATGAGGTCTGCAACTCTGACAATCCAAAAGCCAGTGTTAAGAAGGTTCGGTCAACTTGGTCACTGAGTCATAGTCTTGGGTCGGGTCAATGGTCGCTGCCAGAGAGAGAGAGAAAAGAAACACTCAGCGTGCACTCTATCCTAGATCAGAATGGTTACCAATTTATCTAATCTGGAAACCTCCCACTGTACCTCAAATTCTCCTCCAAACCTGAAAGAAGAATTAGTCGGGGTCACCCGAGGAGTAAACCAACTCATCAGTGGGAATCGGGATCCAACTATCATCGTATGACAACGTGACGGAATCCGCTCACGGTATCACACTCCAGAAGGTATGCGCATATCTGGCAAGTTTCAGTTCTTTTGAAACTCCCGATGTGATTTCTGCCCCATGCTCTTATGACCTTGACGAAGGTCAAGAAATCATAAGTCACATGTCAAGTTCCACCCGTCATTGTCCAGGTTAATTTGAACCCACCCGTACAAGCCCTTGACGAAGGTCAATAAGGCTATACGACTGTCCCAAACCAACACATCTATCTATGCAGCAGAAAGGCAACAAGCAGCTACCATGCACTATGCCTTGACGAAGGTCAACAAACATAGCATGAATACTACGTGCTACCCGTCTGAAACGACGGAGGGCTACGAATGGTTTCTGGCGAAAACCTTTAACGTAATGAACTTGATATCGTTGAAGGAACGGATAGCTTTTAGAAAATATAGTGACGAAAACTTTTACTAAAGAGGTCACTCCCGGTGAAGGGATCTCGGCTCTTTCCCCGTAGAATGAGGTGCAGGATATTCCAACTGAATACCACGGTGCAAAGCAAAAGTAATCGGCTATAGTGAAGTTAATTCCCTGACGCAAACTTCTGTCCAAGGGGTCACTCCCGGTGAAGGGATCTCGGCCCTTGCCTCGTCGACTGAGGAGCAGGATATTCCAAATGAATACCGCGATGCAAAACAAAAGTGAACGTCCTTACAATAACAGCTTTTTGAAAAGTGTTCCAACAACATCAGATTAGGTTTGTTTATCTTGCATTTGTAGGGTGTTTTTCGTCACCCCATTGAGATGGGAATACGCGCGCGCTTGTCAGGCGTACTACAGATTCCCCCGGCCTAGGGTAGGCCGGGGTTTAATGATTGTGGGGATCCGAATCTCCGGCAGCCGCGGACTAAGCTGCCGTTAATTACCCATCGCCTTTGGGGCGAGGGAACCTCCGATTAACGGGTTAAACTGGTCATGCGAACTCAATGTGCAGTATACGTGTGTTTTGAAAGGGGGTTTTGGGATTATATCGGGAGCCACGCAGAGTTTTTACGGGGGTCCCGCTACCCGGATAGCGGGCTGGGGGTCAAGGGGGCTAGCAGCCCCCTTGCGGGGTGCGGGGCAGCGCCCCGTTAGAAATTTTTTTCTAACAGGGACAGTGTCGTGGAGTACGTGTATGTATAAATTTGTATACATATGTATATATGTATACATGTACACAAAAAGAGGGGGAAAAGACATCCAAGGGATGCGCAGGTGCGCAAGCGCGCGCGCCACGTGTCGGCACGCGGACGCCTTGCGCACTTGCGCAGGTGCGCAAGCGCGCGCGCCACGTGTCGGCACGCGGGCGCCTTGCGCACTTGCGCAGGTGCGCAAGCGCGCACGCCACGTGTCGGCAGGCGGGCGACTTGCGCACTTGCGCAGTTGCGCAAGCGCGCGCGCCACGTGTCGGCACGCGGGCGACTTGCGCACTTGCGCAGTTGCGCAAGCGCGCGCCACGTGTCGGCACGCGGGCGACTTGCGCACTTGCGCAGTTGCGCAAGCGCGCGCGCCACGTGTCGGCACGCGGGCGACTTGCGCACTTGCGCACTTGCGCAGACGCGCGCGCCACGTGTCGGCACGCGGGCGCCTTGCGCACTTGCGCAAGCGCGCAGGTGAGGCACAACAGGCTTTTAGCCTAAAAAAATTTCTCAGAAGAGAAATCAGAGAGGAGTTGGACTCCTGAATGTGTTTTTCTTCTTTTTTTGAGGGTTTAGTGAAAGATGTTCTTCTTCTTCCTCCTGTTGTTTGGCCGGATCTTGAAGATCGAGGGATGTGAGATATCAAAATCTCTCCTTTTTGAGATCTGATGGCAGATCTAGGTTCCCCTTAATGGGTTTTGTGGTGGAAAACTATTTAGTTTTGAAAAAGGAAGAGTAAAACTCTTGATTTAATTCAAGAGAAAGGAGAAGGTTTTGGAACCTTGAGGAAGGAGAAAAGATCTCAGATCTAATTTTTGTGGAGAGAATGAAAAGTATATATTTTTTATTCATCATGTTGCCTTTTATAGGCTTACATATTTGCATATAGCCCCTTGGGCTTCACAAAAATGGCATTTTAGCCATCCCATGGCTCATGTGCCATTTCATTTTTTGCACATAAGCCATGGGCTTACAAAATATTGGCTTTATGCCCATTTTACATACATTCATGTATAAAAAATTACATAAAAATTATTTATTACATGATCTATATTTTAGCATGGAGGAGGCTGGCCACGGGCTCGACTTGGGCATGGGCCCGCTTGACCTGGGCTTGGGCCCACCTGGCTTGGGGTTGACCTTGACTTTGACTCGGTCAACGGGGGTGTAAATTTTTACCCCAACAAAGTGCCCCCCATCAATAAATGCACACCGCACATTTGAGTTGTGTGCATGAAATTGATGGATCTTGAAGCTGAACTTCGAGGTGGAACATCATTCCGGAGGCGAAGCATCATCCCGGGGAGCATGATTCCCGAGGATCGGAGCATCATTCCGATTCACGGAGCATAATTCCAATGTCAGAGCATCATTCCGAAGCGCGGAGCATAAGTCCAGGGTCGGAGCATCATTCCGATTTGCGGAGCATAATTCCAGAGTTCGGAGCATCTTTCCGAAGAGCGGAGCATAATTCCAGGGTTCAGAGCATCATTCCGAAGGGCGGAGCATAATTCCAGGATTCGGAGCATCATTCCGAAGGGCGGAGCATGATTCCAGAGTTCGGAGCATCTTTCCGAAGAGCGGAGCATGATTCCAGAGTTCGGAGCATCATTCCGAAGTTCGGAGCATCTTTCCAAAGAGCGGAGCATAATTCCAAGGATCGGAGCATCATTCCGAAGCGCGGAGCATAAGTCCAGGGTCGGAGCATCATTCCGATTTGCGGAGCATAATTCCAGAGTTCGGAGCATCTTTCCGAAGAGCGGAGCATAATTCCAGGGTTCGGAGCATCATTCCGAAGGGCGGAGCATGATTCCAGAGTTCGGAGCATCATTCCGAAGGGCGGAGCATGATTCCAGAGTTCGGAGCATCTTTCCGAAGAGCGGAGCATGATTCCAGAGTTCGGAGCATCATTCCGAAGTTCGGAGCATCTTTCCAAAGAGCGGAGCATAATTCCAAGGATCGGAGCATCATTCCGAAGCGCGGAGCATAAGTCCAGGGTCGGAGCATCATTCCGATTTGCGGAGCATAATTCCAGAGTTCGGAGCATCTTTCCGAAGAGCGGAGCATAATTCCAGGGTTCGGAGCATCATTCCGAAGGGCGGAGCATGATTCCAGAGTTCGGAGTATCTTTCCGAAGAGCGGAGCATGATTCCAGAGTTCGGAGCATCTTTCCGAAGAGCGGAGCATAATTCCAAGGATCGGAGCATCATTCCGATGAGCGGAGCATGATTCCAGGGGATCGGAGCATCATTCCGAAGAGCGGAGCATGATTCCAGGGATCGGAGCATCATTCCGATGAGCGGAGCATCATTCCGAAGAGAGGAGCATGATTCCAGGGGTTCGGAGCATCATTCCGAAGAGCGGAGCATGATTCCAGGGGTTCGGAGCATCATTCCGAAGGGTGGAGCATGATTCCAAAGGTCGGAGCATCATTCCGAAGAGCGGAGCATAATTCCAGAGATCGGAGCATCATTCCGAAGGGCGGAGCTTGATTCCAGAGTTCGAAGCATCTTTCCGAAGAGCGGAGCATAATTCCAAGGATCGGAGAATCATTCCGATGAGCGGAGCATCATTCCAATTTGTAGAGCATAATTCCAAGGATCGGAGCATCATTCCGATGAGCGGAGCATGATTTCAAGGGATCGGAGCATCATTCCGAAGGGCGGAGCATGATTCCAGAGTTCGGAGCATCTTTCCGAAGAGCGGAGCATGATTCCAGAGTTCGGAGCATCTTTCCGAAGAGCGGAGCATAATTCCATGATTCGGAGCATCATTCCGAAGAGCGGCAGATATTCTGACCGAAGCATAATTTCGATGCAGAGGTTGATTCCCAAGCGAAGCATAATTCCGACAGGGAAAGCAAATACTCCGAGGCGAAGCATGATTTCAACACGGGGTACATTCTGAGATGAAGCATGATTCCGGCGCAGAGCTTGCTGGTTTACTTGATTCCGAGGCGAAGCATAATTCCGATGGGGAGGTCGTTGGTTGATTCCGAGCTGAGGCATAATTCCGACAGGGAAGGTAGATATCCCGAGGCGAAGCATGATTTCGACACGGGGTAAATTCTGGGACGGAGCATGATTCCACCGTAGAGGTTGTTGGTTTGATTTGATTTGGGTTGACATCAGCATCGCTATGCTGGAATATGGTAGCAGGAGCGAATCATCATTTGTCATGGGAGAGGATTTGGGAATTGGGTTTTTTTTTTTTTTTTTTGGTTTGGCATCAGCATCGCTACACTGGAATATGGTACCAGGAGCGAATCATCATTTGCGTTTGCTTACTAGGAAACAATGGCTTAGGAGACAGGTTTTAGGTCCCTATCACCTAAGGCTTTTCAACTTTGTGAGCCGTAAGGGTCTCACAAGCATTTTCTCCCTACGGGTCGTAAGGATCCCGTAAGTGTATTTTCTCCTTAGGAGTCGTGGGGACTCCTAAGTGTGTTGCTCCTTTGTGAGTCGTAAGGATCTCACGCGGGAATTTTCTCCTCACAAAGTCGAGAGGACTTTGCGAGTGCATTTCATCTCTTTTTCACAAGTTTGTGCCCTTTCGGGTTTTCACAAACTTGCTGGCAGTCCTGCTGTTTTTACTCACGGAGCCCTTTCGGGTTTTCATCCGTGCCCATTTTGCTTGTGGACATACCCCCCCCCCTTTTTTTTTTTTTTTTTTTTTGAATCTTCACCGCCGGTGGGACTTTGAACGTGGTCTCACCGGTAGGACTTGGGAGGAATTGGAATTGTTTTACGCCCGTGGATTGTATACGGTTTTGCAGGATGTATGATCCAGACCGTAGGGCCGTACAAATTTCGGGACTTTGTTGGCGTCTGCATCGCTGCACTGGAATATGGTACCAGGAGCGACTCATCATTCGCCACGTGGGGTATGGTATCGGAATTTGGTTGGCGTCTGCATCGCTGCACTGGAATATGGTACCAGGAGCGACTCATCATTCGCCACTTGGGGATTGGGGAGCGATGGCTTAGGAGACAGGTTTGGATCCCTATCGCCTAAGGCTTTTCAATTTTATGGGCCGTGAGGGTCCCATAAAAGCATTTTCTCCCTACGAGTCGTAAGGATCCCGCAGGTGTATTTTCTCCTTAAGAGTCGTGAGGACTCCTAAGTGTGTTTTTCCTTTATGAGTCGTAAGGATCCCACAAAGGTTTGTTCTCCTCATGTATTGTGAGGACACATGAGTGGGTCTTCTCAATGAAGCATAATTCCAAAGGCGGAGACCAGCCGCATAACTGGTGGTTGCGGTGGGGCATGGGTATGCTGAGAATTATTTGAGCCCGTGGATTGTATACGGCAGTCAATTTGGGGACTGGCCGTAGGGCCGGGAGAATTTTGGAAATTTGAATTTTTGTTGGCGTCTGCATCGCTGCACTGGAATATGGTACCAGGAGCGACTCATCATTCGCCGCTTTTTTTGTTTTTGGCTGTTTTTTTTGTTTTTTTTTTGTTGTTTTTTTTTTTGCCGCGATTGCTCTATCATTTCAGCTTTTCTTATCGCGAAGGTCGCGATTGCCCTATCATTTCGGCTATTTATTCGCGGTTGCCCCATCATTTCGGCTTTATTTTCATTTTCATTTTTACTCGCTGATTTTTATTGCGAGTTGCCCCATCATTTCGGCTTTATTTATTTTTCTTTTATTTACACATTTCTTTTGTTTATTTACATTTTTTTTTTTTTACATTTCCAGTTTAACGACTTAGAGGTCGACTGTTCCAGTTTAATGACGTGGTGGTCGACTGTTCCAGTTTAATGACGTGGTGGTCGATTGTTTTCAGAGAAAGGCATATGCCTGAGAGAATCGGTTTCATGAAGAACTTCGGTCTCCGTTTGTATGAAATTGGCGATTGCAGCTTGACTGTTTGTTAACACGCCTTTGGACAGTTCTATCTCTCCTGCCTTGTATTGCTTTTCGACCCAATCTTTGAAGACGAAGCAGTCCTCAATGGCATGGCCTATCACTCTGTGATAGGGGCAGTATTTGGGGTCGTCGGTCCTATTCGCTTCCTGCGGTCTTTTTGACTCTGGCAGTTGTAGACCGTTCTTCAGGGCGTCTTTGAATATTTTACGGATTTTGTCCCTTCTGAAGGAATAAACCTTATCCAGCTTCTCTTTCAGTGGAGATTCTCCCCCCACTCCGAACATTGGCTTCCGAGGCTGGTTGGCGCTAGGTCCGCTCATCCCTTGCTTATTTCGGTTAGCCGAAGTGTTGAAAGATTCAGAATCATCGGAGTTTCCGCCTTTGCGATTATCGTCCTTCCGGCTTCTCCAGGACTTATTGTTATTTTGAGAATCCGAGGAGGACTCCTGTTTTGAGCGCTCCAGCATCTGGACTTTCCTGGTCAGCTCTTGGAATGTTTTGAGACCCGCGGTGCATAAAAACGGGGCCATCCAATTGTTGAGATTTCCGACGAGGAGACTGACAGATTGGTCCTGCTCTATCGGCGGTTCGCATTTGACGGAGAGATTGCGCCATCGGGTTATAAAATTCGTGCTGCTTTCGTCGCTCTTGGGCTTGGTCCTTACGAGCTCGGCAATGGTAATCTTATCGCTGACGCTCATGAACCTCTGCCGAAATAGAGACTCCATTTGGACAAAAGTTATGACGGAGCCATCCGGTATGCTCGCGTACCAGTCGAAAGCAACATCGGTCAAGCTATTAACGAACTGGCGGAGGAGAAGCGCATCATTGCCCCCAGTATTCCCACATGAGGCTTTGAAGTGGGCGATGTGCTGATTCGCATTTCCTGTCCCATCAAATCTTCCGAATTTAGGGATGACATAGCCGCTAGGAAATTCTACCAGATCATATTGAGCAGGATATGGTCTCCCGCTACTGTTAACATCTTTTTGCGCTTCGGCTTCGGCTACCAGTGTTTTGACTTTGCTGGCAACCAAATCCATAATTTGAGCTTGAGTTAGCGGGCTACTGTCATCGGTAGCCAAGACATTTGCTGAGATAGGATGCGACTGATTTTCATGCGGTCCGCCCACTCTTGGATTTGAGGGAACGGGCGTCGGCTGTCTCGGGACACCGTTTCCCGGTTCATGAGCTGAACCCTGTGCTTGATTGGGCGGCTGAGAGGCAAGTTGGGCCGTAAGCCGTAAGACGACATTTGTCAAGTCGTCGATCTTTGAGTAGAGCTTGGCCATCTCCTTATCTTTGCTTCTGAGCTGTTTTCGGAGCTCTTGGAGAAGTTGCTGCTCTGCGGTCTTAGGACGGAAAGTTGGCTCATCTTCGCTTTCCGAGCCTGACTCCTCATGAATTGAGGGCTCTCTTTGCCTATCAGCCTCATCGAGAGGGTTTTCATCATCCAGCGGAGGCGGCTGTTCTTGGGAAGCGGCCACCACATTCAAGCCAGATTGGGTTTGAGATGTGGTGGCCCCGTCCTTGCTCTTGCTGCGCGTGCCCACCACGTAGACAGTGTGGATAACACATTCAGCCATCCCCTCATCTTTGGCGGGGTAACCCTGTTCTTCGAACCTCATGAGGTTTAGCCTGGCAGGAGCCCTAGCCCTTTTGTTGGCTCTATATCTGAGCCTTTTCTCCCTCAGCTTCTTGATTTGGAAGGCTTGGCGGGCATCCGCTACCCGGGAAGCCATTGCGAGTTGATCAAAGGGGAGCTTAGAGAAGACACCCGATCGAGCATTTGTCAGGGGCGCCGCTGGGGCTTGCTCGGGACGCGTTGTAGCTTTGTTGGTGTTG
The DNA here is from genome assembly GCA_030015575.1 of Agapanthus africanus. Classification (NCBI taxonomy): domain Eukaryota; kingdom Viridiplantae; phylum Streptophyta; class Magnoliopsida; order Asparagales; family Amaryllidaceae; genus Agapanthus; species Agapanthus africanus. The sequence goes on along the minus strand of JASDDO010000031.1, from coordinate 271,014,150 downwards.
ATGGCCTTGCCCCCAGCTAGAGCCGAGGAAATTCGCTCAGACACCGACTTGCGTTTGGATTGGGGCGCCCTTGAGATCACCACATTTGGTCTCCTGCCTTTCGAGACCGGTTTGTCTGCCACCGGGGCTTGAGGAGCTGGGATGGCGCCAACTGGCATGAACATAATAGAGCCGAATGGTAGCAGCGGCTCCTCCCATTGTCGTCCGAGACTGGCCGGAAGGACCGTCCTAGAGTCTATCCTCATCGTGTAGGAGACGGGAGCCGTGTTCATCATCGAAGACATCGTCGGAAGGTGACTGCTTGAAAATCTGCATGAAAAAGCATTATTTTTAGTATAAATATAGGTATGTATATTGATTGAGTTCGCATGAACGCTTAATCCGAAATATAGGAGGAGAGATGGTCCCACCGGGCGTGCCAGAACCTGTAGGGTGTTTTTCGTCACCCCATTGAGATGGGAATACGCGCGCGCTTGTCAGGCGTACTACAGATTCCCCCGGCCTAGGGTAGGCCGGGGTTTAATGATTGTGGGGATCCGAATCTCCGGCAGCCGCGGACTAAGCTGCCGTTAATTACCCATCGCCTTTGGGGCGAGGGAACCTCCGATTAACGGGTTAAACTGGTCATGCGAACTCAATGTGCAGTATACGTGTGTTTTGAAAGGGGGTTTTGGGATTATATCGGGAGCCACGCAGAGTTTTTACGGGGGTCCCGCTACCCGGATAGCGGGCTGGGGGTCAAGGGGGCTAGCAGCCCCCTTGCGGGGTGCGGGGCAGCGCCCCGTTAGAAATTTTTTTCTAACAGGGACAGTGTCGTGGAGTACGTGTATGTATAAATTTGTATACATATGTATATATGTATACATGTACACAAAAAGAGGGGGAAAAGACATCCAAGGGATGCGCAGGTGCGCAAGCGCGCGCGCCACGTGTCGGCACGCGGACGCCTTGCGCACTTGCGCAGGTGCGCAAGCGCGCGCGCCACGTGTCGGCACGCGGGCGCCTTGCGCACTTGCGCAGGTGCGCAAGCGCGCACGCCACGTGTCGGCAGGCGGGCGACTTGCGCACTTGCAGAGTTGCGCAAGCGCGCGCGCCACGTGTCGGCACGCGGGCGACTTGCGCACTTGCGCAGTTGCGCAAGCGCGCGCCACGTGTCGGCACGCGGGCGACTTGCGCACTTGCGCAGTTGCGCAAGCGCGCGCGCCACGTGTCGGCACGCGGGCGACTTGCGCACTTGCGCACTTGCGCAGACGCGCGCGCCACGTGTCGGCACGCGGGCGCCTTGCGCACTTGCGCAAGCGCGCAGGTGAGGCACAACAGGCTTTTAGCCTAAAAAAATTTCTCAGAAGAGATATCAGAGAGGAGTTGGACTCCTGAATGTGTTTTTCTTCTTTTTTTGAGGGTTTAGTGAAAGATGTTCTTCTTCTTCCTCCTGTTGTTTGGCCGGATCTTGAAGATCGAGGGATGTGAGATATCAAAATCTCTCCTTTTTGAGATCTGATGGCAGATCTAGGTTCCCCTTAATGGGTTTTGTGGTGGAAAACTATTTAGTTTTGAAAAAGGAAGAGTAAAACTCTTGATTTAATTCAAGAGAAAGGAGAAGGTTTTGGAACCTTAAGGAAGGAGAAAAGATCTCAGATCTAATTTTTGTGGAGAGAATGAAAAGTATATATTTTTTATTCATCATGTTGCCTTTTATAGGCTTACATATTTGCATATAGCCCCTTGGGCTTCACAAAAATGGCATTTTAGCCATCCCATGGCTCATGTGCCATTTCATTTTTTGCACATATGCCATGGGCTTACAAAATATTGGCTTTATGCCCATTTTGCATACATTCATGTATAAAAAATTACATAAAAATTATTTATTACATGATCTATATTTTAGCATGGAGGAGGCTGGCCACGGGCTCGACTTGGGCATGGGCCCGCTTGACCTGGGCTTGGGCCCACCTGGCTTGGGGTTGACCTTGACTTTGACTCGGTCAACGGGGGTGTAAATTTTTACCCCAACAGCATTGATCCGAATCAATGCAGTCCCATCAATTGATCACACCACAAAAAAAGAAAATATACTGACGTACGTATATGCCATCCGCATTCGCCACTGGGTCCCGTCATCACTCGTTAGGTTAGCTTACTAACGACAGAGCGGGGACTGGACTAGCGCGGATGAAAAACATATACAACATCTACTAATATATATACCAATATATTATATTTCGCTCAAGGCGTGAATAAAATGCAACATCACAGAAATGTACAGCATCACAGAACAATACAGATATCTGGGATCCCCGGGTTTCACAGAGCCACTACTGAAACCCGACGTTCCCCTGGTCGTGTGGATAGCCTGTGCAATGAAATCCTAGACCCCTACGGGCGCGGCAAGTTACCCGCCAAAACCTGAAGCGAGGAAGCCCCCTTCAGGGCCGTGAATGGACCACCTAGCACTTCACGGAATCCGGTAACTTGGGCACCCCTCCTGGGTCAACCTGTACCCCCTACGAGTGCGGAGAATAGCCCGCCAATTCTAGAGTGAAGCCCCCTCCGTCCCAATGCCATGAGATGCGGGATTGTTGCCTTCCAGAACCCAGCTATCCGTGCACTCCTCCGCGGGGTAATCCTAGTACAGAAAGTAAAATATACATACACTGGGTACATCGACCGCAACCAGGTCGTGCCCCAAAAGAATAATACAAACGGGCAGTGACGGCAGTCCACAGGTCGGACGCTCGCCCCGCAATATCAAATGTACATAATACACCAACACTGTACTAGCATTGCATCCAGGCTATCCCCCACGACCGATCCGCAACATCACAGCAAATACATAGAACATCAACATGAAAGTCACGTTCGCAAATCCGTCTAACCGGGCTATAGCAGTTAGACCGGATTTACCGATCGAGTGACATTCACGGTCGCAGATATAATGTAAATACTGTGAAATAATGTGTTTAAAATTTTCCGACTGACCAAAAATTAACAAGTGGGCCCCCAAGCAATACTGTAGCACTCACAGAAATAATTGGCCCAATTTTAATATTCCAAAACCCTTAATTACTCCCCTGAAGCCAACTGGAAAAAGATGGCCCATTGACCTCTCTAGACTGCGGCGGAACCGCGGCCCAATAGGGGATTTGGCCGCGGTTCCGCGCTCTGGATGAGAGATCAGTGCGTCGAATTTTCACAGAGTTCTTAGAATTCCCTGCACATCATTCTGAGACCACCTGAAAAATTTTTGGAGCAAGGAAAAATTCAACAGAAAACTGATGTGAGGTAATATTGGGTTTTTGGAATTTTGGTCGATCGGAACTGAAAAACACATCAAACGAAGCTAGACGAAGTTAATGGCGAGGCTCTGATACCACTGTAAGTTCACGGCGGCGCCCCGGCCGTCAATCCGACGGCCAAACGCGGAAACGGTGATAAACTTTAATTTTTGCGGACTTAGCAAACCGGCACCACCGCGCACTATACACCCGGATCGTAACCATTAACAAGTCTAAGCTCCTAACAAGAAAGGGAAGAGATGTACCGACTGATCCGAGTCCTCCGGTCTTCATCTCCACTCCGATCTCCTCGCGGGATCTACGGTCGTCGCCTCCTTGCCGGAAGGGCACCACGTCGCCTGCATCTTTTACGGGCTCCCGCCTCTATACCGAGGCAACTCGGGCATGAAGCTGGGAAGTCGACATGCCCAAGACTTGCTATAGAATGTAGTGTAGAGTGCATGTCTCACTTTGGGGTATTGGTTGCCTTTTGAAGATGGAGGAATGAATGGTATGAAAAATGGTGCTTTCATTTTTCCTTGTATCAAAAATGAGATGTATGAAATTTGCCAAACCACCAAAATCAAAGCTCTCATTTTTCTCTCCTCTCTACAAAATGTGGCCGGCCGAATCCAAATGAGAATGGTGGTGGAGGTGTGAACAAAATCCAAGAGGGAGGTGATGGTAGTGTAAAGTGAAGGGGTGACCATATCCAAAGACAAGAAAACATCAACCATGCTTACACCTTAATCACATCAAATCCCATTAATGCAAAAGCATGGATGAAAGATATCATAATCAACACAATAGCAAGAAACTCCCTCCACAAAAGTTATTTGCACAATTGCAAATAACCCCCCTCCATCGGAAAAGTCCGGCCGGGAAGGAACAAAGGAAAACCGGCCGGAACGGAATGCAAACTGGCAACTCCAGAAAACTGGTCCCGTAATAAATTACAGGAAAACCCCGATACTGTGCATACACACCCGCATCTGTATTCCGTCCGGATACAAATGCAATGAGACAAAAAACTACACTGTACTAAACTAGGATCCAGCTTAAACTAAAGCCGGCTAGTAACATCCGTCCGATCCTGATCCGTGCAATACCGCACGTATCTGATCGAACCCTGCCATATAATCATACGGCCACTAGTACAAAACTGTCCGATCCTGATCCGTGCAATACCGCACGTATCTGATCGGACCCTGCCATATCTCCATACGGCCTCTACAGCTTTTCGCCCGAAAGCTTGAGTAACTGAAAGTGTGGTGGACTCTAAAGACTCGTCAATACTATGGCTGTGGATTTAACCACCAGCACGCCAGAGGTATAAGCCAATACGTGACGGGCCACCAACTATTGACTAAAAGGGAAGTCGATGAGCGAACTCATCCTGACATCCTACTGAGCCTGTCAGTGACAATATCCGTACAGTCCGGTCCGTTCGTCTATGAGCATCGCATGTCGGGCCTAGGGGGTTGGTAAAAATCAGACCCCCAAAAGCGGTACAAGTCGTGTCGGAGTGTAGCCCAGAACACCCTGAGATACTACTGGAATACCTACCAGTAAATCTCCTGCCTTGGCCAAGGTCTTCGTGTAATGGCTCTCCTAGACACAGCGCGACCTCACCCCCAATACCGGGAGAGACGAACCCCTGAAGATCCGCTCACTGCCTCCATGTGGCTCGGGACTGTACCCAACTAAAACCTGTTTGCACGACTCCTTTGAGCCGTGGTAGGGTAGTAATCAAAGTACAGTGGGAACTCACACGAGACAAATGATGATCCCCAGGTCGATGAACTAACCTGTACACATGTCACCTGGGAACTGCTATCTGACGTTAGGTATAAGACCAACTAGCATGTTCCCGGCGAGTCCTGTCCGGTGTACTCATAACCCAATGAGCACCTGTATACATCTTAGGTGATCCAACTGACACCAGTGGCTTGTGAGACCGGCCACCGCCCCTCGTCGGGGTCTCGACTGTATACACTAGTCTACTCTGGAGTATCGATGCCCTGTCTCGAAACTCCCACGACTAGGGACCTTTTAAGGATGTGCTAATAGACTCCAGCTCTCACTTATATGATCGCCCTCATACTGCCGGCAGTCAAGCAAGAATCCTAGGGGCTCTATCATCGTGCAATAGCGACCTGTCAGGTCACCTATAGCAGTACACGATGATAAAGATAAACCAGATAGCATACTATCATCTCGAGTAAGACTGTTGTACCGGGATAGGTCCTCCCCCAATCATTGCAATCACGTGCCTGTGATCCAATAATTGACTCTGAGGGCACTACCTCCAACAGCCGAAGCATAGGGTATCCCTTGCATGAGAGCTCTCTCCAAATCTGTCTTGGGAGACATCTCTTTGGAGAGAGTGACTCCAGAGATCGTGGGTAAGTTCCCACGCTTGGATTCTTCCATACTAAACCTCTTTAGTATGGTGTCAATGTACCTGGACTGGGACAATCCCAATATCCGTTTGGATCTATCTCTATAGATCCTAATTCCAAATATGCAGGAGGCATCACCAAGATCTTTCATTGAGAATCTTTGTGATAAGAAGAGCTTGACCGATTGCAGCATAGGAATGTCATTTCCTATCAAGAGTATATCGTCCACGTACAATACGAGGAAGACAACCTTACTCTCTGCCACCTTCTTGTAGATACAAGGTTCATCTGGGTTTTTGATGAAATCAAACTCTTTGATAACGACGTCAAAGCAGATGTTCCAACTCCGCGATGCTTGCTTTAATCCATAAATGGATTTAAGCAGCTTTCACACCTTCCCGCTGCTCCCACTATCTACGAAGCCCTCTGGCTGAGTCATGTACACGCACTCTTCTAAATCACCGTTTAGAAAGGCGGTCTTAACATCCATTTGCCAGATTTCGTAATCATGATATGCAGCGATGGCAAGCATGATCCGGATGGATTTAAGCATAGCTACTGGAGAAAAGGTTTCGTCATAGTCCACACCTGGTCTTTGACGAAAACCCTTTGCAACAAGTCTAGCTTTGAAAGTCTCCACTTTCCCATCTACACCAAGTTTTTTCTTGAAGATCCACTTGCTCCCAATGGGTTTTACCCCTTCAGGAGCAACTTCCAAAGTCCATACTTTGTTGGTGTACATGGATTCCATCTCGGACCGCATTGCATCCAGCCATTTCACTGAGTCCCTACTCGTGATGGCCTGCTCGAAGCTAGTTGGGTCATCATCCTCCATGATGCAATCCTCGTTCCCACCATCCATGAGAAAACCGCAGTATCTCTCAGGTTGGCGAGGAACCCTACTAGATCGGCGGAGAGGCTGAGGTTCATTGGGAGATACTGAATCTTCTGGTTCCACTAAATCTTCAGTTACGGTTTGTGTATCTGGAACCTCTTCCAGCTCTACCACTTTGCCACTAATTTCTTTTTCAAGGAATTCCTTTTCTAAAAAGGTTGCATGTTGAGCAAAAAACACTTTTTCTTCCTCACTGTGGTAGAAAAAATACCCATATGAGTTCTTTGGATATCCCACAAACTTGCAAAGAACTGACCGTGCCTCGAGCTTGTCCGGATTTTGTCTTTTGACATAGGCTGGACAACCCCATATCTTAACTCGTTTAAGATATAGCCTCTTCCCACTCCATATCTCATATGGTGTGGTAGGTACAGATTTAGATGGAACTTGATTCAATAGGTATGCTGCTGTCTCCAGCGCATATCCCCAGAAGGAAATAGGTAACTCAGCTGTGCTCATCATAGAGCGCACCATATCTAATAGGGTGTGGTTCCTCCGTTCCGATACACCGTTGTGCTGTGGTGTATATGGAGGAGTCAGCTGAGAGAGAATCCCATTCTCTTTTAGGAAGTCCAGGAATTCATTGCTCATGTATTCACCTCCTCGATCAGATCGAAGGATTTTAATACTTTTTCCGGTTTAGTTCTCGACTTCTTGTTTATATTCTCTAAATTTCTCAAAAGCTTCTGATTTGTGTTTCATCAGGAACACATATCCAAATCTAGAGAGATCGTCAGTGAATGTAATGAAGTACGAAGAACCATCCCTGGCATGTGTAGACATGGGACCGCATACATCACTATGTATCAGTCTCAAGAGTTCGGTAACTCTTTCTCCGTGTCCCGTAAATGGAGTTTTGGTCATCTTGCCTTTGAGACATGACTGGCAAGTGTCATAAGATGAAAATTCGAACGGTTTCAAATATCCATCTTTATGCAACTTAGCAAGTCGTGTCGCATTGATGTGACCGAGTCTACAATGCCACAAGAAGGATTCGTTCAGTTCTGAACTTTTCCTCTTGTGTGTGTTTGTTATGCTCAGAACTGTTGATTGATTTAGAACATAAATGCCATTGCATAACGTGCCTGATCCAACCAACTTTTGCTTACGGAAATTTTCATAACATTATCCTGTAATACAAAATTATATCCCTCTTTACTCAACAAAGAAAACGATATAATGTTGCATATCAGGTTCGGCATGTAATAGCATTCGTTCAGAATCAATGTATTACCAGTCGGTAATGTAAGGTGATATTCCCCGACAGTCTTAGCTGCAACAATTGCACCATTTCCAACTCTTATGTCTTTATCACCTTCTCCAAGTTCTCTACCTTTTCTAAGCCCATGTAACTGATTACATATATGGGATCCTGACCCGGTATCTAATACCCAGGACGTAGGGCAGATGGAGAAACAGTTCTCTGTAACGAACACACCCGAAGAAAATGCATCAACATGTACTTTCTTCATTCGGGTGGCATGGGAATCCTGGTATTCCCCTATGTCTTGTTCATTCCTATAACTCTTATAAGAAAGAACGGAACCAACGTTCCCCAGCACAGTATAACTTGCGGGTTCGGTCAATACATCCATATTATTATCTTTATTAGGCATGACATGGTTGCTACCTGGAGAGAGAGAGAAGAAAACACTTTAGCGTATGCTCTTGCAAGATCAGATTGGTTATTATCTTATCTAATTAGGATGGCTCCCACTGGTTTTTATCAAATCTTCCTTCAAACCCTAAAAGGAAAGACTAGCCGGGATTAATTACACCCTACAACTTCGCCGATCTTTCAGCCAGGCCAGTGTCGGTACTTTGAGGGAGGTTCCCCGTGCTTTCGCACGAACCTAATTAAAGTAAACCTCGTTTTCCCAGAGGCGTAACCTCGTTGACACCTTTCTAGACACCTACTTGATCGGCTAATTGTAATGTGTAAAACTCTCCCAGGAGTAACTTTTACTCGCAGTGGGTATCAGGATCCAACTATCTCATAGAAGGTATGCAATCTCATTGCAAATTTCAACACTTGAAATTCCCGATAATATTTTGCCCCAAACGATCTATGACCATGACAAGGTCAACAAACCATAGACCGTAAGTCAAGTTCAACCCGTCATTTCTTGATTGAATTAAACCCACCCGCACGACCCTTGACAAAGTCAACAAGGCCGTACGACTACCCTAATCCAATCTGCATCATATGCATAAGCAGATAAATACTGGTCAGCTACCGCACACTGCGCCTTAACAAGGTCAACAAACGCAGCACGAATAATAAACAGGACTTATCTGAAATGACGGAGGGCTACGACAGGTTTTTCTGAAAACCTATTGCGTAATGAACTTGATATCGTTGTAGAATCAAATGAAGTTTTGAAATGGAGTGATTTTGAGGCTTTTCTAGTTTTGCTAAAGGGGTCACTCCCGGTGAAGGGATCGTCGGCCCTTTCCTCATCGAATGAGGTGCGGGATATATCATATATATCACTGTGCAAAGAAGAAACTATAGAAGCTTTCAAAAGACAAACCGAGTGTGTAGCATCTGCCAGTTATTGATAAAGGGGTCACTCCCGGTGAAGGGATCTCGGCCCTTTTCTCATCGAATAAGGTGCAGGGTATATCATATATACCACTATGCAAAGCAAAACTGTAGCTACCCTTTTTATTTGAAAATTTGATTCTACAACATCTTTTAGGTTTCTTTTTTTCATTAATCACATTAACGAAGTCCCATCATTTAAGTCACCTAAACATCACAGATAAATACGACGTACGCTTATGCCATCCGCATTCGCCTCGATATCCCCTCGTGCAGCGTTAGGTTAGGTAACTAACGACAGAGCAGGGCAGGGCTAGTGCGGGTGTAAAACATAAGTAACGGCTATATAATATATCATATATACTATATACTGTATCCATCAGAACATATCAAATGATCACATCACAGATATCGCAGCAGAAACATAGATATAATGTGGGATATACTAGGACGTCCGTATTTAGTATTTAGCCAAAATAGAAAATACGGATTCCACAGTCGCGATGAATAGCCAAGACCACACCCTGGACCCCTACGAGAGCGGCAAGCGACCCTACCAATTCTGGAGTTTAGGAGACCCGGTCTCGACTCCTCGAGATGGCCTCCCACTGAACCCCAGAACCCGGTCACCTGTGCTCCCATCCTTGGGTCCATCCTAATGCGGAAAAGTAAATAATATACAACACTGGTGACACAACCTCAACCCGGAAGTGCCCCAAATAAAAGAATATTACATTACATTTGAATTTACATGAATGAAAATATAAAACTCTCATCTCACATAAACCCCCCCGGCTATTCAATTGCGACAATCCTGCACATCATATCTCAGCAACACATAATATCTCATATCATCAACGTAAGTAAGTATGCATACACCGATTGTCGTCGACGTATAGCAACAACAATCGGTAAATACATACTACACTTACGGTCACAGAAAAGAAAGTGTAAAACTGCAATATCTGGAATCCACATTCTCTTTAGACATCATAAATGCGAAGTATCACATACCTCGTATTTCATGTCTTATAACATGAATTCCACACATTGCATCACATTCCAGATAATTAGACAGTATTAAATTTTTCGAACGAACGTTCAAATACTCAAGATTCCCTAAAGCTCAACACTTGAGCGGAGTTCAAAAAACCGGAGTGTGACACAGTAGTAGCGGTCCAGTCGTAGAAGGTTCAAGCCAACGCCTCACATGTGGCACGCCGTACTGCCCCAAACCCTAAGGTTCAAAGGGCAGTTCGAGACGGTCATATAATCGAGTTAAGGTTTGTTGTCTTCTAGAGGGACCACCACAAAACTTGCACGTATCTCCAAAATATTTAAACCCCGTGAAAAGTGAGCAAATGATACTCGTTCAAACACTTCAATACGTTCTAATTTATCCAGAAAATCCACGAAATGAAAATTCCGATCGAATCGATGAGTCCAAAACCAACTCCAGAACAAACAGCACCAAATTCAGATTAAAAATACCCTAAAAATTATACAAGTATAACAAAGAATTACTGTATAAAAATAATTCAGTGATTGATGTAAATGGCCGCGGAACCGCGGTCCAAGCAAGCTTAGGCCGCGTTTCCACGGCAATATGGACTGTTCACTTTGTCGAATTTTACCGTAATTCTTATATTTACCTGCTGAATTTTTTACATATTTTTAATTCTGAAAAACAGCAGTTTTGAAAAAATGACCAGAGAGCACTAAAAAATCCGTATTTCGGTTCGATCGGAGTTTTAACTTCGTAAAATAGTCGCCTAATGTTCTAGGTTGGCTCTGATACCAATGTTGGTCAGGCAGCCACCCCATCCAACGGGGTCGCCGTGGCACCAACGAGTCCCTCAGCCGCTACTTTTTACGCATGCCCCCTCGCGAGGACTACAACCCGCTGGAACACCTTCCGGTCTCGGGACACCCTGGGGGTAAGAGCCTATTCTTCGCCATACTGTCACATAGTGAGAACTCCCCATAGGTCGACATCCAATGCCTAGTAGCTCTGATACCAATGAAAGTTTAGCCTAGCACCTCATGAAGGGTTTGGAAGCATCACATGAACCAAAAGTGGAGTCTTTAGGGTGCTAAGTTAACGAACAAAGAATCGTTCCTAGAATCAATTAGGGTTTCAAATTTTTCACATCATCATATGAAAGAAAATCTAGGGTTTAGAGAGTACAACCTTTGTAGCTCCCTACGCTAGACTCCTCGGCTACTTAGGGCTTGAAAAAGCTCAGCTTGAACTCCTCGAGGTCACCGATGATCCACCCGGAGTCCGCTTTGTCCAACCTTGCAACTTTATCCGATCAAGTGAACGAAATCAAGCTAACACTCCAAACAAGTGGGCTAGACTTGGGTAGAATGGTGTTGTGATTCTCTTTCTCACTTCAAAATCCAATCTTGATGAGTATATTGCTCACTACAAAGAACTAGAGAGCAAAATGAGAGAGGAAGAAGAAGATGATGGCAATATCTTTTTCAAGAGTGAAAAGGATAACTCTTGTGTTAGAAAAATGAAAATATATCAATATATATTTTCTTGTTCTCATCTCAAACCATGGTTTAAACAATGAATATATTATTAAACTTGAGTTAAAACACAAAAGAAAAGTTTACCCAAGGTTAAAAGGTGGGTGAGAATGGTTAGGTCAAAAGAAGAGTGTAGAAACAATTCAATCATAACCATTTCCTTTTCCCTTTTTGTTTTAAAACAAATGTAATAAAATTCATATTTAAAACCATGGTGTGAGTCTTATATTGCCACCATTTCCTTGTATAAGCAACCATGATAGAATGATATATGTATGCATGTGTGCATGCACATCTATATGTGCATGAAACAATAAGGAAACTATACATGCATGCATACATCCAACATACTCAAGAAAGGATTTCAAGTGAGAAGCTAATGGTTAAATGATAAATCAACACTTGATTTATCAATCCGGCCATATCACATATGACCCCTACCAAAAGCAAGCCGCCCGACCAATATACGGTATCCTATACGCGCATTTTAATCGTGTCCATGCGCATATCGCATACGCGCACCACAACGTTTTGCCTGGACTAGGAAACTCCATTGTAGGACTCTGAGACTCGTCAATACGCCGGCAGTGGGTGATGATCATATCAAGCACCCCCAAGCCACAAGCGGTCAGCTAAACGTAACGGCCACCCGGGTATTGAGCGATCAGAAGAGAACAAGCGAACCTGCTACAACTCCCGTCGAGCCGATCGGCAACACTTCCCGTACATTCCGGTCTCCTCGTCTGATATGTCGCATATCAAGTCTAAGGGTGGTAAACGTCAGACCCCAATAACCGATAAGTCATGCCGATGTGAGGCTCATAACGGGTCGAGAAACTACTGGTAACACTTACCAGCAAATCTCTGAATCAGCCCTTGCCAGGGACTTCCATGTTACGGCCAATCGAGCACAGTACAACATCAACCCCCAATACCGGGAGAGACGAAACCCCTCCTATCGCTCATTGCCTCCATGTGACTCGGGACTGTACCCAAAAACCACCGTTTTGCATGCCCTCATGGACGTGGTAAGGTGGAGATCAAAGCACAGTGGGAATCACACAAGACTCTATGACGATCTCGGGTCTACAGACTAACCTGTACAAGTGTCACCTGAGAACTGCCATCTGACGTGAGGTATAATACCATCTGGGAGTTCTCGGCGAGTCCGTCCAGTGTACCCAGTCTCCACTGAGCACCCGTATACCATCTCTGATGTCAAACACCAATGGATATGGGATCATCCATCGCCCATCTCATGGGTCGAGAAGCGTATACGCTAGTCTACACTGGTATATCGATGCCCCGTCTCGATACACCCACGACTAGGGACCTTGAAGGATGTACTTATGGACTACCATGTCCCCACTAGTATGATCTGCATCATAGTCCAGGTAGTCAAGTACACATCCTAAGTGCTTTACCAACATGTAACTATAAGACAGCTTAAAGAGACTAGTATACATGTTAAGATAAAGAGCAACCAGATAGCATACTATCATATCGAGCAAGAAAGTCATCTCTATATATGTCCAAGCATCCAATATAATATACATCATCTGTACAATACTGGCCTCTAGGGCATACATACAACTAACAGATGCGTGATATGTAATAATGCACCATCCAATGTGTGTCCAGCAACGACACACAAATCATGATAAAACCCGAGTGCACAGCATCGGCACTCAAAACATCTCGAAATCCGTGTCCAACAGCGACACATAATACTCAAATCTCGGGTTCTGTCAGTCCGAATCGGCCCATGGGCTCCGTCAGTCCGGATCGGCCCATCACATCAAATCTTTCGACTACGTCGGGATCCTCCGGATATCCGCACGCACCCGACATCACCGGTATGGTAGTCTGCCCCTGCCAGGCTCATTGTCATCCCCACAAAACCACTCTCGCCCCGCGATACCGTACCGGGTCCACCATGCACCCGCAGACGGTTCATCCTCCTCCTCGAATCGGGTGTATGATACCGCTCAAGAGCCGAGAAAACACATGGTGGACGACACATACATCATATCACGAGAAAACCGCAAATTCTATTTTTAGAAATGATAATGAGTTTATAAAATCCTTGCAGTTTCTCCAAATCCAAAAATCTCATGGAAAATCCGATATCCAAAAATCTCAGAGTATGTAAACAGTGAATTACCGGCATAAAGCCCTATAATATTGCATGCCAACAAATATACACATGCATGGGTATCTAAGTAAAGAATGCAATATCTAAACTAGCATAGTAATCATATATCAGAACTATCAGCTAGCAAGTTGTATCAATGGGGTAATATTCTCTAAAGTGTACGTGACATGGTAATTACCGATGATGATGTGTGTGAGACGGAAAGCAAGTGTATGTGGAGCATACGCATCATCGTTAATGGTGCTGATGTCCTGACAACAAGGGTTCATAACAACTAAGAAAACACATTTATAAGCATGAAATGCGATGAGAATAGCATGAATATACAGGAAAAGATGTAGTAACCGCAACAATGAAGAATATACATTTCTATATACGAGTCATACAGTTTTTTGGTGTTTGAAATAGCACGAATCGTGGTTTTAGAAAAATAGGGCTACGGGGTTTTTGAGAAAAGATACGTCTTTTGAAAAATCCGTAGTATCCCTCAGCCTGCCTTTAAAACTACTCACGATTCGTTAGTTTGAAAATAAGTATGACTCGAGCCCAGTCGAAAAGGTAAGGAAAACCACCTAAAGTCCGAGTCGATATATCTAGTAGTCGGCGATCCCGCCTCAATAGCGTCACGTACGGTAAAATACATAGTACGACATTCTCGAGTCACGAGTGCGGATCAATCATCATATCTAGATCTTGTACGGTAAAATCCATCATACGGCATCCCAAAAATCGGGGTACGGGTCAAATATCACATATACCTCATTATCCATATAGTATCATTATCGATAAATCAAGAATTAGGGGTACCGTTCTAAAATCTAGTACATTACCAAATCATCAAACATATATCCTCGTGTGTATGAAAACACATCGCCCAACGATCCGCTATAATATCATACCGTATATCATATCACGACCCAATCATCACAATCTCACGGCATCATGCCCGATCATATCGGCTCATCTCCAAGTATCCGTTAGTGGATGTTGCATACCCTCACAACATTTGTCAGGAGGCGGAAGTGATAAACAATAATTTTATTTCATGCAACACCCACATAACCCAAGATTAGTGCTTAAACCGTAACTAGCAAACTTATTAAGAGATCTAATCTACTATGAAGGTGTGCTATACCTAAGGAACCGGTCCTTCCGGTCTTCTCTTTGTTGCAACTCCTAGGCTTCTTGATGGTTGCAAAGAGCTCGATCTCCGGCCACCTCTAGATCCAAGACGATCCACCCGAGAGCTATCGAACAAGCTATAAACTCTTCACAAGAGTTTAACTAAGAGACCAAGATTGCTAGAAGTGATCACTTAGACGAAGTAGAGATTAAGTATTGGATTATGATTTTGCTCTAGGCTTTTGATTCACAACTCATGTGAAGGTAAAGCAAAGAGAAAGAGGAAGGAGTGAATGAAGAGAGAGAATATCAAAGTGATAATGAAAAGTTCAAGCATGGAAAAATATCATATGGCTCAAATGAAACTAATTGAAGCATAGATTAAAAAAATGCACCATGCTTCAATAGTAACTCCAAATGAATAAATAATGATTTGAGCCATGCCTTCAACCATGCTTAAACTTTATCCAAATTTCACCTCATTTATTTATTTTCACAAAATAAACATCCATTTATGAGGTGTCTCCTTCTAGAAGGTATTCTTGTAACAATTACAATAATACCCCTCCACCGTATACCGTATAAGTATACCCGTATCCGAATTCCGAAAAATACGAATACAAATAATCCAATAATATAATACCGGCATGCGGCTTAAACCAAAGCCTACCGGTATTAACATTCCGATCATTATTTCTGTAACGATTACACGAACATGATTGGAACCCTGCCGTAATAACTTACGGCCTCTACATCTTTCGCCTGAACCAGGGAGCACTCTGTGTGGGACTCTAAAGACTCGACAGTACGCTGGCAGTGGGTTTAACCACAAGCACGTCAGCGGCACTAGCTGTGTGTAACGGCTACCCAGGTACATGACGAAAAGGTGGCCGACGAGTGAACTCATCAAAACCCTAACGAGCCTGTAAGCAACACTTACCGTACAGTCCGGTCTCTTCGTCTGATACGTCGCATATGAAGTATGGGGTGGTAAATGTCAGACCGCGGAAACTTTTTAAGTCATGCTGATTTACGGCCCATAACGGTTTGAGAAACTACTGATAACACTTATCAGTACATCCCAAGAACCATGGCCAGGGATTTGCTGTTATGGCCAATCAAGCATAGCGTGACATCAACTCCCTATACCGGGAGAGACGAAACCCCTCCTATCGCTCACTGCCTCCATGCGATTCGGGACTGTACCCAAAATCCACCTGTTTGCACGACTCAGCAGAGCCGTGGTAGGGAGGAAATCAAAGCACAGTGGGAATCACACAAGACACTATGATGATCTCGGGTCTACAGACTAACCTGTACAAGTGTCACCAGAGAACTGCTATCCGACAATAGGTCTATATACCATCTAGGAGTTCTCGGCAAGTCCTGTTCGGTGTACCCATCCTCCAATGATCACCTGTGTACAATCTTTGATGTCAAACACCAATGGTTGTGGGATCAACCATCGCCTCCAGGGTCAAGAAACGTACACACTACTAGTCTACTCTGGTAATATCGATGCCCTGTCTCGATATACCTTCGACTAGGAACTGTTAAAGGATATGCTTATAGACTGCCCAGGCCCCACTAGTATGATCTCCATCATAATCCCGGTAGTCAAGCATAAACCTAAGGGCTTCATCAACATATATATATAAAGTTATGAAATAAAACACATCACACGTTAAGATGAAGATAAACCAGAAAGCATACTATCATTTCGTACAAAGATTGTTTCTGTATATATACATGCCTAGCATCCTATACAATACAGGCCTCTAGGGCATACATATCTAAAAATCTCCCACTAGCATTAAGGCATGTAGTTGGTGCAATAAGTACCCACTGTCTACAATAGAACCAGTTGCCGGCATACCGCATGCCCAACAGCTCAAACAGTTTCTCAAACTGGACTTGAGGGATGGCCTTGGTGAATGGATCTGCTGTGTTGTCTTTCGTGTCTACTCTCCGTACCTCAATGTCCAGGTGATCCACTATCTCCCTGATGAGGTGATACCGCCTCAAGATATGTCTGGATTTCATATGGGACCTCGGTTCCTTTACCAAAGCCATGGCTCCATTGTTATCGCAATACATAGATATTAGATTAGCAATGGATGGAACCACCTGAAGTTCAGAAATGAACTTCCTCATCCAGACTGGCTCTTTTGCGGCATCATTAGCAGCAATATACTCAGCTTCCATCGTGGAGTCAGCGACGATATCTTGCTTGGAACTCTTCCAACATACCGCCCCTCCATTTAGGTTAAATACAAACCCTGAGATGGACTTACTATCATCCTTGTCGCTCTGGAACTGGAGTCGGTAAAGCCTCCATTTGGAGATCTCCTCACCATGCACCAAGAACATTTCTTTAGTTCTTCTCAAGTACTTCAGAATGTTCTTCACAGCAGTCCAGTGTTTCTCCCCTGGGTTGGATTGATACCTGCTTACTGCACTCAGTGCATAAGCTACATCTGGACGAGTACACAACATCGTATACATAATAGATCCTATCGCCGAACCGTAGGGTATAATTCTCATGCGATCCCTCTCCTCATCAAACTTTGGAGACATCTCTTTGGAGATGGTGATCCCGTGACAAGCAGGTAAATTATCTCCCTTGGAATCTTCTATACTGAACCTCTTTAGTATGGTGTCAATATATCTCGATTGGGACAATCCCAATAATTTCTTAGATCTATCTCTATAGATCTTAATCCCCAGAATGTACGAGGCATCACCCAGGTCTTTCATTGAGAACCTCTGCGATAAGAATAGTTTGACCGATTGTAGCATAGGAACATCATTTCCTATCAAGAGAATGTCGTCCACGTACAATACGAAGAATGTAACAGCACTCTCTGCAATCCTTTTATAAATACATGGTTCATCTACATTTTATATAAAACCAAACTCTTTGATCGTATCATATGTAAGTCTATGTTACACACCCCGGTACTTACGGGGAGGCAGAATAGGTCAAAATCAAATATTTATCACAAGGTAACATAGACTATGTTTAAGGATCTTTGCTAAACCGTTGCTAACAAACAAACTAGAGATTTTATCTACTATGCTTGAAGATTATACCTCATGCTACAAGTCCTTCGGGTCTTCTCCGCTGTCCTCCTCGTCACCGTAGGCTCCATGGGCCGATCCGGATCGTGGCTTCTTCAACGGCCTCCTTGAGTCGAAGATGATCCACCTGAGTGTCTATAGTCCGAGCTCCACCTCAAGATCGAGGTAACTAGGGCAACACGTTTGCTAAGCTTGATGTCCTAGGTGATGTAGAGTATGATGATGGATTTTTTTGTCTATTAGATTCCTAATTTTTTCAACACATGAGAGCTTAAGGGATTTCTAGTGAAGAAGAAGAAGGAGAGCAAACATGGGAGCTCTCTTGAAGAGAGAGAGTGAATGAGATAATGAACCATGGGAAAAAGAAAACCAATCTTTTATCATGATAATTGTGATGGCTAAATTTGATTTGACCATTATCATGTCACAATAAATGCTAAGCCAAAATATCTAGTGCTTAACAAAAATATCTAAGTCAACAAAAGTCAACAAGGTTAAATGGTCAAACCCAATTAGCCATGACAAAATTATCACTAAAAAGATTAGTAAACATTTTCCACCACCTCATAATGGTTTTAATCAAGTCAATGGTAAAAACCCTAATCATGTATCTCCTTTTGTAACATTTCAGAAAAATAAAATATTATTTCTGGGAATTTTTATAATTAAATAATAAATATATTGAATATTTTATTGGTGCGGTATAATTAAATACAGATAAATTTGAGAAAATTTGGAAAATTATAGAAATTACTGAAATGAGGGTTCTTTATGTGATTTATGCAAATTATAAATTTTTATGATTTATTATACACTATTTTAATGCTAATCGTGATTAAATATCGCTAATCATGCATTAATCCGGTTTTGTGCACATGACATGCACCATATCATTTTTAGCACTTCTTACGTTTTTATCATGGCTTTTCTTCATTTTCTTTTGCATGGTTGTTGTTTTAATATGAAATGAAAAAGAAAATGAGAAATGTATAAACAAAAGAGTATGGGAGGTATGGGCAAGAGAGAGAGAGAGGGTGAGGGGTCAACATAGACCATGGCTCATTGTTTCCTCTTCATCTCTTCGTCATTTTTCTTCCGCTCAACTCTTATGGCTGCCCTCCTTCATCCCCTTCCTCTATCTCCTCAAAACACCCACAAAAAACATCAAAAGTTCATCCACATTTCATTAAAAATGTGCACAATCTCACTACAAACACTTTAGACCAAGAAAGCAAGGATTTTGAGCACTTGGGGCAACTTAAGAAAATTCTTGAGTTGCCAAATGAAGTAATTTCTTCACCATTAGAATAGTATTTCAATTCCTTAAGTATCCATACAAGTTTAGAATCGATATTGTGTGGTTTAGCGAACTTTGAAAATTCCAAGTTATGCTTAGGGTTTTGATTTGAATCCAAAGGTGAAATTGTGGCTTAGTAATGACCATAGTGTTAGTTATATGTATGCCCTACAGGCCATTACTATACATAGGATGTATATTGTAGTGGATGCTTGGACATATATAGGGATGACTTTCTTACTCGATATGATAGTATGCTTTCTGGTTACTCTTTACCTTAACGTGTACACTGATTGTCTCTCTGTTACATGTTGGTAAAGCCCTTAGGATGTGTACTTGACTACCTGGACTATGATGCGGATCATACTAGTGGGGACGTGGTAGTCCATAAGTACATCCTTCAAAGTCCCTAGTCGTGGGTGTATCGAGACGGGGCATCGATATACCAGAGTAGACTAGCGTGAAGCTTCTCAACCCATATAGATGGGCGATGGATGATCCCATATCCATTGGTGTTTGACATCAGAGATGATATACGGGTGCTCAGTGGAGCTGGGTACACTGGACGGACTCGCCGAGAACTCCCAGATGGTATTATACCTTACGTCAGATGGCAGTTCTCAGGTGACACTGGTACAGGTTAGTCTGTAGACCCGAGATCGTCAAAGAGTCTTGTGTGATTCCCACTGTGCTTTGATTTCCACCTTACCACGTCCAAGAGGGCGTGCAAAACGGTGGTTTTTGGGTATAGTCCCGAATCACATGGAGGCAATGAGCGATAGGAGGGGATTCGTCTCTCCCGGTATAGGGACTTGATGTTGCGCTGTGTTCGATTGGCTATAACCGGAAATCCCTGACCAGGGTTGCTGAGATTTACTGGTAAGTGTTATCAGTAGTTTCTCGAACTGTTATCGACACGACTTATCGAGCTACTGGGGTCTGGCGTTTACCACCCCTAGGCGAGATATGCGACATATCAGACGACGAGACCGGACTGTACGGTAAGTGTTACTGGTTGGATTCACAGGAGTGTGAGCGGGCTTGCTCGTTGATCTTCTGATCGCTCAATACCCGGGTGGCCGTTATGTTTAGCAGACCGCTTGCGGCTTGTGGGTGTTTGATATGATCATCACCTGCTGCCGGCGTATTGACGGGTCTTTAGAGTCCTACACAGAGGTTTCCTGGCTCAAGCGAAACAAAATAGGAGCGCATATGAGATATGTGCGGGACCGAGAATAATACCAGTATGTGATACTGTATTCTATTCTCGCGATTTGTATCATCGGACGGTTATATGTGATATAGCCGAGTTACCGAATCAAGTGTTGATTCGATATATTGATACTCATGATATTAGTCGGTTATGACCGGATCGTTAAATCAAGTGTTGATTTAATGATTTAATGTATAATTATATATTTGATATATTACTTTACATTAACTAGTATTGGTTCACTTAAGATTATTTTTTCTTACTAGTTTGTATCATGTTTGATGATACATGCAAACTTGGGTGTGTATGTTTTAAGCCATAGTTTAGGTTAATGGTTAAGGTTTTATTTATTTATTTATTTATTTAATTTGGCAAAAACCAAAATGGTGGCTTTATTTGTTTTCTTGCTTGAAGCTTCATGAAGTTTCTTTTAAGCATCTTTGAAAATTCTAACCATTTTGTTTTATGCCTTAACCTAACCATCAACCTAAACCCTAGTTTATTCTCTACACAAGTTAACTCACCCATGGTTGTTAAATGATAGACTTCACTTGAATTTCTTTTTGAAGATAATTGATTTATTCTTTTCTTCTTCTTCTTCTTCTTCTTCGTGAAGAAAAGAAGAAAGCTTTCTTGAAAAATTTCAAGTGTTGAAATCAAGTGAGAAATCCAAATCCAAAGTGAACCCACTTCCTATTTCTTCGACCTCTACCACTTGCCATGTTGTATAGGGTGTTTTCTTCACAAGGTTCATGACCAAGTGAAGATGGAGCTTGAGTTTGAGTCGCCTCGATGTAGATCATCTTCAGCATCGAAGTCAACGACCTAACCCGATCATTTCTCCGACGAAACCATCGCTAGAGTCCGGGATCCCGATGATCGCAGCGGAGGGACGTCATCACGGAGCTAAAGAAGTGGAGCACCGGATCTACAAAGGTTGTAATCCGTTTCACATAGTAGCAAAGTAGTTTGCTTGCATTTGTTTTCGCCTATCCTCTAGTTAACGATCTATATTAGGGTTTCTCGGCACATAAAATTTGAATTAGACATGTTTGATGCTTTTTTGAACCTCTTGAGTGTGCCTTGGAACCCTACAGTGGTATCAGAGCCTAGCTAGAGCTTTAGGCGAAGTGTAGACGAAGCTAGAAGTCCGATCGAACCCGATATCCCCCGATTTCACCCCTCTATGTATTTTTTTCAGAACCGTGGGATTTTGTGAATTAAAAATATGCAGAAAAATCAGCAGGCGTTTTTAGGAGTTACTGTGCAAAACGTGTGCCTAAATCGATCAAGGCGCCGCGGAACAGCGGCACGAGCAAGGCTCGTGCGGCGGTTCCGCGGCCGTACGGTCACTTCATTCATCAAATTTTGCACAGTAATGTCACTAAGTTATTCCTGAGTTTTCTGGGAATTTTTAATTTGCACTCAAGAGTTGAGTTTTCTGGGGTGTATTGGGGACTCGTTGATTCGATCGGATATTCTAACCTCGTTTATGTTTTTCCGGGTAATTTTAGAATATGTTAAAAAGTTCGACCGGATATAAATACCCACTTTTTCCCCTGTCGGGAAATTTCCAAGTGTTGGATTTTTCCGAAGTTTAAGAATGTTCTAAGTAGTGCAAGTAACTCGATGGACCCTCTAGAACACAACAAACCTTAACTCGATTATGTGACCATCTTGAACTGCCCTTTGAACCTTAGGGTTTGGGGCAGTACGGCTTGCCACATGTGAGGCGTTGGCTTGACCCTTCTACGGCTGGACCGTTGGTACTGTGGCAAGAAGTGAATATGTTTTTAAACTTATTTCATTTGTTGAGCTGTTTCGGGAAAACTTGGGTGTTTGATTGTTCGATCGGAAAGTTTAACATTTTCTATTTATCTGGAATGTGATACAATATTTGGAATCCACAAGTAGTTATGAGATAACTGATTTGGATGTTATAAACATAGCATTTTAGTCTCACATGAACGGTTGCCACGGGATTTTGATGTGATCAAAAGTCCGTCGCAATTACGTAGCGTACGCGGATTCTCGCCGATAAACTTAATAGATAGCCACGCCCCATAGCCCCGACCAAGTGACTGTAGGAGAACCCCGTCGCCAAAAGCATCCGTTCGGGTGCCTGCGGCAGCGGTGTTCCGCCTTAGTGCACTTCGTCGACGGCATCCAGGGGTGCGGCCGTCTACTAAAGTTTGCGACGAGCATTCGATCAGAATATTGGGAATCTTGTTGAATTGCCCGACTTGATATTGAAAAGTGTTTTCGATATAGAGGCTAGAATGCGGGGTTTATAACTGTTAGGCATGCGATGTCTAAGAAGGTTGCGGATTCCAACTGTTGTAGTTTTACACTTTCTTTTCTGCGACCGTAAGTGTAATATGTGATATCGCCGGTTTCGTTGCTATATGTCAAAGACAATTGGGATGCGCACATTTACTTACGTTGATGATATGTGATGTTATGTGTTGCTGGATATGTTATATTGGATCATCGCGTTTTGAATAGCCGGGGGTTTTATGTGAGATGAGAGTTTTTATTTTCATTCATGTAAAATTTATTGTATGTAATATTCTTTTATTGGGGCACTTCCAGGTTGCGGAAGATGTCACCTTTTATATATTATTTACTTTTCCGCACTAGGATAGACCCAAGGAGGGGGGCACAAGTAACCGGGTTCTAGAGTCCAGTGGGAGACCAACTCGAGGAGTCGAGTCCGGGTCTCCTAACTCTAGAATTGGTAGGGTTGCTTGCCGCTCTCGTAGGGGTCTTGGGGTGTGGGTTTGGCTATTCATCGCGACCGTGGAATCCGTGTTTTATACTGGCTCGTATTGAAAACACGGACGTCCTAGTATATCCAATGTTTCATATGTTTCTTCTGCTGCGATATCTGTGATGTGATCATTAGATATGTTGTGATAGATGTTGTATATAGTATATACGATATATTATATAGACGTTACTTATGTTTTACACCCGCGCTAGCCCTGCCCCGCTCTGCCGTTAGTCACCTAACCTAACGGTGCATGAGGGGACATCGAGGCGAATGCGGATGGCATAAGTGTACGTCGTATTTATCTGTGATGTTTAGGTGATTTAAATGATGGGACTTCATTAATATGATTGATGAAATAAAAGAAACCTAAAAGATGTTGTGGAATCGAATTTTCAAAAATAGGTAGCTACATTTCTTGCTTTGCATCGCGGTGTTCCTTGTAGAACATCCTGCACCTTATTCGATAAGGAAAGGGCTGAGATCCCTTCACCGGGAGTGCCCCTTTAGCAATAACTGGCAGATGCTACACCCCTCGGTTTGTCTTTTGATTGCTTCTATAGTTTTTGCTTTGCACAGCGGTATATATGATATATCCTGCACCTTATTTGATGAGGAAAGGGCCGACGATCCCTTCACCGGGAGTGACCCCTTTAGCAAAACTAGAAAAGCCTCAAAAGCACTCTATTTTAAAATCATTTGATTCTACAACGATATCAAGTTCATTACGCAATAGGTTTTCAGAAAAACCTGTCGTATCCCTCCGTCATTTCAAATAAGTGGTATATAGTATTCGTGCTGCATTTGTTGGCTTTCGTCAAGGTGTAGTGTGCGGTAGCTATATGCTGCTTATCTGCTGCATATGATGCGATTGGATTAGGGTAGTCGTACGGCTTTGTTGGCTTTCGCCAAGGGTCGTGCGGGTGGGTTTAATTCAATCAAGAAATGTACGGGTTGAACTTGACTAGCGGGCTATGGTTTGTTGGCTTTTGTCAAGGTCATAGCACGTTAGGGGCAAAATTATCGGGAATTTCAAGTGTTGAAATTTGCAATGAGATTGCATACCTTCTATGAGATAGTTGGATCCCGATACCCACTGCGAGTAATTGTTACTCCTGGCAGAGTTTTACACATTACAATTAGCCGATCAAGTAGGTGTCTAGAAAGGTGTCAACGGGGTTACGCCTCTGGGAAAACGAGGTTTACTTTAATTAGGTCCATGCGAAAGCACGGGGAACCTCCCTCAAAGTACCGACACTGGCCTGGCTAAAAGATTGGCAAACTTGTAGCATGTAATTAATCCCGGCTAGTCTTTCCTTTTAGGGTTTGAAAGAAGATTTGATAAAAACAGTGGGAGCCATCCTGATTAGATAAAATAATAACCAATCTGATCTTGCAAGAGCGCACGCAGAGTGTTTTCTTCTCTCTCTCTCCAGGTAGCGACCATGTCACGCCTTAATCAAAATAATAAAACGGATATATTGACCGAACCCGCTTGTTATACTGAGCTGGGGAACGTTGGTCCCGCTCCAACTTATAATTGTTATAAGACAGAGCAGGAATTTGGGGATTACCAGAATTCCCGTGCCGCCCAAACGAAGAAAGTGCATACCGATGCATCATCTTCGGGTATGTTCATTACACAGAACAGTTTCTCAGTATCCTCTGCGTCCTGGGTATCTGATACCGGATCAGGATCCCAGATATGTAATGGGCTACAGAAAGGTAAAGAACTGAGAACGGGTGATAAGTTTCATGAGACAGAAAACGGTGCAAGTGTTGCAGCCAAATCTGTTGGTCACTGTCACCCTGTATTCCAAATACATTGATTCTGAATGAATGTTATTAGATACCGAACCTGATATACAAAATCATACCAGTCTCTTTATTAGTAAAGAAATGAAAAAATTTTATATTGTTGGATAATGTTTTGAACATTTCCTATATCAAAAGTTGATCGGTTCAGGCACGTTATCTAAAAGCATTGATGTTCTAAATCAAACTACAGTTCTTAGTATACGGAACACACACAAGAGGAAGAGTTCAGAAATGAACCAATCCTTCTTGAGGTATTGTAGACTAGGTCATATCAATGCGACCCGACTAGCTAAGTTACATTAAGATGCATATTTAAATCAGTTTGAATTTACATCTTGTGAAACTTTCCAGTCATGTCACAAAGATAAGATGACCATAGCTCTGTTTATTGGAAACAGAGAAAGAGTTAGTGAACTCTTAGGATGTTACATATTGATGTATGAAGGTCCCCTGTCTACATATGCCAAGACCGGTTCTTTGTACTTCATTAAATTCTCTGATGATCTCTCGAGATTCAGACATATGTTCCTATTAAAACACAAGTCCGAACCTTTTGAGATATTCACGGAATATAAGTTAGAAGTAGAGAACCAAAAATGGGTATAAGTATTATGTCCTTTGATGTGATCAAGGAGGAGAATACTTGAGCACGGGATTCCTGGACTATTCTAAGAATGAGATTCTCTCTCAGCATTACTCCTTCGAATACACCACAGCACCTCGGTGTATCGGGGCAGAGCAATCACATTGTCACGTCCCGAAAGTACGGAACATGACCGGCACTAAAACTACGACACGTCTCGAGGCGTACGTAATCTAAGTAAGCCGAAAACCCAGAAATCCAAACCAAGAAAAGTAGTAGAATGAAGGAAAACCAATTTAAATCAAGTAGTTTTAATTGCATAAGCCGAATTATGCGTTTTAAAAAAAAATCAAACATTTACTGAAAATTTCGGCAGAGTCTCCTTTGTAAATACTGGCCCCCAAACGAGATACAACATGAATAGTATACGAAATCAATAAAAACGCATCCCCAAGCGGGAGCTAGCTCTTCGTCAATCGACGGTCACAACCACACAAGCAATATAATATACAACGCCAAAGGCGAGGATCAAAACTCAAAAGGAAACTCAAAACAACAAGAAATCCACAGAAATATAACGCGCGACTCTAAGGTCGAAAGAATAACATCACGGGTCTCTATCTCAAAAATAAATACATGTTTGGTTGATGGAACTTCTAAATACAACAGAATAATAATATATAAGATATAATGATGTGTACGAAACAAATAAACCCACCTACTAGCAAATCACCCGAAAGAAGCAGTGCCAGCAAAGCCGTAATAAAACATGTATGGCAAAACCTGCAAGAAACTGTGGCACAACGGGGGTGAGTTGCCAACTCATGAGTAGAAAAAAAACATCTACGAACAGGAATCGCATGTATGACGCAATCCTAGGTCATACGATCATAATATATCCTCAAATAAAATAACCAGCAGCCTATAACAATGGCTAGGGTAAATATCTAACCCGAGTGTAATCCCATGTGCCCGTGTCAGTACCTCAGGTAGCAATGTATCATATGGATGATGTATGAATACATGAAACAGAATGCGTGTACTGAAGAAAACTGCTTTCATAAATTAGTGAGATTTATGTATTTTTAAAATGAGGTATCATAAATGAAATCAGCATAAACAGTGCCTAGTATCGACACAAAACAAGTATCCAAATATCTCGATATCTCTGTGTCGCAATCTCTGTACCTCAATATCTCAAAATCTCAATGTCTCGATCACAATATCTAGGGCGCCGTCAGTCCAGACCGGCCCCTACCATCCATCTCCAGACCACGACGGTATCCTCCGGATATCCGACGCGTCGGGTAAAATCACAGATCGGTAGTGCTCCCCTGCCAGGCTCAACGTCAACAACACGACCTTCTCGCCCTGGGGTACCGCACCGGGCCCACAATGTACCCGAAACGGTTCATCCAACTCCTCGAATCGGGTCTCGAAATCTATCAGCAAACTCATGGTGGACGACTCATACATCATGGAAAAACCGCACATTTCATTTAAAAGAGAGAGAAAAGAAGTTTATAAATGTTTTTGGGGTTTTCCCCCAAATCCAGAAAATCTCATGGAAATCCGAATCCAAAACCTCAATAGCACGTAAAATAGTGAATATATGCATGAGAATCCATGAATGCGGCATAACAAGGAATAACAATATGCATGAAGTGACAAGTAAAAACTACAATGTCTAAACTAACATATAAGGCAGGTACACTAATATCAATTCAAACTACTAACTAACAAGCTAAATCAAGCAATAATATTTTCTAAGGTGTATGTGACATGGAAATTACCGATGAAGATGTGTGTGAGCCGGCAAGTAAGTGTACGTGGTACATACGCATCATCGGTAATGGTGATGGTGTCCTAACTGCATGATATCAATAATGAAATATGAATTACAATAAGTATGCGATGCGGAGCAACAACAATAATATGCGGGAGCTGAATACTAGACACAACGATAACTAATCTGCATTACCCTAATATAAGTCCTACAATAGTGCCTTTTGAAATAACACGAATCGCGGTGTTTTGAAAATAAGGGCTACGGTGTTTTTTTTTTAACAAAAGATACGTCTTTTAAAATATCCGTAGAATCCCTTGACCTGTCTTTTAAAATACCCATGATTCGTTAGTTTTGAAATAGGTAGGAGTCTAATCTAGTCTAACAACTACACTAAACTATACGGCTGAACTAACAAGCTGAACTACAGGTAAGGAAACCGCCTAACATCTGAGTCGATACATATACATACCTGTATATATATTAGTCGGTGATCCCGCCTCAATAATATCATATCCGATACCATATCTATAATTAGACATCCCAAGTCAAGAGTGCGGATCATTCATCAATATATAGCTCGTACGTAAATCCGTCGTACGACATCCCCAAATCTGGGTACGGGTCAATATCATACTCATCACACTGTTCATCTGGTATCCTCTTTATCAAGATCATCATCTGGGGTACTGACCTACGTCTCTTACACTACTAATATTACTATTCACATGGTATCGTCATCCAAAGATCCGCTATAACATCAGGACGTATCTCAAGTACGAATCCTGCCATATCACAGATCTCACGGCCTCAACTCAAATCTCATCGACTCATCTCAATCCCAAGTATCATCCGCAAATCCAGTATGTGAACACCTAGTCCCATACCCGGGTGAACACATAAACACATATCCCCATATACGCACAGGTAATACCATAGATGTATGCATTTGTGTGCATGTGTGCGTGTGTGCGTGTAACAACTACTCTAGGGTTTCGCAACTAACATTAAACTAATCCATGAACACCTAGAATCAAGCTTTATCATCAAGTCTCATATCAACATAATATATATAATCAAAATATATGTGTCTATACGTATTCGTATACATCACCACGAGCTGCGGGGGTGCTATACGCCATCCACCCGACTTCTCCCCGTAGATATAAATCTAGTCACCTGGTCCTTGCTCGCCGGTGCCAACGTCGCCACGCGCTTGCTTGTCGTCTCGAAGTCCACATGGGATACCTACATATCATAACGCACCGTATCGCATTAAAATCCGACTCATGACCAAAACGACACACGAATCTCACATAGGTCAAAACCTATGGTTTGCTCTCTCAAATCAACCCAAAAACCCTCGACATCGGTGTACACACGCCGATTGATCGAGAAAAACACCAAATGTACCAATCATTGTTTTATAAGTCACTAAAAATATATGAAATAGGATGCAAATCATCAAAACCAATAAATTGATCGAATCGGTTTATTTCCAAAAATGCCTAGTAAAGGGGTCGTTAACCGTTATACTACAAGTCTTGATGTTTTAGCAAATTAGTGGTCACAATACTCACTAATTATCTTAATTAGGCCACATAAACATTTACTAGATTTTTAATCTTGCTAAATTACATTAAACCAAAATCTAGTTAGCAAAAGTTACCTTTTTAGTTCAAAACTTGGTGTTTTAACCAATCTAAATATTTTAACAGTTCTAGTGGCTATAATGTTCATTAAACATCTTAATTATGTCATACCAATGTTAATTAGATTTTAAACTCACTCATTTCCATCAATTCTAAAAAAGCTAGTTTGCAATATTTATACAATTATTACAATTTTAAACTAACAATTTGCAAACTAGCAATTAGATTAGTTTTTGCAAGCATTAACATGTTAATATTCTTATTGCAACTTTAAGCAAGTAACAACCACTCTAATTGAATCTAAACCCTAACTTTTGAATCCAAAACCTTCTCTTGAAAATTCAAGTCTTGAAATTGAATCCAAATTAAACCCTTCCTTAACCTAGTTTGAAGTAATAACAACAATTTAACAAAAGCTCAAGATTTATACCTCACCATTATCTTGAGATGTAACATGAATCCAGCCTCACAAACATGCTTCTTGCTCCAAGATTCATGCTAGCTTGGACAAAGAAATAATGGGTAGGGCTTGAATTTGGAGTTTGTGGGATTTTTGAAGTATTTTTGATGCAAATATGATGGATTTTGGAGGGGAAATGAGTTAAGAATTTTGGGGGCTGTTGTTGGAAGGGGGAGGCCGGCCAAAAGAGGGAAGGGGGAGAGAGAGAGTGATGTGTGTTTCAAAGTCAACACAATTCCATACCATAATTATCTAATTCCATACATTAATTCTTTATTGTTTTTCTTTTAAGCTCAGCCCAGCTGAGTTAGGGATAGGTGTGTCTGTGTTTGGGGAAATTTTTTCCAAGTAATGAAAGCCCAATTCAAGTCACAAGCCCATCTCACATCTATTTAACTTAATTTTCGAAAAAAAGCCTTTTTCTATCATATTTTCTAAAACCGTTTAACAACTTCATTTCATTTCAAAATCCACATGTTAAATTTTTTTTTAATGAGTTATGATGCACAAAATTTGTTTCAACTCATTCCAATTTGTAATTTTCCCTTATTAAATGTATTAGGGACAGCTTAAAATAATATTAAAATAATTAATTTCGGAATATTTTTCAGAAAATTTGAAATTTCACCAGTGGCTCAATAAACACTAAATACTAACAATTACATTGCTAGAATATGTATATTTAATTTTATAATAAAGATATTTGTATTTTGACTTTTTACAGAAAACCCCCTTATTTTACCGTTTTTCCGAAATTTCACCGAAACGATTTTCAAAATGTTACAATCTTTCCCCTTAAAGAAATTCGGTCCCCGAATTTAAATTAAAACTCCCCCCAAATACTAAAACTTCTAAGCAAAACCATCAAGTCGTCGGGGCTCCGAAATCTTAAATACATAAAACAATCGTAGCGCAGCGCATGCGCATGAAAAATGAGCATATAACTCAAAATCAAAACTCCGTCAAGCATCCCGCAATCATCGGAGTCATGGTAAAGACACAAATGTCAAATCCAATACAAAACCAATATGATATAACTCGAAACTATACACCGAAATATCAAATCTATATATGTAAATATCTGAAGGAAATGCATGCCAAATCTGTTAAAGTCGCTGTGCAATGCGTATAACACTGCACAGTGGCGGACGTCTATCATAAGAAAAGAACTATATACATATATACCTTTTGTTTGAAATGTACGTTCTGCCATTTTGGGAAACAATTCAGAAGGGTTTCATTGTTTTAAACGTTTCGTGTCATATCAGACACGTAGGTAAATACTGAGACTATAGCTCGCTTTTTGGAATTCTCTTCGATAGCTATTAATGCATGCAAAATACATTCAGGTACTGTCCTCTGACTAGTCCTGCTCAGTACGAAAACACATAGCAAATATCATAAAAACGTGCTGCTCTATAAGAAATCAATCCCAAAATACGCGTATGAATACTACGTGCGTCTGGTGCGCACGGAAATCAAAATCCATATACGTGCCATACAAGTGCACAGAAACAAGATCTAAGTGCATCGGGTGTGAACGAAGCATCTGTCATAGGCAACATGTCTGCCTGACAGCAAAATCAGGTGCATCTGACATGCACGAAAAATCTCGATTTAGTGCATCTAAGTGCACAAAATGCGTATCACTGCACTGCAAGCATATGTGAATTATACCGAGTGCAAAAACCAAATTGTATGCGTATATACGCACAAATCAACTCAACTGTATGAAATCCATATAATCACAAACATGAGAAACCAAGGCACGAAAACTATCTCAAGTGCAACAACTGTGCAAAAATCGTAAATACTCAGTAGGTGCATCCATGGTGCGCATGAAAACGATATCATGAAACTCAATCATCAAAACCAAATCATGCGAATTTATCGTTCAAAATACCAAAATCAAGTATGGCGGAATAGTCCCACTCAAGCACATCCTCCAAGGATCTCTGGCCAACTGTCGTGGTCACTCATAGCATGTCTCGTCGACGATGCCGAACTTTCCGGAAGTCATCGTCCTTTACCATATCTGTTTCTTGTTCCGGAAAGGCTGCATACTCATTGCGACTCCTTCTGGAAGGTACATCCCAGTACAATGCCTCAGCATGAGTATAGCATCTCTGATGTCGGCGGAGTGGAACGTCGTCTCATCAAGATCTCGTACGAACCTCTTACTCCACTTTTCTCTAATGTTGACTGCTTCGAACTCGTCTCGTCATGGCTGCATAGACTGAGCTCCAACGGCTATCCTCATATCTGGATTCTCCTAAGAAATGCATCTCACCACCTGGCATCCGAATGAAGTTGAACCATTTGATCGATTCGTCAAAATCTCATAATCCCCCAAGAGCTCAACATCTTGGGTACAGTTTAATAGTATCGAGTACGTACCACAGCATCGATGGTCCAGCCGTAGAAGGGCAAACCCAAGCCTTACTAATGGCACCGTGGAACAGCCGCAAACCCTAAGGTTCAAAGGCTTTCACACGGTCATTAAGTCGAGTTAGGGTTTCATTCTTCTAGTGGGTCCATAGAATTGCCTGCATGCTCTTCCGAATACTTTAAATTTGGAATAATAGGTTTCTGACATTCGATCGTCTCTGTCGACTTTCAACGTCTTCGCGTGAAGTCGTCTCTAGTTGGGATCAATCTATCTGATGATCTCGTATCGGGGTAGGCGAACGAATCACATGTCCTAGTCTTTCATCCTCTGGTATCAAATCTCTAAGTACAACTCGTATGGCATTAGTTTTAAACATCTGGGGCGATATCTCCTCATTCGCAACAACAACTGGCTCATTCGTCTGCACGCTGAACAGTGCCTCAATCATCAAAATGATCTGTGCTCTGACGGTCATAACAATATGGCTGGCCTCTTGAACTGGCCCAATCCTCTGGTGCCGATCAGCACATCCGAGTAACCTCATACAGCGATCCATCAAACGCCCGTGGCGTGAAAACACCATGAAACGACGCCTCCCTATGCAATCGTATGTCCCTGGAATTATGCCCTGGTCAGTCCTCGTCCACGACGAGCTCATGCTGACCGCAACTCTAGCCGTAGCTCTCCACGCCCGTACAACCGTGATAACAAACCATAACTGGTACCGATGAGGCTAGATCATAGGAATGAATATAATACTGAGCAAAGAAATGTACATCCTAAGGCTTCTTAAGTGGAGTAGCGTATCGTAAGTATGCCGTGGAACATACATACGGTACGTCACTCTACTTTAGTCACCTACTCCATTAACCAAGGGTCATCCTACGCTCCGAAGGTAAAACCTAACGCTCTGATACCAACTTTGTCACGTCCCGAAAGTACGGAATATGACCGGCACTAAAACTACGACACGTCTCGAGGCGTACGTAATCTAAGTAAGCCGAAAACCCAGAAATCCAAACCAAGAAAAGTAGTAGAGTGAAGGAAAACCAATTTAAATCAAGTAGTTTTAATTGCATAAGCCGAATTATGCGTTTTTAAAAAAAATCAAACATTTACTGAAAATTTCGGCAGAGTCTTCTTTGTAAATACTGGCCCCCAAACGGGATACAACATGAATAGTATACGAAATCAATAAAAACGCATCCCCAAGCGGGAGCTAGCTCTTCGTCAATCGACGGTCACAACCACACAAGCTATATAATATACAACGCCAAAGGCGAGGATCAAAACTCAAAAGGAAACTCAAAACAACAAAAAATCCACAGAAATATAACGCGCGACTCTAAGGTCGAAAGAATAACATCACGGGTCTCTATCTCAAAAATAAATACATGTTTGGTTGATGGAACTTCTAGATACAACAGAATAATAATATATAAGGTATAATGATGTGTACGAAACAAATAAACCCACCTACTAGCAAATCACCCGAAAGAAGCAGTGCCAACAAAGCCGTAATGAAACATGTACGGCAAAACCTGCAAAAAACTGTGGCACAACGGGGGTGAGTTGCCAACTCGTGAGTAGAAAAAAAACATCTACGAACAGGAATCGCATGTATGACGCAATCCGAGGTCATACGATCATAATATATCCTCAAATAAACTAACCAGCAGCCTATAACAATGGCTAGGGTAAATATCTAACCCGAGTGTAATCCCATGTGCCCGTGTCAGTACCTCAGGTAGCAATGTATCATATGGATGTTGTATGAATGCATGAAACAGAATGCGTGTACTGAAGAAAACTGCTTTCATAAATTAGTGAGATTTATGTATTTTTAAAATGAGGTATCATAAATGAAATCAGCATAAACAGTGCCTAGTATCGACACAAAACAAGTATCCAAATATCTCGATATCTCTGTGTCGCAATCTCAGTACCTCAATATCTCAAAATCTCAATGTCTCAATCACAATATCTAGGGTGCCGTCAATCCAGACCGGCCCCTACCATCCATCTCAAGACCACGACGGTATCCTTCGGATATCCGACGCGTCGGGTAAAATCACCGATCGGTAGTGCCCCCCTGCCAGGCTCAACGTCAACAACACGATCTTCTCGCCTCGGGGTACCGCACCGGGCCCACCATGTACCCGAAACGGTTCATCCAACTCCTCGAATCGGGTCTCGAAATCTATCAGCAAACTCATGGTGGACGACTCATACATCATGGGAAAACCGTACTTTTCATTTAAAAGAGAGAGAAAAGAAGTTTATAAATGTTTTTGGGGTTTTCCCCCAAATCCAGAAAATCTCATGGAAATCCGAATCCAAAAGCTCAATAGCACGTAAAATAGTGAATATATGCATGAGAATCCATGAATGCGGCATAACAAGGAATAACAATATGCATGAAGTGACAAGTAAAAACTACAATGTCTAAACTGGCATAAAGGCAGGTACACTAATATCATGTCAAACTACTAACTAACAAGCTAAATCAAGAAATAATATTTTCTAAGGTGTACGTGACATGGAAATTACCGATGAAGATGTGTGTGAGCCGGCAAGTAAGTGTATGTGGTACATACGCATCATCGGTAATGGTGATGGTGTCCTAACAGCATGATATCAATAATGAAATATGAATTACAATAAGTATGCGATGTGGAACAACAACAATAATATGCGGGAGCTGAATACTAGACACAACGATAACTAATCTTCATTACCCTAATATAAGTCCTACAATAGTGCCTTTTGAATTATCACGAATCGCGGTGTTTTGAAAATAAGGGCTACGGTGTTTTTTTTAACAAAAGATACGTCTTTTAAAATATCCGTAGAATCCCTTGACCTGTCTTTTAAAATACCCATGATTCATTAGTTTTGAAATAGGTAGGAGTCTAATCTAGTCTAACAACTACACTAAGCTATACGGCTGAACTAACAAACTGAACTACAGGTAAGGAAACCGCCTAACATCTGAGTCGATACATATACATACCTGTATATATATTAGTCGGTGATCCCACCTCAATAATATCATATCCGATACCATATCTATAATCAGACATCCCAAGTCAAGAGTGCGTATCAATCATTAATATATAGCTCGTACGTAAATCCGTCGTACGGCATCCCCAAATCTGGGTACGGGTCAATATCATACTCATCACACTGTTCATCTGGTATCCTCTTTATCAAGATCATCATCTGGGGTACTGAACTACGTCTCGTACACTACTAATATTACTATTCACATGGCATCGTCATCCAAAGATCCGCTATAACATCAGGACGTATCTCAAGTACGAATCCTGCCATATCACAGATCTCACGGCCTCAACTCAAATCTCATCGACTCATCTCAATCCCAAGTATCATCCGCAAATCCAGTATGTGAACACCTAGTCCCATACCCGGGTGAACACATAAACACATATCCCCATATACGCACAGGTAATAACATAGATGTATGCATTTGTGTGAGTGTGTGCGTGTGTGCGTGTAACAACTACTCTAGGGTTTCGCAACTAACACTAAACTAATCCATGAACACCTAGAATCAATCTTTATCATCAAGTCTCATATCAACATAATATATATAATCAAAATATATATGTGTATACGTATTCGTATACATCACCACGAGCTGCGGGGGTGCTATACGCCATCCACCCGACTTCTCCCCGTAGATATAAATCTACTCACCAGGTCCTTGCTCGCCGGTGCCGACGTCGCCACGCGCTTGCTTGTCGTCTCGAAGTCCACATGGGGTACCTACATATCATAATGCACCGTATCGCATTAAAATCCGACTCATGACCAAAATGACACACGAATCTCACAAAGGTCAAAACCTACGGTTTGCTCTCTCAAATCAACCCAAAAACCCTCGACATCGGTGTACACACGCCGATTGATCGAGAAAAACACCAAACGTATCAATCATTGTTTTATAAGTCACTAAAAATATATGAAATAGGATGCAAATCATCAAAACCAATAAATTGATCAAATCGGTTTATTTCCAAAAAAGCCTAGTAAAGGGGTCGTTAACCGTTATACTACAAGTCTTGATGTTTTAGCAAATTAGTGGTCAAAATACTCACTAATTATCTTAATTAGGCCACATAAACATTTACTAGATTTTTAATCTTGCTAAATTACATTAAACCAAAATCTAGTTAGCAGAAGTTACCTTTTTAGTTCAAAACTTGGTGTTTTAACCAATCTAAATATTTTAACAGTTCTAGTGGCTATAATGTTCATTAAACATCTTAATTATGTCATACCAATGTTAATTAGATTTTAAACTCACCCATTTCCATCAATTCTAAAAAACCTAGTTTGCAATATTTATACAATTATTACAATTTTAAACTAACAATTTGCACACTAGCAATTAGATTAGTTTTTGCAAGCATTAACATGTTAATATTCTTATTGCAACATTAAGCAAGTAACAACCACTCTAATTGAATCTAAACCCTAACTTTTGAATCCAAAACCTTCTCTTGAAAATTCAAGTCCTGAAATTTTATCCAAATTAAACCCTTCCTTAACCTAGTTTGAAGTAATAACAACAATTTAACAAAAGCTCGAGATTTATACCTCACCATTATCTTGAGATGTAACATGAATCCAGCCTCACAAACATGCTTTTTGCTCCAAGATTCATGCTAGCTTGGACAAAGAAATAATGGGTAGGGCTTGAATTTGGAGTTTTTGGGATTTTTGAAGTATTTTTGATGCAAATATGATGGATTTTGGAGGGGAAATGAGTTAAGAATTTTGGGGGCCGGCCAAAAGAGGGAAGGGGGAGAGAGAGATGTGTGTTTCAAAGTCAACACAATTCCATACCATAATTATCTAATTCCATACATTAATTCTTTATTGTTTTTCTTTTAAGTTTTCATTTTATTCTCAAATTGGAGTGTGAAGTGTGGGGGGGGGGGGGAAGGAAGCATAGGCTCAGCCCAGCTGAGTTGGGGACGGGTGTGTCTGTGTTTGGGGAAATTTTTTCTATGTAATGAAAGCCCAATTCAAGTCACAAGCCTATCTCACATCTATTTAACTTAATTTTCGCAAAAAAAGCCTTTTTCTATCATATTTTCTAAAACCGTTTAACAACTTCATTTCATTTCAAAAACCATATGTTAAAATTTTGTTTAATGAGTTATGATGCACAAAATTTGTTTCAACTCATTCCAATTTGTAATTTTCCCTAATTAAATGTATTAGGGACGGCTTAAAATAATATTAAAATAATTAATTTCGGAAAAAATTTCAGAAAATTTGAAATTTCACCAGTGGCTCAATAAACACTAAATACTAACAATTACATTGCTAGAATATGTATATTTAATTTTATAATAAAGATATTTGTATTTTGACTTTTTACAGAAAACCCCCTTATTTTACCGTTTTTCCGAAATTTCACCGAAACGATATTCAAAACGTTACACACACCCTATATGATATGATGCGCTCTATGATGAGCACTACTGAGTTTCCTATTTCCTTTTAGGGAGTTATGCACATATGAAGTTGCATACCTATTGAATAGGGTTGAAATCAAATCAGTTGCCTACCACTTCATATGAGATATGGAATGGGAAAAGCCCATATCTTAAGATAGTTAAGATTTGGGGTTGTCCGGCCTATGTCTAAAAGCAAAATCCGCACAAGCTCGAGGCAAGATCTGTTATCTAGAACTCGAATAGTTCCAGCTATACAAACTGCAGCTGATGATTTGGTAGAACCAAAGGATTCAATAGCAACCAACGAACCTCAGCCTATCCGCCGATCTAGTAGGTTTCCTCACCCACCTGAGAGATACTCCGGTTTCTCTATAACAGTGGGAGCAAGGATTGCATCATGAGATGATGACCCAACTAGTTTCGGGCTGGCCATCAGGAGTAGGACTCTGTAAGAATGGCTGGATGCTTATCGATCTGAGATGGAATCCTTATACACCAACAAAGTATGGACTTTGGTTGCTTTATCTGAAGGGTTAAATCCCCATCAGGAGCAAGTATATCTTGAGAAGATTACTTGGTGTACATGGAAAACTTAAGACTTTCAAAGCTAGACTTGTTAAAGGTTTGCATCATTGACCAGGTATGGATTATAATGAGACCTTTTCTAAGTACCTATGGTTAAGTCCATCCAGATCCTCCTTGCCACGGCTACATACCATGACTACGATATCTGGCGGTTGGGTGTCATGACTGCTTTTCTAAATAAAAATTTAGAAGAGAGAGTCTATAAGTACACAGTCAGAGGGCTTCGTAGACAGTGGGAGCAGCGGAAACGTGTGCAAGATGTTTTATGTGATAAAGCAGGCATCGCGGAGTTGGAACATCTGTTTTGATGTGGTAGTCAAAGAGTTTGACTTCATCAAAATGGTAGATGAACCTTGTATATACAAAAAGGAAGTAGGGTGTATGGTGGTGATCCTCGTAGAGTACGTGGATGACATACTCATGATAGGGAAGGAGTTTCCTATACTACGCTCGGTCAATCTCTGCTAATCACAAGGATTCTCCATATAGGATCATAATGATACCTCCTGAATCCTGGATTTTGGATCTATGAGATAGATCTAATTGGATATTAGGATACTCACTAGTTGTAGTGAGATGGTATCAATTGATCCTGTAGAGAATCACTAGAAAGGTTCCAGGGTGATAAGGACTACTGAATGTCAGTCACATTCATTGTCTTTACCCTTAGTAAAGGGACGGTATGTTGGAAGAGTTCCAAGCTAGATACCGTGGCATACTAGACGATAAAGGCTGCATACATCGCTACCAAAGATACTACCAAAGAGGCAGTCTCGGTGTATATTAGTTAATGAGATGAACTTCTTTCCTCCCATTGTGTGACAATGGAGTTGTGGCTTATACTTAGGAACGCCCGTCCCATCAGTGATCCAGACATATTCTTAGGCAGTATCACCTGATCGTGGAGATGGTTGATCTCCAGGGGATCGAGGTTAGGAGAGTAGACTCAGAGGACAACACGGCGGATCCACTCACAAAGGCCTTTTCCCAGAGAGAGACTTTTATGGGATGGTTGGGTATAAGATACTACAACCACTGCTATCAGATGGCCCTAGTGCAAGTGGGAGATTGTTAGTTATATATATGCCCTAGATGCCATTACTATACATAGGATGTATATTGTAGTGGATGCTTGGACATATATAGGGATGACTTTCTTGCTCGATATGATAGTATACTATCTGGTTACTCTTTACCTTAACGTGTACACTGATTGTCTCTCTGTTATATGTTGGTAAAGCCCTTAGGATGTGTACTTGACTACCTGGACTATGATGCGGATCATACTAGTGGGGACGTGGTAGTCCTTAAGTACATCCTTCAAAGTCCCTAGTCGTGGGTGTATCGAGACGGGGCATCGATATACCTGAGTAGACTAGCGTGTAGCTTCTCGACCCATATAAATGGGCGATGGATGATCCCATAT
The DNA here is from genome assembly GCA_030015575.1 of Agapanthus africanus. Taxonomy (NCBI): domain Eukaryota; kingdom Viridiplantae; phylum Streptophyta; class Magnoliopsida; order Asparagales; family Amaryllidaceae; genus Agapanthus; species Agapanthus africanus. Next base: position 270,974,663 of record JASDDO010000031.1, on the reverse strand, counting down.
CCATTGGTGTCTGACATCAGAGATGATATACGGGTGCTCAGTGGAGACTGGGTACACTGGACGGACTCGCCGAGAACTCCCAGATGGTATTATACCTTACGTCAGATGGCAGTTCTCTGGTGACACTGGTACAGGTTAGTCTGTAGACCCGAGATCGTCATAGAGTCTTGTGTGATTCCCACTGTGCTTTGATTTCCACCTTACCACGTCCAAGAGGGCGTGCAAAACGGTGGTTTTTGGGTACAGTCCCGAATCACATGGAGGCAATGAGCGATAGGAAGGGATTCATCTCTCCCGGTATAGGGAGTTGATGTTGCGCTGTGTTCGATTGGCTATAACCAGAAATCCCTGTCCAGGGTTGCTGAGATTTACTGGTAAGTGTTATCAGTAGTTTCACGAACTGTTATAGACCTCATATCGACACGACTTATCGAGCTACTGGGGTCTGACGTTTACCACCCCTAGGCGAGATATGCGACATATCAGACGACCAGACCGGACTGTAGGGTAAGTGTTACTGGTTGGATTCACAGGAGTGTGAGCGGGCTTGCTCGTTGATCTTCTGATCGCTCAATACCCGGGTGGCCGTTACGTTTAGCAGATCGCTTGCGGCTTGTGGGTGTTTGATATGATCATCACCTGCTGTCGGCGTATTGACGAGTCTTTAGAGTCCTACACAGAGGTTTCCTAGCTCAAGAGAATCGAAATAGGAGCGCATATGAGATATGTGCGGGACCGAGAATAATACCAGTATGTGATACTGTATTCTATTCTCGCGATTTGTATCATCGGACGGTTATATGTGATATAGCCGAGTTACCGAATCAAGTGTTGATTCGATATATTGATACACATGATATTAGTCGGTTATGACCGGATCGTTAAATCAAGTGTTGATTTAATGATTTAATGTATAATTATATATTTGATATATTACTTTACTTTAACTAGTATTGGTTCACTTAAGATTATTTTTTCTCACTAGTTTGTATCATGTTTGATGATACATGCAAACTTGGGTGTGTATGTTTTAAGCCATAGTTTAGGTTAATGGTTAAGGTTTTATTTATTTATTTAATTTGGCAAAAACCAAAATGGTGCCTTTATTTGTTTTCTTGCTTGAAGCTTCATGAAGTTTCTTTTAAGCATCTTTGAAAATTCTAACCATTTTGTTTTATGCCTTAACCTAACCATCAACCTAAACCCTAGTTTATTCTCTACACAAGTTAACTTACCCATGGTTGCTAAATGATAGACTTCACTTGAATTTCTTTTTGAAGATAATTGATTTATTCTTTTCTTCTTGTTCTTCTTCTTCATGAAGAAAAGAAGAAAGCTTTCTTGAAAAATTTCAAGTGTTGAAATCAAGTGAGAAATCCAAATCTAAAGTGAACCCACTTCCTATTTCTTCATCCTCTACCACTTGCCATGTTGTTTAGGGTGTTTTCTTCACAAGGTTCATGACCAAGTGAAGATGGAGCTTGAGTTTGAGTCGCCTCGACGTAGATCATCTTTGGCATCGAAGTCAACGACCTAGCCCGATCATTTCTCCGACGAAACCATCGCTAGAGTCTGGGATCCCGATGATCGCAGCGGAGGGACGTCATCACGGAGCTAAAGAAGTGGAGCACCGGATCTACAAAGGTTGTAATCCGTTTCACTATGTAGCAAAGTAGTTTGCTTGCATTTGTTTTCGCCTATCGTCTAGTTAACGATCTATATTAGGATTTCTCGGCACATAAAATTTGAATTGGACATGTTTGATGCCTTGTTGAACCTCTTGAGTGTGCCTAGGAACCCTACACTTAGACCCCTATAAGGATTGCATAGTGGGCTTAACCATAGACTAGAACCCTGCGACACGAAAACAGAAACCCCGATACCGTATTTTTCTGGAAATTGTGAGGGGAAATTGAAATCTGCTAACACCCGGGGACCCTAAAAATTATTTAGCGATTACTGTGAGTCATGCAGGCAACCTAGAAGCTATCCTGAAGACCAGAGCCCAAAACTCCCTACCCAGGCCGCAGATTTAATCATTTGGGCCGCAATTGCTGCCTTGGTACTTCCAAATTGGTTCGTGCTTGGTCCAGGGCTTTATCTTCAGTAAATTAGACCCTCCATATGTGAAAAGTTGGCTAATTTCACTTAGGGTAAAATCTGGGACCATTTTCTTGAGTTGCTGCATTGTTTTGCGACTCCGTTTTAATTTGGGATTTGGTATTTGATTTTGTGTTTCTTCGTCTGATGTTTGTACGTCAGCAACGGGGGTTGTTTGGTGGTTTTGCAGATAGGTTTTGACCTATGAACGATACGCGTGCCGATTTGGTTTTCGTGCGTGATTTCGATTCATGATACTACGTGTGATGTGTAGGTACCCTCGAGGGGACTTGGAAGACGAGCAAGCACGTGGCGACATCGGCAAGCGAAGGATCAGGTGAGTAGATATATATCTACGGGGGAAGTCGGGTGGATGGCGTATAGCACCCCCGCAGTTCGTAGTGTAGTGTATGGTATATATTATATGGATATATTTATATGTTTGTTGTGAGATTCTGATGATCTAGATAGACTTTGGGAGTCATGGATAATTTAAGAATAATTGGATGATAGTGTCGCTAGTTAGTTTAGTCGCGAACCCTAGAATAAGGTTTACACCCACACGCACACTCAAGCTTACTCTGTTTTACTTGTGCGTATATGGGTATATGTATATATATATACACACACACATAGGTATGGGATTATGTATATATATATATATATATATATATATATATATATATATATATATATATACGTATACCTATACATGGATGATGATGATAGTACATGGGTTTTTTTGGAGATGAGTCGATGAGATTAGGCATTGTGCCACGAGATCGGTGATATGATTTGGTTCGTATTATGAGATATGGCATGATATTATAGAGGGTCCTTAGGCGATGTGTTTCATACACACGCATATATATTGGTAGATGGTATCAGTTTCTACTAGACTTAGATCAGTACCCCCAGTTCATGATATATGATGATTAGGATACCAGATGAAATAATAAGATGAATGTGATATTTGACCCGTACCCAGGTTTAGGATGTCGTACGATGGATTAACCGTACGAGATGAACATTGATGATAGATCCGCACTCTTGACTCGAGGATGCCATATGATATATTGTATCGTATATGATACTATTGAGGTGGGATCACCGACTACTAGATATGGATTTCGACTCAGACTCAGGTGGTTTTCCTTACCCTTTCGATTTTCCTGTTAGTTTAGACCTGTAGTTTACTTGTAGATGATAGACTAGACTCGAGTCATACTTATTTCAAAAACTAACGAATCGTGAGTATTTTAAAGAAAGGCCAAGGGATTCTACGGATATTTCAAATGACGTACCCTTTCTTAAAAACACCGTAGCCCTATTTTCTAAACACCAAGATTCATGTTATTTCAAATGACAATTGTATGACTCGTATGCTTAATGTAGATTCCTTATTGTTACATTCATTAGTTATCCTGTATACATATGCTGCTCATATCGCATCGCATTGCATGTTTAAATGTGACTTTATTGATAATGAAACCATGCTGTCAGGACACCAGCACCATTACCGATGATACGTCTGTTACACTTACACAGGTTTGCCGGCTCACACACTACATCATCGATAATTGCCATGTCACTATACAGTAGAATTGTTGCATCATGATATGACTCCTTGCATGATTTACATACTATGTTCACATCACTGTTTCATGTTGCATGATATACGGATATGCTTAAATTTCTATTATATGTCGCATACATCATGCTTTACGGTTATATGCACTGAGATGCTGTTTTCATGAGATTTCTGGATTTGAGAACCGTGGTTATTTCAAAAGAAAGTATGCATTGTTTTAAAAACCCGGTTTCTCTTGATATGATATTTCGAGATGTCCACCATGAGTTTTCTCGGTTCTGAGATTTGTTTTCGAGACCCGATTCGAGGAGTGGAGGAACCATTTGCGGGTACATGGTGGACCCGGTATGGTACCCCTAGGAGAGAGAGAGGTTTTGTGGGGATGAAGATGAGCCTGGCAGGGGAGCACTACCTACCGGTGATAGTATTTGGACCTGACGGTTATCCGGAGGATACCGACCTGAGTCATGAGATGGATATAGGCCGATCCGTACTGCCGGAGCCCGCGGGCCGATCCCGCAGATGATACGGGGCCTGAGATATATGAGGATTTACGTGCCGATGCTGGGCACGGGTTTCAAGATATTTCGAGTGTCTATGCTGGACACTCAGGTTCCATGATTTTGATGTGTCGCGAGGGACACACGTTGATTTATATCTTCATTCTTTCATGCATTTTCTTTTTATGTTATTTACGTGCATGATGTTGTTGTGTCATTGGTTGACCCGTGGACGAGATCCACATGCATACAGACATTGATTTCATAGTTGGATGATATCCACATACTCATAGACTTCATGATATAGTTGACACCGATTCATGTTCATTACATTGATCATACCTCATACTTATGATATGTTGTTACCTGAGGCACTGACACGAGCACTTGGTATTACACTTTTGTATAGATGTTTACCCTTGCCACCTTAGCATGCTTCAGACTTTATCATATTGAGGATATATATAACCGATCGTACTGACCTAGGATGAGTCATACATACGATTTCTGCTCTATGATGTTTTCTACTCACGAGTTGGCAACTCACCCCCGTTGTGCCACAGTTTCTTGCAGGTTTTGCCGTACAGGTTCATTGCGGCTTTACTGGCACACTGTCCCTTTCCGGATGATTTGCTTTGGTAGGTGGACTCACTTGCATCGTAACCACCATTGTATATTATTTATTTCAGTTGTATCTAGTAAACTCCATCAACCAGACTGTATTATTTATTAGACATAGAAAACCAAACTTGTTTATTCTTTCGACTTTAGAGTCGCACGTTGTATTATTATGGCTTTCATTGATGTTTTGAGTTTTCTTTTGAGTTTTAATCCTCGCCCTTCGGCGTTGTATATTATATAGCTTGCGTAGTTGTGGCCGTCGATTAACGAAGAGCTAGCTTCCGCTTGGGGATGCCTTTTATCATTATATATGCTTTTATCATGTTGTACCCCGTTCGGGGCCAGTATTTACAAAGGAAACTCTGCTGAAATTTTCAGAAAAGACTTGTTGTTTTAAAAATGCATAATTCGGCTTATGCTATTAAAACCACTCGTTTTAAAAATAAGTTTCTTCTTACCTAAAATGGTTTTAGATTTCTGGATTTTTGGCTTACATGAATTAGATGGGGTTCTATAGACTTCATATGATTCAAGGGCCAGTCACGTGCCATTTCGGGTCGTGACAAAGTTGGTATCAGAGCGCTAGGTTAACCTTGGTTCGAGTCTATGTTTGACTATGTGGAGCCTAGGGCGTTTGTACATATACGGAATCTAGGCTTGACCTTACGGAACTTAGACTTAGTCGAGGGGGTATTAGACTCGAAATTTCGTCGTGTAGGTTGACCTTGGTTGATGGAGTAGGTGACTTAAGGAGAGTGACATACCATGTGTATGTTCCGCGGCATACTTACGATACGCTATTCCGCTTAAGAAGCCTTAGGATGTACATTTCCTTGCACAACATTATATTCATTCCTATAATCTATCTTCATCATTATTGGTTATGGTTTTTACTGCCACGATTACACGGACAGAGAGAGCTACGGCTAGAGTTGCGTCAGCACGAGCTCGTCACGGACGAGGACTGACCAGAGCGTGATTCCAGGGACACAAGATTGCATAGAGGCGTCGTTTTATTGTGTTTTCGCGCCATGAGCGTTTAATGGATCGCTTTTACAAGATTTCTCGGACGTGCAGATCAGCACCAGAGGATCAGGCTACTGCTAGAGGCCAGCCAGAATGTGATGACCGTCGATTCACCGATTATTTGATGATTGAGGCACTGTTCAGCATGCGGACAAATGAGCCAGTTGCTGCTGCGAATGACGACATATCACCCAAGATGTTGGAGCTATGCCGCACGAGTTGTACTTAGAGATGCAACAGAAGATCGCTAGTCACCCAAGGAGGATGGACTAGGACATGTGATTCGTTGCCTACCCCGATGTGAGGTCATCAGATTGATTGATTCCAACTAGAGACGACTTCACGCAGGTACGTTGAGAGTCGATAGAAGACGATCGAATGTCAGAAACCCATTTTTTCCAAGTTTAAAGTATTCGGAAAAACATTCAATTAATGTCGTGGACCCTCTAGAAGAATGAAACCCTAACTCGACATAATACCATGGGAACGCTTTTGAACCTTAGGGTTGGCAGCAGTTCCGCGGTGCCATTAGTGAGGCTTGGGTTTGCCCTTCTACGGTTGGTCCACAGGTACTGTGGCATGTACTGGAATACTATTAAACTGTACTCAAGATGTTGATCTCTTGGGGGATTATGGAACCATAACAAATCGATCGTAAGGTTCGACGTCATTCAGATATCATGTGATAGAATACATTGCTTGGGAGACTCCAGATACGAGTATAGTCGTTGGAGCGCAGTCCATGCAGCCACGAAGAGACGAGTCCGAATTAGTCTACATTAGAGAAAGAGGAGTAAGCGGTCGTACGAGCTATTGATGAGAGGACGTTCCACTCCGCTGACATCAGAGATGTAACACGCATGCAGAGGCGTTACATAAGGATATATCTTCCAGGAGGAGTCGCGATGAGTATGCAGCCGTTCCGGAACAAGAAATAGATTTAGTAAAAGGTGACAACTTCCGGGCAGTTCGGCAGAAACGAGATTCGGGAGAGACCCCGACGAGATCTTTCTGGAATATTATACGAGAAGACTTGGACCCAGGATCGGTCATATTGCGCACACCCAGTAGGCCAGAGTTTGGCATCGTCGACGAGACATGTTACGAGTGATTATGACAGTTGGCCAGAGATCTTTAGAGGATGTGCTAGAGCGGGATTATTTTCGTCATCTTTGATGTTGGTATTTTAGGTGATTTATTTGCAGGATTAAGATTTTGTGCACCATAGTTGCACTTGACTTCGATTTGATGTCATTTGTGATGCGGGTTTTGATTTCATACCTATGATATGCATGTGATTTGACTTATGCTTTCGGCATAGTTTTCATGCACTTTTAGTATTTTGATTCGAATTTTGTGCACGCTGATGCACATGATTGTGAGATTATATACCACGGTATACCTGATTTGGATTTGGATTGAAATGTGTAGTATACCGTCGATTTCGATTGTGATACTCGATATTTGTTTTCGTTCACCTTATGCACTTGATTTGGATTTTCGCAGACTTGACGCGCTTGATGCGATTTTGGTGCACATCAGATGCACTAAATCGAGATTCTTCGTGCATATCAGATGCACCTGGTATTGCTGTCAGGCACACACTGTTGTCTTTGACAGGTGTTTCGTGCACACCCGTTGCACTTAGATTTTGTTTCTGTGCACATGTATGGTACAGTTATGGATTCCGATTTTCGTGCGCACCAGACTTACGTGGCATTCATATATACATTTTGGGATTGATTCCCTTGAGCAGTATTATCACGACCCGAAAAGTACGGAACATGACCGGCACTTCAATTACGAAACGTCTCGAGACGTACGTAATCTAAGTAAGCCAAAGCCCAGAAATCAAAACCAAAGAAGCAGTAGAGTGAAGGAAAAACCAATTTATAGCAAGTTGTTTTAATCAACATAGGCCGAAGTATGTATTTTTAAAATCTCGGGTATTTTCTGAAAATTTCGGCAGAGTCTCCTTTGTAAATACTGGCCCCCAAACGGGATACAACATGAATAGTATACGAAATACAAAAAGGCATCCCCAAGCGGGAGCTAGCTCTTCGTCAATCGACGGTCACAACCACGCAAGAAATAAAATACAACGCCGAAGGGCGAGGATCCAAACTCAAAAGAAACTCAAAATAACATGAAAACCATAATAATACAACGCGCGACTCTAAGGTCGAAAGAATAACAGGTCTGGTTTTCTATCTCTCTCAAATGTACAATCTGGCTGATGGAGTTTCTAGATACAACTGAAATAATGAATAAACAATCGTGGTCCTGGTGCAAAGAACCCACCTGCTAAAGCAAGCACCCAGAAGGAACAGTGTGCCACCAAGCCGCAACGAAACTTGTACGGCAAAACCTGCAAGGAACTGTGGCACAACGGGGGTGAGTTGCCAACTCGTGAGTAGAAAACATCTACGAGTAGAAATCGCATGCATAACGCTATCCTAGGTTATATCAGGTAATATCCTCAAATAAACAAAATCCTGGTCCAGCTATGTATAGTGTAATACTACCTGCTCGTGTCAGTGCATCAGATAGCAACATATCAGATATATGATGTATGAATGCATTACGAATGGAAAAAGAATATATCATGAGTGAGACAACTGTTTTCTTTAATCAATGAGATTTCTATATGTATGTCAATCACGTATCATCAATGAATGCAACAGAGAAATCAGTGTCAAGCATCGACACAAAACATACGTCTCCGTATCTCAGTATCAAATCTCAAAATCTCAAATATCAATATCTCAGGCATCCGTATCATCTACGGGATCGGCCCGCGGGCTCCGGCAGAACGGATCAGCCTATAACCATCTCATGACTCCGGCCGGTATCCTCCGGATAATCGACGAGTCCAAATAATATCACCAGTAGGTAGTGCTCCCCTGCCAGGCTCATCGAATACAACTCGAGCTTTTTGCCCCGGGGTACCATACCGGGCCCACCATGTATCCGAGACGGTTCATCCAACTCCTCGAATCGGGACTCCAAATCCAACAGCAATCATGAAAACTCATGGTGGACGACTCATACATCACGAGAAAACCGCAATTTGCATTTTAAAATGATGATACTAAGCTTTTATTAAATTCTTGCGGTTTTCCCCCAAATCCAGAAATCTCATGTAAATCCGAAATCATCAAAATCATGATACCAATAAACAGTGAATACCGGCATAAATTTCCATAATACTGCATAACCAATGAATATATGGATGCATCTGATATCATGTAATGAATGCAATAATTAAACTAGCATATGGAAACTATAACATATTACAACTATCTGCAAGCAAGCTATGTCACTGAAATAGTATTTTCTAAAGTGTACGTGACATGGCATTTACCGATGAAGATGTGTGTGAGCCGGAAAGCGAGTGTACGTGGAGCATACGCGTCATCGGTAATGGTGCTGGTGTCCTAACAGCATGGTTTCATAATTACTACGTACACAATAACATGCAATGAGGCGATAACAACATAATGAGGAAAATGAATAGTAAATATAACAATAATATGCGGAACATGAATAATAACGTAACAACAAGGAATCTACCTTACTATACATGTGTTATACTGTTTTGCCGTTGAAATAGTACGAATCGTGGTGTTTGAAAATAAGGACTACGGTGTTTTTAAGAAAAGATACGTCTTTTAAAATATCCGTAGTATCCTTTGGTATGTCTTTAAAATTCTAACGATTCGTCAGCTTTGGAAATAGGTATGACTCGGGTAAAGTCTGGCATCTACAAGGTAAACTGCAGGTCTAACTAACAACCAATCGAAAGGCGTACGGAAATCACCTACATCTTAGTCGATATATATCTGTCTATATAATAGTCGGTGATCCCGCCTCAATAGTATCTCATATGATACACCATCTGATATGACATCCTCAAATCAAGAGTACGGATCTATCATCAATATATAGCTCGTACGGTAAATCCATCATACGGCATCCCAAACTGGGTACGGGTCAATATCACTTTTATCTTATTATTCATCTGGTATCCACATCATCACATATGGCGGGTAGGGGGTGTTGGAGATAGTGCCCTCAGAGTCAATTATTGGATCACAGGCACGTGATTGCAATGATTAAGGGAGGACCTGTCCCAGTAGGACAGTCTTACTCAAGATGATAGTATGCTATCTGGATTATCTTTATCATCGTGTACTGCTTTAGGTGACCTTACGAGTCGCTATTTCACGTTGATAGAGCCCCTAGGATTCTTGCTTGACTACCAGCTGTATGAGGGCGATCATATACGTGGGAGCTGGGGTCTATAAGCACATCCTTAAAAGGTCCCTAGTCGTGGGTGTTTCGAGACAGGGCATCGATTCTCCAGAGTAGACTAGTGTATACAGTCGAGACCCCGACGAGGGGCGGTGGCCGGTCTCACAGGCCACTGGTGTCAGTTGGTTCACCTAAGATGTATACAGGTGCTCATTGGGTTATGAGTACACCGGACAGGAACCTGCTAGTTGGTATTATACCTGACGTCATATAGCAGTTCCCTGGTGACATGTGTACAGGTTAGTTCATCGACCTGAGATCGTCATTTGCCTCGTGTGAGTTCCCACTTTGCTTTGATTACTACCCTACCACGGCTCAAAAGAGTCGTGCAAACAGGTTTTAGTTGGGTACAGTCCCGAGCCACATGGAGGCAGTGAGCGGATCTGCAGGGGTTCGTCTCTCCCGGTATTGGGGGTGAGGTCGCGCTGTGTCTAGGAGAGCCAGTACATGAAAAGTCCTTGGCCAAGGCAGGAGATTTACTGGTAGGTATTCCAGTAGTATCTCAGGGTGTTCTGGGCTACACTCTGACACGACTTGTACCGCTTTTGGGGGTCTGACTTTTACCAACCCACTAGGCCCGCCATGCGATGCTCATAGAAATGGACCGGACTGTACGGATATTGTTACCGACAGGCTCAGTAGGGTATCAGGATGAGTTCGCTCATTGACGTCTCTTTTGGTCAATAGCTGGTAGCCCGTCACGTATGGCTAATATCTCTGACGTGCTAGTGGTTAAATCCACAGCCATAGTATTGACGAGTCTTTAGAGTCCACCACACACAGTTACTCAAGTTTCGGGCGAAACGCTGTAGAGGTCATATGGAGATATGGCAGGGTTCGATCAGATACGTGCGGTATTGCACGGATCGTGATCGGACGGATTTTACTAGCCGGCTTTGGCTTAAGCCGGATCCTAGTATTAGATAGTGTAGTTTTGTCTCTTTGCATTTGTGTTCAGTGGGAATACAAATGCGGGCATGTATTTGTAGTAGCGGGGTTTTCCTGTAATCTATTATGGGATCAGTTTTCTGGAGTTTCCAGTTTGCATTCCGTTCCGGCCGGTTTTCCTTTGTTCTTTCACGGCCGGACTTTCCGATGGAGGGAGATATTTGCACATTTGCAAATAACATTTGTGGAGGGGTTTTCTTGCACTTTGTGGCTTCATCATGATGAGATTCTTTTTATATCTCTTCACTTGCTTTAAATGAGAAAGGATTTGGATGGGAATTCATTTGGCTTGAGATTAGCATATGGTGTGACTTTTATCCATTCATATCATCACACATTATCCCCACTTGCATTATTCCCTTTTTCCTCATCCATTCTTTTATGGGGCCGGCCACTTTGAGGGGTGAGAAGAGAGAGGTTCATTTGATGTGTGGCATTTTCCTCATCTCATATTCCTTGCTAAAAATTGAGAGCACCATTTTTCCTCCATAGTTTTTTTCTCTCTTTACCTCCATCATGGCAACTTCGAAAACCCCAAAGAGACATGGATTATACACTACATCTACAGCAAATCTTGGACGCGTCGGCTAGCCAACTTCACGCCCGAGTTGCCACGGTCCAGAGGTGGGAGCCCGTAAAAGAAATCGGCTACGTGGTGCCCTTTCCGACGAGGAGGTGACGGACGGAGATTCCGCGGGAGATCGGAGTGCAGACGAAGACCGAAGGACACGGATCGCTTGGTATAGCCTCTCTACCCTTCTTTTAGTTTGCTAGTAGCTAGGTTAAAGGCCCGATCCGGGTTAAAATTGCACGGTGGTGCCGGTTTGCAAGTTTCGCAAAGTTTTTCGTTTCCGCGTTTCCGGCGTCGGATCGACGGCCGGGACGCCGCCGTGCACTTACAGGGGGTACTGATCTAAGTCTAGTACACTAATAATATCAGAAACATATATATAAATGCGTTTGTATGAAACACATCGCCTACCGATCCGCTATCATCACATTTCACATCTCGTAATACGATCCAAATCATATCACCGATCTCGTGGCATCAAGCCCAAACTCATCGACTCATCCCCAACTATCATCCACTATCCTCATAATCCATGTATAGGTATACATATATATATATAGTCCCATACCTATGTGTATTTAAATATATACATATCCCATTTATGCATAAGTACTAAAATGCATGCAAGTGTGTGGGGGTGCGTGTATGCAAATCCTTACTCTAGGGTTTTGTGACTAAGAAATCCGCTAAAGTCCTTTCTTCAATTCTCGCTAACCCTAAACCCATAAGCTCCTGAGGCTTCTCTTACTAGGTGTTCATATCTCATAATAACATATAAAAGTATATCGTTACCACATCACCTCATTCCTCATAACTTTGCAGGGGTGCTATACGCCATCCACCCGACTTCCCCCGTAGATATAAATCTACTCACCTGATCTTCGCTCGCCGGTGCCGACGTCGCCACGCGCTTGCTTGTCGTCTCGAAGTCCACATGGAGGTACCTACATGTCACAACGTATCATATCGCATAAAAACCCAATTCGAAATCGAAACGGCATACGAAAACCAAATCGGCACGCGTATCACGCATAGGTCAAAACCTACGCCTACGCATGCAAGAATAGCCAAACCAATCCCTCGATGTCGATGTACAAACGTCAAAACATCGAGAAAAACCCAAACACACCCATTTTCACATTCACAAACACTAATTATATTATGAAATAGGTTGCAATTCACAAAAACCTCAAACTCACTTTAAAAGCTATTTTCCGAAAATCTAGCAAGAAAAATTAACCGTTTTAGTACAAAACTCGATATTTAAACAAATCTAGCGGCCACAATATCCACTAAATATCATAACAAAGTCATATAAACAATTTCTATATATTATTCTCAACAATTTGAATTAAAATGAAAATTCTAGTTTGCAAGGATAGCACATCTTAACATTTTTTACGCAAAAATTCACAATTCAACAATTAAGTTTGGTTTTACAAGAACTAAAGTATTAAACTACAATTTAAAATGTTGATGATGTGATGAAACCCTAACCATATTTTTAATCTCGCCTTTTGAATTAAATCTAAATACCTAGTTTGCAATATTATGCGAATTGGACAATTTTAAATGTAGCAACTACAAATAAGCAACAAGATTAAGTCTTTTGTGTCTTAGCATGCTAACTACACCATGTAATCCTAAACAATTTATAAAAACCCTAATTGATTTAAAAACCCTAAATCTTGAATTTCCAAATTAACAACTAAACCTAATTAAACACTTAATAGGCTAATTTCAAGCAATTAACAACCAATTAAGCAAAAGGGTTAGAATTTCTACCCAAACAATTTGATGATCCCACAAGCACACATATCCCTCCAAATTAGCTTCTATTCACCAAGAACCATACTAGATATGCTAAGGAAAAATGGGTAGGGCTTGGATTTTGATTTTGTAAGATTTTTGATACAGTCCCGAATCACATGGAGGCAATGAGCGATAGAAGGGGATTCGTCTCTCCCGGTATAGGGAGTTGATGTTGCGCTGTGTTAGATTAGCTATAACTTGAAATCCCTGGCCAGGGTTGCTGAGATTTACTGGTAAGTGTTATCAGTAGTTTCTCGAACTGTTATGGACCTCATATCGACACGACTTATCAAGCCACTGGGGTCTGACATTTACCACCCCTAGGCGAGATATGCGACATATTAGACGAAGAGACCAGTCTGTACGGGAGTGCTACTGGTTGGATTCGCTGAAGAATGTACATGCTTGCTTGTTGATCTTCTGACCGCTCAATACCTGGGTGGATGTTACGTTTAGCTGACCGCTTGCATCTTGTGGGTGTTTGATATGATCATCACCTACTGCCGTCGTATTGACGATTCTTTAGAGTCCTACACAGAGGTTTCCTGGCTCAGGAAAAACGGAGTAGGAGTACATATATGATATGTGCGGGACCGAGAACAATACGTGTATGTGATACCGTATTAGATTCTTGCGATATGAGATATCGGTCGGGTATTTGTGATATAGCCGGGTCATCGGATCAAGTGTTGATTCGATGAACTGATACAGATTATATTAGTCGGTTATTTGTGAAATAGCCGGATTATCGGATCAAGTGTTGATTCGATAATTTAATGTATAATTATATATTTGCTATAGTAAATTACATTAACTAATATAAGCTCACTAAAAGATTCTTTTTCTCACTCGGGTAATACATTGATATATATGCGATATATGTTAATTGTATTATTTTATTTTGTTACAATAAATATTGTATATGTGATATATAATATTGTAACATGTTATGGTTATAAATGAAACATGATTAGTGGAGATTAAACATGTTTAGGGTTTGATTTGGGTTAATTCTTTCTAGTAGCTTCTAGAAGCTTTGCTTTTGTTTTAGGCAAAGATATTTGTTGTGATATTTTGTTGATATTTTCCTTAACCCAACCCAAAACCCTTGACCATGTTAAACTCTCTACAATGGTTAAGTCTTCTCACTTGAACCATGGTTGCATTTCTAACCTCACTATGGATTCATTATTCATCACAAAAAGAACTTGATCATCTTTTTCCTTCTTCTTCCTTGGTGAAAAGCTTTTTAGCTTTTTTCTTTGTGATAAAAATGAGTGAGATTTAGAAAACAAATGAGAGCTAAATTCCTACTTCATCATCCTCATCTATTCTTGCCACTTAGATTAGGGTGTTTGCTCTGCTAATACTTGATTAGCAAAGCAAGAGCTTGGGTTTGAGTTTCTTCAAGGTAGATCATCTTTGTTATCGAAGATCGGAAGCAAGCTTGCATTTTTCTTTTGTGGAGCTTCCCTAGAGTCAGGATACTCGATGATCGCAGTGAAGGGACCACAACACGGTGCTGATGAAGTGAAGGACCGGACTACAAAGGTTGTAATCCCAAACTCTTAGAAGTAAAGTTGTTTACTTGCTATTTGTTTCACCTAATCTCTAGTCTAAGATCTTGGTTATGGTTGTTCGGCACGTCTAAAATTTAAATCGGGCATGGTTGATGCCTTGTAGAACCTTGTGAGAGTGCCTAGTAACCCTACAGTGGTATCAGAGCCAAGATAGAGCTTTAGGCGAAGTTTAAAGTCCGATCGAACTCCGAATACCCGATAAAACCTAGTTTTTGAAAAAAAAATTCAAAAGTTGACATTTTTCATATTAAAAATACTCAGAAAATTAAGCAGTAAAATCTAAGAATTACGTTGAAGTACGGACCACCAACTCACCAATATGACCGCGGAACCGCGGCAAAACCACGCGTTTGGCGGCGGTTCCACGGCCAAACAGTGAAGATGGGGCCCACTACTTCAGGTTTATATTCTTGGGTCTTTTTTCATTGTTCTGGGAATTTTTAATTCTACTCAAGTGTTGAGTTTTCTGGGATGTATTGGGAACTCGTTGATTCGATCGGAAAGTTTAACTTCGTTTAAGTTCATTCCGGATAATTTTAGAACGTGTTAAAAAGTTCGAACGGATATCAATAACTCACTTTTTCCCCTGTCAGAAAAATTTCAAAAGTTGGATTTTTTCTCGAGTTTGAAACTTCCGGAAAGTCGTGCAAGTAACGAGGTGGACCCTCTAGAAGAACACAAACCTTAACTCGGTTATGTGACCGTCTGAACTGCCTCAAAACCTTAGAATTTGGGGCAGTACGGCATTGCCACATGTGAGGCGTTAGTTTGACCCTTTTACGGCTGAACCATTGGTACTGTCGCATGTGATGGATACTTTTTGAACCCCGCTCAAGTGTTGAGCTATTTGGGAAATCTTAGGTGTTTGTTTATTCGGTCGGAATGTTTAACATTGTCTATTTATCTGGAATGTGATACAATATTTGGAATCCACAAGTAGTTATGAGATAACTAATTTGAATGTTATAAATCTAGCAGTTTAGTCTCAGATGATCGGTTGCCACGGGATTTTGATGTGATCAAAAGTGCGTCGCAATCACGTAGCGTACGCGGATAATCGCTGGGTAAACTTAATAGATAACCACGCCCCATAGCCCCGACCAAGTGACTGTAGGAGAACCCCGTCGCCAAAAGCATCCGTTCGGGTGCTCGCGGCAGCGGTGTTCTGCCTTAGTGCACTTCGTCGACGGCATCGGGGGTGCGACCGTTTACTAAAGTTTTCGACGAGCATTAGATCAGGGTGTCGGGAATCTTGTTGAATTGCCCGACTTTATATTGAAAAGTTTCTTCGATATTGAGACTAAAATGCGGAGTTTATAATTGTTAGGCATGCGATGTCTAAGGATATTCATTTAGTTAGGCATGTGATGTCTAAGGAGGATGCAGATTCCAACTGTTGTAGTTTTACACTTTTTTTTCTGCGACCGTAAGTGTAATATGTGGTGTATCGCCGGTTTCGTTACTATACATCAACGACAATTGGGATACACATATTTACTTACGTTGATGATATGTGATATTATATGTTGCTGTGATTGTTATATTGGATCGTCGTGTTCTGAATAGCCGGGGGTTTTATGTGAGATGAGGGTTTTTCATTTTCATTCATGTAAAATTCAATTGCATGTAATATTCTTTTATTGGGGCACTTCCGGGCTGAGGATGATGTCACCATTGTATATTATTTACTTTTCCGCATTAGGATAGACCCAAGGCGGGGAGCACAAGTAACCGGGTTCTAAGGTCCGGTGGGAGACTATCTCGAGGAGTCGAGACCGGGTCTCCTAACTCTAGAATTGGCAGGGTTGCTTGCCGCTCTCGTAGGGGTCTAGGGTGTGGGATTGGCTATTCATCGCGACCATGGAATCCGTGTATTATACAGGCTCGTATTAAAACACGGACGCCCTAGTATATCTAATATTTCATATATGTTCTTCTGCTGCAATGTTCTGTGATGAGATCATATTACTGCCTGAGACAAATGTTTATATTATATATATGAGATATATGTTATATTGCAAATTTCGTTTCAAATGTAATGGTTGTGAAGCATAATAAAACGGGACTTCATTGATGAGAATAATGAAACTAAAAAGAAACCTAAAGATGTTGTAGAAACTTGTTTAAAAACTGGCAGCTCTAGTTCTTGCTTTGCATAGCGGTGTTCCTTGTAGAACATCCAGCACCTTATTCGATAAGGAAAGAGCCGAGATCCCTTCACCGAGAGTGACCTCATTACCGAAACTAGCAGATGCTACAAACTCGGTTTGTGTTTTGATTGTTTTTATAGTTTTTCCTTTGCATAGTGATATTTGTGAAATATCCTGCACCTTATTCGATGAGGAAAGAGCCGAGATCCCTTCACCGGGAGTGGCCTCTTTAGTAAAACTAGAAAAGACCTAAAAAACACTCCATTTAAATTCACTCGATTCTAAAACGATATCAAGTTCATTACGCAAAGGGTTTTCTTAAAAACCTGTCGTAGCCCTCCGTCATTTCAGATAAGGATTGTTTAGTATTCGTGCCACGTTTGTTGGCCTTTATCAAGGCGTAGTGTGAGGTAGCTGAATGGTGCTTATCTGCTTATGCATATGATGCAGATTGGATTAGGGTAGTCGTGCGACCTTGTTGGCCTTTGTCAAGGGTCGTGCGGGTGGGTTTAATTCAATCAGGAAATGACGGGTTGAACTTGACTAGCATCCTATGGTTTGTTGGTCTTTGTCAAGGTCATAGGAGGTTAGGGGTAAAATATTATTGGGAATTTCAAGTGTTGAAATTTGCAATGAGATTGCATACCTTCTATGAGATAGTTGGATCCCGATACCCGTTGCGAGTAAGAGTTACTCCTGGGAGAGTTTTACACATTACAATTAGCCGATCGAGTTGGTGTCTAGAAAGGTGTTAACGGGGTTACGCCCGTGGGAAAACGAGATTTATTTTAATTAGGTCCGTGCGAAAGCATGGGGAACCTCTCTCAAAGTACCGACATTGGCCTGGCTGAAAGATTGGCGAACTTGTAGGGTGTAATTAATCCCGGCTAGTCTTTCCTTTTAGGGTTTGAAGGAAGATTTGACTAAAACAGTGGGAGCCATCCTGATTAGATAAATTGATAACCAATCTAATCTTCTAAAAGTGCACGCTGAGTGTTTTCTTCTCTCTCTCACCTGGTTGCGACTATGTCACGCCTTAATCAAAATAATAATACGGATGTATTGACCGAACCCGCTTGTTATACTGCGCTAAGGAACGTTGGTCCCGCTCCAACTTATAATTGTTATAAGACAGAGAAGGAAATAGAGGATTAGCAGAATTCCCGTGCCGCCCAAACGAAGAAAGTGCATGTTCATGGATCATCTTCGGTTATGTCCATTACCCATAACTGTTTCTCAGTATCCTTTACTTCCTGGGTATGAGATACCGGATCAGGATCCCGCAAATGTAATTTGTTACATGGGCTCCAGATAGGTAGAGAACTGAGAACGGGTGATAAGTTTCAAGAGTTGGAAACAGTGCAAGTGTTGCAGCCAAGTCTGTTGGCAATTATCACCCTGTATTACCAGAATACATTGATTCTGAACGAATGTTATTAGATACCGAACCTGATATACAACATCATATCAGTCTCTTTATTAGTAAAGAAGGGTATAATTTTGTATTGTTGGATAATGTTTTGAACATTACAAATATCAAGAGTTGATCGGTTCAGGTACGTTATCTAAAAGAATAGACGTTCTAAATCAAACTACAGTTCTTAACGTACAGAACACACATAAGAGGAAGAGTTCAGAAATGAACGGATCCTTCTTGAGGTATTATAGACTAGGTCATATCAATGTGACCCGACTAGCTGAAGTTACATTTAGATGCATATTTAAATTAGTTTGAATTTACATCTAGTGAAACTTGTCGGTCATGTCACAAAGATAAGATGATCACAGCTCTGTTTATTGGAAACAGAGAAAGAGTTAGTGAACTCTTGGGATTGATACATGATAATGTATGTAAGGTCCCCTGTCTATACATGGCAGGACCGGTTCTTTATACTTTATTATATTCACTAATGGTCTCTCAAGATTCGTACATGTGTTTCTGTTGAAACACAAGTCTGAACCTTTTGAGAAATTTAATGAATATGAGTTAGAAGTAGAGAACCAAAACGGGTATAAGTATTATGTCCTTTGATGTGATCAGGGAGGAGAATACTTGAGCACGGGATTCCTGGACTATTCTAAAGGAGAATGAGATTCTCTCTCAGCATTACTCCTCCGTATACACCACAGTACGTCGGTGTATCGTGGCGGAGCAATCACACCCTATTTGATATGGTGCGCTCTATGATGAGTACTACTGAGTTTCCTATTTTCCTTTTGGGAGTTATGCACTTGTGAAACTTCATACCTATTGAATAGGGTTCCAATCAAATCAGTTGCCTACCACTCCATATGTAATATGGTATGGGAAGAGCCCATATCTTAAGTAAGTTAAGATTTGGTGTTGTCCGGCCTATGTCTAAAAGCATAATCCAGACAAGCTCAAGGCAAGGTCAGTTCTGTGGAAGTTTGTTGGATATCCCAAGCATTCGCAAGGGAATATCTTCTACCAAACCGAGGAACAAAAGATATTTTGTTTCTCAGCAAGCCACCTTTGTGAAAGGGAATTTCTTGTGAAGAAATTAGTGGTCATGAGGTAGAACTGGAAAGAGTTCCAGCTACACAAACTGCAGCTGATGATTTGGTAGAACCGGAGGATTCAATAGTTTCTAACGAACCTCAGCCTCTCCGCCGATCTAGTAGGGTTCCTCATCCACTTGAGAGATACTTCGATTTCTCTATGACACTGGGAGCGAGGATTGCATCATGAGATGATGACCCAACTTGTTTCGAGCAGGGCATCAGGAGTGGGGACTCTATGAGAATGGCTGGATGATTAGCGATCTAAGATGGAATCCTTATACACCAACAAAATATGGACTTTGGTTGCTTTATCTGAAGGGTTAAATCCCCATCAGGAGAAAGTATATCTTGAGAAGATTACTTGGTGTACATGGAAAAGTTGAGACTTTCAAAGCTATGCTTAAGTCCATTCAGATCCTACTTGCCACTGCTACATACCATGACTACGATATCTGGTGGTTGGGTGTCATGACTGCTTTTCTAAATGATGTTTTAGAAGAAAACATCTATAAGTACACAGCCAGAGGGCTTCGTAGATAGTGGGAGCAGCGGAAACATGTGCAAGATGTTTTATGTGATAAATCAGGTATTGCGGAGTTGGAACATCTGTTTTGATGTGGTGGTCAAAGTGTTTGACTTCATCAAAATGGTAGATGAACCTTGTATATACAAAAAGGTAGTAGAGTGTATGGTGATGATCCGCGTATTGTACGTGAATGACATACTCTTGATAGGGAAGGATTTTCCTATGCTACGCTCGGTCAATCTCCGCTTATCACAAGGATTCTCCATATGGGATCAAAGTGATACCTACTAAATCCTGGGTTTTGGATCTATGAGATAGATCTAATTGGATGTTAGGATATTCACTAGTTGTAGTGAGATGGTATCAATTGATCCTGGGGAGAATCACTGGAAAAGTTCCAGGGTGATAAGGACAACTTAATGTCAGTCGCAGGCATTGTCTTTACCCTCAGTGGAGGGACGGTATGTTGGAAGAGTTCTAAGCTAAATATCGTGACTTACTATACGATTAAAGGCAAGATACATCGTTACCAAGGATGCTACCAAAGAGGCAGTCTGGATATATATAAGTTCATGAGATGAACTTCGTTCCTACCATTGTGTGACAATGGAGTTGTGGCTTATGCCAAGGAACCCCTGTCCCATCAGAAATCCAGATATAATTCTTAGGTAGTATCACTGTTCTCTTCCGAAAGACGGCGACGATGTGAGGACATCTTGGCCTGAGATTCGGGGCAGATGCTATATGGTTTTATCTGTCTACCTCTCCGAAGATGCCAAGTTGATTTATGGCACCGTGTATCGGAGGTTTAGACGGATGCGGCCGATGTAGCAGACTTCGTCAGATTCCCCCTCAGGGTGAGGGTTTTTTTTTATTGTGGGGACGCTCTTCCCTGCAGGCGCAAGCCCCTGCAGTTAATTACGCTACCGCATCGCGGTAACAACTTTCTCCTTCTCCAGAATTTCACTTCGTGTCGTGGGTGTTTGTTTTGTTTGTGGTTGCCCGTGGATTGTATACGGAGACTGAGTAATGCCGTCGCCCGTAGGACGTGGATTAGTCCAAATCCGTATTTACTTAGATTTGGGTTTGGTGTTTTTAGTTTAAGGATGCATTAGTCGCATTGCGGCTAAGATCAACTTAAACGTTCGTTAAGGATACGTTAGTCCTGTTTGAGACTAAGATCAACTTAACGTGATAATCCATTTAATATCTGGCCATCGGGACTCGTCACCTCTCTAACGTCGTTGAAGGATTACAACGGCAGATGTCAGAGGAGTTCAGAGATGTACCCTTGAACCGAGGTTGATTTGGAGTTTTATAGTCCGTTTGAATGTTTAAGGATACATTAGCCATGTTTGAGGCTAAGATCAACTTAAACGGGATCGTTTAGATCCGGCAAAAGAGCATTTGGAGGCTCTATTGTTCCAGTTTAGGGACATAGTGGTCCATGCTCCAGTTTAGGGACGTGGTGGTCTGTATTCCAGTTTAAGGACGTGGTGGTCCGTATTCCAGTTTAAAGACGTGGTGGTCCGTTATTAGTTTAAGGACGTCTCGATCCGATATTAGTTTAAGGACGTCTCGGTCCGATATTAGTTTAAGGACGTCTCGGTCCGATATTAGTTTAAGGATGTCTCGGTCCGATATTAGTTTAAGGACGTCTCGGTCCCATATTAGTTTTAAGGACGTCTCGGTCCAATATTAGTTTAAGGACGTCTCGGTCCAATATTAGTTTTAAGGACGTCTCGGTCCACGAGTTTAAGGACCCCGCAGTCCATATCGATGTGTGGTCGTTGGGACCCGTCACCTCTCTGACGTCGTTGAAGGATTACAACGACAGTCGTCAGAGGGGTTCGGAGATGTACCCTCGAACCGGATATAAATTGATTTAAGAGAGCAATCTTGCTCAGTCAATTTAATTTAAGGACTTACGGCGAAAATTGGGCTAAGTCCAGTTGAAAGTGTTCAACATTTTATTTGCTTTTGCGTTGCATTTATTTTTATTTTTATTTGGACTTTGCCCAGAAAGGATGCAGAGCATCAATTTGTTTTGGGCTCTGCCCTTTATAAATGATGCAGAGCATCAATTTCATTTGGGCTCTACCCTTTTATTGCTTTGCAATTTATTTTGGCCTGCATGGTCTTTTTGATTTGGGTCTGGCCCTTTTAGGAAATGCATTGCATTTATCAGGCGCTTTGCGCCAATCAGAGAGCGCAAGCGCTCGTGGTGATGACACGTGTCATGCAGCGCAGTGCGCTGCGCTAGTGCGCTACGCTTGCGCTGCTGACACGTGGCGCGCTCTGGTGAGTTGCGCCAATCACAGAGAGCAAAACTCTATTTCAGAAGCGCATAGCGCCATTGGTTCAGATGCTGACATGTGGCGCTCTCTGGTGGCTTGCGCCAATCCAAGAGCGCAACAGTGCAGTTTTGCAAGTACAAGGCACTATGATTCAGGAATCTTTTAGATTCAATGAACAGAAGTGCAAAGCACTGTTAAAATTATTTTTGATCTAATTTAGATCAAAGAAAAAAATAAGTTTTTTCTTATCTTAAAGAACCAAAAGTTCATGAAAAAGTGCAAAGCACTATTTTAATTTATCCCTTTATTTAGTTATGTTTTAAAGATCAATAATCTTGTTTTTGGTCACTGGTCTGTTCATAAGAGAATTTTCTCTTCTCTCAAAGGTTTTTTACCTTCTGTTGTTCTTAAGGAGTTCTCGAGAATTCTCTTCTCTCTTTTTTTTAGAAAGATGTTGATGCCTTTGAATTGAGGCTTAGGATCCTTTTTATAGTGCTCATAAATTAGTTAAATTTGTTAAAGAGATCTTTCCCTGAGTGATTTGGGGGATTTTCCCCACCGTTGGATCTTTGATCCAAGGGCTTCTGTTTTACAGAAGAAAATCTTCTTGTTTTAACAAGAACAGAAAGATTTCTTTAAAATCTTTATTCTGTTTTGCGCAACTCCTCAGCGCTTGACACGTGTCGCGCAGCGCACAGCGGAGCGCAACTGCGCTGGCGCATCTGCGCTGACACGTGTCGTGCAGCGCATCTGCGCTGAACACGTGTCGCGCAGCGCACAGCGCAGCGCACAGCGCAGCGCAACTGCGCTGGCACATCTGCGCTGACACGTGTCCGCAGCGCAGTGCCTGTGCAATTGAAGCGTTGCTTCCCTTAATTTTGTTTAAAACATAGCTTTGCTCTGATTGGGTGCGCTGCCTCGGGCGCTGCGCTGATGCATTTGCGCCTGACACGTGACGCGTTGCGCCCGGGATTTGAAGCGTTATTTCAAAATTTGAATTTTGAATTTCCAGCAGAGCTTTGCTCTGATTGGGGGAAACAAATGCCCCCCCACCGTTGCGCTTACGTGGCCCTAAACCTGAGTGCAGCGGTGGCAAGCCCCTTACCTTTCGATCAAGGGGTAAGCTGAAGGGGCGCAAGCGCCTTATAAATATGACCTATGGCCCTTTAGAAAATCTTCACCATCTCAAGATTTTGATTTTCCAGAGTTTTGCTCTCACTCAAGAACTTCAGAGCTTTGCTCATTTCTAAAGTCAAAAAACTTTAGGTAAAAAAAAAGAAGTGTTGCGCTTTGTGGGCTTTGTGCGCTTTGTGGGCTTTGTGGCTTGATTCTTCTGGTACTTGTTTGGGCTGTCTCTTGGGCCTTTCTCTGATATATTGATTTTTATTTTTCCTTCTGTATTGCTACCAGATCTTTAACCTTTGAGTTGGCGTATTTTTGATCAGCTCCTTTTGGCTTTGTTCCTGCAAATTCTCGAGACAAGTGTTGCGCAATATAGGGATGATGCGATGCCATGATATGCAGTCAATTTCCTCAAAAATGTCGGTTTTAGAGTCTAACACATGCAATCTGATATTTAACGACTGTTTTTCTAATATGTGTAATATGAATACCGAACACTTCTAGATGAGTGCAGATGATAGGGAAATTGCCGTGTTAAAAATGCAGTATTTTCGACTGATCAGGAGGTCATTGGCTGACTTGTTTCCGAGACGTAGAGTTGTTCCGGCGAGGAGGTCATTGGCTGACTTGGTCCGCTTTCTGCGGTGTCTTGGTTGACTTGCTCCGCTTTCTGCGGTGTCAGGGTTGACTTGCTCCACTATGTGCAGCGTTGTGGTTGACTTGCTCCGCTTTCTGCGGTGTCAGGGTTGACTTGCTCCGCTTTCTACGGTGTCAGGGTTGACTTGCTCCGCTTGCTGCGGTGTCGGGGTTGACTCTAGGTTGTCTGTGAACCATGGAGTCTTAGAACAAGGGACTTTGTCGTGGCTCCGATTGGTGACGTCACGTCCGTATCCTACTGGAATGAGGAGGAACGCCGTTGTTGGTCTCCAGGCTGTAGATGTAGCCGTCGAGATTTGGAACTAGGGACTTTTCCATGGCTCCGCTTCGTTGCGACTCTTAGGTCGGTTGTTGACGTTATATCTGCATCCGGTTGGAGTGAGAAGAAACGCCGTTGTTGATTTTTAGGCTGTAGATGTGGTCGTCGTGATCTGACTTCCCTTTGACGCAGCCCGGTGGGGAAATGTAGTTCCCTTTTCGTTTATGCCCATGGATTGTATACAGGGGTCAGTATAGACTCGCCTGCAGGGCAAAAGTTTCATTCTTTCATTTTTTATTTCTTTCCGCGATACTCTATCATTTCAGCTTTTTATATCGCGAAAGTCGCGATTGCCCAAACATTTCGGCTATTTTTTGCGTTGCCCAATCATTTCGGCTATATTTATTTTTACTCGCTGCTTTTTATTGCGAGTTGCACAATCATTTCGGTTATTTTTTTCTTTTTACTCGCTCCTTTTTATTGCGAGTTGCCCAATCATTTCGGCTATATATATATTTTGTATTTTTGGCTCGCTGATTTTGTTGCGAGTATGGACCTGAGATCTGATACCAATCTTAGCATCAGCATCATTGCGACTGGAATATTGCCACGAGTGAATCATCACTTGCCATGAAAAGACTTGGAATTTGTTACCGATTTAGGCATCAGCATTGCTACAACTGGGATATTGCCAGGAGCGAATCATCATTTGCCTTTTTTGATTTAAACAAAGGTGGCTTAGCAAACAGGGTTATGATCCCGTCGACTAAGGCTTTTGACTTCATGAACCGTAAGGGTCTCATAAAGGTATTTCTCCCTATGAGTCGTGAGGATCTCGTAGGTGCGTTTTCTCCTTAGGAAACATGATGATTCTTAAGTGTGTGTTCTCTTATAAGTCGTAAGGATCTTACAAGAGCGTTTTCTCCTTATAAGTCGAGAGGACTTACAAGTGCCGTTCATCACATGAGGACATTTCGCGCAATTGGTGGAACTTGGTGGGGGAAACGTTTATTTATGCCCATGGATTGTATACAAGGGTCAATATTGAACCGTTTGTAGGGAAATCAGGGGAATGTGATGGCTTAAGAACAGGTTCAGATCCCTGTAACTTAAGGCTTATGAATCCTATGAGCCGTGAGGGAATCATAAGGGGATTCTCCTTACGAGTCGTGAGGATCTCGTAAGTGTACTTTCTCCTTAGGAATCGTAAGGACTCCTAAGTGTGTTGCTCGCTTGTGAGTCGTAAGGATCTTACGTAGGTATTTTCTCCTTACAAGGTCGAGAGGGCCTTGCAAGTGTGCATGAATTTCCTTTACGAGTCTGCGCCCTTTCGGGTTTTCACAAACTCGCCGGTAGCCTTGTTGTTTTTACTCATGGAGCCCTTTCGGGTTTTCATCCGTGCCCATTTTTCTTATGGATGCACCTTTTTTTGCCGCGTTAGCCTAAGATGCTGCGGTTCGTAGTAGTTTAAGGACGTTACGGTCCGTAGCTAGTTTTAGGACATTGTGGTCCATTGTTAGTTTAAGGATGTTTCGGTCCGTAGGCTAGTTTAAAGACATTACGGTCCATTGTTAGTTTAGGGATGTTTCGGTCCGTTGTTAGTTTAGGGACGTTTCGGTCCGTTGTTAGTTTAGTGATGTTTCGGTCCGTTGTTCGTTTCTGCGGCGAAGTTTTGTTAGGTCCACGTTACCTCTCCCGGTACTTTCGGGGTTGCGGAATCGGTAAAACAAATTTTTTTCTAAGCATGGTAACATGGACCGAAAAGCCGGATCTTTGCTAAACAACACACTAGCATCCTAACTAGAGATTTATCTACTCGGTTATGGGTTATACCTCAACTTGAACTCCTTCTCTTCTTGTTGTTCATCTCCTTGCTTGCTCCGAGGCTTGATCCGGACTTTGGTCACATCCGCGGCCTCCTTGAGTCAAAGACGATCCACCCGAGAGATGTACACCGGGCTCCAACTCGAGCCGAGGTAACTAGGGCAAAGAGATTGCTAATCCAGAAGCCCTAGGTTGTGTAGAAGTGATAAAGGGATGGTTTTGTCTTTGTGGGATCTTTATCTCTCAACACATGAGATCAAAAGATGAATAAAGAGGAGGAAGAAGAAGGAGGAGCTAGCAACCATGGTTCATTTCTTTTTCTTCTCACATGAAAAGGCAAGAGAGAGAATGAGAAAGAAATTATGAACTAAAGAAAAGTAACCATGGTTGCAATAATTCAAAAACATTCTCATTACTAATCCCATCAAGATAAAGTTTGATGGCTACATTGAAATGACCATTATCATAATCAAAATAGAAAAAGAAAAAGAAAAGAAGAGTGTAGATCCCTCTTGAAAGTCAATGGTCAACACGGTCAACCGGTCAACAAAGTCAAGAGAGGTCAACGGGGTCAAATGGTCAATGCAATTAGCCATCATAAAATTATCACTAAAAGGATTAGTAAATGATGTCCGCGGCTCATAATGGTTTTGACCAAACGAACTGTCAAAACCCTAATGAGTCCACCTCAAAATGGTTTTGACCGAATCAACTGTCAAAACCTTAATGAGCCTGCCACATAACGGTTTTGGCCGAACCAACTGCCAAAACCCTGATGAGGCACCTCCTCCTTCATCGCTCCGGAAAACTGTGCATACACACCTGCATCCGCATTCCGTAGAATGCGGATGCACAGAAGACAAAACAAATCCATCCGTGCAATACTAGGATCCGGCTTAAACCAAAGCCCACTAGTATTGCCTGCCCGAACACCACACGCACACAAGTGTACGTAAGTGATCGCAGCCCTGCCGTAAAACCATACGGCCTCTACACGTTTCGCTCAGTGTAGGGAAACTCTCTGTGTGGGACTCTAAAGTCTAGACACTACGCTGGCAGTGGGTTTAACCACAGACCGCAAAAGGCACTAGCTGTACGTAACGGTCCCCAGGTAGATGTCGATAAGAAGGCCGACGAGGTAAACCCATCCGAACTCCTACTGAGCCTGTATGTGACAATCTCCGTACAGTTCGGTCTGTTCGTCTGATACATCGCATGGCGGGCCTAGGGGGGCGGTAAACGTCAGTTCCCTAATAGCGGTACAAGTCATGTCGGAGTGAAGCCCATTACACCCTGATATAACACTGGAAACCTACCAGTATATCTCGCTTGCCCTGGCCAGGGACTACTCGTGTAATGGCTCTCCTAGACACAGCGCGATGTCAACCCCCAATACCGGGAGAGACGAATCCTGTCTAACCGTCACCGCCTCCAAGTGCTTCGGGACTGCACCCAACTACTACCTGCTTGCACGACTCAGTAGAGCCGTGGTAGGGTAGTAATCAAAGAACGGTGGGAACACACTCGAGGCGAAGTGACAGTGTCAAGTCAGCGGACTAAGCTGTACTCATGTCACCTGGGAACTGATAACTGACGATAGGTATAATACCTACCATCAGTTCCCGACGAGTCCTGTCCGGTGTACTCATAACCTAATGAGCACCCGCATACTATCTCAAGTACGGCGTACTGACGGCTGTGGGACAGACCGTCTCCCGTGCTGGGATGAGAAGCGCATACGCTAGTCTACTCCGGAGTATCAATGCCCTGTCTCGATAATCCCTTGACTAGGGACGTGTATAAGGATGTGCTTGTGGATTACCCAGCCCCCACGAGTGTGATCGCCATCACAACGCCGGTAATCAAGCAAAGATCCTAAGGGCTCTACTAATGCGTATATATGATATAATAAAGAAACACACATGTACACATTAAAGCAGAGACAAACCAAGTACCATACTACTATATTGAGCAAGATTGTCTATACAACTGTGAATATCCCAAGCTTCCATCAAGTAATATACATACTAGTATGATACAGTAATGGCCTCTAGGGCATATACGCTAACAATCTCCCACTTGCACTTAGGCCATGTACTGGCGTATCGAAGACCTATCATCTCGATCAGCCGCTCGAACTGAGTCTGGGGTAAAGCCTTCGTGAATGGATCCGCCGTGTTGTCTTTTGTGTCCACTCTCCGCACCTCGATCTCCTGGCGATCAATGATCTCCCTGATCAGGTGATACCGCCTTAAGATGTGCCTGGATTTCTGATGGGACCTTGGTTCCTTCGCTAAAGCTATAGCCCCATTGTTATCGCAATACAAAGGTATTGGGTCAACAATGGACGGAACCATCTGAAGTTCACTAATGAACTTCTTCATCCAGACCGCCTCTTTTGCGGCATCGCTTGCAGCAATGTATTCAGCCTCCATCGTCGAGTCTGCGACGGTATCCTGTTTGGAACTCCTCCAACATACCGCCCCTCCGTTGAGGGTAAACACAAAACCCGAGACAGACTTGCTGTCATCTTTGTCACTCTGGAAGCTTGAATCGGTAAAGGACTCGACCCTGAGGTCTCCATTACCGTAAACCAGGAACATCTCCTTAGTCCTTCTCAGGTACTTGAGAATGTTCTTTACTGCTGTCCAGTGGTCCTCACCTGGGTCTGACTGATACCGGCTTACCGCGCTCAGCGCGTAAGCTACATCTGGTCTTGTACATAGCATCGCATACATTATAGATCCTACCGCCGACGCGTAGGGTATAGTGCTCATGCGAACCCTCTCCTCGTCAGTCTTAGGAGACATCTTCTTGGAGAGGGTAATTCCGTGCAATGCGGGTATGTTACCGCGCTTGGAATCCTCCATACTAAATCTCTTTAGTACGGTCTCTATGTACCTGGACTGCGAAAGTCCCAGTAGTCTCTTGGATCTATCTCTATAGATCTTGATCCCCAGAATGTACGAGGCATCACCCAGGTCCTTCATGGAGAACCTTTGTGACAAAAATAGCTTGACCGATTGTAGCATAGGAATGTCATTTTCTATCAAAAGAATGTCGTCCACGTATAAGACTAGGAATACGACAGTTCGTCCTACAATCTTCTTATAGACACAAGGTTCATCTTCGTTCTTGATGAAATCAAATTCCTTGATTGCCTCATCAAAACAGATGTTCCAGCTCCGCGATGCCTGCTTTAATCCATAAATGGATTTAAGCAACTTGCACACCTTTCCGCTGCTCCCACTGTCTACGAAACCTTCTGGCTGATCCATGTAAACGCACTCTTCCAAACAACCGTTTAGGAAAGCCTCTTTAACATCCATCTGCCAGATTTCATAGTCATGGAAGGCAGCAATGGCAAGTAGGATCCGAATGGATTTAAGCATAGCCACCGGAGAAAAAGTTTCATCATAGTCCAAACCAGGTCTTTGACGAAAACCTTTTGCGACGAGTCTAGCCTTATAGGTTTTCACCTGCCCATCTACACCAAGTTTCCTTTTGTAGATCCATTTGCATCCAACGGGTTTTACCCCAGGTGGAGCAATATCCAAGGTCCACACTTTATTGGCGTACATGGACTCCATTTCGGATTGCATTGCTTCCTTCCATTTATCAGAGTCCTTACTGATAATGGCCTGCCTGAAACTGGTAGGGTCATCTTCTTCCAAGATGCAATCCTCTCGATCCCCGTCTATGAGAAAACCGTAGTATCTCTCGGGCGGATGAGAAATCCTACCAGATCTGCGGAGTGGCTGAGGTTCGTTGGTTGTAACTGAATCTAGCGGTTCCACCAAATCTTTTGTTAAAGCTTGTGTTTCTGGAATTTCATCCAGTTCTACCGTGCTGCCACTAATGTTTTTAACAAGAAATTCTTTTTCTAAAAATGTGGCATTTCTTGAAACAATTATCTTCTGTTCCTTTACATGGTAGAATAGATACCCACTTGAATCTTTTGGGTATCCCACAAACTTACACAAAACGGCCTGTGCCTCAAGTTTGTCTGGGTTCTGCTTTTTGACATAAGCTGGGCAACCCCAAATCTTAATACGTTTAAGATACAAACTCTTACCACTCCATATTTCATACGGAGTCTTAGGCACGGATTTGGATGGAACTTGATTCAATGGATGTGCTGCAGTTTGAAGTGCATATCCCCTGAATGAAAGAGGTAACTCAGCACTACTCATTATTGAGCGAACCATATCCAATAGGGTATGATTCCTCCGCTCCGAAACACCGTTGTGCTGTGGTGTATAAGGAGGAGTAAGCTGAGAGAGAATACCATTCTCTTTTAAGTAATCTAGGAATTCCGTGCTTAAGTACTCCCCTCCCCTGTCAGACCGGAGGATCTTGATACTTTTGCCAGTCTGGTTCTCTACTTCGTTTCTAAATTCCTTGAATTTCTCAAAAGCTTCAGATTTGTGTTTCATCAGATACACATATCCGAACCTAGAGAGATCGTCAGTGAATGTGATGAAGTACGAGAACCCACCCCTTGCATGTATAGACATCGGACCGCATACATCACTATGTACGAGTCCCAAGAGCTCGGTTGCTCTTTCTCCATGTCCGGTGAACGGAGATTTGGTCATCTTCCCTTTGAGACAAGACTGACAAGTTTCATAAGATGAAAACTCGAACGCATTCAAGAGTCCATCTTTATGCAACTTACTCAGTCTTTTCTTTCCGATATGACCAAGTCTACAATGCCATAAGTAGGATTCATTCGTATCTGAATTCTTCCTCTTGCATGTGTTTTGTATATTGAGAACTGTATTCTGATTTAGAACGTAGATACCATTACACAGTGTACCCTCTGCAACCAGTACCTTATGAAGGTAAATGTTCATGATATTTCTATCAAGAACAAAGTTATATCCATCTTTATCGAGTAAAGAAGCTGATATGATGTTGCAAACCATGGAGGGTACATAGTAGCAATCGTTCAAAATCATAGTCTTGCCATTTGGCAATACTAGGTGATATTCACCGACGGCTGCCGCATTAACTTGTGCTCTGTTCGCTACTCTGAGCGACATATCACCCGGTGCAACTTTCCTACTTTTTCTCAGTCCCTGCAATAAATTACAGATATGAGATCCTGATCCGGTATCAAGTACCCAGGAGGTAGGGCTGACCGTAAAACAGTTCTCAATTACAAGAATACCTGAAGTAGATGCAAAGTCATGCTTCTTCTTCAACTGGGTATCCTGGAAATCCATACAATCCCCTTTCCCTTGCTCATACTTATGACTGTTGTCACAAGTTAGAGCTGAACCAACGATCCCCAGCCCCGAATAAGAATTCGGATCGGTCAAGCGATACATTTTATTATCTCGATTAGGGCATGAAATGGTTGCTACCTGGAGAGAGAGAAAAGAAACACTCAGCGTGCGCTCTTTGCAAGATTAGATTGGTTTATTAATTTATCTAACCAGGATGTCTCCCACTGTTTCCTCAAATTCTTCTTAAAACCTTTTTAAATGAAGAACTAGTCGGGATTTAATTCACGTTACAATACTTGCTTAACCTTTCAGCCAGGCTAGTGTCGGTACTTCGAGGGAGGTTTTCCAACGCTTTCGCGAAGTTCCTTAATTTAAGAACCTCTTTTCCCTGGGAGCGTAGCCCCGCTAACACCTTTCTAGACACCTACTAGGTTTATAGCATTGATCGTTAAGTGAAAATAATCTCCCGAGAGTAATCCAACTCATCAGTGGGATCGGGATCCAATTATCATTGTGTGATGACCTAGATGGAATCCACTCTAGTCACCACACTCCAGAAGGTATGCTAAATCTGCAAGTTTCAGTTTCTTTAGAAACTCCCGATGTGGTTTTTGCCCCAAGGACCCAAGTGACCTTGACACAGTCAACAAATCAAAGAGTCCTAGTCAAGTTCAGCCCGTCATTATCTTGATTGCATTAAACCCACCTGCATAACCCTTGACATAGTCAACAAGGTTACACAAATGTCCTAACCAATCACTTTGTATCCAGCAAATAAGAAACACTTAACTACCGTTCACTGCGCCTTGACACAGTCAACAAACGCAGCACGAATACTAAGTATTACTTATAAGAAACGACGGAGGGCTACGGCTGGGTTTTTGGCAAAAAAACCCGTTAACGTAATGAACTTGATATCGTTGAAGGAACGTGATACACCCTTTTTAAAAAATATAGTGACGAAAACTTTTGCTAAAGAGGTCACTCCTATGAAGGGATCTCGGCTCTTTCCTCGTCGAGTGAGGTGCTGGGCATTCATAAGATGAATACCTCGATGCAAAGCAAGAATGATCGACTATAGTGAAGTTATCACCCTGACGCAAACTTTTGTCCAAGGGGTCACTCCCGATGAGGGGATCTCGGCCCTTGCCTCGTCGAATGAGGTGCTGGGCATTCATAACCGAATACCTCGATGCAAAACAAAAATGAACGTCCTTGCAATAACAGCTTTTTGAAAAACTTGTTCCAACAACGTCTTTTAGGTTTGTTTTCTTGCATTAGTTCTTTTAATGCGTCCCATCATTTAAATCCTACCATTGCAGAAAACAACCAAAATATGACGTACGCTTATGCCATTCGCATTCGCCACGGGGCCCCGTCATCACCCGTTAGGTTACTTAACTAACGACAGAGCGGAGGCTGGGCTAGCGCGGTTGAAAAACATAAGCAACGCCTAAATAGTTATTATATATAGATATATAACAATGATAGCCAATCCAGATCACAGATGAACACTTTGGATATACTAGGAACCCGCGATTCGTTCGAGCCTGCAACGAAAAGCGGATTACACAGTCGCGATGAATAGCCAATACCCCACCCAAGACCCCTACGGGTGCGGCAAACTACCCGCCAAGTATCCGAAGCGAAGCAACCTCCCTCAACGCCGTGAGTAGGCCACTCGGCACTTCGAGATACCCGGTAGTTTGTGCACCCCCTCCATGGGTCTATCCTAGAAGCAAAAACAGTAAAAAGAATTATACAATGACGGCTACAACCCCGACCCGGTTGTGCGGTCATACAAATAATATTACATCAATTTACAAATTTATTACATGAATGAAAGGAAAAAAGAAACTCTCATCTCACATCCACCCCGGCTATTCATCCGCGACAATCCAACGAGTTCATATACACATACCATCAATAACACAGATCACAGATATGTATAACCCCCACTAATCGATGTATAGCGATTAGTAGACGTTCAATACACATATAACATCACAGATATAACCAATAGCCAAAGTCTATAGAACATCGACCAAAAATACGGATTTTTAAGCCCCAAAAACAAATTTTGCTTTCTGGAAAATCTGGATAGAAAAATCATATTCCAAAAATCCCAAAATACCCAAATGAGAACACTGCAGGAAACCAGAACCCCAACCGAGTTGAATCGGCCGCGGTTTCGCGGCGCTTTAGCCGAGTTAGGGTGTCGTTTTTCTCCAGTGTTCTCTAAAAAGCCTAAGACGATTTTTAGTGCATGATTTATTAATTTTTGAACAGAAAAAAAATCGGCAGAAACTTGAAATATCCAGGGTGTTTTGCGGTTTTTCGTCCGGTCGAAATTCTAAACACTTTGCTAACATGCTAGGGTGTGTTTAGTTAGGCTCTGATACAAAGTTAGGTCCACGTTACCTCTCCCGGTACTTTCGGGGTTGCGGAATCGGTAAAACAAAAAAATTTCTAAGCATGGTAACATGGACCGAAAAGCCGGATCTTTGCTAAACAACACACTAGCATCCTAACTAGAGATTTATCTACTCGGTTAGGGGTTATACCTCAACTTGAACTCCTTCTCTTCTTGTTGTTCTTCTCCTTGCTTGCTCCGAGGCTTGATCCGGACTTTGGTCGCCTCCGCGGCCTCCTCGAGTCGAAGACGATCCACCCGAGAGATGTACACCGGGCTCCACCTCGAGCCGAGGTAACTAGGGCAAAGAGATTGCTAATCCAGAAGCCCTATGTTGTGTAGAAGTGATAAAGGGATGGTTTTGTCTTTGTGGGATCTTTATCTCTCAACACATGAGATCAAAAGATGAATCAAGAGGAGGAAGAAGAAGGAGGAGCTAGCAACCATGGTTCATTTCTTTTTCTTCTCACTTGAAAAGGCAAGAGAGAGAATGAGAAAGAAATTATGATCTAAAGAAAAGTAACCATGGTTGCAATAATTCAAAAACATTATCATTACTAATCCCATCAAGATAAAGTTTGATGGCTACATTGAAATGACCATTATCATAATCAAAATAGAAAAAGAAAAAGAAAAGAAGAGTGTAGATCCCTCTTGAAAGTCAATGGTCAACACGGTCAATCGGTCAATAAAGTCAAGAGAGGTCAACGGGGTCAAATGGTCAATGGAATTAGCCATCATAAAATTATCACTAAAAGGATTAGTAAATGATGTCCGCGGCTCATAATGGTTTTGACCAAACGAACTGTCAAAACCCTAATGAGTCCGCCTCAAAATGGTTTTGACCGAATCAACTGTCAAAACCCTAATGAGCCTGCCACATAACGGTTTTGGCCGAACCAACTGCCAAAACCCTGATGAGGCACCTCCTCCTTCATCGCTCCGGAAAAATGTGCATACACACCTGCATCCGCATTCCGTAGAATGCGGATGCACAGAAGACAAAACAAATCCATCCGTGCAATACTAGGATCCGGCTTAAAGCAAAGCCTACTAGTGTTGCCTGCCCGAACACCACACGCACACAAGTGTACGTAAGTGATCGCAGCCCTGCCGTAAAACCATAGGACTCTACACGTTTCGCTCAGTGTAGGGAAACTCTCTGTGTGGGACTCTAAAGACTCAACACTACGCTGGCAGTGGGTTTAACCACAGACCGCAAGCGGCACTAGCTGTACGTAACGGTCCCCAGGTAGATGTCGATAAGAAGGCTGATGAGGTAAACCCATCCGAACTCCTACTGAGCCTGTATGTGACAATCTCCGTACAGTCCGGTCTGTTCGTCTGATACATCGCATGGCGGGCCTAGGGGGGCGGTAAACGTCAGTCCCCTAATAGCGGTACAAGTCG
Source organism: Agapanthus africanus (assembly GCA_030015575.1). NCBI lineage: Eukaryota > Viridiplantae > Streptophyta > Magnoliopsida > Asparagales > Amaryllidaceae > Agapanthus > Agapanthus africanus. Next base: position 270,939,188 of record JASDDO010000031.1, on the reverse strand, counting down.
TGTCGGAGTGAAGCCCATTACACCCTGAGATAACACTGGAAACCTACCAGTATATCTCGCTTTCCCTGGCCAGGGACTACTCGTGTAATGGCTCTCCTAGATACAGCGTGATGTCAACCCCCAATACCGGGAGAGACGAATCATGTCTAACTGTCACTGCCTCCAAGTGCTTCGGGACTGCACCCAACTACTACCTGCTTGCACGACTCAGTAGAGCCGTGGTAGGGTAGTAATCAAAGAACAGTGGGAACACACTCAAGGCGAAGTGACAGTGTCAAGTCAGTGGACTAAGCTGTACTCATGTCACCTGGGAACTGATAACTGACGATATGTATAATACCAACCATCAGTTCCCGACGAGTCCTGTCCAGTGTACTCGTAACCTTACGAGCACCGGCATACTATCTCAAGTACGGCGTACTGACGGCTGTGGGACAGACCGTCTCCCGTGCTGGGATGAGAAGCGCATACGCTAGTCTACTCCGGAGTATCGATGCCCTGTCTCGATAATCCCATGACTAGGGACGTGTACAAGGATGTGCTTGTGGATTACCCAGCCTCCACGAGTGTGATCTCCATCACAACGCCGGTAATCAAGCAAAGATCCTAAGGGCTCTACTATTGCGTATAGGTGATATAATAAAGAAACACACATGTACACATTAAAGCAGAGACAAACCAAGTAGCATACTACTATATTGAGCAAGATTGTCTATACAACTGTGAATATCTCAAGCTTCCATCAAGTAATATACATACTAGTATGATACAGTAATGGCCTCTAAGGCATATACACTAACAAGTTTTTCCGGATAGCACTTACAGAGTTCGGTACTCAGGAAGACAGCGAGCGGACACAAGCATCGTCATCTATCATTAACCTGGGCTGTGACTCGTCAGGCATAGTATTTCTCAAGGAATCGGCCGTTTATTGGCCGGAAGGGCTTTTCGCCATGCATATACATGAGCAAGTAGCCCCCCTTGATAGACCTTGTCACATAATCCAAGGATTTTGGCACTGCTCCTGCCCCCAGCTCCTCTATGTTATCTTCTAACGCCGAGTGAGCTTCTTCGTTATTTAGCGACGAATGAGAGATCATGTGGCAACTTGCCACATAATCTTCGGGTTCTTTTGACGAGCTGTCTCCCTCATCATTGTCGTTATCTCCACTTTCAAGGATATGGTTGAGAAACTTTTGGAGCGTGACCGGGGTTCGCGCCTTCTGGTTGTATTCCTCCAGCACGTCAATATGCTTTTGCAGATCCGTGCGCTTGTCGTCAGGCTGCGCGGGCTTCTTGGTCTTCTTCTTTTTCTTCAAAGACTTTGACGGCCGGGCCTGGGTATTTTGCCTATCTCTACCAACTCTCGGCATTGGGCGCGGTTTCAGCATCTCTTCAATAATCTCTGGCTCTAGCGGGCTTTTCCACCTGATCGCCGGACATACTTGAAGATCCTTCAGCATTTTCTTGGTCTTAGCCGAAAGAACAACTTCCCATGGAGCTTCCTCTATAAATGAGCATGATGCCCCCGGCTTGTCCACCTTTTTAGGAGCGTGCTGTCGTGGAGAGTTTACCCTCCAGTTTTCAGACAACGCGAACCTGCCCTGTTGGTACTAGTCTTCAACCCAGTTTTTGAAGACACAGCAATCTTCGATTGGGTGACCCACTACTCTGTGGTAGGGACAATAGTTAGGATGGTTGACGTCACCAGGTTGCAATGGGTGTCTCGGATCCGGCAGAGTGATGAGCCCGTTGCGCACTGCCAGTTCGAACAGTCTCCTTATTTTATCCCGGGAAAATGAATAAGGACGTCTTAACTTCTCATCGAGGGATTGCGGCTTGTTGCTTTGGCGAACAACCGGTCTCGGGTCACTCGGTTGTTGTTGAGCGTTGGCGATGAAAGTCGCTTTCCCTTTCCCCTTTTCATTCCGAGCATCCGTCTTTGAAGAGGAAGGCCTATGGCCCATCTGGTCCATTTGGGCCAGCTTGTCAATCAAGGCCTGGAAGGTGGTCGGCTTGAAAAACATCATAAATTGGGATATAGTTGCCTGCGGATCAAGGGTCCCCACGAACATGCCCACGGCAGGAGCTTCTTCTATGCGTTGTTCGCATCTCGACCGTAGGTTCCGCTACCGAATTGCATACTGAACCCAAGTCTCTCCTGGCTTCACCCTGGCATTGATCAATGCCGTGATCGGGGTGCGCTCGCTAGCACTTGCGAAACGCTGGGTGAATAACAACTCCATTTCCGTAAATGTTTTGATGGAATCATTCGGAAGCTCCGAGTACCATTCAAAAGCTGTCTCCGCCAGGCTGCCGACGAACTGGCGAAGTAGCAGTTTGTCATCACCTCCAGTATTGCCGCAGAGAGCCCTGAACTGAGCGATGTACTGATGGGGATTGCCTGTCCCATTATACACGTGAAATTTAGGGATCGTATATCCCGGAGGGTACTTAATTTGATCGTGCCAGCCTGGATATGGTCGCCTAGTTCCGACGACTTGGCCAGCGGCTTCGCTTGCCTGATGAGCTCATATTTTTTGAGCTATGTAGTCATCAAGGATAGCTTTGGAGATTGACTCTTCTTGGGCTATAGAGACAGCCGGAGGAGGGTTTGACGTTTCCCCCTGTCGTCTTCGATGATTATCGGAGGGTCTTCGGCTGGAGGTTCCGGCTGGATCATCATCCCGACCATGTCTTGGAATAGGAGCACCATCCTCCTCATATTAGTGGCCTGTTCCGCGGCCTCCTTATCCTTTCTCCCTAACACCCTCCGCAGGAACTCGACATCAGTCTCTTATTCCTATCGCTGCTCAGACGATGCTTTCGGGCTTTCTTTCTGCACAGTGAGTGCAGCCATCTTTGTCAGCATCTCCTGGAGCTTTTGTTGCTACTCCTGAGTTTTCGTCACAGATCGTGTGAGTGGTCGATGACCCGTAGAAGTACGTCTTTCCTCTTTCCCGGAAGCCATGTACACCGTGTGTACCACCATGCCCATAAACCTGGGGCGTTTGGGTCTACTGCCTTTGAAATTCGCTGCAGGCATGGGGATCTTCTATAGCCTTCTCCTTTTATGGGAGGTCGAAATTGAGGGTGCCGTTGCAGCAGGTACCCATGTGGACGATACCTTTCGTGATATGACGGCGGGGTGGTCCTCCTACTGCCGAGCCTTCTTTTTCTCTAGTCGGAGAGAGTAGTTTTTGTCAATTACAGAGTCTTGGACTTTCCGCCAAACTCTGTGGATCTTGGAGGACAACTGTTGAGGGGGTTGTTCTGGCTTCGCCTGTGTCATGCTCTCAACAGGCGGTGGAGACTTCTTCAATATGGAGGTTGGAGAGTTCTTGCGCACTCTCCTGAGCGGTTCAAAGTTGTTCCCAGTTGGAACAACAGCATCAACTTCCACCATTGGAGCTGGTGGGGTAAGTCCAGAAGGAGAGTTGCAGCCATCTTTCCTCCCTCGGCGCCAATGGCGACATCGGGCATGTCTTGCGGATGGGATCACCTCAGTTGTAGAAGCGACCTCGTTATGCCCCTTGCTTTGATGAGAGACTGTTGTTGGTGCCGGCCTGTCGAAGACTGACGTCCATTGAGAGGGAACTGTTTACTGACAAAATATCAGGAAATTCCCCAATGGGGTATCACGTGCTCACACGTGACCAAGGGTCTCGTGCTGACACGTGATAGGTTCCTTTGATCTCTACTTTAAAGAATTAAATTCTAGTCAAACCAAAATATAACAAAACAGCCAGGAAGTACCCCAATGGGGTATCACGTGCTCACACGTGACCAAGGGTCACGTGTTGACACGTGATAGGTTCCTGCGATCTCTGCTTTATAGGATTAAATTCTAATCAAACAAAAATATAATAAGACACTAAGAAAAAAACCCCAATGGGGCATCACGTGCTGACACGTGACCAAGGGTCACGTGCTGACACGTGATGATTCCTTAGCTTTGTTAAAAGGCAGAATTAAATGCTGAATAAAATGTTTAATCAAGAGGGTCACGTGACAGGTTCCTAAACTCTTTAATTGATAGAATTAAATTCTATTTAATAATCAAATAAAAGGGCCACGTGCCAACACGTGATAGACTTTTAAAAGCCTTCTGAAATAATAGAATTAAATTCTAATTAAGGGAAATCGAAGACCCTAACTAGGAAAATATTTCTTTAAATCTTTCCAAACAAAAAAGATGGTGCTCTGTAAATTAGAGCACCATTGGATTAAAAATCCAATGGTGATTAAAAATCACCAATTTATGGAAAAAATTTATACTAGGAAAGATTTCCATGAAATTCACCAAGAATAACAAACAGAATATCTTCTGGATTAAAAATCCAATGGTGAATAAAATTCACTGAGTGATCTAAAATATCATGTTAGTTACAAAAACAACCAAAATCTTTCAATGAAAGATTCACTAAACAAATTGATTATTTTCTTTCTCCTATAAATAGGAAGCAAGAAGAGAAGAGAAGGGATCTTTGGAATTTTGATTTTCTGAAGAAAAACAACAATAGAGAGAAAAGAGAGGAGAATTTAATTCTCAAGAGAGAAAAGAAATTCCTTTCAGAGGAAAGAAACCCTAGGTGAGAAAGGGGAAAGAGATCTAAGCTTCATAAAACAAAAAGAGAATTTAATTCTCAATTTAAGAGTTTAACCCTTCTGAATAAGAACTTAGTTCTTCCTATGGTTGAAGGTCTGCAGAAGCAGATCTCCCCACAGGTTGAGAATTTAATTCTCATCGGGGAGATTCTGCCATGCAGATCTAAAACTTAGAGGGAGAATTTAAGTTTAAGGAATTTAATTCACCCAAATTCGTAGGAATTTAATTCCTCTAAACAGAACTAGGGTTTAACCCTATATGAGAATTTAATTCTCCCAAATTCACAGGAATTTAATTCCTCCAAATGAATCTAGGGTTTAACCCTACATGAGAATTCAATTTTCCCAAATAAGAATTTAATTCTTCCATATACATAGGAATTTAATTCCTCTAAAACAGAATTAGGGTTTAACCCTACAAAGAATCTAATTCTTAAAATTAGAGACTTAAAGCTCTCCATGCATGTAAAGAACTCGGTCACGTGGTAACACGTGACCCCTCTCCTCAAAGATTAGAAAAGAGCGAACAAGACTAGGTCACGTGCCCCCACGTGACCCATTAACAGACCCCTCAAAATAAGAAGGAATTTGTCCAGAGGCAATGCCTCACGTACTCCCACGTAACCTTCAAAACAAAGAGAATAAAGGCAAAGGCAGTAATGATTTTGGGCTCTCTCACGTGTCCTCACGTGACCCCTAATAAACACTTTAATAATCAATATATGGATATCCATCATGTGCCAGCACGTGATGGCCAGAAGATCAGAAGTGTTTAACACTCATTTGCATATTTGAGAATAAATAAAGGAGGTCTGGCCCCATCTCAGGCGCCTCACGTGACCCCACGTGACCCCTTCCTTTCTAGTGTTTAACACTGTTTTGAGCATTTTTTCTCTAGTGTTTAACACTGCTTTAAATACATCACGTGAGGACACGTGACCGCCAGATGTCCTTTAGTGTTTAACACTATTCTAAAACCAGCTTAGCCCAAATTGGCTAAGTTTTTCAGAGGCAAATATCCCCTTCAAATGAACCTTAAAATCCAGGGCTATAATGTTTAATGCTCAAAGATAAAATGTTCTCATAGCCCTCAAACTTTTGTTTAGCATTGCTAAATAATGAGGGGTTGAACCCAGACAAATGTTCAACAGGCTAACAAAGGGCCAACATTCCAAACTTAATTGGACTTAGCCCAAATTGGCCATAAGTACTCAATTCAGATTTAACTGAGCCAATGTGCTCGTAATCTAATTAATTGATCTTAGTTCCAAATTGGACTACAGATCTCCCAATCAACTTTGGTTCAAGGGTACATCTCTGAACTCCTCAGATATTTGTCGTTGTAATCCTTCAATGTCTTCAGAGAGTTGACGGGTCCCGACAACCATACATTTCATAGACTATGACGTCTTTAAACTGGACTGTGATGTCTTTAAACTCATGGACTATGATGTCCTTAACCTTGACTGTGATGTCTTTAAACTCACGGACTATGATGTCCTTAACCTGGACCGAGATGTCCTTAAACTAACAATGGACCACCACGTCCTTAAACTGGTAATCGACCGCAATGTCCCTAAACTAAACAATTGAGTCCAAATGCTCTCTTGTTGGATCTAAAGGATCCTGTTAAGTTGATCTTAGTCTAAAATTAGACTAACATATTTTTAACAAACGTTTAAGTTGATCTTAGTCTCAAATGAGACTAACTTATCCTTAAACCCAACCACCAAACTCAAATCTAAGAAGATACGGATTTGGACTAATCCACGCCCTACGGGCGACAACATAAATTATTCTCCGTATACAATCTACGGGCAACCAAAAACAAAACAAACACACAACACGAAGCAACCATCTGGAGAAGGAGAAAGTGGTTACCGCGATGCGGTAGCGTAATTAACTGCAGGGGATTGCACCTGCAGGGAAGAGCGCCCCCACAATCAAAAACCCCTCAACGAGGGGGAATCTGACGAAGTCTGCTACATCGGCCGCATCCGTTCATGGTTTCATAAATCAACTTGGCATCTTCGAAAAGGTGGACGGATAGCACCAATTAGCATCTGCCCTCGGAATTCAGGCCCCGACGTCCCAACGTCCAGGTCGCGTCTTTCGGCGGGGAACAAATTCTGGCACGCCCGGTGGGACCTTTTCCTCTTTCCACTCCACACTTCGTGGGTCGTGTTTCGCGAACGAATCGCGGTTTGATATGGTTGCCCTTGGGTTCGAGGTACTAAGATTTGGTTTTGTTCCCGTGCAGAAAATAGAACATCAATGGCCTCCAACTGCTCCAGCTGCAACTGCAACTCCCGTTCTGCCTCATCCGGAGGTGTAACTTACAGGCCCCAAGCGGCCTCCCTGTTCACAATGCCGGTAGAGAAGATAACGCAGGCTACCACCGGGTTATTCTTCGGGACATGCTCCCACCAGTGAGCGTTAACATCCCGCTGCCACAAGAAGCGTAGAAGAAGTCGGTCTTTGATCGACTCGCCACCACCACGGCACATCTCAACGGGTCATCCAATGAAAAGCCGACAGCATCAGTCTTCAATAGGCTGAGCCTGAACTCCAATAGGCCCGTCAAGAAGCCCACGATACCTGAAGAGGCCCTCCCAAAACGGATAGCCATTCCTGCTCTCAAGGTCACCAAAGAAGTTTCTCCCATCAAAGGATCGGTATTTATAAGGTTGGCCACTCTGACTCACGTTCCTGCCGAAAGGTCTGTCTTCGACAGACTGGCTACTGCTTCTCAACGGACATCGGTCTTCAAGAGGCTGACGCCGGCAATAACCCACCGCTAAGACTGGGGGCATGATGAAGTCATCCCCACAGCTGAACCAACACCATCCGCACGACATGCTCTCCGTCGTCATTGGCGTCGAGTAAGGAAGGCCGGGAGAAGCTCTCCGTCTGGGTTAACTCCACCAGCTCCAACGGTGGAAATCGATGCTGCTGTTCCAACTGGGAATATATTTGATCTTCTTAACAAGGAGCACAGGAACTCTCCTACCGCAGTGCTGAAGAGATCCCATCCACCTGTGGAGAATACACCAAAGGCGATGCCGGAGCAGCCCCCTCAGCAGCTATCCTCTAAAATTTACAAAGTCTGGCGACAGGTTCAAGAGTCGGTGATTGATCAAGACTATTCCCTCCGATCAAAGAAGATTAATGCTCGGCAAGAAAAGGACCATCTGTAGCGTCTTGAAAAGTCGTTTTGGTGTTTTCTTGAAATTCGGTGAAAATTCGGTATTTTTCCGAAAACCGTCTTTCTCGATATTTTGCAGTTTAGGGCTAATTATACCTAAAATGGATAGGTAATTACTTGTTTTTAGTAGCTAATGAGTTAATTATGAAATTTTGGTCATTTAAAATTTTTTCCCTATTTTTCAATTTTTTTATATTATTTTAAGCCGGTAAGAAAATACATTAAATTAGCAATAAATACAAATTTTTCCGGGCTAATTTTAATCTCTAAAATTATGATAATTATAATCTAGTGATAACATGAATTTTTAGTAATTTATTTTGATATTTAACAAATTTTTATGTTATGAAACAAATTTATTGAATTTTGAGCTAAAACTTGCAATTTTTGAGTTGTAGGGGGCCTTTTTGCACAAAATTTCTTTTGTAAAACCCCTCTCTCTTTTTCCTCAGCCCTAGGACAGCCCCACCTTCTATGAGACCAGAAATTTCTGGCCTCTCGCTTCTTGGTTTCTTTCTTGAGTTAAATTGTTGGTTTATGGATTTATTTTTAAATATAATGAATAAGTTATGATACATTTGACTTTGGAACTTGACCCTTGACTTTCCCCACTTGCCCACACCCTCCCCCATCCCTCCTCTGGCCGAAAAACCTGCACACCCTCTTCTTCCTCTCTTTTCTTTTCATTTTCCTTCATTTTCTTCAAAAAACCACATCAAAATCCATGATTTATTCAAAAATCCAAACAAATCCTTATGCTATCATTTTCCTTAGCCATTCTTGCTTGGATCTTGGTGTTTGAGGCCATCAATTGAAGCAAAATCCATTCTTGCTAGATCCCAAATTGAGGTATAATCCCTTGCTAATTGAATTCTTTTGTTTAAGTTTCTTATGTTGTATGGTTTAGTGTTAATTTAGTGTAGTTTAATCTAGTTTTCTTAGGTTTTTGCTTGAAAAATCTAACTAGGGTTTGAAAGCCATAATAGTTAATTAAGTTGTTTTATAGTTAATCTTGTTGTTAATGACTAATCCATATAGTTATCTTGTTGATGTAGTTTTCAATTATGCTAATTTGGTTAAATTTAGAAGTGTGAAATTGCTTTTTAGGATTTTCAAGAGAGGGTTTTTATATGGAATTGGTTTGTGAAGCTTGATTAGTGAGTGGATTAAGTTTTAGAAAGCATTATTTAATTGATTAAACCTAATTTGCTATCTAGTGTTTTGCTAACCTTAATCTAAGTGGTTAACTTGCTTATTAGGCTAAAATCTAGTGTTAAATTAAGGTTTTTCATATATAGTTTGGTTTATGTTTGCTAATTACAAAAATCAAGAGAAGGTTTTGTTTATGGAAATTAGGTTTTTTAAGCATAGTTGATGGTTTAAAATTAGTGTATTGGCTAGCTTTTTGGTTAGTTTGGATGTTGGTGTTGGGTGGTGTTGGCTTTGTCGCTAAATTGTCGATGTTTGCATCAAATTGCAATTTCTGCTTACTAGATTTTTATATAAATTATGTGATGGATTATTTTTGACATCTTGATGATTGTAATGGCTTGTCCTACGACTTTTGGGATGCGTGAGTGCGGATTTTTGGGTAGTCGGGTTTTAGTTTCGCCGGGCGACCCGAATCGGCGTTTTTTTGGCAGTTTTTGCGATTTTCGCGTGTGTTCCGCGCACTTTGTGCACGTTGTACCTAGCTAGCGAACTTTAGTAGTTTCGTTGGGGTTTTGCGTCGTTCTTGATATGTAACCTTATATTTGGTATTGATGTAAATTCCAGGTTCGGTCGCGGAGACGTCAGACGCGGCGCGAAAGGGAAAGGCGGTGATTGGACACAGCTAGCCAGGGATCCCAGTGAGTAGATTTAACATCTACGGGGGACGATCGTTTGGATGGCGCAAGTCGCCCGATAGATTTAGTAAACTGGAAAATAGTAAATTGGATAATCACTTGTGACATTAGAATAATAATACTGGCATGATAATTGCTGCAATTAGATCAATATGTTATATCCATATACGCAAACTCAATTGTAGGACACATGCACCATTACCAGGTTTTTATATGCAGCACGAGCACTATTCATGTTTACACACACACCCTGGTAATTGCCATGCCACCACACTAGATAACCTTTAATTTAAACCTTTTACTAATTGATACTTAAATTGTGTTATTTCCTTAAAATGAAACCGTAGGATTGCTATTCATGTGCATGTACTTCATCATATTCATTGTTCATGCTTAATACATTAATCACACATCGCAACTTGATTATTGATATCATACGCATTCATTATCATTGATATATGCACTTATGAGGATTTCTTGAGATTTTATGATATTGCTGGATTTCGGGGGAAAGCCGCAAAATTTCCAAACTTATGATATTTTTAAAACATGTAAATTGCGATTTTCTAGTGATGTAAGTGTCGTACACCATGACTTTGCTGTGGATTTGGAAATCCGTGTCGAGGAGTGGAGGAACCGGCACGGGTACATGGTGGGCCCGGTAAGGTACCCCGGGGCAAGAGGAATGTGGTGATGACGTTGAGCCTGGCAGGGGACGGATTACCTACCGGTGACTTCATTGGGCACGGCGGATATCCATAGGATACCGACCGGGGCCGCGAGAGGATGAGATATTGATATTGAGATGGGTCAGCCGGATGGCTGAGGCCAGAGACACTATGACATGGATTTATGAGATTTGAGACAGCTTTTGGGTGTCGTTGCTGGACACCGATTTTCGTCGATTCATTGACATTATGCTGGCATTCTAAAAGAGTTTCAAAAACAAAAAGAGATAAAATATTTCTTATATATACCTATTGAGACCTCAGATATTCATGTTGCATACATATTAGTACACTGATGTTATATACACACCTGCTAGTGCATCCAGTCATACCCGTATTATAGATGCTAGGATGCTTGTGTGCATGCATACGATAGCCTTTGTAGATGTTATTTATTACTCACGAGTTGGCAACTCACCCCCGTTGTGCCACAGTCTTTTGCAGGTCCGCTCCGTCAGTTCAGTAGCGGCGGGCGCACTTGTCTTTTGCCTCTTTTTCCTGAGCTCGAGATTTGCTCATAGGTGGGTTATGTTATTATTTTGTACCACTTGTATATTCTTTGTATCTAGTGTACTCCATCTACTGTTTCTACCAGATTATTGTATATTGACCTAGAGATGAGACTGTGAGGTTTGTGGATTTTATGCTGTATTTTGGGGTCGAGCTCACTTGAGCCGACATGCTGCTTTTCTCATGCCTTATTATGATTATTATGCTTGCTGTCATTTACATTGCGTGGGATTTGTGACCGCCTTATGGCGAAGAGCTAGCTCCTGCTTGGGGATGCCCTATTTTGTTGGATTCATGTATATATTTTGTTGTACCCATTTTTGGGGGCCAGTATTTACAAAGGAGACTCTGCCGAAATTTTTGGGAAAATTAGTATTGTTTTTAAAAAGGGTTTACATGACTTATTTGATAAACTTGCTTTCAAATTTCTTGGGTTTTCTTCACTCTTTTGCTTAATTGGTTTTGTTTTCTGGGCTTTGGCTTACTTATTTTACGGACGTCTTTAGACGTGTCGTAAACTTAAGTGCCAGTCACGTTCCGTACCCTGCGGGTCGTGACAAAGTTGGTATCAGAGGGATAGGTTTTACCTTTGTGAGTGTAGGATGACCCTTGGTAGATGGAGTGAGTGACTTAAGCAGGGTAACGTAGCGTGCGTATGTCCGCGGCATACTTACGATACGGTACTCCGCCTAAGTGACTTTAGGATACTTGCTTGGAAATTTCCTTCTTCAATTCCGTGTATCCTATGATCCTATCGCACTGTCCTTACTATCCGTTTTCCGGTAACAGCCACTATGCCGCTGAAGGCTACGAGGGCACAGAGGGCTGCCGCTAGAGACGAGATTCGAGCTGGCTCGTCCGAGACTAGGACTGAGCAGGGTGGTATGCCTACGCCGCAGGGACAGACCGATCCACCTTCCCCAGGCCGTATGGATAGGCTCGAGACCGGTATGGAGGAGTTGCGACATATGATGGGAGGCATGCAGGAGCTACGTCAGATGGTAGGATCCCTAGTTGCAGCCAGTCGTACACCGAGGCCGGATGACGTACCTACTACATCACAGACGACCATGATACCTGCTCCTACTACTACCACCGTGGCCATTCCGGTTTCACTACAGGATTTCATGAGGCTGAGACCTCCAGTATTCACCGGCACCGAGGCAGCGGAGGACCCACAGACGTTCCTTGACAGTTTAGCCAGGATCTGCCGTTCGCTGAGATGTTCTGATGATCGATGGGTAGAGCTTGCGAGTTTCCGACTAGAGGGTCTCGCGCAGACATGGTGGGAGTCAGTCTTGAGAGGTCGAGCTGCAGGTCTACCGCCTATGACTTGGGTCGAGTTTACAGCGTTCGTGACGCCAGAGCTCGTAGCTTCGAGGCCTTAGTCAAGACACCTGGGATGACGGTGTCTGAGTATGACATCCAGTTTACACAGTTATCCAGATATGCTCCGTATTTGGTGGATACCGAGGAGAAGATGGTGAAGAGGTTTGTACAGGGACTTGATGCCCAGCTATACCTTGCCATTGGCGCCCAACACTACGACACTTATTCAGCTGCTATGGATACGGCATTGCGGATGGAGGCACGCATATCATAGAATTCGGCCATTTCTGGGCCGAAGAGGATTCGCACCGATGTACCGTCTCAGAGGCAGCGCGCCAGATTCTTCCCGAGAGATAGGCCTGGCAGAGGATTTGGACGGGGACAGTTATATGGTTCTTATCCCCAGGGGCAGCAGCAGTCGCCAGGGTGTTTTGGGTGCGGGAGTCCGCACCATCTTGTCAGAAACTGTCCGGTGAGACGACAGGGAGCAGCGACAGTTCCGCATGTGACCCTACCACCATCACCACACCCTCCTCAGAGAGCCCTACTTCCTACCCCAGGCGATGCTCCACGCCAGTTAGGTGCACCGAGAGGCCGTGGACGCGGCGGTCCTGTTCAGAGAGGACGAGGAGGCAGAGGCCGAGGTCGAGGTCAGCCCGCTATCGGTGGAGGACAGGCCCGAGTATTTGCTTTGACACCGCAGGATGCGCAGGCATCCAATGCCGTTGTGACAGGTACTTTGCCAGTTTGTTCTTTCGAAGCACGGGTATTATTCGACCCAGGTTCCACACATTCGTACGTATCTACACACTTTGCACCGATGTTGGGCCGTGAGTCGTCGTCGTTGGATCAGCCGCTTGTTGTTGTTACTCCGGTAGGCGAGTCGTTTGTCGCTCGGTTTGTATTTCGTTTGTGTTCCGTTCGTATCGGGGAGAGGGATTCATCAGTTGATTTGATACTCCTCGATATGTTGGACTTTGATGTGCTTCTGGGCATGGATTGGCTAGCCACTTGTTATGCTTCGGTGGACTGCCGTGAGAAGGCAGTCAGATTTAGCTTTCCGGGAGAGCCAGTCCTTGTTATTCAGGGAGACCGCAGTGTCACCCTTCCCGGTTTAATTTCGTCTCTTCGCGCTGGTCAGCTCTTACGGAAGGGATGTCAGGGATTCTTAGCGTATATTTGTGATACTCGAGCTGCAGAGGTTCCGTTGGACCGGGTCCCGGTAGTTTGTGAGTTCCCTGATGTTTTCCCTGATGAGCTACCTGGGCTACCGCCTGAGCGCGATGTTGAGTTCTGCATTGATTTGATTCCCGGTTCGGGGCCTATTTCTATACCACCTTATCGGATGGCCCCGGCAGAGCTTCGAGAGCTGAAGGATCAGTTGCAGGATTTGTTGGATAAGGGGCTTATTCGACCTAGTGTTTCTCCGTGGGGTGCTCCGGTCCTGTTTGTCAAGAAGAAGGATGGAAGTTTGCGCTTATGTATCGACTACCGCCAGCTGAACAAAGTTACCGTTCGGAACAGATATCCGTTGCCGCGCATTGATGATTTGTTCGACCAGCTTCAGGGTGCGGGGTATTTTTCGAGGATCGACTTGCGATCAGGATACCATCAGCTGCGAGTTCGACAGGAGGATATACCGAGGACAGCTTTCCGTACACGCTATGGCCACTACGAGTTTTTGGTGATGTCGTTCGGACTCACCAACGCCCCAGCAGCATTTATGGATTTGATGAACCGTACATTCAGGCCGTATCTTGACTTGTTCATCATCGTGTTTATCGACGATATCTTGGTGTACTCCCGGAGCAGAGAGGAGCACGAGCAGCACTTGCGGATTACGTTACAGACTCTGAGGGAGCATCAGCTGTTCGCGAAGTTCTCCAAGTGTGCGTTCTGGCTAGACAGCGTCGGATTCTTGGGTCACGTGGTTACGAGAGACGTCATTTGTGTAGACCCGAAGAAGATTGAGGCTGTTCAGCAGTGGCCCCGACCTACATCGGTTACTGAGATCCGTAGTTTTCTAGGCCTGGCGGGCTACTACAGGCGTTTTGTTCAGGACTTCTCCCGTATAGCTGCACCGTTGACCAGTTTGACCAGGAAGGGAGTTCCTTTCGTTTGGACAGAGGAGTGCGAGCGCAGTTTTCAGCAGCTACGGACTTGTTTGACTACGGCGCCGGTATTATCTTTGCCTTCGGGATCAGGAGGATTTGTTGTCTACTGTGATGCTTCGCGAGTGGGATTAGGATGCGTGTTGATGCAGCATGGCCGGGTGATCGCTTATGCTTCTCGGCAGTTGAAGAAGCATGAACAGAACTACCCCACTCATGATTTGGAGATGGCTGCAGTGGTCTTTGCACTGAAGATTTGGCGACATTACCTATACGGCGAGTCGTGTCAGATATTCACCGATCACAAGAGCTTAAAGTACATATTTCAGCAGCGAGACCTGAACCTCAGACAGCGTCGTTGGATGGAGTTGGTGAAAGACTACGACTGCGAGATCTTATATCACCCCGGCAAGGCAAATGTGGTGGCAGATGCGTTGAGTAGGAGGCCCGGGGGTAGTCTATCCTTTTTGCGCGCAGTTCAGAGGCAGTCGTCAGCAGATTGGCAGATGTTATGCGACAGCCGAGTTGAGTTCGAGTTCACTCAGACAGGGGGGCAGCTCGCGCATGTTCGTGCACGCCCACAGTTGCTTGACCGTGTATATGAGGCACAGCGCAGTGACGACCGTTGCTCAGAGATCATGGCACAGATGGGACAGGGCAGATTTTCCGAGTTCGTGGTTGACGATCAGGGGATTTTACGATATGGATCTAGACTGTGCGTACCAGATGCTGATGGATTACGGCACGACATTCTCGAGGAGGCACACCGATCAGTGTATAGTGTCCACCCCGGTTCCACCAAGATGTACCATGATATGAGAGAGACTTATTGGTGGGACGGGATGAAGAGGGACATTGCGGAGTTCGTTTCGAGATGCCTGACTTGTCAGCAAGTCAAGGCCGAGCACCAGAGGCCCGCAGGAGAGCTACAGCCGTTACCCATTCCAGAGTGGAAATGGGAGCAGATTTCGATGGACTTCGTTGTGGGTCTACCCAGGACCAGTCGAGGGTACGACTCCATCTGGGTGATCGTGGATAGATTGACGAAAGCGGCTCACTTCCTTCCAGTGAAGACGACTTTCAGCTTCGCTCAGTATGCTCAGCTCTATATTGACGAGATCGTGCGACTACTTGGCGTACCGACTTGTATCGTGTCAGATCGAGGCACTCAGTTCACCAGCCGACTTTGGTAGAGACTTCAGGAGGCTTTGGGCACTCGTTTGAGCTTCAGCACAGCGTTTCATCCGCAGACAGACGGACAGTCAGAGCGAACCATTCAGACTCTCGAGGTCATGCTCAGAGCGTGCGTTTTAGACTTTGGTGGTAGCTGGGATCGTCATTTACCTCTAGTGGAGTTCTCCTACAAAAACAGCTTCCAGGATACTATTCAGATGGCACCTTTCGAGGCATTGTATGGGAGGAGATGAAGATCGCCCGTCTGTTGGACAGAGCTCAGCGAGAGCAGCATTTTGGGGCCGCAGCTTGTTGAGGAGACGACAGCGAAGATACAGTTGATCCGAGACCGGATGAGAGCGGCTCAGAGCAGGCAGAAATCGTATGCAGACAGGCGCCGTCGCAGATTAGAGTTCGCAGTTGGCGACCATGTTTTTCTGAGGGTCTCTCCGATGAAGGGCGTGATGCGTTTTGGGCGAAAGGGGAAGCTTAGCCCTAGATTCGTAGGTCCCTTCGAGATCCTCGAGCGTGTTGGCGCTGTTGCTTATCGTTTGGCTCTTCCACCCAGCTTTCCCGATGTTCACCCCGTTTTTCATGTTTCGATGCTCCGCAAGTACCTTCACGACCCTTCGCATGCGATTCAGCACCCGACAGTCCAGCTAGAGCGCGACCTTTCTTTTGCAGAGCAGCCGGTGGCCATCCTGGATCGGCAGGTGAAGAAGTTGAGGTCGAAGATTATACCAACCGTCAAGGTCCTTTGGCGTAGCCCGAGCAGCGAGGAGGTTATCTGGGAGACCGAGGGCGAGATGAGGAAGAGATATCCCCATCTCTTCGAAGGTACGCGTAGCTATATTTTTAAATTCGGGGACCGAATTTCTTTAAGGGGGGAAGATTGTAGCGTCTTGAAAAGTCGTTTTGGTGTTTTCTTGAAATTCGGTGAAAATTCGGTATTTTTCCGAAAACCGTCTTTCTCGATATTTTGCAGTTTAGGGCTAATTATACCTAAAATGGATAGGTAATTACTTGTTTTTAGTATCTAATGAGTTAATTATGAAATTTTGGTCATTTAAAAATTTTTCCCTATTTTTCAATTTTTTTATATTATTTTAAGCCGGTAAGAAAATACATTAAATTAGCAATAAATACAAATTTTTCCGGGCTAATTTTAATCTCTAAAATTATGATAATTATAATCTAGTGATAACATGAATTTTTAGTAATTTATTTTGATTTTTAACAAATTTTTATGTTATGAAACAAATTTATTGAATTTTGAGCTAAAACTTGCAATTTTTGAGTTGTAGGGGGCCTTTTTGCATAAAATTTCTTTTGTAAAACCCCTCTCTCTTTTTCCTCAGCCCTAGGACAGCCCCACCTTCTGCGAGACCAGAAATTTCTGGCCTCTCTCTTCTTGGTTTCTTTCTTGAGTTAAATTGTTGGTTTATGGATTTATTTTTAAATATAATGAATAAGTTATGATACATTTGACTTTGGAACTTGACCCTTGACTTTCCCCACTTGCCCACACCCTCCCCCATCCCTCCTCTGGCCGAAAAACCTGCACACCCTCTTCTTCCTCTCTTTTCTTTTCATTTTCCTTCATTTTCTTCAAAAAACCACATCAAAATCCATGATTTATTCAAAAATCCAAACAAATCCTTATGCTATCATTTTCCTTAGCCATTCTTGCTTGGATCTTGGTGTTTGAGGCCATCAATTGAAGCAAAATCCATTCTTGCTAGATCCCAAATTGAGGTATAATCCCTTGCTAATTGAATTCTTTTGTTTAAGTTTCTTATGTTGTATGGTTTAGTGTTAATTTAGTGTAGTTTAATCTAGTTTTCTTAGGTTTTTGCTTGAAAAATCTAACTAGGGTTTGAAAGCCATAATAGTTAATTAAGTTGTTTTATAGTTAATCTAGTTGTTAATGACTAATCCATATAGTTATCTTGTTGATGTAGTTTTCAATTATGCTAATTTGGTTAAATTTAGAAGTGTGAAATTGCTTTTTAGGATTTTCAAGAGAGGGTTTTTATATGGAATTGGTTTGTGAAGCTTGATTAGTGAGTGGATTAAGTTTTAGAAAACATTATTTAATTGATTAAACCTAATTTGCTATCTAGTGTTTTGCTAACCTTAATCTAAGTGGTTAACTTGCTTATTAGGCTAAAATCTAGTGTTAAATTAAGGTTTTTCATATATAGTTTGGTTTATGTTTGCTAATTACAAAAATCAAGAGAAGGTTTTGTTTATGGAAATTAGGTTTTTTAAGCATAGTTGATGGTTTAAAATTAGTGTATTGGCTAGCTTTTTGGTTAGTTTGGATGTTGGTGTTGGGTGGTGTTGGCTTTGTCGCTAAATTGTCGATGTTTGCATCAAATTGCAATTTCTGCTTACTAGATTTTTATATAAATTATGTGATGGATTATTTTTGACATCTTGATGATTGTAATGGCTTGTCCTACGACTTTTGGGATGCGTGAGTGCGGATTTTTGGGTAGTCGGGTTTTAGTTTCGCCGGGCGACCCGAATCGGCGTTTTTTTGGCAGTTTTTGCGATTTTCGCGTGTGTTCCGCGCACTTTGTGCACGTTGTACCTAGCTAGCGAACTTTAGTAGTTTCGTTGGGGTTTTGCGTCGTTCTTGATATGTAACCTTATATTTGGTATTGATGTAAATTCCAGGTTCGGTCGCGGAGACGTCAGACGCGGCGCGAAAGGGAAAGGCGGTGATTGGACACAGCTAGCCAGGGATCCCAGTGAGTAGATTTAACATCTACGGGGGACGATCGTTTGGATGGCGCAAGTCGCCCGATAGATTTAGTAAACTGGAAAATAGTAAATTGGATAATCACTTGTGACATTAGAATAATAATACTGGCATGATAATTGCTGCAATTAGATCAATATGTTATATCCATATACGCAAACTCAATTGTAGGACACATGCACCATTACCAGGTTTTTATATGCAGCACGAGCACTATTCATGTTTACACACACACCCTGGTAATTGCCATGCCACCACACTAGATAACCTTTAATTTAAACCTTTTCTAATTGATACTTTAATTGTGTTATTTCCTTAAAATGAAACCGTAGGATTGCTATTCATGTGCATGTACTTCATCATATTCATTGTTCATGCTTAATACATTAATCACACATCGCAACTTGATTATTGATATCATACGCATTCATTATCATTGATATATGCACTTATGAGGATTTCTTGAGATTTTATGATATTGCTGGATTTCGGGGGAAAGCCGCAAAATTTCCAAACTTATGATATTTTTAAAACATGTAAATTGCGGTTTTCTAGTGATGTAAGTGTCGTCCACCATGAGTTTGCTGTGGATTTGGAAATCCGTGTCGAGGAGTGGAGGAACCGGCACGGGTACATGGTGGGCCCGGTAAGGTACCCCGGGGCAAGAGGAATGTGGTGATGACGTTGAGCCTGGCAGGGGACGGATTACCTACCGGTGACTTCATTGGGCACGGCGGATATCCAGAGGATACCGACCGGGGCCGCGAGAGGATGAGATATTGATATTGAGATGGGTCAGCCGGATGGCTGAGGCCAGAGACACTATGACATGGATTTATGAGATTTGAGACAGCTTTTGGGTGTCGTTGCTGGACACCGATTTTCGTCGATTCATTGACATTATGCTGGCATTCTAAAAGAGTTTCAAAAACAAAAAGAGATAAAATATTTCCTATATATACCTATTGAGACCTCAGATATTCATGTTGCATACATATTAGTACACTGATGTTATATACACACCTGCTAGTGCATCCAGTCATACCCGTATTATAGATGCTAGGATGCTTGTGTGCATGCATACGATAGCCTTTGTAGATGTTATTTATTACTCACGAGTTGGCAACTCACCCCCGTTGTGCCACAGTCTTTTGCAGGTCCGCTCCGTCAGTTCAGTAGCGGCGGGCGCACTTGTCTTTTGCCTCTTTTTCCTGAGCTCGAGATTTGCTCATAGGTGGGTTATGTTATTATTTTGTACCACTTGTATATTCTTTGTATCTAGTGTACTCCATCTACTGTTTCTACCAGATTATTGTATATTGACCTAGAGATGAGACTGTGAGGTTTGTGGATTTTATGCTGTATTTTGGGGTCGAGCTCACTTGAGCCGACATGCTGCTTTTCTCATGCCTTATTATGATTATTATGCTTGCTGTCATTTACATTGCGTGGGATTTGTGACCGCCTTATGGCGAAGAGCTAGCTCCCGCTTGGGGATGCCCTATTTTGTTGGATTCATGTATATATTTTGTTGTACCCATTTTTGGGGGCCAGTATTTACAAAGGAGACTCTGCCGAAATTTTTGGGAAAATTAGTATTGTTTTTAAAAAGGGTTTACATAACTTATTTGATAAACTTGCTTTCAAATTTCTTGGGTTTTCTTCACTCTTTTGCTTAATTGGTTTTGTTTTCTGGGCTTTGGCTTACTTATTTTACGGACGTCTTTAGACGTTTCGTAAACTTAAGTGCCAGTCACGTTCCGTACCCTGCGGGTCGTGACACCATCCCATGATACCACAGAAGATGTCACCTGTCTGGGTGCCCGCTGCAACGGCCCCCTCAACTTCAACTGCTCATAAGCGAAGGAGGCCAAAGAAAGCCCCTGTGTCCGCGACGAACCGCAAGGACGTCGAATCAAAACACCCCAAGTATGGGAGCATAGTAATACATACCGTTTATATGGGTTCCAGAAAAGAAGAAAGCCGTGCTTCTATGGGACATCGACCACTTACCGGATAAATAACGAAGGCTCAGGAAGAACATCTGCAGAAACTCCAGGAGATGCTGACTGCTATGGCCGCACTCACTGGGCCAAAAAAAATCCAGAAACCTCGGAGCAGCGTCGGGAACAAGAAACTGATACTGAGTTCCTCCGAAGAATGCCCGAGAGGAAAGAAAAAGAGGCTGCAGAGCAGGCAGCCGATATAAAACGAATGGCTCTTTTTTTCTAAGACATGGTTGGCATGATGTTACAGCCGGACCCTCCAGCTGAGGACCCCCCCGATCATTGTTGAAGACGACAGAGGGGAGACATCAAACCCTCCTCCGGCTCTTTCAGCAGCCAAGGAGGAGACTATCTACAAGGCCACTCTGGATGATTACATCGCTCAGCAAATACGAGCTCACCAGGCGAATCAAGCGGCTGGGAAGATCGTCAAAACGGGACGACCCTATCCGGGTCGGTATGACCAAATAAGGTACCCGTCAGGATATACGATTCCTAAATTCCATGTATATAAAGGGATGGGGAATCCACATCAGCATGTCTCTCAATTCAGAGCCTTGTGCGGCAACACCGGGGGTGATGATAAACTCCTGCTCTGCCAGTTTGTTGGTAGCTTGTCGGAGACGGCATTCGAGTGGTACTCTGAACTCCCGAACGACTATGTCAAGACATTTGCAGAGATGGAGCTGTTATTCACCCAGCGTTTCGCGAGTGCTAGTGAACGCACCCCAATAACGGAATTGATTAACGCCAGGGTAAAGCCAGGGGAAACGTGTGTGCAATACGCAATACGATGGTGAAATTTATGGTCAAAATGTGAGCAGCGCATCGAGGAAGCGCCGGCAGTGGGCATGTTCGTGGGTACTCTCGACCCTCAAGAAACTATTTCCCAATTCATGATGTTCTTCAAGCTGACCACGTTTCAGGCCTTGATTGACAAACTAGCCTAAATGGACCAAATGGGTCATAGACCGTCTCCTTCAAAGCCGGAGCCAAGGAACGAAAAGGGCAAAGGGAAAGCGACCTTCGTTGCGAATACTCAACAGCAGCACAGCGGCCCAAAACTAACGGATCGCCTGGACGAGAGGCGGCAATTCTATAACGAGAAGATGAAACGCCCTTATTCGTTCCCGCGGGACAAAACAAAGAGATTGTTCGAACTGGCGGTGCGCAACAGGCTCATCAATCTGCCGAATCCAAAACGACCGTTGCAACCCGGCGAGGCTAATAGTCCCAATTATTGCCCTTACCATCAAACGGTAAGCCATCCAATTGAGGATTGCTTCTTCTTTAAAGGTTGGATTGAAGATCAATACCAACAGGGCAAATTTGCCCTGTCCTAGAATTGGAAGGTGAACCCACCACAGCCATACGCTCCTAAGAATACGGACACGCCGGGGGCATCATGCTCTTTCATAGAAGAAGCTCCATGGGAGGTCGCTCTTTCAGCCAAAACGAAAAGAATGTTGAAGGATCTCCAAACATGTCCGGCAATTAGATGGAAAAGTTCGCTCGAACCCGAGATCAACGAAGGAATGCTAAAACCGTGCCCAACTCCAAAGATTGGTGATGATAGCCAAAGCGCTCAAACCCAGCCGTCAAAGTCTTCGAGGAAGAAGAAGAAGACCAAAAAGCCCGTGAAGCCTGGTGACAAGCGCACAGACCTGCAAAAACAGATTGACGCGTTGGAAGAATACAATCAAAAAGCGCGGACTCCAGTCACACTCTAAGAATTTCTCAGCCACGTCCTTGAGGACGGAGAGGATAACAATGGAGAAGACTCGTCGGATGAATCTGAAGATTATGTGGAAGTTGCCATGTGATCTCTCACTCGTTAATAAACGGTGAAGAAGACCTGGATGCAGAAAAACCGGGGGCAAATCCTGAGCCTGAACTTCTAGGACCATCAGACGAAGTAATTGATGCATTCTTAAACGAAGCTCTTTTGAAAAGCAAAGCTGATCGAGAGCGCGAAACGGCCATATTTGATAAATCCAAACGTCGGCGACTGGATGAAAGGTTGAAGCACTCCGACCAGATCAAGACATGCCCTTGGCCAGCAAAATCAGGTTCAAGATGAGAAAAAGGTTCGCCAAAGCCACATCAATGGGAATGAAGCAGCCACCCTCCGAAAGAAACACTCCTGATGAAACGGATATGCGTCCTAGCTACTGCTTATATCATCGAAAGATCGCGCACCCCACCGAAGAGTGGAATGCTTTTAAAAGCTGGTGGCAAGGATATATTGCTCACCGACAACATTTCAAGCAGATGAAACGCAAAACTCGTCGGGAGCGAAGAAATACGACCGAAGAGCGCAAAAGAACGACCGGCAACTGTCACATGGTCGACATTGGGAGATCTCAAGTTCTCACCTTCGGGAGAGATTCTGACGAAGAAATGACTCTCGGCCCTCTCTTCAAAGAATCCACCTCAGGAAAGGAGGAAGAACCGAAGAGCTGCGAGAACATTCAGTTGCGCAATCGCACATTACCTGAAAAGAATCTTGGACCTGCGAACAAGGGATCGAATAAAATGGATAAGGGGATAGAAAAGATCCCTGAAGATATTACCCTCGATGATCGAGTCGTCGAAGAGCTGGTAGCCAAGGACCCGCCCAAGAAAAGTAAGGTGGATTACAACGTTCTGGCACACCTGAGGAAGATACCCTCGCAGCTCAGCATTCTCGACGCCCTTATGCTATTCAAAGAGGTGAGAGACTCTTTAATCAAGGCACTACAAGAACCCGAACAATTCCAAGCTTTCCTCGCTGAAGAAAAGATGAAAGACGAGCTGGAAGAAGTGTACACAGCCGATATCACCTTTGGCGATGAAGATCTCCTCCTCGGGACGTGCGAACATAACCGTCCCCTTTATATCTCCGGATACTGCCATGATATTAAGATCGGTAAGATCCTGGTCGACAATGGGCCCTCCGTCAATCTCCCTAATGTAAAAGTATTGAAGGAAATCTGCATGAGCGTTCAGCACCTCGCTCGTGATAAAATCATTATCTCCGGGTTTGATTCTCAATCATCAAGGACGCTCGGGTCTGTGATACTAACACTGCGCTTTGGGCTGCTAGTCACGGACATTAAATTTCACATCATTGACACCAAGACTTGCTACAACGCTTTGCTCGGCAGACCTTGGTTACACGAGTATAATATCATCCCTTCTACACAACATCAGTGTATGAAGTATTTTAAAGATGGTCTCGAGTATACTGTGACAGGGGAGTTAAATCCATTCTTCGTGAATGAAGTCCGAAAGTAGGAAGATGCGAAATACTTCTTACCAGATTTCGAAGACACGGAAAGATGCCACAAACCAAAGGACAAAGCTATCACTACTATCCCGGTCTTCAGGAGTGATACCGAGGAGGAAGAAGAGATAGTTTATTCGGGACTACCCAATGCAACCAGCCGGAACCGTCCACCCCTATTCTTGTCTTCGGCATCGACTCGGAGGATGAGGTCAATGCCGTATTCTCTGCTCGGCCATCAATACAAGCTTTTGCTGGTAATGATCAGAGTATGCAAATTGCCATGGTTCCTCAAGAGCATTACAAAGAGATCGACGCACTTGACACCTATAATGTGCAGGAATTGCAGACATTCTACGTCCCTCCCAGGAGAAGAGATGAAAATGCGATCCTCTTTTATCGATCCACAGAAACCAAAGTGGAGAAAGAAATTTGGCGTGGCGCCGATACTGCACTTGACAAGCTCTAGCCCATCCGTTTGCCTAGATACTACACAGGCGGATTGAAAAGACTGTTGAGGCGCCAAGGCGTGCCCTTCAAATAGACTGCTCGACAGGCTCAATTTTACAACAGGATCTGGAACGTTCCCGGAACTCAGCGAAAATTGCCCAACGGAAAAATGGAAACGATCAGGCTTTGATATATTCGATCCAAGAAGCGGGAGCAGGTCCATGGCAGTTACGTCATACATGACTTCGATGAAGAAGGAGACGTTCTGTTAAAAGACACTGACCCTAAACCAAAACAAGGTCTTGCCGTCAAAATGCTGAGTCCGTCGTTTGAAGAACGGATAAACAAGCTAATAAGGGAAGCGGGTCAAAAGGTCCGGGACGACCATAACCGCGAAATGGCCATTTATGAAAAAACCAGAACGCATCGCCTCCTTCAGCAGGCCCCGGAGAATGACAATGCCCCTCGTCCCCAGCCCGTCATACAAAAGACCCGACACAGAGGCAAAAATAAACCAAAGAACGGAAAAAACGGTCGACAGCAGCCAAGCAGGTCTAAAAAGCCACGCGAAGCATAATCGAGCAACCAGGGTTCGTCTCTTACAAAGAAGATGGGTTGAGCATATTCTTTTCCCTGAGACAAGACAAGGAAGATATTCGATCTCGTCATAAAGCATCAAATGATGACAGTCCCGGAATCCAAGCACCCCGAGCAAGCGAACAAGATCTCCCACCCAGACTATTGCTCCTATCAGCGAGAAGTAGGACATCCTCTCGAAGACTGCTTCACCTTCAAGAATTGGGTCGAAGACCAATATCAACTCGGCAAATTCGCTTTGTCCAGCAGCTGGAGGGTAACCACGCCGCAGAAGCATGAACCGAAAGCCACGTATGCAGCGAGAGTGGAACCAGATCAACATCAGTCCTGGAAGCGATCTCGCACCTGTCACATGATAACGCTGTCGGAAGAAGAACCCGAGAATATGGATGACCTTTCTTGGTGCATCGAAAACGATGAAGATGAGTTAATCTCAGAATTTTCACCGGCGCCAAAAGAGCTGGAAGATGGGATACATATACATACTGCTGCAGATGACCTCAGGAAAATCGACTTGGGAATGGCAAACGACCCACGGCCGACGTTCGTCAATGAACTGTTGTCTGAAGAAAAGGTGGCTACGCTTAAAGACATGCTCAGGCAGTATAAAGACTGTTTTGCATGGAACTATTCCGAGATGCCCAGATTAGATCCAGAGATAGCTGCCCACAAATTGGCGATATCTCCGGACGTCAAGCCGATCAAACAAGTACCGAGAAGAATGCGGCTCGAGCTTGAGATAAGCATCAACGCCGAGGTCAAGAAGCTAATCGACTCTGGCTTCATCCAAGAGGTTCAGTATCCTGACTGGATCGCCAACATTGTCCCGGTGATGAAGAAAAATGGGACGGTGCGCGTCTGCATGGACTTCTGGGATCTCAACAAAGCCTGCCCGAAGGACGACATTCCAGTACCGGTCACTGAGCTGATGATAGATAATACGTCCACTCACGAAGTTTTCTCCTTCATGGACGGCTCATCAGGATACAATCAGATAAAGATGCATCCCGAGGACCAGAAGCATACCGCTTTCCGGACCCTTTTGGGCATATTCAGCTACAAAGTGATGCCTTTCGGTCTAAAGAACGCCGGTGCCACCTATCAGAGGGCCATGACGAAGATTTTCGATGACCTCATACATGAAATCGTCGAATGCTATATCGAAGACCTAGTAGATAAAAGAAAATCATACGAGGAACATTTAGAGCATCTAAGGATTGTGTTTCAGCGTCTTCGGAAATACAACTTGAAGATGAACCCTCTCAAATGCGCGTTTAGAGTTTCCTCGGGAAAATTCCTAGGATTCATCGTACGACATCGAGGCATCGAAATCGACCCGTCAAAGATCAAGGCGATCATGGAAATTCCTCCGCCAAGGACTCTCAAGCAACTGCGGTCTCTCCAAGGAATGCTCGCATATATCTGGTGATTCATAGCCAATCTCTCCGGCAAGTGCCGTCCTTACAGTCACATAATGAAGAAAGGGACTCCTTTCGTCTGGGATCGCAAATGCCAAAGCGCACTGGACGAAATCAAGCAATACCTGCAGAATCCGCCGGTGCTAGCCACTCCAGTCAAGGGAAAACCCCTCATTCTGTATACAACTGCCCTCGAAGGTTCCTTAGGCGCACTGTGGGTACAAGAAAACGACCAAGGGAAAGAGAGAGCCCTCTACTACTTGAGTCGAGTTCTACTGGGGGTAAAAAGCAATTACTCCCCCATCGAAAAACACTGCTTGGCGTTGATCTTCGCGATATCAAAGCTTAGACACTATGCATTGGCACATGAGGTCTATCTCATATCGATGGTGGATCCTCTCAAATATTTGATGTCAAAGGCTATATTAACGGGACGGCTAGCTAAATGGGCCCTCCTCTTGATGGAATTCTCTGTGACATATCGTCCCCTCAAGGCGGTGAAAGGCCAGGCTATCGCCGACTTCCTCGTTGAGCATCCAATACCTGCCGATTCTCCCTTGAACTGCGACTTGCTAGACTAGCACGCGTTTGACACGATCGACGGGGAGAGAAGAGAAAATGATACCCAGTAGGAACTCTACTTCGATGGAGCATCTTCCATGAAGAAGCGCAAACAAAGCACCCCCATAATCAAATCAGGGGTAGGCCTTATCTTCATAACTCCACAAAGGGGGATAATACGCTTCGCCTTCTCCTTAACAGAGCCGAGGACGAACAATGAAGCCGAATATGAAGCTTTGATAGCAGGTCTTGAAATCGCTTTCGACATGGGAATCGAAAACCTCCTCATATATGGAGACTCCCAATTGGTCGTTAGTCAAGTAAATTGCGACTATCAAACGTGCAAGTCAGAGTTGGTGAAGTACGGCGAGAGAGTGCAGCAACTGCTGACTCAAATCCCTTCCTACATTCTGGAAAGCATACCGCATGCAGAAAATAGCAAAGCGGATGCATTAGCCAAGCTTGCTAAAGAATTGGTTGACGAAAACCTTGACGACGTGAAGATCGTCGTGCAAAGCCGTCGGGTTCTTGCGCCTGCAAAAATATCTACGGAACCGTCCGAAGAAAATGGAGCGACTGAGCAAACGGCTTTACAAATGAAAGACCAGGAAGATGCTAAGGATTGGAGAGAAGTCTTTATAGACTACCTCAAATCCCGTCGAATGCCTGAAGATGCGTCCTCAAGACATCATCACATGAAATGAGCTCTGTCTTTCGCCGTCGTCAATGATACTCTGTATAAGAGATCATTTGATTCTTTATGGCTAAGATGCCTGGAACTGGCAGATGCTACAAAACTCGGTTTGGTTTTTTCTCTTCACCGGGAGTGACCATGCCATGGCATACCCGACAGGTAGCGACCATGCCATGCCGAGATCCCTTCACCGGGAGTGACCTCTTTAGCAACCATGCCATGACCAGGTCACTGCCAAACCATGCCATGACCAGGTCACTCCCGGTGAAGGGATCTCGGCTCTTTCCCCATCGAATAAGGTGCAAGGTATATCATATATACCGCTATGCAAAGCAAAACTGTAGCTACCCCTTTTTATTTGAAAATTTGATTCTACAACATCTTTTAGGTTTCTTATCTTTCATTAATCACATTAATGAAGTCCCATCATTTAAGTTACCTAAACATCACAGATAAATACGACGTACACTTATGCCATCCGCATTCGTCTCGATGTCCCCTCGTGCACCGTTAGGTTAGGTAACTAACGGCAGAGCAGGGCAGGGCTAGCGCGGGGGTAAAACATAAGTAACGCCTATATAATATATCATATATACTATATACTGTATTTATCACATAACAAATCTAATGATCACATCACAGATATCGCAGCAAAAACATAGATATAATGTGGGATATACTAGGACGTCCGTATTTAGTATTTAGCCAACAATAGAAAATACGGATTCCACAGTCGCGATGAATAGCCAAGCCCACACCCTGGACCCCTACGAGAGCGGCAAGCGACCCTACCAATTCTGGAGTTTAGGAGACCCGGTCTCGACTCCTTGAGATGGCCTCCCACTGAACCCCAGAACCCGGTCACCTGTGCTCCCCTCCTTGGGTCCATCCTAATGCGGAAAAGTAAATAATATACAACACTGGTGACATCAACCTCAACCCGGAAGTGCCCCAAATAAAAGAATATTACATTACATTTGAATTTTACATGAATGAAAAATAAAACTCTCATCTCACATAAAACCCCCCCGGCTATTCAATCGCGACAATCCTGCACATCATATCTCAGCAACACATAATATCATATATCATCAACGTAAGTAAGTATGCGTACCCCGATTGTTGTTGATGTATAGCAACGAAACCGGAGATATCGAACATACTACACTTACGGTCAAATAAAAGAAAGTGTAAAACTACAATATTTGGAATCCACATTCTCTTTAGACATCATAAATGCGAAATATCACATACTTCGTACTTCATGCCTAAACTATATGAATTCCACATATTGTATCAAATTCCAGATAAATAGACAGTATTAAAGTTTTCGAACGAATGATCAAATACTCAAAATTCCCTAAAGCTCAACACTTGAGTGGAGTTCAAAAACCCAGAGAGTGACACAGTAGTAGCGGTCCAGCCGTAGAAGGGTCAAACCAACGCCTCACATGTGGCACGCCGTACTGCCCCAAACCCTAAGGTTCAAAAGTGTCACGACCCGAAAATACGGAACGTGACCGGCACTCAGATTACGAAACGTCTAGAGGCACAACGTAACCTAAGTAAGCCGAAGCCCAGAAATCTAAACCATATAAAAGAAGAAGAAGTAAAAGAAACATGAAAAAAACAAGTTTCAAAGCATCAGCAAATTTTCCCAAAAATTTCGGCAGAGTCTCCTCTGTAAAAACTGGCCCTAAACGGTTACAACAAGTATAATATATATAAACAATAAAAAGCATCCCCAAACGGAAGCTAGCTCAACGCCAACAGGCGGAAACAACCACAACAAGCACAATAATATACAACGCCAAAGGGCGAGGCTCAAAACTCAAAAGAAAACAAATCCACCAAATCAGAATAATACACGCGACTCTAAGGTCGAAATAAATAAATGGTCCAGTAATCTATCAAATACTACAAGTTTGGTTGATGGAGCTTTCTAGATATAAATGAAATAATAAAAATACAACGACGGTTCAGATACAAATGAACCAACCTACCGTGCAAATCACCCGGAATGAAAATGATGTGCCAGCAACTGCCAAGGGACCCTGTACATCAACCTGTAATAAAATTTGGCACAACAGGGGTGAGTTGCCAACTCGTGAGTAGAAGACATCTACGAAAAGAAATCGAATGCACGACGCTATCCTAGGTCATAATGATACACTACTAAGTCCCAAACATCTCGTAATAGCAGGGTAATACTACGCGTAAATGCAAATACTCCGTGCTCATGTCAGTGCCTCATATAGTACTATGTCATATGAATGAGTATGCATGCACCATGAATGTAAATGACCAATCCTGAAATCTAGATATATCTGCCGGGAGTGACCTGGTCATGGCATACCCGACAGGTAGCGACCATGCCATGCCGAGATCCCTTCACCGTTTTTATATATTTTTGCGGTTTTCCCCAAAATCCAGAAATCTCATAGAAAACCAAAATCCCAAAATCATTAGTAAGTATATGATAAGTGTCGGCATATGCCCATAATACTGCATGATAACATGGAAATATGAATGCATGAAATGTCTAAGTAATCAATGCCATGTCTATACTAACCCTAGAGAGCAATCACAATATTATATCGACCTACCTGTTTGCTGATTCTATCAATAAAAGATAATATGATCTAAAGTGTACGTGACATAGCAATTACCGATGATGATGTGTGTGAGCCGGCAAATAAGTGTGTGTGGAATATGCGCATCATCGGTAATGGTGCTAGTGTCCTAACAGGCAGAGTTTGATTCTGATTCTAGAAACATATGTATGAACATGGAACATTATGATTACAGTATGAATGTAAAGACAGATGTGCAATAACCACTCATTTGATATACAAGTATAACTACAACTATATGTCTCGAGCCTAACTAGTGTCCATCTAACCTCCTAAAGAACTAAACCTAAGAACTAGTCGATAAGAAATAAGGGTACACCTAAAGTCTGAGTCCATATCTCTAATAGTCGGCGATCCAGCCTCAATAGCGTCACATACGTAGTACGGTTTCCTCGAAACAAAAGTGTTAATCAATCATCACATCTATGCCTCGTACGGTAAAATCCATCGTACGACATCCCAATATCGGGGTACGGGTCAAGTATCACCTACGTGTCTCATCATTCGTATAATATCATCATCAACACATGTCATGATCAAGGTGCTATACTGTAATCGCATACATCAATCATATATCATTGTCAGCATAAATATACATCGTTAATTTATCCTCAGAAATGTCATGTCACATATATCATATTGTGATTAACTCACACTTATATCATATCATCATCAAGTCACACCTATATGATGTCGTAATCAAGTCATACATATATCATATCGTGATCAGTCACAACTTACAGTCCGGGTGCTATTTTAGAGTCCCATGTACCTCAATATCATCACCACCCATTATAATTTATGTATACCTGTTCATTATCTCATTCTCTAATGATCCGCTAACACTTTAATACGACTGTATAGCCAAGAATCACGGCATCAAGCCCAGCTATACTGTTTCATTCCCGTGTATCATATCACATCATTATATCCCATATACGTGTTGTATATGTATATATATACCTACACCTAGTCCTATATATATATACACACACACACACACACATACACGTATACACCACGTCGAGTTTCAGTGTGAGTGTGTGTATCTACCTGAAACCTACGAATCTCTTCCAAGGTATTCATCCTCTGGTATGGTCTTCCTAAATCAGTCTAGTCCAGCCTAGGGTCATTTCTAGGGTCCTACTTATTAAGAATCTAGGGTCATATCTGGCTTCCTAATGTCAATAAGTACCGTTCCTATTCTACGTGCGGGGGTGCTAAACGCCATCCACCCAACTTCCCCCGTAGATATACATCTACTCACCTGGTCCATGTCTGCCGAAGACGGTGTCTCCATCCACTTCTTCGTCACCCGCAGTCCACGTGAGGGGTACCTATACGCAAACATATATAGTATCGTAAACTAAATCACGGACAAAAGTCAAAACGACGCACGGAACGCGCATAGGTTAAAACCTATGTCCCGTTCACGCAAAAGAACCAAATATCGCTCGATATCGGCGTAAAAACTCCGATTAATCGAGATAAACATCAACAACCAACTCATAGTTTTAAAACTCATTACTTATAATATAAAACATTATTTAATTCATCGAAACCCTAAAATCCATCAAATCGCCCGATTTCGTAAAACCCGAAAATGCCAATTTACCGTTTTTCTTCAAAACTTGACATTTAAATGAAACCAATGGTCATAAAACTCATTAAATAGCATAACTAGACTATACAACCCATTACTATATTTTTATTACACAAATTTGTATTAATACAAAATTCCTAGTTTGCAACCTTTATAAATTTTCAACATCTTACAAGCAATATTCCACAATTCCACAACAAACTTGATTTTGCATGAATTAATGTATTAAACTACAATTTATAATGATAATGATATAATGAAACCATAATTTATATTTTAAATCTCATTTATTTAAGAATTTCCAAAAACTAGTTAGCAAAAATAGCATTTTTATTAGTATTTTTCCAATTATCAAAAGAAACTATTGACCAAACTAAGTTTTTCATTCCTTAAACATGTCAATATCCTCATTGAAACAACAATCTAATGTTACAAACATTAATTGGAATTTATCTCACCAATATATACAATATAAAGAAATCTAGTTTGCAAAAATGATGGGGGGGGGAAATTTTGGGGCTGCCCATGGAGGTGAAGCCGGCCATGAGGTGAGGAAAAGAGAGGAGAGTGAGAAAGGTGAAGAAAAGTGTAGAAGGTTTCATAAAAATATCAAACAATTAAGTCTTTTCAACCTTTATTCATTTTCCTTTTTATTTTTCAAAAAACAAAACTAATTTCTAGAAACCACTTGATGAATCAAGAGAAGAGGCTACCAAGGCTGGCCAAAATAGTGTGAAAGAGTAAAAGAATGTGTGGTTTTGTTTGGGAAAAGATAAAAGTTTTACTGCACTCCATTTGCACTAATTTCACCGAAAAAAAGCTTTTTTCTTCGATATTTTCTAACACCGGTTAACAACCCTATCTCAATTCAAAAACCACATGATAAAATTTTTTTTAATGTATTATGATGCACAAAATTTTTTCCAACTCATTCCAGTTTGTAATTTTCCCGAATTAAATGTATTAGTGACGGCTTAAAATAATATTAAAATAATTAATTTCGGAAAATTTTTCAGAAATTTTGAAATCTCACCAGTAGCTCAATAAACACCAAATACTAGCAATTACATAATTAGAATATTTATATTTAATTTTAAAATAAAGATATTTGTATTTTGACATTTTACAGAAAACCCCCTTATTTTACCGATTTACCGAAATTTCACCAAAACGATTTTCACAACGTTACAATAAAGTTGGTATCAGAGCGCTAAGTTTAACCTTGTATAAGTCTAGGTGACCCTTGGTTGATGGAATAGGCGATTTAGGTAGAGTAACGTACCGTGAGTATGGTCCGCGGCATACTTACGATACGCTACTCTGCTTAAGGAGCCTTAGGATGTACATTTGTTTGCACCGTATATTATTCGTTCCTTTGATCTATCTTCATCAATGTCGGAGGGTGGTTTCTGTTACCACGGGCACACGGGCAGAGGGAGCTGCGGCTCGAATGCGATAACCATTAGGGTATTGGTTATTCTTGAGGATTGAAGCATTGTTTAGCGTGCGGACGAAGGGTATTCACATGCCGTCCAGACGAAGTTAAAGGATTCGAACGATTATCAGAAAACCCATTTTCCCAAGTTTAAAGTATTCGGAAGAACATGCAGGTATTTCGATGGACCCTCTAGAAGAATGAAACCCTAACTCAACATAATGACCATGAGAACGCCCTTGAACCTTAGGGTTTACGGCAGTTCCGCGGTGCCATTAGTGAGGCTTGGGTTTGCCCTTCTACGGCTAGACCATCGATGCTGGGGTATGTACCGGATATTTTTAAACTGTACTTGAGTGTTAAGCTCTCGGGGAATTATGCGATTTTGATGGATCGATCGAAAAGTTTAATGTAGTCTGGATATCAGGTGAATGGATCAACTACGTGGGAGACTCTAGATATGAGTATTGCCGTTGGTAGCGCAGTCAGCACAGCTACGAAGAGACGAGTTCGAAGCAATCGACATCAGAGGAAAGAGGCGTACATTGACGATAGTGTTTACGATTGTGATTTGGTGATCTGAATTTCATATTTTCGTTGATTGGATTTTGGTATTTTGAAGACTTTGTTCTACGATTGGTATTTCTTATGTGTACCTTCATTACATTCTATTTGTGTTTCATATATCAGTTGTATTGATGTTGTTTAGTACATACCTAGTGCACTTGATTTGGTTTTAATAAATTTTGAGATTTTGATTTGATTTCGTGCATATGGTTACACATGATTTTGACATATGCTTCGACCTAGTTTTCATGCACTTTCGTACTGTGATTTCGATTTTGATATTCGGTGTATGTTTTCGTGCACTATGTGTACCTGATTGAGATTCTTGCGCACATTCGGTGCACCTGATACGATTTGTGCACACCAGATGCACTAAATCGTGGTTTTGTGCAGATTAGATGCACCTGATATTATAGTCGTGCACGCCCGTTGCACTTGACAGATGTTTTTGGTTCACACCTGTTGCACTCAGTTTTGTTTTTGTGTGAATTCGTGGCATCTGTATTTGGTTTCGATTTCAGTGCGCACCGGACGCACATGATATTTTTATGATGTGATTGAGATTGATTTCAGTTTGATCAGTATGTTTTTATAATCATTACTATTGATTTGGTAACCAGGCGGGACGTGTATGTTAAATAAAAGATATATATACATATATATATAGTTATTTTTTTAAAATAAACGTCCGCTACTTATGCCGTGGCACGCGCATCACACGGCGATTTTCAGAAGAGGTTCTTGCATGCTTCTTTATCCAGATGTTTGGACGATTTTAGTATGATGCGCACAATATATAAGTTATAGTTTTGATATATATATTATGTTGGTTTTCGTATTGGGTTTTGATATTTTATCTTTACCATAACTCCGATAATTGCGTTATGCTTGACGGAGTTGATTTTAGTTATGTATTGATGATTTCGGAGCCCCGACGATTTGAGTGTTTTGCTAAATGTTTTAGTATTTGGAGGGGGAGTTTTAATTTAAATTCGGGGACCGAATTTCTTTAAGGGGGGAAGATTGTAACGTTGTGAAAATCGTTTTGGTGAAATTTCGGAAAATCGATAAAATAAGGTGGTTTTCTGTAAAATGTCAAAATACAAATATCTTTAATTTAAAATTAAATATAAATATTCTAGTTATGTAATTGCTAGTATTTGGTGTTTATTGAGCCACTGGTGAGATTTCAAAATTTCTGAAATTTTTTCCGAAATTAATTATTTTAATATTATTTTAAGCCGTCACTAATACATTTAATTCGGGAAAATTACAAACTGGAATGAGTTGAAACAAATTTTGTGCATCATAATACATTAAACAAAATTTTATCATGTGGTTTTTGAATTGAGATAGGGTTGTTAACCGGTGTTAGAAAATATCGAAGAAAAAGGCTTTTTTCGGTGAAATTAGTGCAAATGGAGTGCGGTAAAACTTTTATCTTTTCCCAAACAAAACCACACTTTCTTTTACTCCCTCACACTATTTTGGCCAGCCTTGGTAGCCTCCTCTCTTGATTCTTCAAGTGGTTTCTAGAAATTAGTTTTGTTTTTTGAAAAATAAAAAGGAAAATGAATAAAGGTTGAAAACACTTAATTGTTTGATATTTTTATGAAACCTTCTACACTTTTCTTCACCTTTTCTCACTCTCCTCTCTTTTCCTCACCTCATGGCCGGCCTCACCTCCATGGGCAGCCCCAAAATTTTCCCCCCATCATTTTTGCAAACTAGATTTCTATATATTGTATATATTGGTGAGATAAATTCCAATTAATGTTAGTAACATTAGGTTGTTGTTTAAATGAGGATATTGACATGTTTAAGGAATGAAAAACTTAGTTTGGTCACTAGTTTCTTTTGATAATTGGAAAAATACTAATAAAAATGCTATTTTTGCTAACTAGTTTTTGGAAATTCTTAAATAAATGAGATTTAAAATATAAATTATGGTTTCATTATATCATTATCATTATAAATTGTAGTTTAATACATTAATTCATGCAAAATCAAGTTTGTTGTGGAATTGTGGAATATTGCTTGTAAGATGTTGAAAATTTATAAAGGTTGCAAACTAGGAATTTTGTATTAATACAAATTTGTGTAATAAAAATATAGTAATGGGTTGTATAGTCTAGTTATGCTATTTAATGAGTTTTATGACCATTTGTTTCATTTAAATGTCATGTTTTGAAGAAAAACGGTAAATTGGCATTTTCGGGTTTTACGAAATCGGGCGATTTAATGGATTTTATGGTTTCGATGAATTAAATAATGTTTTATATTATAAGTAATGAGTTTTAAAACTATGAGTTGGTTGTTGATGTTTATCTCGATTAATCGGAGTTTTTACGCCGATATCGAGCGATATTTGGTTCTTTTGCGTGAACGGGACATAGGTTTTAACCTATGCGCGTTCCGTGCGTCGTTTTGACTTTTGTCCGTGATTTAGTTTACGATACTATATATGTTTGCGTATAGGTACCCCTCACGTGGACTGCGGGTGACGAAGAAGTGGATGGAGACACCGTCTTCGGCAGACATGGACCAGGTGAGTAGATGTATATCTACGGGGGAAGTTGGGTGGATGGCGTTTAGCACCCCCGCACGTAGAATAGGAACGGTACTTATTGACATTAGGAAGCCAGATATGACCCTAGATTCTTAATAAGTAGGACCCTAGTAATGACCCTAGGCTGGACTAGACTGATTTAGGAAGACCATACCAGAGGATGAATACCTTGGAAGAGATTCGTAGGTTTCAGGTAGATACACACACTCACACTGAAACTCGACGTGGTGTATACGTGTATGTGTGTGTGTGTGTGTATATATATATATAGGACTAGGTGTAGGTATATATATACATATACAACACGTATATGGGATATAATGATGTGATATGATACACGGGAATGAAACAGTATAGCTGGGCTTGATGCCGTGATTCTTGGCTATACAGTCGTATTAAAGTGTTAGCGGATCATTAGAGAATGAGATAATGAACAGGTATACATAAATTATAATGGGTGGTGATGATATTGAGGTACATGGGATTCTAAAATAGCACCCGGACTGTAAGTTGTGACTGATCACGATATGATATATGTATGACTTGATTACGACATCATATAGGTGTGACTTGATGATGATATGATATAAGTGTGAGTTAATCACAATATGATATATGTGACATGACATTTCTGAGGATAAATTAACGATGTATATTTATGCTGACAATGATATATGATTGATGTATGCGATTACAGTATAGCACCTTGATCATGACATGTGTTGATGATGATATTATACGAATGATGAGACACGTAGGTGATACTTGACCCGTACCCCGATATTGGGATGTCGTACGATGGATTTTACCGTACGAGGCATAGATGTGATGATTGATTAACACTTTTGTTTCGAGGAAACCGTACTACGTATGTGACGCTATTGAGGCTGGATCGCCGACTATTAGAGATATGGACTCAGACTTTAGGTGTACCCTTATTTCTTATCGACTAGTTCTTAGGTTTAGTTCTTTAGGAGGTTAGATGGACACTAGTTAGGCTCGAGACATATAGTTGTAGTTATACTTGTATATCAAATGAGTGGTTATTGCACATCTGTCTTTACATTCATACTGTAATCATAATGTTGCATGTTCATACATATGTTTCTAGAATCAGAATCAAACTCTGCCTGTTAGGACACTAGCACCATTACCGATGATGCGCATATTCCACACACACTTATTTGCCGGCTCACACACATCATCATCGGTAATTGCTATGTCACGTACACTTTAGATCATATTATCTTTTATTGATAGAATCAGCAAACAGGTAGGTCGATATAATATTGTGATTGCTCTCTAGGGTTAGTATAGACATGGCATTGATTACTTAGACATTTCATGCATTCATATTTCCATGTTATCATGCAGTATTATGGGCATATGCCGACACTTATCATATACTTACTAATGATTTTGGGATTTTGGTTTTCTATGAGATTTCTGGATTTTGGGGAAAACCGCAAAAATATATAAAAACTTCTTTCTCTCTCCTCCTCTCTTTTTAAAACATAAGATGCGGTTTTCTCGTGATGTATGTGTCGTCCACCATGAGATTTCATGTTTTCTGTTGGATTTCGAGACCCGATTCGAGGAGTGGATGAACCGTCTCGGGTACATGGTGGGCCCGGTATGGTACCCCGGGGCAAGAAGATTGAGTTGTAGACGATGAGCCTGGCAGGGGAAGGCTACCTAACGGTGATGTCTGGCGCGGCGGATATCCGGAGGATACCGACCGTTGTCGTGAGATTTGATGATATGGGCCGATCCGGACTGACGGAGCCCGAGATATTGAGACTATGAGACATTGAGATTATGAAGTATTGAGACTTGAGATTTACATGCTTTGTGTCGATGCTTGACACGGATTTCCATGGATTTCATTGTTGATATTTCAGATTTCTATACACATTTTACTATGATAAAAGTTAAAGAATTCTTATACAGATATATCTAG
Source organism: Agapanthus africanus (assembly GCA_030015575.1). Taxonomy (NCBI): domain Eukaryota; kingdom Viridiplantae; phylum Streptophyta; class Magnoliopsida; order Asparagales; family Amaryllidaceae; genus Agapanthus; species Agapanthus africanus. The sequence goes on along the minus strand of JASDDO010000031.1, from coordinate 270,901,152 downwards.
ATTTCAGGATTGGTCATTTACATTCATGGTGCATGCATACTCATTCATATGACATAGTACTATATGAGGCACTGACACGAGCACGGAGTATTGCATTTACGCGTAGTATTACCCTGCCATTACGAGATGTTTGGGACTTAGTAGTGTATCATTATGACCCAGGATAACGTCGTGCATTCGATTTCTTTTCGTAGATGTGTTCTACTCACGAGTTGGCAACTCACCCCTGTTGTGCCAAATTTTATTACAGGTTGATGTACAGGGTCCCTTGGCAGTTGCTGGCACATCATTTTCATTCCGGGTGATTTGCACGGTAGGTTGGTTCATTTGTATCTGAACCGCCGTTGTATTTTTATTATTTCATTTGTATCTAGAAAGCTCTATCAACCAAACTTGTAGTATTTGATAGATTACTAGACCATTTATTTATTTCGACCTTAGAGTCGCGTGTATTATTCTGATTTGGTGGATTTGTTTTCTTTTGAGTTTTGAGCCTCGCCCTTTGGCGTTGTATATTATTGTGCTTGTTGTGGTTGTTTCCGCCTGTTGGCGTTGAGCTAGCTCCCGTTTGGGGATGCTTTTTATTGTTTATGTATATTATACTTGTGTACCCGTTTAGGGCCAGTTTTTACAGAGGAGACTCTGTCGAAATTTTTGGGAAAATTTGCTGATGCTTTGAAACTTGTTTTCTTCATGTTTCTTTTACTTCTTCTTCTTTTATATGGTTTAGATTTCTGGGCTTCGGCTTACTTAGGTTACGTTGTGCCTCTAGAGGTTTCGTAATCTGAGTGCCGGTCACGTTCCGTACTTTCGGGTCGTGACACTTTTGAACCTTAGGGTTTGGGGCAGTATGGCGTGCCACATGTGAGGCGTTGGCTTGACCCTTCTATGGCTGGACCGCTACTACTGTGTCACTCTCCGGGTTTTTGAACTCCGCTCAAGTTTTGAGCTTTAGGGAATTTTGAGTATTTGATCATTCGTTCGAAAACTTTAATACTGTCTATTTATCTAGAATTTTATACAATATGTGGAATTCATATAGTTTAGGCATGAAGTACGAAGTATGTGATATTTCGCATTTATGATGTCTAAAGAGAATGTGGATTCCAAATATTGTAGTTTTACACTTTCTTTTCTGTGACCGTAAGTGTAGTATGTTCGATATCGCCGGTTTCGTTGCTATACATCAACGACAATCAGGGTACGCATACTTACTTACGTTGATGATATATGATACTATGTGTTGCTGAGATATGATGTGCAGGATTGTCGCGATTGATAGCCGGGGGTTTTTTATGAGAGATGAGAGTTTTATTTTTCATTCATGTAAAATTCAAATGTAATGTAATATTCTTTTATTTGGGGCACTTCCGGGTTGAGGTTGATGTCACCAGTGTTGTATATTATTTACTTTTCCGCATTAGGATGGACCCAAGGAGGGGAGCACAGGTGACCGGGTTCTGGGGTTCAGTGGGAGGCCATCTCGAGGAGTCGAGACCGGGTCTCCAAAACTCCAGAATTGGTAGGGTCGCTTGCCGCTCTCGTAGGGGTCCAGGGTGTGGGCTTGGCTATTCATCGCGACTGTGGAATCCGTATTTTCTATTGTTGGCTAAATACTAAATACGGACGTCCTAGTATATCCCACATTATATCTATGTTTCTGCTGCGATATCTGTGATGTGATCATTAGATATGTTATGTGATAAATACAATATATAGTATATATGATATATTATATAGGCGTTACTTATGTTTTACACCCGCGCTAGCCCTGCCCTGCTCTGCCGTTAGTTACCTAACCTAACGGTACACGAGGGGACATCGAGGCGAATGCGGATGGCATAAGTGTACGTCGTATTTATCTGTGATGTTTAGGTAACTTAAATGATGGGACTTCATTAATGTGATTAATGAAAGATAAGAAACCTAAAAGATGTTGTAGAATCAAATTTTCAAATAAAAAGTGGTACCTGCAGTTTTGCTTTGCATAGCGGTATATATGATATACCCTGCACCTTATTCGATGGGGAAAGAGCCGAGATCCCTTCACCGGGAGTGACCTCTTTAGCAAAACTGGCAGATGCTACAAAACTCGGTTTGGTTTTTGATTGCTTTTGGAATTTTGCTTTGCACAGTGATATATATGATATATCCCGCACCTTATTCGATGAGGAAAGAGCCGAGATCCCTTCACCGGGAGTGACCTCTTTAGCAAAACTAATGAAAGCCTCAAAATCACTCCATTTCAAAATCCACGCGATTCTACAACGATATCAAGTTCATTACGCAATAGGTTTTCAGAAAAACCTGTCGTAGCCCTCCGTCATTTCAGATAAGTTGTATATAGTATTCGTACTACATTTGTTGGCTTTCGTCAAGGTGTAGTGTGCGGTAGCTATATGATGCTTATCTGCTGCATATGATGCGACTGGATTAGGGTAGTCGTACGACTTTGTTGGCTTTCGTCAAGGGTCGTGCGGGTGGGTTTAATTCGATCGAGAAATGTACGGGTTGAACTTGACTAACGGGCTATGGTTTGTTGGCTTTCGTCAAGGTCATAGCACGTTAGGGGCAAAATATTATCGGGAATTTCAAGTGTTGAAATTTGCAATGAGATTGCATACCTTCTATGAGATAGTTGGATCCTGATACCCACTGCGAGTAATTGTTACTCCCGGGAGAGTTTTACACAGGACAATTAGCTGATCAAGTAGGTGTCTAGAAAGGTGTCAACGGGGTTACGCCTCTGGGAAAACGAGGTTTAGTTTAATTAGGTCCGTGCGAAAGCACGGGGAACCTCCCTCAAAGCACTGGCCTGGCTGAAAGATCGGCGAAGTTGTTGGGTGTAATTAATCCCGGCTAGTCTTTCCTTTTAGGGTTTGAAGGATGATTTGATAAAAACAGTGGGAGCCATCCTGATTAGATAAGATAATAACCAATCTGATCTTGCAAGAGCATACGCTAAAGCGTTTTCTTCTCTCTCTCTCTCCAGGTAGCGACCATGTCATGCCTTAATCAAGAAAATAATATGGATGTATTGACCGAACCCGCATGTTATACTGTGCTGGGGAACGTTGGTTCCGTTCTTTCTTATAAGAGTTATAGGATTGAACATGACATAGGAGAATACCAGGATTGCCATGCCACCCGAATGAAGAAAGTACATGATGATGCATTTTCTTCGGGTGTGTTCGTTACAGAGAACTGTTTCTCCATTTGCCCTACGTCCTGGGTATTAGATACCGGGCAGGATCTCATATATGTAATCAGTTACATGGGCTTAAGAAAGGTAGAGAACTTAGAGAAGGTGATAAAGACATAAGGGTTGGAAATGGTGCAATTGTTGTAGCTAAAACCGTCGGGGAATATCACCTTGTATTACCAACTGGTAATACATTGATTCTGAACGAATGCTATTACATGCCGAACCTGATATGCAACATTATATCGGTTTCTTTGTTGAGTATAGAGGGATATAATTTTGTATTACAGGATAATGTTATGAACATTTTCCGTAACCAAAAGCTGGTTGGATCAGTCACGTTGTGCAATGGATTTATCTAAATCAATCAACAGTTCTAAGCATAACAAGCACACACAAGAGGAAGAGTTCAGAACTGAACGGATCCTTCTTGTGGCATTGTAGACTAGGTCACATCAATGCGACACGACTAGCTAAGTTGCATAAGGATGGATATTTGAAACCGTTCGAATTTTCATCTTATGACACTTGCCGGTCATGTCTCAATGGCAAGATGACCAAAACTCCGTTTACGGGACACGGAGAAAGAGTTACCGAACTCTTGGGACTGATACATAGTGATGTATGCGGTCCCATATCTACACATGCCAGGGATGGTTCTTCGTACTTCATTACATTCACTGACGATCTCTCAAGATACAGACATGTGTTCTTGATAAGACATAAGTCTGAGCTTTTGAGAAATTTAGAGAATATAAACAAGAAGTCGAGAACCAAACCGGAAAAAGTATTAAAATCCTACGATCTGATCGAGGAGGTGAATACTTAAGCAATGAATTCCTGGACTTCCTAAAAGAGAATGGGATTCTCTTTCAGCTGACTCCTCCATATACACCACAGCACAACGGTGTATCGGAACGGAGGAACCGCACCCTATTAGATATGGTGCGCTCTATGATGAGCACAGCTGAGTTACCTATTTCCTTCTGGGGGTATGCGCTAGAGACAGCCAAACATCTACTGAATATGGTCCCCACCAAATCTGTGCCTACCACTCCATATGAGATATGGAAAGGGAAGAGACCATGTCTTAACTATGTTAAGATATGGGGTTGTCCAGCCTATGTCAAATGACAAAATCCGGACAAACTCGAGGAACGGTCTATTCTATGCAAATTTGTAGGATGTCCCAAGAATTCACAAGGGTATATCTTCTACCACACTGAGGAAAAAGAGTATTTGTTTCTTGGCATGCCACCTTTTTAGAAAAGGAATTTCTTGCAAAAAAGATTAGTGGACATGAGGTAGAACTGGAAGAGGTTCCAGCTACAAAAGCTGCAACAGAAGATCTGGTGGAACCAGAGGATTCCGTAGTTCCCGATGAACCCCAACCACTCCGCCGATCTAGTAGGGTTTCTCACCCACCTGAAAGATACTACGGTTTTCTCATGGATGATGGGAGCGAGGATTGCATCATGGAGGATGATGACCCAACTAGCTTCGAGCAGGCCATCACGAGTGGGGACTTAGTGAAATGGCTGGATGCAATGCGGTCCGAGATGGAATCCATGTACACCAACAAAGTATGGACTTTGGAAGTTGCTCCTGAAGGGGTAAAACCCATTGGGAGTGTTCCCCTCCGAACGGACACGCGGGACGTCGGGCCGTCTCTCCTGAGGTTCGGGGCAGATGCCAATAGGTGCTATCCGTCCACCTCTCCGAAGATGCCAAGTTGATCCATGGCGCCATGTATCGGAGGTTTAGACGGATGCGTCCGATGTAGCAGACTTCGTCAGATTCCCCCTCGTTTGAGGGGTTTTTTGATTGTGGGGACGCTCTTCCCTGCAGGCGCAAGCCCCTGCAATTAATTACGCTACCGCATCGCGGTAACAACTTTCTCCTTCTCCAGATGGTCACTTCGTGTCGTGTGTTTTTGTTTTATGTTTTATTGCCCGTGGATCGTTTACGGAGACCGAGTTATGTCGTCGCCCGTAGGGCGTGGACTAGTCCAAATCCGTGTTATCTTAAATTTGGGTTTGGGGGTTTGGTTTGAGGACACGTTAGCCATACTTGAGGCTAAGATCAACTCAAACATTTGTTAAGGATACGTTAGTCTAGTTTGAGACTAAGATCAACTTAACGGGATCGTTTAGATCCGACAAAGGAGCGTTTGGACTCCATTGTTCCAGTTTTAGGGACATAGTGGTCCATCGTATGTGTGGCCGTCGGGACCCATCACCTCTCTGACGACGTTGAAGGATTACAACGACGGATGTCAGAGAAGTTCAGAGATGTACCCTCGAGCCAAAGTTAATTTGGGGGGATTCATAGTCCAGTCTGTTTGAAGGTTTAAGGATACGTTAGCCATCTTTAAGGCTAAGATCAACTTAAACGGGACAAAAGAGCATATGGAGGCTCTATGGTTCTAGTTTAAGGACATTGCGGTCCGTGGGTAGTTTAAGGACATTGCGGTCCATGGGTAGTTTAAGGACATTGCGGTCCATGGGTAGTTTAAGGACATTGCGGTCCATGGGTAGTTTTAAGACATCTCGGTCAAGGTTAAGGACGTCATACTCCATGGGTTTAAGGACTCCACAGTCCGGTATGTGCTCTGGATGCTCACACGGGTTCACTGCCGTGCTAGACGAGGACCAGGCTCCGCTCTGGATGCTTCACACGTTTCACTGCCGTGTTCCACAAGGACCAGGATCCGCTCTGGACGTTTTCCACGGGGTCAAAGAGTGACGTTATCCACGTTCCACGTAACCAGGAATTTTGCGTTAGGCATGGGTTTAAGGACCCCACAGTCCATATCATGAGTGGTCATCGGGACCCGTCACCTCTTTGAAGACATTGAGGGATTACAATGCCAAGTATCAAAGGAGTGAAGAGATGTACCCTAGAACCGAGGTGGATTAAATAGTCCCTGGCCCAATTTGGGTCAAGACTTGATCAATTATGTTATGAGCCCATTGGCTCAGTTAATCACAAATTGAGGACTTATGGCCAGCTTGGGCTAAGTCCGGTCAGGTCTGGAATATTGACTTTTTGTTGGTCCATTGAGGGAGAGGCTTTGCCTCTATCCCTTTAGCCAATTGGGCCAAAACCTAGTGTTAAACACTTCAGAGCGATCAGTGTTGAACACTGGGAATAAAGTTGACAAGTTAGTGTTTAACACTAAAAGAATAATTGGTGTTAAACGCCAGCAACAAGGCTTTCAAACTAGTGTTAAACACTAAAACAGATTGGTGTCAAGTACTGGCAACGGAGCCCTCAAATTAGTGTTAAACACTAAGGTATTCAATATTGAACACTGCAAGTAAAGTTTTTGATTAGTGTTGAACACTAAGGCCCAACAGTTGTTTCAGTAACTGGATTCGAGGGTTCCAATTTAGTGTTAAACACTAAGGCAAGAGAGGTCACGTGGCAACACGTGAGAGTGCCTCCCCTTTAATGATTCTGCTGAGATTACTGCATCTTTCAGAGCATCACGTGTCAGCACGTGACGGGCATTCATATGCTCATTTGTTAGAGCTTTTGTTAAGGGTCACGTGGGTCACGTGAGGGACTGCCTCAAAGGGTTTTCTATGGATCTCTTGGGGGGTCACGTGGTGGCACGTGACCCTGCCTCTATGTATGTCGTTTTTAGAGGATCTGTTGATCTTTTTTCAGGAATTAAATTCCTCGAGCTTTAGATTTCAGAGGAATTAAATTCCTACTTCCTTTCGAAGATTTATATTCTGAAATAGAGTTGAACTCTGAATTTTCTATAGGAATTAAATTCCTCGTATATGTGAAGAACTGAAGAGGGTTAAACCCTTAATAAAAGCTTTCAAGGAATTATACTTCCCATTTTAAAGAATTATAATTAAGGGAATTAAATTCCTGCTGTTTCCACAGAACTATATTCTTAATTAGGGTTAAACCCTATTTCTCTTTGTTCTAAAGGAATTAAATTCCCATGATACAGGGTCAAGCCCTAATTTTATCTTAAAGGAATTAAATTCTTATAGTTCTGCGAGAATTAAATTCTCATGCTTGCGTTCCCTCTCTATGTTTTGGATCTGCATGGCAGGATCTCAACCCACTGAGAATTAAATTCTCAACCTAAAGGGGAGATGTGCACTTTGCAGATCCTCTATCAAAGAGAGAAGAAATATATTCTTCTGTTTTATATATTAGAGTTAAACTCTGTTGAGAATTAAATTCTCATTCTTTCAAAAGGCCTTCCCTTTCTTACCTAGGGTTTTTGCAGAAGATCCCAGTATCAAAGCTCTCCTCCTTTTTTCTTTCTGCATATGTATGTCTCTCTCTATATGTGTGTCTTTGTGTCTCTTGGCTCCTATTTATAGGAGAGGCAGCTGAATCAATTAGTTTTGGTAAATCTTTCATGGGATATTTGATTTGCATCCATTGTTCATTTTGGACCTTTGGATTATTGGGTGAATTTTATTCACCATTGGATTTTAAATCCAGAGATTCTCCTTTGTTATTTTGGTTAGATTTAAGGGGGAAATCTTTCCAAACCCGAGATTTTCCCATAGATAGATCACCTCTGAATCTTTAATTTGATTGGTTCCAGATAGCCGCTTTCCTTTGGAAAGATTTGAATTTCTTTCAGAATTTAATTCTGTTGACAAAATGGGCTTTGAAAGCCGGTCACGTGTGCCCACGTGACCCATGGTCACGTGTGAGCACGTGACCCCCTACGGAATGAGCCTTCTTCTTTCCTTTGCGTTCTGTCTTCTGATTGCTGCTTGAACGTCACGTGCTACTACGTGACCCCTGGTCACGTGTGAGCACGTGACCCCTGTCTGGCGCCTCTTTCTGGAGAACGAGTCTGCTGCCTTGAACGTCACGTGCCAACACGTGACTCTGGTCACGTGGGAGCACGTGACTTCTTCTGAAGCCTTTTCCTTGACTTGATCAGTTAACCGGTGTGCCTTTGACGCTTGCATTTAAATATCACGTGTCGCCACGTGACCCTGGTCACGTGGGAGCACGTGACTCTTCCTGAAGCCCCTTTTCTTCCACGTAGTCAGGAAACTGAACCTGCCTTGATGACGTTTTTAGGTGTCACGTGCCAACACGTGACTGCTGGTCACGTGTAAGCACGTGACCCTCTTCTGAAGCTTTTCCCAGAAGCTTTCCTGATTTTAAATCAGGAAACAAATGCCCCCACAGCGTTGTTCTCACGTGTCTGCACGTGAGTGCAACGCTGTCACCTCTTGTGACCGTTGGATCTGCTTTGGGGAGTAGGGTAGACGAAACGTCTTTTCAGAAGCGTCTTCACTTTTTCATGTCCTTCCTTTCAGACCTTTCTTTTAAGAATTTGATTCTTGTTCTCAGAGCTTAGTTCTCTGTTGTGTCTGTGCAATGCCGCCTCATTCGCCAATCAAAGGCTAGTGCTCATGTGTTGCGTATGCAGGGATCTGTTTGATGGGGACGTTTCATTTCCCTAACCTGATTCCAATGCGTCGTTGGATTTCATTTCCAACGCTCTCCCCTTTTTTTCGGGCCTTGAGAATCGTCCCACCATGCACAACATTTTTTGTGCATAGCATTAAATGCTCCCCTTTATAACCTGAACCCATTCCTTACTTCTTTTCTTCACAGAGAAATCCATTCATACCTTAAGGTGATCATCTTTGAGAACCCGATCAATCGCCATGGCTTGCAATCGTCCCCATGCTCGTCGGCAACCATGGGATGTGCCCATTGAAAAGATAATCCCTCGCTTCGCTGCGCGGCTGGCAGATCCCCTTCTCACCGATGATCAGTGTGACACGGTGATGTATGAGCTACTGACTCGTCGGGGCTCTCCTCTTCCCATGGGCTCCATTTGGCTCCGGATGATACTCCTGTCTGTGCTTGCCGATATACCCCCTCATCCGGCGGAGATGACTTCGGCGATCCTTGACGCGGCGGAGGACAAGCTTGAGTGTTTTCATGAGGCTTGTCTAATCACTCAAGCTCTGAAGGATCACTCAGTTCATTTACTGAGTCAGATAAGAGCTCGTCGGGCCGTCATGTCTGCTTTTGTTGATGAGCACGGCTCCAACCGGTGGGGAGCGACTCCTCGCGAAAACCGCCGTTTTGACGTGCTGGAGAAGGCGGAGAGGGAGTTGGAGAATTTTGTGTTTTGCTTTGTTAACCCTTGTATTTCTGATCCCTTGTTTGGTGATCTTTTCCCACCAATGTAGTATGTTTGAATCAATGTGCTCCTTTAATCATTGGTGGTTTGCATGCTTTCTGTTGAATTTTCATGCTTGTTAGACAGTCGTACGTGTGTCTTGCTTGCGTAAATGAGCTGTTTGTTTTTCTTTAATTACGAGCACCATCGTTAAGTTGCATGCACATCAGTGCCTCGGGAACATTTCCTTTTAAACATTCATACAGTTGCAAATGCGTGCCTGATAGGATACAGATCAGAAACTTGCCGCGTTATCTCCCGTATCGGGTGGTTTGCGCTGGCTTTAGATCGAGTATTGTTGTCGAAGGGAGGTTTATAAATGAAGGCATATTCTTCTCTTCAATGGTGTGTCCCCTTTCTATTGAATGTGTTCTGCAGACAATTTATCTTGATCTCCTTGCAGGACAGCGATGGCTCAGGATTCAGGGTTAAGATCTGCTTCCTGAGACTTTTACATTTTATGAGCCACGAGGGTCTCATAAAGAGTTTTTCTCCCTACAGGTCGAGAGGATCCTATAGGTGTAAGTTCTTCTTAAGAATCGTGAGGATTCTTAAGCGGGTTTTCCCTTGAGAGTCGTAAGGGTCTCACAGGAGAGATTTTTTTTCCTTACCGGTCGTGAGGACCTGCAAGTGTTGAATGTGGTCACCCTTATCCGTGTCTTACGGGGTTAGGGGTTTCTCCGGGTATTGTAGTTTAAAGACGTCGCGGTCAAGGTTAAGGACCTCATAGTCCGTGGATTTAAGGACTCCACAGTCCGATGTTAGTTTTAAGACATCACGGTCAAGGTTAAGGACCTCATAGTCCGTGGATTTAGGGACTCCACAGTCCGATGTTAGTTTTAAGACATCACGGTCAAGGTTAAGGACCTCATAGTCCGTGGATTTAGGGACTCCACAGTCCGATGTTCGGTTGCAGGGACCCGTCACCTCTTTGAAGACGTTGAGGAATTACAACGCCAGGCATCAAAGGAGTGAAGAGATGTACCCTTAAACCGAGGCAAAAATCTGTAAGGGATAGGGGTGGTTGATCGTTAGTTTTAAGACATCGCGGTCGAGGTTAAGGACGTCATAGTCCGTGGATTTTAAGGACTCCACAGTCCGGTATTTGCTCTGGATGCTTCACACGGGTTCACTGCCGTGCTTGGCGAGGACCAGGCTCCGCTCTGGGCGTTTTCCACGGGGTCAAAGAGTGACGTTATCCACGTTCCACGTAACCAGAAATTTTGCACTAGATGCTTCACACGGGTTCACTGCCGTGCTCGGCGAGGACTAGGCTCCACTCTGGATGCTTTACACGGGTTCACTGCCGCGTTCTGCGAGGACCAGGATCCGCTCTGGACGTTTCCCACGGGGTCAAAGAGTGACGTTATCCGCGTTCCACGTAACCAGGAAGTTTGCACTAGATGCTTCACACGGGTTCACTGCCGTGCTCGGCGAGGACTAGGCTCCGCTCTGGATGCTTCACACGGGTTCACTACCGCGTTCTGCGAGGACCAGGATCCGCTCAGGACGTTTCCCACGGGGTCAAAGAGTGACGTTATCCGCGTTCCACGTAACCAGGAAGTTTGCGCTAGATGCTTCACACGGGTTCACTGCCGTGCTTGGCGAGGACTAGGCTCCGCTCTGGATGCTTCATACGGGTTCACTGCCGCGTTCTGCGAGGACCAGGATCCGCTCTAGACGTTTCTCACGGGGTCAAAGTGTGATGTTATCCGCGTTCCACGTAACCAGGAAGTTTGCACTAGATGCTTCACACGGGTTCACTGCCGTGCTCGGCGAGGACTAGGCTCCGCTCTGGATGCTTTCCACGGGGTCAAAGAGTGACATTATCCGCGTTCCGCGTAACCAGGAATTTTGCACTAGATGCTTCACACGGGTTCACTGCCGTGCTCGGCGAGGACTAGGCTCCGCTCTGGATGCTTCACACGGGTTCACTGCCGTGCTCTGCGAGGACCAGGATCCGCTCTGGACGTTTTCTACGGGGTCAAAGAGTGACGTTATCCGCGTTCCACGTGACCAGGAAGTTTGTTGATTGTATCCGCATTTCACGGGATGGAGGTTTGACTCTTGGTGATATGTATCGCCGAGCCATGGAACTTGGGGTTGCCGCCGTTCCGTTTCGCTTGATGTTGTGTCGTCAAGACGTTGAAGCTAGGAATTTGGCCTTCGCTTCGTTTGCTGGCATTGCGTCCTCTGTATCGAGACGAATGCCGCGGTGGTGATCACTAGGCTGTCTGTGAACCGCCGAGATTTGGCTTCTCCTTATGATGAAACTCGGGGGAGGAGTATGATCCCTTCTTTGATTGCGCCCCTGGATTGTATACAGGGTTAGATGTAACATCACCTGTAGGGCGAGGATTTCACTTTTATTTTATTTCTTTTTCCGCGATGCTCTATCATTTCAGCTTTTATACCGCGAAGGTCGCGATTGCCCCATCATTTCGGCTATTTTTTCGCGGTGCCCAATCATTTCGGCTATTTATTTATTTTCACTCGCTGTTTTTTATTGCGAGTTGCCCCATCATTTCGGCTATTTTGTCATGCATACACTTTTACTTGCTGCTTTTTATTGCAAGTCGCCCCATCATTTCGGCTATTTCGTATGCATGTGTGGCTTGCTAGCTTTTTTGCTGTAAGCTTGGATTTTTAGATACCGGTTTCAGCATCAGCATCGCTACAACTGGATTGTTGCCAGGAGCAAATCATCATCTGCCTTTGTCGATGATAAACAAAGGTAGCTCAGCAAACAGGGTTAAGGGTCCTGTCGACCAAGGCTTTGACTTCATGAGCCGTAGGGGTCTCACAAGGGTGTTTCTCCCTACAAGTCGTGAGGATCTTGCAGGTGTATTTTTCTCCTTAGGGATCGTGAGGATTCCTAAGTGTGTGCTCCTCTGTAAGTCGTAAGGATCCTACAAGAGGGCTTTCCCCTTATGGATCGAGAGGACCTACAAGGGTCGGACTTTACTGGGGAAATGTTTATTCGCGCCCGTGGATTGTATACAAGGGTCAGTACGAGCCGCTTATAGGGCAGTATCGAAGGTTGTGGGGGATTTGCTTAAGAACAGGTTTAGGTTTCTGTAACTTAAGACTTTCAAGTCTCATGAGCCGTGAGGGTCTCATAAGAGAATTCTCCTTACGAATCGTGAGGATCTCGTAAGTGTATTTTCTCCTTAGGAATCGTGATGATCCCTAAGTGTGTTGCTCCTTTGTGAGTCGTAAGGATCTCACGCAGGTGATTTCTCCTTACAAGGTCGAGAGGACCCTATAAGTGCCTTTTAACGAGGTTGCGCCCTTTCGGGTTTTCACAAACACTCGCCGGTAGTCCCGCTGTTTTTACTCATGGAGCCCTTTCGGGTTTTCATCCGTGCCCATTTTGCTTTATGGACATACCGTTTTTTTTTTTATCATTTCATTTTTTTTATTCTTCTTCCTTTTTTCCCTTTTTTTTTTGTCGGCCTAAGGATGCTGCGGTAGTAGTTTTAGGGACGTTTCGGTCCGTCGCTAGTTTAAGGATGTTTCGGTCCGTTGTTAGTTTAAGGACATTTCGGTCCATCGTTAGTTTAAGGACGTTTCGGTCCGTCGTTAGTTTAAGGACGTTTCGGTCTGTTGATATGGGAAGGCCAGCTACTGCTGAGTCTGAGCCTAGGAAGGTAGCGAGCGGACATAGTCGTCGTCATCTGCCGTTGACCCAGGCTGTTGCTCACTAAGCATAGTATTTCTTCAAGAAGCGGCCGTTTATTGGCCTGAAAGGCCTTTCACCGTGCATGTCCACGAGTAGATAGGCTCCACCTTGGTAGACCCGGTCTATGATGTACGGGCCTTCATAGTTTGGCTCGAATTTCCCCCGCTTGGCACGATTGGGGATCATAGGTCTTTTGACCACTAATACGAGTTCGCCTTGGTGGAATGTCCTCGGCCTGGTCAATTTTTCGTACGAGCGCGTCATCTTTGCTTTGTAGGCTTCTAGATGTTGTTGCGCTATGAGCCGGGTTTCGTCAAGGGCATCAAGCTCCTCAAGCCGAAGATGAGCATTTTCTTCGTCCGTTAGTTCGTGGTGAACTGCCACTCATAGAGAGGGTAACTCTATCTCGAGGGGGAGTACTGCTTCCGTCCCAAATACCAATGCGTACGGCGTTGTGTTCATGGCCGTCTTGAATGTAGTTCGATAAGCCCAAAGGGCTTCTTGCAGCCTTTCGTGCCAATCTCTCTTATTCCGGGAAACGGTCTTTTTTATGATCTTCGTCAAGGTCTTATTGAAGGCCTCGGCCAGACCGTTAGCTCGTGGGTTGTAAACTGAAGAATACCTCCAGTCTATATTGTGCTGCTACGCGAAGCGGCTAATCTTATGGCTTCTGTAGGCTGGCCCGTTATCGGAGATAATCTGCCGTGGGGTTCCAAACCGATAGATAACGTGCGTCTTGAAGAAATGGAGGATATTCTTCGTCTTCACTTCCCTCAATGGTATTGCTTCTGCCCATTTGGAGAAGTAATCAGTAGTTGCCAGGATAAAACGATGTCCCCGAGATGATGCCGGCTCAATGGGGCCGACTATGTCAGTTCCCCACATTTCGAATGGCCAGCTGGCCACCGTTGGGTGTAGTGGATTTGGATGTTGGTGGATAAAGTCTCCATGAATCTGGCACGAGTGGCATTGCTTCGCATACTCGAGGCAGTCCTGGATCATCGTGGGCCAGTAGTAACCCATCCGTTTAATTTTTAACTTCATCTTTGGGCCTGCTTGGTGAGAACCGCAAAGTCCGTCGTGAACTTCTTGGACGACCCTTCTCGCTTCGTCAGGTCCTAGGCATCTCAGCCACAGAGAATCGAATGACCTCTTGTATAGAGCATCGTTGACGAAGGCAAAAGTTAAAGCTCGTTTCATGAGTTGATGCCTCGAGGATGTATCTTTGGGCATTAGGTGGGACTTAAAGTAGTCTATGAAGACTTCCCTCCAGTCCTCGGCCTTCTCATGGTCTTTTATTTGCAGGGTGTCTGCTCAGTCGCTCCCTCTTTATGTAGTTCCGGAGATAGTTCTGCCGGTGTGAGAACTCGACGGCATTGTACCACGATTCTGACATCATCGAGGTTCTCGTCAGCCAGTTCTTTAGCAAGTTTGGCCAGCGCGTCTGCTTTGCTGTTCTCCGCGCGCGGTATATTTTCTAAAGTATAAGAGGGAATCTGGGTCAACAGTTGTTGCACCTTTTCTCCGTATCTCACCAACTCCGGCTTGCACGTTTGGTAGTCACCATTAACTTGGCTAACGACCAGCTGAGAATCCCCATATATAAGGAGGTCTCCAATTCCCATGTCGATGGAGATTTCGAGGCCTGCTATCAGAGCTTCATATTCAGCCTCATTGTTTGTCCTCGGCTCTGTCAAGGAGAAGGCGAAACGCATTATCCCTCCTTGTGGAGTTGCAAAGATGAGGCCTATCCCCGATTTGATCATTGGGATACCTTGCTTTTGTTTCTTTACGGAGGATGCTCCATCGAAATAGAGTTCCCATCGGGTGCTTCCGCCGCTAATCGCATCAAATGCATGCTCGTCCGGCAAATCACAATTCAAAGGAGAATCGGCCGGTATCGGGTGCTCAGCGAGGAAATCGGCAATGGCCTGGCCTTTCACTGCCTTGAGAGGTTGATATGTTATCGAGAACTCCATCAAGAGCAGGGCCCATTTAGTGAGTCGTCCCGTCAACATGGCTTTTGACATCAAGTATTTAAGAGGGTCCACCTTCGAGATGAGGCAGACTTCGTGTGCCAACGCATAGTGCCTGAGCTTTGTTATCGCGAAGATTAATGCCAAGCAATGTTTTTCAATGGGAGAGTAATTGCTTTCTGCCCCCAGTAGAACTCGACTTAAGTAGTAGAGTGCTCTCTCTTTCCCCTGATCGTTCTCTTGCGCCCATAATGCGCCCAAGGAACCTTCGAGGGCGGTTGTATACAGAATGAGGGGTTTTCCCTTGACCGGCGCAGCCAATACCGGCGGGTTCTGCAGGTACTGCTTGATCTCGTCTAGTGCACCTTGGCATTTTTGATCCCAGACGAATGGGGTTCCCTTCTTCATCAGGTGACTGTAGGGGCGGCATTTGCCTGAAAGGTTGGCGATAAATCGCCGGATGTACGCGAGCTTCCCTTGGAGGGACCGCAACTGTTTGAGGGTTCTTGGCGGAGGCATTTCCATGATCGCTTTGATCTTTGACGGATCGATTTCAATACCTCGGTGTCGAACAATGAATCCTAGGAATTTGCCCGAGGAGACTCCGATCGCGCATTTGAGGGGATTCATTTTCAAATTATATTGCCGGAGGCGTTGAAACACAGTCTCTAAGTGGTTTAAATGCTCTTCGTATGACATGCTCTTTACTACGAGGTCATCGATATAGCACTCGACGATGTCATGTATGAGGTCGTCGAAGATCTTTGTCATGGCCCTTTGATAGGTAGCGCCAGCGTTCTTTAAACCAAAGGGCATAACCCTGCAGCAGAATATACCCAAAGGGGTCCGAAAAGCGGTGTGCTTCTGGTCTGCGGGATGCATCTTTATCTGATTGTATCCTGACGAGCCATCCATAAAGGAGAAAACCTCGTGAGTGGACGTGTTATCTATCATTAGCTCGGTTACCGGTACTGGGAAATCATCCTTTGGACAGGCTTTATTGAGATCCCTGAAATCCACGCATATGCGTACCGTCCCATTCTTTTTCATTACCGGGACGATATTGGCGATCCAATCAGGATATTGGACTTCTTGGATAAATCCAGAATCGATCAGCTTCTTGACTTCGGCGTTGATGCTCATCTCAAGCTCGAGTCGCATCCTCCTTGGCGCCTGCTTGACCGGCTTAATATCTGGGGATATTGCTAATTTATGCACAGCAATCTCCGGATCTAATCCTGGCATCTCGGAGTAGTTCCACGCGAAGCAGTCTTTATGTCGCAGAAGCACGTTTTTTAACGCGGCCACTTTATCTTCAGAGAGTAGTTCGCTGACGAATGTCGATCGCGGGACCTCTGCCGATCCCAACTCAATCTCCCTGAGGTTATCTGCAGTAGTATGTATACCGTCTTCCAGTTCTTTCGGAGCGGGCGGAAATTCCGAGATCACCTCATCATCGCTGTTTTCAAAGCACCGGGGAAGGTCATCTATGTTCTCGGTCTCTTCTTTTAATATCGTGATCGTATAACAGGTACGAATCCGCTCCCAGGACTGAGGTGGATCCGGTTTTGTTCTTGCGGCCTTGGGTTCGTGCTTTCGGGGCGGCGTTACCCTCCAGCTGTTGGATAAAGCGAATCTGCCCCTTCGGTACTGGTCCTCGACCCAGTTCTTGAAGGTGAAGCAGTCTTCGGTAGGATGTCCTATGGCTCGGTGATAAGAGCAATAGCCCGAGCGAGAGGCCTTATTAGCTTGTTCAGGGTGTCTAGACTCTGGAAGCGTGATCATCTGATGTTTTAGGGCGAGCTTGAGTAACCTTTCCGTCTTGTCTCGGGGGAAGGAGTACGCTCGACTCATCTTTTTTATGAAGGATGAATCCGAGCTGTGCAGCACCCGATCACGTAACCCTCTAATCCTGCGTCGTTGTTGTCGGCTCTTTTTTCCACTTCTCGACTTATTTCCGTCTCCGCATCGGGCCTTTCGCATGATGGGTTGACAAGGATGAACATCTTTGTCTTTCGCAGTCTGTTGAAATAGACGTTGCGTCCTGGCCTTCTCGTAGATGGCCATTTCGCGGCTGTGGTCTTCCCGAGCTTTCTGACCCACTTTCCTGATAGGCTTGCCCATTCGTTCTTCAAACGACGGACTTGGCGCTTCAATCGCGGGGTCAAATTTTGATGAGGGGTCGGCATCTCCTGACAGGGCGTCCTCTTCTTCATCAAAGGTATATATAGCGTAGCTGCTGTGGGCTCGCTCCCGTTTTCCGGTTCTCGCGTATCCAAGCCCAAGTGTTTCCATTTTCCCGTTGGGAAATTTGTGTTGGGTTCCAGGGACATCCCAAATCCTGTTGTAGAACCGAGCCTGCCGAATAGTTTGTTTTAAGGGTACTCCTTGGCGCTTCAATAGCTTCTTTAATCCGTTCGTATAGTATCTGGGCAGACGGATGGGTTGGAGTCTGTCGCATGTAGCATCTGCGCCATGCCAGATCTCTTTCTCTATTTTCGACTCTGAGGATCGGTAGAATAGGATCACCTTCTCACCCCTACGCCTGGGAGGGACGTAAAACGTTTGCAGGTCCTGCACACTGTGAGCTTGAAGCGTGTCGAGATCCTTGTAGTGTTCCCGCGGTACCATGGTGATTTGCAAACTATGGTCATCGTCAGGGGGTGCTTGTATTGAAAGCCGATTGGAGAATACGGCATTGACCTCATCTTCTGAATCACTTCCGAAGACCAGTATGGGGGCGGGCGTCCCCCGGTTGTTGCGTTGAGATGGCCCTGTATAAACTATCTCTTCCTCTTCTTCGGTATCGCTTCCGAAAACAGGGATGGTGGCGGTGGCTTTGTCCTCCGAGTTGCGACACCTTTCTGTATCTTCGAAGTCTGGCAAAAAGTATTTCGCATCTTCGTATTTGCGGACTTCGTTCACGGAAAATGGGTTCAACTCACCTGTTACGGTGTACTCGAAACCATCCTTAAAGTACTTCATACACTGATGTTGTGTAGAAGGGACGATGTTGTATTCGTGTAGCCAAGGACGACCGAGCAAGGCGTTGTAGCAGGTCTTGGCGTCGATGACATGGAATTTGATTTCCGTGATGAGAAGTCCGAAGCGTAATGTTAGTATTACAGATCCGAGAGTCCGTGACGATTGTGAATCGAAACCGGAGATAGTGATTTTGTCACGAGCGAGATGTTGCACACTGATGCAGATTTCCTTCAACACCCGAACATTAAGGAGATTGACGGAGGATCCATTATCCACCAAGATCTTGCCTATCTTGATATCATGGCAGTATCCGGAGACATATAGGGGACGGTTATGGTCGCACGTCCCGAGAAGGAGGTCTTCATCACCGAAAGTGATATCGGCTGTATGCACTTCCTCCAGTTCATCTTTCATCCTTTCAGTGGCGAGAAAGGCCTGGAATTGCTCAGGTTCTTGTAATGTCTTAATTAGTGAGTCCCGCGCTTCTTTTGATAATAGGAGGGCGTCGAGGATGCTGAGCTGAGAAGGTAGCTTCCTTAGATGCGCGAGGATGTTATAGTCCACTTTACTCCTCCTAGGAGGGTCTCTGGTAGTTAGTTCTTTCGTGACTTGGTCATCTAAAGCGATATCTTCAATGACCTTTTCCTTTCCCTTATCTTTTCTGCTTACGGGCCCGAGATTCTTTTCTGGGAGTGTGCGATTGCGCAGTTGAATGTTTTCGCAGGCTTCGGATTCCTCATCTTTCCCTAACATGGATTCTTCAAAGAGAGGGCCCAGAGTCACTTCTTCATCCGAGTCACTCCCAAAGGTGAGAACTTGTGACCCCTCGGCATGAGCCATATAACAGTTGCCAGTAATTCTGTTGAGCCCGTCGACAGTGCTTCTTTGCTCCCGACGGATCTTGCGTTTCATGCGCTTACAATGTTGCCGACGAGCAACATATCCTTGCCACCATATCTTAAAGGCGTCGCACTCCTCTATGGGGTGTGAGATTTTCCGATGATATGCGCAATAGTCAGGGTGCCTCTCCGCCCCATCGTGCCTATTTCCTTCCGAAGGTGGTAGCTTCATTCCCATTGACATGGCTTTGGCGAACCTTTTCCTTGTCTTGAGTATCTTCTTGCCCATTTCAGATGTCTTTCGCTCTGGCAGGGGTAGCTCAACTCTTTCGTTCAGTCGCCCGCATTTGGTTCCTTCTGATGCTGCCATCTCACGCTCCTGATCCGCTTTACTTTTTAGACGAATCTCGTCTAGGAAGGCATTGATCATATCAGTTGTCAGCCTCGCACGCTCTGGTTCGGGCCCCGTCTCCAGCTTCTTAGTGTTAGGAATTTTCTCATCATCGGTAAACGAGTGGGAGATTACGTTACAACTCGCCACATGCTCTTCGGATTCATCCGATGAGCCCTCTTCATCATCTTTCTCTTGAAAGATGTGGTTGAGGAATTCTTGCAGTGTGACAGGGGTTCGCGCCTTTTGATTGTATTCTTCCAGCGCGTCGATCTGCTTTTGCAGTTTCGTGCGCTCGTCTCCAAGCTTCGCGGGCTTCTTGGATTTCTTCTTCTTTTTCTTCGAAGCTTTTGACGGCTGGGCGTGAGTATTTGGATCTTTATCATGAGTCTTCATAGTTGGGCGGGGATTCAACATCCCTTCGATAATTTGAGGTTCAAGAGGGTCCTTCCATTCGATTGCAGGGCACGCATGAAGGTCTCACAGCATCCTTTTGGTTTTAGTTGATAGTACGACCTCCCATGGAGCTTCTTCAATAAAGGAGCAGGTTGCCCCCGGTGTATCTGCTTTCTTAGGAGTATGCGGTTGTAGTGGGTTCACCTTCCACTTTTCGGACAGTACAAACTTCCCCTGGAGGTATTGATCTTCAATCCATCCTTTGAAGACGAAGCAATCTTCAATCGGATGACTTACCGTTTGGTGGTAAGGGCAATAGTTAGGGTTATTCACCTCGGTGGGTTGTGGCGGTCGCCTTGGATTTGGTAGGTTTATAAGTCTATTGCGTATTGCCAGCTCAAATAACCGTTTCGTCTTGTCTCGTGGGAACGAGTAGGGACGCTTCATCTTTTCGTTATAATATCGGCGTCTTTCTTCCAATTGATCTGCCGATTTCGGGGCGTCAGGTTGCTGTTGGGCATTCGCGACAAAGGTTGCCCTTCCTTTACCCTTGTCATTCCGAGGTTCCGACTTTGGGGGAGGTAGCCTATGACCCATCTGGTCCATCTGAGCCAACTTGTCGATTAAAGCCTGGAATGTGGTTGGCTTAAAAAACATCATAAACTGGGAGATAGTTGCGTGGGGGTCTAGGGTTCCCACGAACATGCCCACTGCGGGTGCCTCCTCAATGCGTTGCTCGCATCTCGACCACAAATTCCGCCAGCGTATAGCATACTGGACCCAGGTTTCGCCTGGTTTTACCCTGGCGTTAATCAATGCAGTTATTGGAGTGCGTTCGCTGGCACTCGCGAATCGCTGAGTGAATAACAATTCCATTTCAGCGAACGTTTTGATAGAATCGTTCGGGAGTTCCGAATACCATTCGAACGCTGTTTCTGATAAGCTGCCCATGAACTAGCGGAGCAACAGTTTATCGTCACCGCCGGTGTTACCGCAGAGGGCCCGGAACTGGGCGACGTGTTGATGAGGATTGCCGGTCCCCTTATACACATGGAATTTCGGTATCGTATAGCCTTGCGGGTATTTGATTTGATCGTACCAGCTTGGATACGGCCGCCCCGTTTTCACGACTTGACCAGCTGCCTCAGTCGCATGATGGACCCGGATTTGCTGGGCTATGTAGTCGGCCAAGTCAGCTTTAGAGATCGTCTCCTCCCTGGCCGTAGAGAGGGCTGGTGGTGGATTTGACGTTTCTCCTCGGTCGTCTTCCAGAACGATTGGGGGATCTTCAGCGGGTAGGTCCTGTTGGATTATCATTCCTATCATATCTTGGAAGAGAAGGCCCATACGCTGTATATTAGCCGCTTGTTCAGCAGCCTCTTTGTCCTTTTTCTCCAATGTCCGGCGAAGGAACTCAGCGTCGGTTTCCTCCTCTCGGCGCGCGTCTGAGGACGTTTCTGGGCTTTCTTTTGGCCCGGTAAGTGCGGCCATAGCACTCATCATTTCTTGCAACTTTTGTTGTTGTTCCTGGGCTTTCGTCACGGATCGGGTCAGCGGTCGGTGGCCCGTAGAAGTGCGTCTTTCCTCCTTTCCAGAAGCCATATAAACAGTGTGTACTATCGCGCCCCCAGACTTAGGGTGTTTGGGCTCATTGCTTTTAGCCGTCGTTGCATGTTTAGGGATCTTCTCTGGCTTCCTCCTTTTATGAGCCATGGAGGTTGAGGGGGCCGTTGAGGAGGGCGTCCAGATAGCCTTTTAGGGTTTAGCCTGGTGACCAGCCTTCGGTTGGATTTTCAGCTTCTTGTGCTAGCGGGAGAAGTTTGGATCGATGATTGAGTCTCGGGCCTGCCGCCAAACCTTATAGATTTTGGAAGACAGCCGTTGAGGAGATCGGGGCTGGTCTGATTTTATTTCCACAACCTTTCCTGATGGGGGAGGAGACCTCTTTAGCGCTGCAGTAGGGGAATTCCTTCGCACCTTATTTAACATTTCGAAGCTGTTCCCAGTTGGAACAGCAGCATTAACTTCTACCACCGGGGCTGGTGGAGTCAATCCAGAGGGGGAGTTGCCCCCAGCCTTCCTTATTCGGCGCCAATGACGACGTCGAGCGCGTCGAGCAGACGGCGTAGAGTCAGTTATAAGAATGGTTTCGTCTTGCTCCCTGTGTGGGTGGGGGGTCGTTGTTGGTGTTAGCCTGTCAAAGACCGATGTCCTTTGTGCAGCGGGAGCGGGAGTCGAAGCTGTTAATCTTGTGAAGATCGATTTCTTGACCGGGGAAACCGCCTTGGCGATTTCGGAGGCAGGAGCGGCCGCTTTCTTAGAAGCAGCCTTCTCTGAGATTGTAGGCCCCATGATGAGTTCGCAAGATTTCTGGCCCAATCTAGAGAAGACCGAGGCGTTGATGTTGGGCGACTTGTTGAGAGGAGCCGCGGTAGGGGTAAGACGATCAAAGACCGACTTCCTGAGAGTTTCCTTTATCAGCACCGGCTCCACGAAGCTTGATGGGGGAGCATAGTCCCAAAGAACAATCCGGTAGTGGCTTGAGTCACTTGGTCCACCGGCATTGTGAACAACGAAGCATCTTGGGGTCCATAGGCTATACCTCCTGGCGAGGCAGAGCGTTGGTCACAATTGCAGTTTGAGCATTTGAAGGACTTCGCGGAAGTAGCAGCCATCGATCCTTTGTTTTCTGCAATAGGCAAGATGCCAATTCTTAGTATTTTGAAACCCAAGGGCAATCATTGGCGAACCGCGATTGGTTCGCGAATCACGACACACGAAGTGTGGAGTGGAAAGAGGAAAAGGTCCCACCGGGCGTGCCAGAATCTGTTCCCCTCCGAACGGACACGCGGGACGTCGGGCCGTCTCGCCTGAGGTTCGGGGCAGATGCCAATATGTGCTATCCGTCCACCTCTCCGAAGATGCCAAGTTGATCCATGGCGCCATGTATCGGAGGTTTAGACGGATGCGTCCGATGTAGCAGACTTCGTCAGATTCCCCCTCGTTTGAGGGGTTTTTTGATTGTGGGGACGCTCTTCCCTGCAGGCGCAAGCCCCTGCAGTTAATTACGCTACCGCATCGCGGTAACAACTTTCTCCTTCTCCAGATGGTCACTTCGTGTCGTGTGTTTTTGTTTTATGTTTTATTGCCCGTGGATCGTTTACGGAGACCGAGTTATGTCGTCGCCCGTAGGGCGTGGACTAGTCCAAATCCGTGTTATCTTAAATTTGGGTTTGGGGGTTTGGTTTGAGGACACGTTAGCCATACTTGAGGCTAAGATCAACTCAAACATTTGTTAAGGATACGTTAGTCTAGTTTGAGACTAAGATCAACTTAACGGGATCGTTTAGATCCGACAAAGGAGCGTTTGGACTCCATTGTTCCAGTTTTAGGGACATAGTGGTCCATCGTATGTGTGGCCGTCGGGACCCATCACCTCTCTGACGACGTTGAAGGATTACAACGACGGATGTCAGAGGAGTTCAGAGATGTACCCTCGAGCCAAAGTTAATTTGGGGGGATTCATAGTCCAGTCTGTTTGAAGGTTTAAGGATACGTTAGCCATCTTTAAGGCTAAGATCAACTTAAACGGGACAAAAGAGCATATGGAGGCTCTATGGTTCTAGTTTAAGGACATTGCGGTCCATGGGTAGTTTAAGGACATTGCGGTCCATGGGTAGTTTAAGGACATTGCGGTCCATGGGTAGTTTTAAGACATCTCGGTCAAGGTTAAGGACGTCATAGTCCATGGGTTTAAGGACTCCACGGTCCGGTATATGCTCCGGATGCTTCACACGGGTTCACTGCCGCGCTAGGCGAGGACCAGGCTTCGCTCTGGATGCTTCACACGGTTTCACTGCCGTGTTCCACAAGGACCAGGATCCGCTCTGGACGTTTTCCACGGGGTCAAAGAGTGACGTTATCCACGTTCCACGTAACCAGGAATTTTGCGTTAGGCATGGGTTTAAGGACCCCACAGTCCATATCATGAGTGGTCATCGGGACCCGTCACCTCTTTGAAGACATTGAGGGATTACAATGCCAAGTATCAAAGGAGTGAAGAGATGTACCCTAGAACCGAGGTGGATTAAATAGTCCCTGGCCCAATTTGGGTCAAGACTTGATCAATTATGTTATGAGCCCATCGGCTCAGTTAATCACAAATTGAGGACTTATGGCCAGCTTGGGCTAAGTCCGGTCAGGTCTGGAATATTGACTTTTTGTTGGTCCATTAAGGGAGAGGCTTTGCCTCTATCCCTTTAGCCAATTGGGCCAAAGCCTAGTGTTAAACACTTCAGAGAGATCAGTGTTGAACACTGGGAATAAAGTTGACAAGTTAGTGTTTAACACTAAAAGAATAATTGGTGTTAAACACCAGCAACAAGGCTTTCAAACTAGTGTTAAACACTAAAACAGATTGGTGTCAAGTACTGGCAACAGAGCCCTCAAATTAGTGTTAAACACTAAGGTATTCAATATTGAACACTGCAAGTAAAGTTTTTGATTAGTGTTGAACACTAAGGCCCAACAGTTGTTTCAGTAACTGGATTCGAGGGTTCCAATTTAGTGTTAAACACTAAGGCAAGAGAGGTCACGTGGCAACACGTGAGAGTGCCTCCCCTTTAATGATTCTGCTGAGATTACTGCATCTTTCAGAGCATCGCGTGTCAGCACGTGACGGGCATTCATATGCTCATTTGTTAGAGCTTTTGTTAAGGGTCACGTGGGTCACGTGAGGGACTGCCTCAAAGGGTTTTCTATGGATCTCTTGGGGGGTCACGTGGTGGCACGTGACCCTGCCTCTATGTATGTCGTTTTTAGAGGATCTGTTGATCTTTTTTCAGGAATTAAATTCCTCGAGCTTTAGATTTCAGAGGAATTAAATTCCTACTTCCTTTCGAAGATTTATATTCTGAAATAGAGTTGAACTCTGAATTTTCTATAGGAATTAAATTCCTCGTATATGTGAAGAACTGAAGAGGGTTAAACCCTTAATAAAAGCTTTCAAGGAATTATACTTCCCATTTTAAAGAATTATAATTAAGGGAATTAAATTCCTGCTGTTTCCACAGAACTATATTCTTAATTAGGGTTAAACCCTATTTCTCTTTGTTCTAAAGGAATTAAATTCCCATGATACAGGGTCAAGCCCTAATTTTATCTTAAAGGAATTAAATTCCTATAGTTCTGCGAGAATTAAATTCTCATGCTTGCGTTCCCTCTCTATGTTTTGGATCTGCATGGCAGGATCTCAACCCACTGAGAATTAAATTCTCAACCTAAAGGGGAGATGTGCACTTTGCAGATCCTCTATCAAAGAGAGAAGAAATATATTCTTCTGTTTTATATATTAGAGTTAAACACTGTTGAGAATTAAATTCTCATTCTTTCAAAAGGCCTTCCCTTTCTTACCTAGGGTTTTTGCAGAAGATCCCAGTATCAAAGCTCTCCTCCTTTTTTCTTTCTGCGTATGTATGTCTCTCTCTATATGTGTGTCTTTGTGTCTCTTGGCTCCTATTTATAGGAGAGGCAGATGAATCAATTAGTTTTGGTAAATCTTTCATGGGATATTTGATTTGCATCCATTGTTCATTTTGGACCTTTGGATTATTGGGTGAATTTTATTCACCATTGGATTTTAAATCCAGAGATTCTCCTTTGTTATTTTGGTTAGATTTAAGGGGGAAATCTTTCCAAACCCGAGATTTTCCCATAGATAGATCACCTCTGAATCTTTAATTTGATTGGTTCCAGATAGCCGCTTTCCTTTGGAAAGATTTGAATTTCTTTCAGAATTTAATTCTGTTGACAAAATGGGCTTTGAAAGCCGGTCACGTGTGCCCACGTGACCCATGGTCACGTGTGAGCACGTGACCCCCTACGGAATGAGCCTTCTTCTTTCCTTTGCGTTCTGTCTTCTGATTGCAGCTTGAACGTCACGTGCTACCACGTGACCCCTGGTCACGTGTGAGCACGTGACCCCTGTCTGGCGCCTCTTTCTGGAGAACGAGTCTGCTGCCTTGAACGTCACGTGCCAACACGTGACTCTGGTCACGTAGGAGCACGTGACTTCTTCTGATGCCTTTTCCTTGACTTGATCAGTTAACCGGTGTGCCTTTGACGCTTGCATTAAAATATCACGTGTCGCCACGTGACCCTGGTCACGTGGGAGCACGTGACTCTTCCTGAAGCCCCTTTTCTTCCACGTAGTCAGGAAACTGAACCTGCCTTGATGACGTTTTTAGGTGTCACGTGCCAACACGTGACTGCTGGTCACGTGTAAGCACGTGACCCTCTTCTGAAGCTTTTCCCAGAAGCTTTCCTGATTTTAAATCAGGAAACATGGAGCAAGTGGATCTTCAATAAAAAACTTGGTGTAGATAGGAAAGTGGAGACTTTCAAAGCTAAACTTGTTGCAAAGGGTTTTCGTCAAAGACCGGGTGTGGACTATGACGAGACCTTTTCTCCAGTGGCTATGCTTAAATCCATCCGGATCATACTTGCCATCGCTGCATATCATGATTACGAAATCTGGCAAATGGATGTTAAGACCACCTTTCTAAACGGTGATTTAGAAGAGTGGGTGTACATGACTCAGCCAGAGGGCTTCGTTGATAGTGGGAGCAGCGGGAAGGTGTGCAAGCTGCTTAAATCCATTTATGGATTAAAGCAAGCGTCGCGGAGTTGGAACATCTGCTTTGACGTCGTTATCAAAGAGTTTGATTTCGTCAAAAACGTAGATGAACCTTGTATCTACAAGAAGGTAGCAGAGAGTAAGGTTGTCTTCCTCGTATTGTATGTGGACGACATACTCTTGATAGGTAATGACATTCCTATGCTGCAATCAGTCAAGCTCTTCTTATCACAAAGATTCTCAATGTAAGATCTTGGTGATGCCTACTGCATATTGGGAATTAGGATCTATAGAGATAGATCCAAACGGATATTGGGATTGTCCCAATCCAGGTACATTGATACCATACTAAAGAGGTTTAGTATGGAAGAATCCAAGCGTGGGAACTTACCCACGATCTCTGGAGTCACTCTCTCCAATGAGGTGTCTCCCAAGACTGATTTGGAGAGAGCTCGCAAGCAAGGGATACCCTATGCTTCGGCTGTAGGCTCTATCATGTACGCGATGTTATGTACCAGACCCGATGTAGCATACTCACTAAGTGTAGTGAGCAGGTATCAAGCTGATCCTGGAGAGAGTCACTAGACAGCTGTGAAGAGCATTCTCAAGTACTTGCGAAGGACTAAAGAGATGCTCTTAGTGTATGGTAACGGAGAACTCCAAGTGGAGTCCTTTACCAATTGGAGCTTCCAGAGTGATAAGGACGACTCTAAGTCACAGTCGGGATTTGTCTTTACCCTTTACGGAGGGGAGGTTAGCTGGAAGAGTTCTAAGCAGGAAACCGTGGCAGACTCGACGATGGAGGCTGAATACATCGCTGCCAACGATGCTGCCAAAGAGGCTTTCTGGATAAAGAAGTTCATTACTGAACTTGGAGTGGTTCCATCCATTGAGCATCCAATACCTTTGTATTGTGATAACAATGGAGCGGTGGCTTTGGCCAAGGAACCCAGGTCCCATCAGCGATCCAGGCATATTCTGAGGCGGTATCACCTGATCCGGGAGATAGTTGATCGCCGGGAGATCGAGGTCAGGAGAGTTGACACGAAGAATAACGCAGTGGATCCACTCACTAAGGCCATTCCCTAGTTACAGTTTGAGAGACTCTTCGGGATGCTCGGTATGCGATACTACAGCAGCTGGCCCTAGTGCAAGTGGGAGATTGTTAGTTGTATGTATGCCCTAGAGGCCAGTATTGTACAGATGATGTATATTATATTGGATGCTTCGACATATATAGAGATGACTTTCTTTCTCGATATGATAGTATGCTATCTGGTTGCTCTTTATCTTAACATGTATACTTGTCTCTTTATACTGTCTTATAGTTACATGTTGGTAAAGCCCTTAGGATGTGTACTTGACTACCTGGACTATGATGCGGATCATACTAGTGGGGACATGGTAGTCCATAAGTACATCCTTCAAGGTCCCTAGTCGTGGGTGTATCGAGACGGGGCATCGATATACCAGTATAGACTAGCGTATACGCTTCTCGACCCATGAGATGGGCGATGGATGATCCCATATCCATTGGTGTTTGACATCAGAGATGGTATACGGGTCACATAATCGAGTTAATGTTTTTTGTCTTCTAGAGGGTCCACCACAAACAAACTTGTATGTATTTCAGAAAGATTTAAACCCCGTGAAAGAGTGAGTAAATGATACTCGTTCGAACAATTCAATACTTTCTAAATTACCCGGAAAGAAACACGAAATCAAAATTCCGATCGAATCACCGACTCCAAAACAATCTCCAGAACATACAGCACTAAATTCAGATTAAAAATACCACAAAAATTATACAAGCAGACAAAATAATTACTGTACAAAAACGATACAGAGATTCATCAGTACGACCGCGGAACCGCGGCCCAAGCAGGCTATTGCCGCGGTTCCGCGGTGGAAACTACTGTTCATGGGTTCGTTTTTCACAGTATTGCTTATATTTTCCTGCTGAATTTTTTAAGTATTTTTAATTCTGAAAAACAACAAGTTTGAAAAAATGTCCAGAGAGTGTCCCAAAAAGCCGTATTTTGTTTCGATCGGGGTTTTAACTTCGCTAAAGTGTCGCCTAATGTTCTAGGTCGGCTCTGATACCATTGTTGGGCTTACCTAGCACCTCATGAAGGGTTTGGAAGCATCACATGTACCAAAGATTATGTTTTAGGCTGCTAAGTAAGCAGACAAAGAATCATTCCTAGAAAAATTAGGGTTTCAAAAACTACACTTCAACACAAGTAGATTAAGCTAGGGTTTTGAGAGTACAACCTTTGTAGCTCCCTACGCTAGACTCCTCGGCTACTTGGGGTTTGGAAAAAGTCCGCTTGAACTTCTCTAGGTCTACGATGATCCACTCGGAGTCCGCTTTGTCCATGCTTGCAACTTCACTTGATCAAGAGAAGAGAATGAAGCTAACACTCTAAACAAGTGGGCAAGACTTGTGTAGAATGATGTTGTGGTGGCTTTTCTCACTTCAAAATCCTAACTTGATGAGTAATTTTCTCACTAGAGAAATCTAGAGATCAAAAGATGAAGGAGGAAGAAGATGGTGGCCTTTTAGAACAAGAGAAAAGATAAAACCTCATGAGAAAATAGAAAATATATCTATATATATTTTTCTTCTCTCATCTCAAACCATGGTTAAACAATAAATATATTATTGAACTTGAGTTAAAACCCAAAAGGAAAGTTAATCCATGGTTAAATGGTGGGTGAGCATGGTTAGGTCAAAGAAGAGTGTAGAAAGAAACCATGAATTATCCTTTCCTTTTTCTTTTTGTTTTAAATCAAATGCAATAATAATTCATATATAAAAAACCATGGTGTGAGTCTTATATTGCCACCATTTTCTTTGTATATACAACCATGAAGGATGATGTATGTATGTATGTGTGCATGCACATCCATATGTGCATGAAACAAAAAAGAATGCAAACATGCATACATCCCAAAAATACAAGAAAGGATTTCTAGTGAGAAACTAATGGTTAAATGATAAATCAACACTTGATTTATCAGTCCGACCATATCACATACGACCCAACCAAAAGCAAGCCGCCCGATTAATATACGGTATCTCATACGCGCATTTTAATCGGGTCCATGCGCATATCGCATACGGCACCACAACGTTTCTCCTGGACTAGGTAACTCCTTTGTGGGACTCTAAGACTCGTTAATACGCCAGCAGTGGGTGATGATCATATCAAGCACCCCCAAGCCGCAAGCGGTCAGCTAAACGTAACGGCCACCCGGGTATTGAGCGATCAGAAGAAAACAAGCGAACCTGCTACAACTCCCGTCGAGCCAACCGGCAACACTACCTGTGCAGTCCGGTCTCCCCGTATGATATGTAGCATATCAAGTCTAGGGGTGGTAAACGTCAGACCCCAATAACCGATAATTCGTGCCGATGTGAGGCTCATAACGGGTCGAGAAACTACTGGTAACACTTACCAGTAAATCTCTGATCAGCCCTGGCCAGGGAATTCCCTGTTACGGCCAATCGAGCACAGTGCAACATCAACCCCCAATACCGGGAGTGACGAAACCCCTCCTATCGCTCATTGCCTCCATGTGACTCGGGACGGTACCCAAAAACCACGTTTTGCATGCCCTCATGGACGTGGTAAGGTGGAAATCAAAGCACAGTGGGAATCACACAAGACTCTATGACGATCTCGGGTCTACAGACTAACCTGCACTAGTGTCACCTGAGAACTGCCATCTGACGTGAGGTATAATACCATCTGGGAGTTCTCGGCGAGTCCGTCCAGTGTACCCAGTCTCCACTGAGCACCCGTATACCATCTCTGATGTCAAACACCAATAGATATGGGATCATCCATCGCCCATCTCATGGGTATACGCTAGTCTATACTGGTATATCGATGCCCCATCTCGATACACCCACGACTAGGGACCTTGAAGGATGTACTTATGGACTACCATGTCCCCACTAGTATGATCCGCATCATAGTCCAGGTAGTCAAGTACACATCCTAAGGGATTTACCAACATGTAACTATAAGACAGTATAAAGAGACAAGTATACATGTTAAGATAAAGAGCAACCAGATAGCATACTATCATATCGAGCAAGAAAGTCATCTCTATATATGTCCAAGCATCCAATATAATATACATCATCTGTACAATACTGGCCTCTAGGGCATACATACAACTAACACACGTGCTGACACGTGATGATTCCTTAGCTTTTTAAAAGGCAGAATTAAATGCTGAATAAAATGTTTAATCAAGAGGGTCACGTGCCAACACGTGACAGGTTCCTAAACTCTTTAATTGATAGAATTAAATTCTATTTAATAATCAAATAAAAGAGTCACGTGCCAACACGTGATAGACTTTTAAAAGCCTTCTGAAATAATAGAATTAAATTCTAATTAAGGGAAATCGAAGACCCTAACTAGGAAAATATTTCTTTAAATCTTTCCAAACAAAAAAGATGGTGCTCGGTAAATTAGAGCACTGATTAAAAATGACCAATTTATTAAAAAAATATACAAGGAAAGATTTCCCTGAAATTCACCAAGAATAACAAACAGAATATCTTTTGGATTAAAAATCCAATGGTGAATAAAATTCACTGAGTGATCTAAAAGATCATGTTAGTTACAAAAACAACCAAAATCTTTCAATGAAAGATTCACTAAACAAATTGATTCTTTTCTTTCTCCTATAAATAGGAGCCAAGAAAAGAAGAGAAGGGATCTTTGGAATTTTGATTTTCTGAAGAAAAACAACAACAGAGAGAAAAGAGAGGAGAATTTAATTCTCAAGAGAGAAAAGAAGTTCCTTTCAGTGGAAAGAAACCCTAGGTGAGAAAGGGGAAAGAGATCTAAGCTTCATAAAACAAAAGGAGAATTTAATTCTCAATTTAAGAGTTTAACTCTTCTGAATAAGAACTTAGTTCTTCCTTTGATTGAAGATCTACAGAAGCAGATCTCCCCACAGATTAAGAATTTAATTCTCATCGGGGAGATTCTGCCATGCAGATCTAAAATTTAGAGGGAGAATTTAAGTTTAAGGAATTTAATTCCCCTAAACAGAACTAGGGTTTAACCCTATATAAGAATTTAATTCTCCCAAATTCACAGGAATTTAATTCCTCCAAATGAAACTAGGGTTTAACCCTACATGAGAATTCAATTCTCCCAAATAAGAATTTAATTCTTCCATATACATAGGAATTTAATTCCTCTAAAACAGAATTAGGGTTTAACCCAACAAAGAATCTAATTCTTAAAATAAGAGACTTAAAGCATGCATGTAAAGAACATGGTCACGTGGTAACACGTGACCCCTCTCCACAAAGATCAGAAAAGAGCGAACAAGACTAGGTCACGTGCCCCCACGTGACCCATTAACGGACCCCTCAAAATAAGAAGGAATTAGCCCAAAGGCAATGCCTCACGTTCTCCCACGTGACCTTCAAAACAAAGAAAATAAAGGCAAAGGCAGTACTGATTTTTGGCTCTCTCACGTGTCCTCACGTAACCCCTAATAAACACTTTAGTAATCAATATATGGATATCCATCATGTGCCAGCACGTGATGGCCAGAAGATCAGAAGTGTTTAACACTCATTTGCAGATTTGAGAATAAAATAAAGGAGCTCTGGCCCCATCTCAGGCGCCTCACGTGACCCTACGTGACCCCGTCCTTTCTAGTGTTTAACACTGTTTTGAGCATTTTGTCTCCAGTGTTTAACATTGTTTTGAACATTTTGTCTCCAGTGTTTAACACTGCTTTAAATACATCACGTGAGGACACGTGACCGCCAGATGTCCTTTAGTGTTTAACACTTTTCTAAAACCAGCTTAGCCCAAATTGGCCAAGTTTTTCAGAGGCAAATATCCCATTCAAATGAGCCTTAAAATCCAGGGCTATAATGTTTAATGCTCAAAGATACTATGTTCTCATAGCCCTCAAACTTTTGTTTAGCATTGATAAATAATGAGGGGTTGAACCCAGACAAATGTTCAACAGGCCAACAAAGGGCCAACATTCCAAACTTAATTGGATTTAGCCCAAATTGGCCATAAGTCCTCAATTCAGATTTAACTGAGCCAATGTGCTCATAATCTAATTAATTGATCTTAGTTCCAAATTGGACTACAAATCTCCCAATCAACTTTGGTTCAAGGGTACATCTCTGAACTCCTCTGATATTTGTCGCTGTAATCCTTCAACATCTTCAGAGAGGTGATGGGTCCCGACAACCATACATTTCATAGACTATGACGTCTTTAAACTGGACTGTGATGTCTTTAAACTCACGGACTATGATGTCCTTAACCTTGACTGTGATGTCTTTAAACTCACGGACTATGATGTTCTTAACCTGGACCGAGATGTCCTTAAACTAACAATGGACCACCACGTCCTTCAACTGGTAATCGACCGCAATGTCTCTAAACTAAACAATTGAGTCCAAATGCTCTCTTGTTGGATCTAAAGGATCATGTTAAGTTGATCTTAGTCTAAGATTAGACTAACGTATCCTTAACAAATGTTAAGTTGATCTTAGTCTTAAATGAGACTAACGTATCCTTAAACCCAACCCCCAAACCCAAATCTAAGAAGATACGGATTTGGACTAATCCACGCCCTACGGGCGACAACATAAATTAGTCTCCGTATACAATCCACGGGCAACCAAAAACAAAACAAACACATACGACACGAAGCGACCATCTGGAGAAGGAGAAAGTGGTTACCGTGATGCGGTAGCGTAATTAACTGCAAGGGCTTGCGCCTGCAGGGAAAAGCGTCCCCAAAATCAAAAACCCCTCAACGAGGGGGAATCTGACGAAGTCTGCTACATCGGCCGCATCCGTTTAAACCTTCGATGCATGGTGTCAGAAATCAACTTGGCATCTTCGGAGAGGTGGACGGATAGCACCAATTAGCATCTGCCCTCGGAATTCAGGCCCCGACGTCCCAACGTCCAGGTCGCCTCTTTCAGCGGGGAACAGGAACGTCTAACCTGTCGAAGACTGACTTTCGAGTAAGGGAAGCACTTGTGATGACCTCACCCACAGCAGGAGTTGGGAGGACTATTCTTTTTGGGCTTTCTCAAGTATCGCGAGCCTTTTTACGGGCCCCCTTGAGCTTAGGCTCATCCTGTCGAAGACTGAGGCGCTGGAATTAGACGACCCGTTGATAGGGGCCATAGTAGTTGCAAGCCGATCGAAGACCGATTTCTTCGAGGCCTCTTGTGATGGCACTGAAGCATTGAAGTTTATTGGCATGGGCATGGTCCCGAAGAACAGTCCAGTGGTGACCTGAGTCACCTACTCCACTGGCATTGTGAAGATGGAGGTCGCTTGGGGCCCGTAAGTTACTCCTCCAGACGGGGCGGAGCGGGAGTCGTTGTTGCAGTTAAAGCAGCTGAAAGCCATTGATCTTCTTTTCTCTTCTGCACGGAGCAAGACCCTAAATCTTAGTACCTCGAATCCATAGGCAACCATAGCAGACCGCGATTTGTTCGCGAAACACGACACATGAAGTGTGGAGTGGAAAGAGGAAAAGGACCCACCGGGCGTGCCAGAATCTGTTCACCGCCGAAAACCGAGAAGACAAACGTCTCGCCTGAATTTGGGGGCAGATGCTATTTGGGTTTATCCGTCCACCTCTTCGAAGATGCCAAGTTGATTTATGGCACCGTGCATCGAGGGTTTGGACAGATGCGGCCGATGTAGCAAACTTCGTCAGATTCCCTCTCATTGTGAGGGGTTTTTTATTGTGGGGACGCTCTTCCCTGCAGGCGCAAGCTCCTGCAGTTAATTACGTTATCGCGTAGCGATAACCAATTTCTCCTGCTCCAGAAGGTCACTTCGTGTCGTGTGTGTTTGTTTTGTTTTAGGTTGCCTGTGGATTGTATACTGAGACTAATTTATGTTGCCGCCCGTAGGGCGTGGATTAGTCCAAATCCGTATTTTCTAAGATTTGGGTTTGGGTTGGTTTATGGATCGTTAATCTCATTTGAGATTAATATCAACTTAAATGTTTGTTAAGGATACATTAGTCTAATTTTGGACTAAGATCTACTTAACAAGGTTTTAGGATCATTTAGATCCGATGACAGAGCATTTGGGCTCTAACGTTTTAGTTTAGGGATATTACGGTCCATTGGGTTTAAGGACATCATAGTCCATAGATTTTAAGGACCTCATAGTCCATAGAGTTTAGTTTAGAGACGTTGCGGTCCGTTGGGTGTAAGGACATCATAGTCCATAGAGTTTAGTTTAGGGACGTTGCGGTCTGTAATTAGTTTAAGGACATTACGGTCCATAGTTAATTTAAGGACATTATGGTCCAGAGATTACCATTTTTGAGGTGAGGATTTAGTGTAAGGAAATTACGGTCCATTGGGGTGTGCTCATGGGTTTGGGAGAGTACCAAAAGAGCTGTTGGTTGCCGAGACCCTCCATCTCTCTGAAGACGTTGAAGAATTACAATGACATGTATCAGAGGTATGGAGAGATGTACCCTTGAACCGAACTCCAGATTGAAGGGAGAGATTATGGTGGGACGAACATCATCTTAGATGCCAGGAGTTCAATAGCTATTTTTGAGACTCAGATCAATTTTGAGAAAACCTGAGTATAATGAGGGCTCGGCTGATTGATGACCAAAAAGGGTTTTGGCTTTAGGAGACTTGGTTAATTTGGGCTAATGTTGGCCTCTCATAGTGTTAAACACTAGTATATGCTCAGCGCTCGCGTGCTCCCACGTGAGGCCTTAAAGTAGTGTTAAACACTAAAAATTTGAGGCGCTCACGTGGGGTCACGTGAGGCGCTTGAAGTAGTGTTAAACACTAAAAATTTGAGGCGCTCACGTGGGTTCACGTGAGGCGCTTAGAGTAGTGTTAAACAATAAAAATTTGAGGCGCTCACGTGGGGTCACGTGAGGCGCTTGAAAGTTGGCACTGTTTCTTTGGGTTTATTCCCTTGTTCTTTTCTGAGCGCTAAGCACTATTGGGTCATATGGGATCACGTGAGTCGCCCCAAAAATAGGATTTATTCCCTCTTCTCTTTTATAAGTGCAGAGCACTTCTCAGGAGTCGCGTGAAGCGCCCCAAAAATACGGTTTATTCCCTTTTCTCTTTTATAAGTGCTGAGCACTTCTTAGGAGTCACGTGGGGTCGCGTGGCTAGATCTCAGTCTTTCCCTTTTTGTTCCTCAAAAGTGCTCACGTGGGAACACGTGAGCTTTTATTGTATTGCATTGAACACTAATATGCATGGAGCTCTTGATCTGAGTATTGTGAATTTCAGGTCCCTTATTTTTATAAGAATTAAATTCTTTTATAGGGTTAAACCCTAGTTTTATCAGAGGAATTAAATTCCTATAACTTCTTGTAAGAATAAAATTCTTAGAACTTAGTTCTTTCCCCCAGGTTTGAATCTACAAAACAGAATCTCCCCGATGAGAATTAAATTCTCAACTTGTGGGGAGATCTGCTTTTGCAGATCTCAACCAGAGTAAGAACTATGTTCTTTGAGAAGAGTTAAACTCTTGGTTTGAGAATTAAATTCTCTTTTTGTTTTGCTTACCAAGGGGTTTTCCTCTCCGTTTTCTGTATTTTTGAACTTGAAGTTTATGGCGGGGTTCCTCTGTTCAAGACTTAAAGTCTTAGGTCCTTTATATAGGGGAGGCAAGTTTGTTGATTCAGTTAAGGAAATCACTCATTGAGAGATCCCTGATTTGTCTGGGGATTTTATCCACCGTTGGATCTTTGATCCAAGGACTCCTGTTTTACAGAAGACATTTTCTTGTTTTTTAACAAGATTGGGAAAATATTTTCCCATACAGAACTTATTCAGTATCTTGGTGATTTTTAATCACCATTGGATCTTTGATCCAACGGTGCTCTGATTTACAGAGCACAATCTTTCTTATTTAGAATGATTTGAGGAGTATTTCCTCAATCAGAATTTAATTCTGTAATTTGATAATTCATCATATTCGTTGGATCTTTGATCCAATGGTGGAGAACGTTTAGTTCTGGCGCTGGCGCTCTCGTGCTTTGTACGTGAGGCGCTGCCTCAGAGATTTTTAACTCTTGGACGTCGTCTAAATAACATCTATTCGGGTTATTTAGACGACGTTAAAAAGTTAGAACGGATATCAATAACCCATATTTTTCCCTCGCTGGAAACTTTCCAAGATTGGATTTTTTCCAAGTTTAAAATCTTCAGAAAATCATCCAAGCGATTATGTGGACCCTCTAGAAGAACGATACCCAAACTCGACTTTTTGGATCGCGGAACCGCGGTCATACCCTAAGGTTTGCGGCAGTTCCGCGGCGACATGAGTGAGGCATGGGTCGGCCCATCTACGGATGGTTCATAAATGTTGTGGCATGTTCTGGGTACTTTTTGAACTCCGCTCAAGTGTTGAGCTCGTTGGGAAATTTTGGGTGTTTGTTTATTCGATCGAAAAGTTTAAAATCGTCTAGCTATCTGTGATTGTGATACAATATTTCGAATCCACATAATTAGTTATGAGACAACTAGTTTGAATTTTATAAATCTAGCAAGTTAGTCTCATTTGATCGGTAGCCACGAGATTTTGATGTTGATCAAAAGTCCGTCGCAATTACGTAGTGTACGCAGATACTCGCCGGGTAACCTTACTAGATAGCCACGCCCCATAGCCCCGACCAAGTGACTGTAGGAGAACCCCGTCGCCAAAAGCATCTGTTCGGGTGCTCGTGGTCGCGGTGTTCCGCCTTAGTGCATGTAACACCTTAGATTGTGTTTTGTAGCTAATTATATTTTAATGTATGGATTTTAATAAAAAGTTTACAAAATTAAGTTTTTAATATTTTATCCTATTTTATGAGTATTTTATTAGAATTTTTCTAGGCACACACACTTGTGCATGTTAACTAGGGTGTTAATTTGGAGGTTAACCATGATTAGCAATCATGGTTAGCTAACCATTTTTCTTAAGCTAGTTTTATAAATTATATTAAGTATGCATGGTGGTTTTAAAATGAAAAATGAATTTAAATGGAATTTTTATTTGGTTGAATGGTTGACTTGAGAGAGAGAAATGGGCATGGGGCAACATGGCTTGTGCCATGCCCATTTAATGAAGTGAGAGAGTGAGAATGGGAGGGGTCTTTGTGTTTGCTCTCACTCTCACAAATTTCTCTCATTTCCTCTCTTTTATCTTGTTTTCTCACACACACACTCACCTGAAGGCAGCAGCAGCACCAGAGGCCAGCAACAGCAACACCAGAAGCAGCTTCAGCAGCTCACAGCAACAGCATCAGCAGCAGCTGCAGAAGCAAGCAACAGCAGCAGCAACTGTAGCAGCAGCAGCCCCAGCCACCACAGCAGCTTTTATCCACTTCTTCACCTGCTCTCTATGGTTCTCTAGGGTATATTTTCTGAACCCATCTCTCTTTTGCTTAGCTTGTGTGCTAATTAGCTTCGATTAGTGTTAAATAGCGAGTTTAGTGCTAATTAAGGTGATTTAGGTGGAAATTTGGTTAGAATGTGAGTGTGTTAGCTAACCTAGCTTATTTTAGTGTTATTAAGGTCACTTCAACTGAGAATTTACCCAGATTACACTAAAATACCATAGGATTTGTGTTTTGTGCAAAATCTGTGTTTTAAAAGCGATAATTTAGCATTATGTGATCTGCTATTGACCCTGACCCTCCAGAACAAAATTGAGGAAAATGGAACATGCTTATTAGATCAGGACTACACCACCAGAACACGAGCCCCTAATTCCCAAACTTGGCCGCAATTTTAATCCATATAGCCGCAATTTGCGGCCAGGAAGGGGGGTGGGGTCTTGGGGTTTTGGCTACTGTAGTCTGCTATGATTTGTAGTGTTTTGGCATGTCTAGTTTTGTAATTTTTGTCCTGTGGGAAAATCTGGGGCAATATATCGTTTTTCATGTCCGTTATGTTTGCGCGATACGCGCGATACGTGAGTGGGTTCTGTGATCCAGCGTATCGCGGCGTGTCGCGATGGTCTTAGACGCGTATACACACGATTCAGCGTATCGTGCAACCGCGCGTTTAGTTCGGGACGCGAGTTTCTCGTTTTGGTTCGATATCACGTTTTGCGGAATATTTGGCTTATATATGATTTCCATTTCTTATTTGCAGGTTTGCAGGTTGGGACTACGGACACTGCTACAGGGGGAGCAGATGGTAGGATTCACCTAGCGTGGAGCGTAGGTGAGTAGATTTAACATCTACAGGGGAATCGCCCGCATGGCGTTAAGCGTCTGGGATAGGATTCTAATACTTGTCGCATATTCTACGTCATTGTTAGAATTGCGCCTTTACTTTATTTCCTTGATATAGTTATACTGTGACTAGCAGCCGTAGGATACTGCACATATTCTTGACGGTTCATGTTGCACGAGCACGGATTGTATGCTACACACACACCGTCAATAATTGCCATGTCACACACAAACCATTATAGACATTATATTGCTTGGTTAGGGACCTTGTGACATTGATTCATACTGCTTATCACATATGACATTACCATACCTATATACCTATAGAGTATCGTACCATTAGTGATAGGTACACATACCCTTTACGATACATCTACAAGTATACCTTACTCATATTTTTCCTATACCCAGGGGGGTTATACGACATCGGTTCTTATAGGTAGATACCTATACATTGCTACACCTGTATGTTACACACATATTCAGTTACTGTTACATAATTACCTTTACTGATGTTACTTAGCTGTACCTTATTGGTTTCGCATACATCTGGTTTCAGCTACATATTCTCATTTATATGCTCGCATTTCAGATATCGCATACATTTATTCCTGGATTTACGCATTGTTTATTTGGATTTTACATGATGCTTTCTGGATTCGTGAACCGCGGGAGTTCATGAAATTATGCATACATTGAAAAACCCGGTTTCCTTGATATGATATTTGCGCATCCACCATGAGTTTTATCGGTGCTGATTTATATATACCCCTACGAGGAGGCGTCGAGGCCGTAGAGGGTACATGGTGGGGCCTGGTATGGTTCCCCTCGGCAAGAAGATCGATGGATTTTGCCGATTGAGCCTGGAGGCGGGCGAGTACCTACCGGTGACAGTACTAATGACTCGGCGGGAATCATGGAGATACCGTTGGGAGTCATGCACGTATGCATACGTCGAAAGGCGAGGGTCAGAGCTAGGCACTCATGCTTTCGGGACAGCGTATGATACGTACTTATCAGGATCTCTGTGTCAATTCTTGGCACATTGTTTTAATGATATTTCTTTTAAAACACCTTTGTATATATAACAGGGGATTTAGCCGTTGCTATATATACCCTTACACCAATATTAGTGGAATGGGACGCTAATATATGTGTATTGACCCCATCATATTTATTTCTGCATATATATTTATTTAGGATGTTAGAAATTTACTCGAGATTTCGACTTGGGATATAGGTTATTCATTGAGATTGGATATTGGATATGAAAGAGATTGTTGAGTTGTGCATTCGAGATATAGGAGAGCTATTCGATATTGTACATTGAGGTGATGTGAGACTTATATGATGTGAGAGCCCAGTTTGGGGGCTGATTTGAGGAATTGTCGATTTGAGTGTCTTGATGGATTGTGATCCTGCCATGATGTCAGGTTTCCGTGGAAATGACATATTCCACCCCATACCTCACACTTATCTATTTCATGCACAGTTTCATATATTGGTAGTACCTGTTAGTGTACCCTTATGATAGTTGCATATCTACATTCTCATATCCCTATTGCATGGTTATTGCATACTATTGTCATGTTATTATTGCTTCACATATTGATTGTACATGCTAGTGTACTTTCCTTTATTCAGCATTTGCATGACCTGTTATTACTGTAATCGCATATCTTAGATTCATGTTGTACGTACATTCCTGCGATTACCTGCATATGTTATCTACAATTCACAAGTTGGAAACTCACCCGCGTTGTGCCACAGGTGTTTCAGGTTGTTCCCCAGAATAGTCGAGGCAGGCTATTAGCTATTCAGCTATTCATCTATCATCTTTTGCTACAGATATTGCATCGGCTCACAGTTTACTATTTTGCTAGGTGGGTTAGATGATTATCTGTATTTCATATTGTACATTCGTTGTATCTTGTACTCTCCATCTACTATTATGTTGTTGACTTAGAGACTTGGTGAGGACGATATTGTATATTATTTGTGGATTTGTTATCTTCTATATACAGCTTTCTCTCTATTGTCTTTATTTCTTCGCTACGGCGTCGTATATTTGTATTGTATTCATCTTGGCTAGTTTCTACAAAAAGAAGGTGTTGCCAAAATTTTATAGAAAGAAAGTAGGACTTTTAAAGAATTTGGGTTGCGATTTCAAATGTTTCAAAAACTTATATTATCTTTTCCGTATTTTTATGGTTTAGATTTCTGGGTTTTGGCTTTCTTTTACTACGTTACGTCTTAGGGCGTTGCGTAGTACTAGGGCCGTCACGGGCCAATTTTGGGTCGTGACAAAGTTGGTATCAGAGCGCTAGGTTTTACCTTTCGGAGTGTAGGATGACCTTAGTATGATGGAGTAGGTAGCTTAAGCAAAGTAACGTAGTGTGTGTATGTCTGCAGCATACCCACGATGCGATACTTCG
The DNA here is from genome assembly GCA_030015575.1 of Agapanthus africanus. Classification (NCBI taxonomy): domain Eukaryota; kingdom Viridiplantae; phylum Streptophyta; class Magnoliopsida; order Asparagales; family Amaryllidaceae; genus Agapanthus; species Agapanthus africanus. The sequence goes on along the minus strand of JASDDO010000031.1, from coordinate 270,860,170 downwards.
CCTAAAGTGACCTAAGTACAAATTTTCTTGAAATTCTTTCCTTGATGATTCATATCCTTGAGAATCGATTTCCTTGTTCTTATCGAATCTTATCTCATATCTATTGATAGCCTTGCCACCGATGACTATGGGGACTCAGAGTGATGCAGCGAGGGCCGAGGTCAGAGTTGGTTCGGGTGAGACGAGTACTGACCAGGATGGCACTATAGTTGCACAGGTGCAGACGGATCAACCTACAACATATACTATTGATAGGCTTGTGGCAGAGATGCAGGACTTCCGCCAGACTATGAGTTCATTGGTTGATGTCATTCGGTGTTAGTTATTTGTATGCCCTAGAGGCCATTACTGTACATACGATGTATATTGTAGTGGATGCTAGGACATATATGGGGAGGACTTTCTTGCTCGACATGATAGTATGCTATCTGGTTGTACTTTATCTAAACATGTACTCTGATTGTCTCTATATTACATGTTGATAAAGCCCTTAGGATATGTACTCGACTACTGGGACTATGATGAGATCATACTAGTGGGGCCATGGTAGTCGACGAGTACATCTTATAACTGTTCCCAGTCGAGGGTGTATCGAGACAGGGCATCGATGCACCAGAGTAGACTAGCGTATACGCATCTTGACCCATATGATGGGCGATGGATGATCCCATATCCATCGGTGTTTGACATCAAGGATGGTGTACGGGTGCTCAGTGGAGACTGGGTACACTGGACGGACTCGCCGAGAACTCCCAGATGGTATTATACCATACGTCAGATGGCAGTTCTCCGGTGACACTGGTACAGAGTAGTCTGTTGACCCGAGATCGTCATAGAGTCTTGTGTGGTTCCCACTGTGCTTTGATTTCCATCATACCACGTCCAAGAGGGCGTGCAAAAAGGTGGCTTTTGGGTACAGTCCCGAATCACATGGAGGCAATGAGCGATAGGAGGGGATTCGTCTCTCCCGGTATAGGGAGTTGATGTTGTGCTGTGTTCGATTGGCTATAACCGGAAATCCCTGGCCAGGGTTGCTGAGATTTACTGGTAAGTGTTATCAGTAGTTTCTCGAACTGTTATAGACCTCATATCGACACGACTTATCGAGCTACTAGGGTCTGACGTTTACCACCCCTAGGCGAGATATGCGACATATCAGACGACGAGACCGGACTGTACGGGAGTGTTACTGTTTGGATTCACAGGAGAAGTTACAGGCTTGCTTGTTGATCTTCTGAGCGCTCAATACCTGGGTAGCTGTTACGTTTAGCTGACCGCTTGCAGCTTGTGGGTGATTGATATTATCATCACCTGCTGCCGGCGTATTGACGATTCTTTAGAGTCCTACACAGAGGTTTCTTGACTCAGGCAAAACGAAGTAGGAGCACATATGTGATATGTGCGGGACCGAGGATAATGCGATATGTGATACCGTATTCTATTCTCGCGATATTTGATATCAGCCGGGTCATCGGATCAAGTGTTGATTCGATGAATCGGTACGGATAAATATTAGTCGGTTATATGCGATATAGCCGGATTGTCGGATCAAGTGTTGATTCGATAATTTAATGTATAATAATGTATATGATATATTAAATTGCATTAACTAATATTTGCTCACTAAAAGATTCTTTTTCTCACTCGGATAATACATTGATATATTTGCGATATATGTTAATTGTATTATTTTATTTGGTTACAATAAATATTATATATGTGATATATAATATTATAACATGATATGATAAATAATGCAACTTGTTTAGTAGAGATTAAACATGGTTAGGGTTTGATTAGGGTTAAGGCTTTCTAGAAGTTTCTAGAAGTTTTCTTTCTTTGTCTTTGTTAAGATATTATGCTAGATATTTCCTTAACCCTAACCAAACCTTTAACCTTAGTCTATTCTCTACAATGGTTAAGTGAACCATGGTTGCATAATTCTATCATATTATCATTTTCCTATTCATCACAAAAGAATGATGAATATTGTTCATCATCTTCTTCCTTCTTCTTCTTTGCTTGAAATCCTTTCTTGCTTTGATTTTTGTGATGGATAAATATGAGAAAAAGATAAATAAAGAGAGCAAAAATCCTACTTCATCATCCTCATCTTCCCTTGCCATTTAGATGAGGGTGTTCACATCATTTCATGAGTGTTAGCTTGTGTTAAAGAAACTTCAAGGTAGATCATCTTAGTATCGAAGATCGGAAGCAAAGGTTGCGTCTTTCTCTTCGTGGAACCTCTCGAGAGTCCGGATCCCGATGATCGCAGCGAAGGGACCACAACACGGAGCATATGAAGTGAAGGACCGGATCTACAAAGGTTGTAATCCCTCTCACTTAGTGTTAAAATGTTTAGCATGGTTGTTTTCGCCTAATCTCTAGTTTAAAGTTCCGTATTCGGGTTGTTCGGTACGGCTAAAATTTTAATCGGGCATGGTTGATGCCTCGTAGACCCTTGTGCGCGTGCCTAGCAACCGTACAGTGGTATCAGAGCCAAGCTAGAGCTTTAGGCGAAGTCTAGACGAAGTTTAAAGTCCGATCGAAACCCGAAACCCCGTTAAAACCCGCTCTCTGGACTTTTTCCAAAAACTGGGATTTTTCCAAATTAAAAATGCTTAAAAAATTCAGCAGGGAATTATAAGAATTACGGCGCAAAATTTTTTCCATGAACAGTAAAAAGTGCGGCGGAACCGCGGCAGAAGCATGCCTTCTGCGGCGGTTCCGCGGCACATTGATGACGTCATCATTCACTGTTTGCACAGTAACTCTTATTTTATTATGCTGGATTTTCTGGGAATTTTTAATATTTATTCAAGAGTTGAATTTTTCTGGGGTTGTTTTGGGGATTCGATATTTCGACCGGGATGTCTAATTTTGTCTATGTGGTTGTCCGGATAATTTTTAGAAACTGTTAAAAAGTTCGAACGGATATCAATAACTCACTTTCTCCCCTGTCGGAAAATTTTTCAAAAGTTGGATTTTTTCTCGTGTTTAAGAATGTTCTAAGTCGTGCAAGTAACGCGATGGACCCTCTAGAATACAACAAACCTTAACTCGATTATGTGACCGTCTTGAACTGCCTTTTGAACCTTAGGGTTTGGGGCAGTACGGCGTGCCACATGTGAGGCGTTGGCTTGACCCTTCTACGGCTGGACCATTGGTACTGTGGCATGTGATGGATGTTTTTTAAACTGATTTCAAGTGTTGAGATATATTGGGGAAATCTTGGGTGCTTGATGATTCGATCGGAAAGTTTAACTTTTTCTATTTATCTGGAATGTGATACAATAATTGGAATCCACAGGTAATTATGAGATAACTAATTTGAATATTATAAACATAGCAGTTCAGTCTCATTTGATCGGTTGCCACGGAATTTTGATGTGATCAAAAGTCCGTCGCAATCACGTAGCGTACGCGGATACTCGCCGGGTAAACTTAATAGACAGCTACACCTCTTAGCCCCGACCAAGTGACTGTAGGAGAACCCCGTCGCCGAAAGCATCCGTTCGGGTGCTCCCGGTTGCGGTGTTCCGCCTTGGTGCACTTCGTCGACGGTATCGGGGGTGCGGCCGTCTACTAAAGTTTGCGACGAGCATTCGATCAGGATGTCGGGAATCTTGTTGAATTGCCCGACTTGATATTGAAAAAAGTTTATAATTGTTAGGCATGTGATGTCTAAGGAATTCATTTGGTTAGGCATGCGATGTCTAAAGAGGTTGCGGATTCCAACTGTTGTAGTTTTACACTTTCTTTTCTGTGACCGTAAGCGTAGTATGTGGTGTATCGCCGGCTTCGTTGCTATACATCAACGACAATCGGGATACGCATACTTGCTTACGTTGATGATATGAGATATTATGTGTTGCTGTGATATGTTGTATTGGATCGTCGCGTTTGAATAGCCGGGGGTTTTATGTGAGATGAGAGTTTTTCTTTTTCATTCATGTAAAATTCATATGTATGTAATATTCTTTTATTGGGGCACTTCCAGGTAGCGGAAGATGTCACCGTTGTATATTATTTACTTTTCCGCATTAGGTAGACCCAAGGCGGGGAGCACAAGTAACCGGGTTCTAGGGTCCAGTGGGAGACCATCTCGAGGAGTCGAGACCGGGTCTCCTAACCCTAGAATTGGCAGTGTTACTTGCCGCTCTCGTAGGGGTCTAGGGATGTGGGTTTGGCTATTCATCGCGACCGTGGAATCCGTGTTTTATACAGGCTCGTATTGAAAACACGGACGTCCTAGTATATCCAATATTTCATATATGTTCTTCTGCTGCAATATTCTGTGATGAGATCATATTACTGCCTGAGACGAATGTTTATGTTTTATATATATGAGATATATGTTATATTGCAGATTTCGTTTCAACTGTGATGCTTGTGAAGCAAAATAAAATGGGACTTCATTAATAAGATTAATGAAATAAAAGAAACCTAAGATGTTGTAGAAACTTGTTTAAAAACTGGTAGCTACAGTTCTTGCTTTGCATAGCGGTGTTCCTTGTAGAACATCCAGCACCTTATTCGATAAGGAAAGGACCGAGACCCTTTCACCGGGAGTGACTCCTTTAGCAATAACTGGCAGATGCTACAAACTCGGTTTGTCTTTTGATTTCTTCTATAGTTCTTGCTTTGCATAGTGATATATATGATATATCCTGCACCTTATTCGATGAGGAAAGGGCCGACGATCCCTTCACCGGGAGTGACCCCTTTAGCAAAACTAGAAAAGCCTCAAAACACTCCATTTAAAATCACTCGATTCTACAACGATATCAAGTTCATTACGCAAAGGGTTTTCATAAAAACCTGTCATAGCCCTCCGTCATTTCAGATAAGTAGTAGTTAGTATTCGTGCTACGTTTGTTGGCCTGCGTCAAGGCGTAGTGTGCAGTAGCTAACTAGTATTTATCTACTAATGCATATGATGCAGATTGAGTTAGGGTAGTCGTGCGACTTTGTTGGCCTGCGTCAAGGGTCGTGCGGGTGGGTTTAATTCAATCAAGAAATGACGGGTTGAACTTGACTAGCGCACTGTGGTTTGTTGGCCTGCGTCAAGGTCATGGGACGCTAGGGGCAAAATATTATTGGGAATTTCAAGTGTTGAAATTTGCAATGAGATTGCATACCTTCTATTAGATAGTTGGATCCCGATACCCGCTGCGAGTAAGAGTTACTCCTGGGAGAGTTTTATACATTACAATTAGCCGAATAAGTAGGTGTCTAGAAAGGTGTTAACGGGGTTACGCCTCTGGGAAAACGAGGTTTACTTTAATTAGGTTCGTGCGAAAGCACGGGGGACCTCCCTCAAAGTACCGACACTGGCCTGGCTGAAAGATTGGCGAACTTGTAGCGTGTAATTAATCCCGGCTAGTCTTTCCTTTTAGGGTTTGAAGGAAGATTTGATTAAAACAGTGGGAGACATCCTGATTAGATATTTTAGATAACCAATCTAATCTTGCAAGAGCATACGCTGAGTGTTTTCTTCTCTCTCTCTCCAGATAGCGACCATATCACGCCTTAATCAAGATAATAAAACGGATATATTGACCGAACCCGCTTGTTATACTGAGCTGGGGAACGTTGGTCCCGCTCCAACTTATAATTGTTATAGGACAGAGCAGGAAATTGGGGAATACCAGATTTCCCGTACCGCCCAAACGAAGAAAGTGCATGCTGATGCATCATCTTCGGGTGTGTTCATTACACAGAACTGTTTCTCAGTATCTTTTACGTCCTGGGTATGTGATACCGGATCAGGATCCCGTATATGTAATCTGTTACATAGGCTACAGAAAGGTAAAGAACTGAGAACGGATGATAAGATTCATGAGACAGAAAACGGTGCAAGTGTTGCAGCCAAGTCTGTTGGTCACTGTCACCCTGTATTACCAGAATACATTGATTCTGAACAAATGTTATTAGATACCGAACCTGATATACAAATTCATATCAGTCTCTTTATTAGTAAAGAAAGGATATAATTTTGTATTGTTGGATAATGTTTTGAACATTTCCTATATCAAGAGTTGATCGGTTCAGGCACGTTATCTAAAAGCATTGATGTTCTAAATCAAACTACAGTTCTTAGTATACGGAACACACACAAGAGGAAGAGTTCAGAAATGAATGAATCCTTCTTGAGGTATTGTAGACTAGGTCATATCAATGCGACCCGACTGGCTAAAGTTACATTTAGATGCATATTTAAATTAGTTTGAATTTACATCTTGTGAAACTTGCCTGTCATGTCACAAAGATAAGATGACCATAGCTCTGTTTATTGGAAACAGAGAAAGAGTTAGTGAACTTTTGGGATTGATACATGCTGATGTATGAAAGTCCCCTGTCTACAGATGCCAAAATTGGTTCTTTGTACTTCATTACATTCTCTGATAATCTCTCAAGATTCAAACATATGTTCCTGCTGAAACACAAGTCCGAACCTTTTGAGATATTCACAGAATATAAGTTAGAAGTAGAGAACCGGAAATACGGGTAAAAGTATTATGTCCTTTGATGTGATCAAGGAGAAGAATACTTGAGCACGGAATTCCTGGACTATTCTAAAGGAGAATGAGATTCTCTCTCAGCATTACTCCTTCGTAAACACCATAGCACGATGGTATATCGGGGCGGAGCAAACTCACCCTATTAGATATGGTGTGCTCTATGATGAGTACTACTGAGTTTCCTATTTCCTTTTAGGAGTTATGCACTTGAGAAGTTGCATACCTATTGAATAGGGTTCAAATCAAATCAGTTGCCTACCACTTCATATATGATATGGAAAGGGAAGAGCCCATATCTTAAGTTTGTTAAGATTTGGGGTTGTCCGGCTTGTGTCTAAAAGCAAAATCCGGACAAGCTCGAGGCAAGGTCTGTTATGTAGAACTGGAAATGTTCCAGCTATGCAAACTGGAACTGATGATTTGGTAGAACCAAAGGATTCAATAGTTTCCAACGAACCTCAGCCTCTCCGCCGATCTAGTAGGGTTCCTCACCCACCTGAGAGATACTTCGGTTTCTTTATGACAGTGGGAGCGAGGATTGCATCATGAGATGATGACCTAACTAGTTTCGTGCAGGCAATCAGGAGTGGGACTCTGTAAGAATGGCTGGATGCTTATCGATCTGAGATGGAATCCTTATACACCAACAAAGTATGAACTTTGGTTGCTTTATCTGAAGGGTTAAATCCCCATCAGGAGCGAGTATATCTTGAGAAGATTACTTGGTGTACATGGAAAAGTTGAGACTTTCAAAGCTATGCTTAAGTCCATCCAGATCCTACTTGCCACTGCTACATTCCATGACTACGATATCTGGTGGTTGGGTGTCATGACTGCTTTTCTAAGTGATGTTTTAGAAAAGATAGCGTCTATAAGTACACTGCCAGAGGGCTTCGTAGACAGTGGGAGCAGCGGAAACGTGTGCAAGATGTTTTATATGATAAAACAGGCATCACGGAGTTGGAACATCTATTTTGATGTGGTAGTCAAAGAGTTTGACTTCATCAAAATGATAGATGAACCTTGTATATACAAAAAGGTAGTAGGGAGTATGGTGGTGATCCTCGTAGAGTACGTGGATAACATACTCTTGATAGGGAAGGAGTTTCCTATGCTACGCTCGGTTAATCTCCGCTTATCACAAGGATTCTCCATATAGGATCAAAGTGATACCTCCTATATCCTGGGTTCTTGGATCTATGAGATAGATTTAATTGGATGTTAGGATACTCACTAGTTGTAGTGAGATGGTATCAATCGATCCTAGGGAGAATCACTGGAAAGGTTCCAGAGTGATAAGGACGACTGAATGTCAGTCGCAGGCATTGTCTTTACCCTCAGTGGAGGGATGGTTTGTTGGAAGAGTTCCAAGCTAGATACTGTGACATACTAGACGATTAAAGGCAAGATATATCGTTACTAAGGATGCTACCAAAGAGGTAGTCTGGATATATATAAGTTCATAAGATGAACTTCGTTCCTACCATTGTGTGACAATAGAGTTGTGTCTTTAGCCAAGGAACTAACGTCCCATCAGGAATCCAGATATAATTCTTAGGCAGTGTCACCTGATCATGGAGATGGTTGATCTCCAGGGAGATCGAGGTTAGGAGAGTAGACACAGAGGACAACAGCGCGGATCCACTCACAAAGGCCTTTCTCCCAGTAGAGACTTTTATGGGATGGTTGAGTATGGGATACTTCAACCGCAACTAATTGTTGGGTATGCGATACCATAACAGATGGCCCTAGTGCAAGTGGGAGATTGTTAGTTATTTGTATGCCCTAGAGGCCATTACTGTACATACGATGTATATTGTAGTGGATGCTAGGACATATATAAGGAGGACTTTCTTGCTCGACATGATAGTATGCTATCTGGTTGTACTTTATCTAAACATGTACTCTGATTGTCTCTATATTACATGTTGATAAAGCCCTTAGGATATGTACTCGACTACTGGGACTATGATGAGATCATACTAGTGGGGCCACGGTAGTCGACGAGTACATCCTATAACTGTTCCTAGTCGAGGGTGTATCGAGACAGGGCATCGATGCACCAAAGTAGACTAGCGTATACGCATCTTGACCCATATGATGGGCGATGGATGATCCCATATCCATCGGTGTTTGACATCAAGGATGGTGTACGGGTGCTCAGTGGAGACTGGGTACACTGGACGGACTCGCCGAGAACTCCCAGATGGTATTATACCATACGTCAGATGGCAGTTCTCCGGTGACACTGGTACAGAGTAGTCTGTTGACCCGAGATCGTCATAGAGTCTTGTGTGGTTCCCACTGTGCTTTGATTTCCATCATACCACGTCCAAGAGGGCGTGAAAAAAGGTGGCTTTTGGGTACAGTCCCGAATCACATGGAGGCAATGAGCGATAGGAGGGGATTCGTCTCTCCCGGTATAGGGAGTTGATGTTGTGCTGTGTTCGATTGGCTATAACCGGAAATCCCTGGCCAGGGTTGCTGAGATTTACTGGTAAGTGTTATCAATAGTTTCTCGAACTGTTATAGACCTCATATCGACACGACTTATCGAGCTACTGGGGTCTGACGTTTACCACCCCTAGGCGAGATATGCGACATATCAGACGACGAGACCGGACTGTACGGGAGTGTTACTGTTTGGATTCACAGGAGAAGTTACAGGCTTGCTTGTTGATCTTCTGAGCGCTCAATACCTGGGTAGCTGTTACGTTTAGCTGACCGCTTGCAGCTTGTGGGTGATTGATATGATCATCACCTACTGCCGGCGTATTGACGATTCTTTAGAGTCCTACACAGAGGTTTCTTGACTCAGGCAAAACGAAGTAGGAGCACATATGTGATATGTGCGGGACCGAGGATAATGCGATATGTGATACCGTATTCTATTCTCGCGATATTTGATATCAGCCGGGTCATCGGATCAAGTGTTGATTCGATGAATCGGTACGGATAAATATTAGTCGGTTATATGTGATATAGCCGGATTGTCGGATCAAGTGTTGATTCGATAATTTAATGTATAATAATATATATGATATATTAAATTGCATTAACTAATATTTGCTCACTAAAAGATTCTTTTTCTCACTCGGATAATACATTGATATATATGCGATATATGTTAATTGTATTATTTTATTTGGTTACAATAAATATTATATATGTGATATATAATATTGTAACATGATATGACAGTGTGGCGAAGCATAGGCTCTTACCCCCAGGGTGTCCCGAGACCGGAAGGTGTTCCGGCGGGTTGTAGTCCTCGCGAGGGGGCATGTGTAAAAAGTAGCGGCTGAGGGACCAGTTGGTGCCACGGCGACCCCATTGGATGGGGTGGCTGCCTGACCTACAGTGGTATCAGAGCCTAGCCAGAGCCTTAGGCGATGCGTAGACGGAGTTAGAAGCCCGATCGAACCGAAACCCTAAATCCAAAATGCTCTCTGGACATTTTTCAAAATCTGGGTTTTTTCCAGATTAAAAATTCTTAAAAAATTCAGCAGGAAATTCTAAGAATTACGGTGCAAAAATTACCTAATGATGTGTCTAAAGCGCGGCGGATCCGCGGCATTATCCGCCTATTGCGGCGGTTCCGCGCCCATTTAGTCTCTTCAGTCAACCATTTTTGCACAGTAACTTCTTTATTTAAATGCTGAGTTTTATGGGAATTTTTAATATTTACTCAAGAGTTGAGTTTTCTGGGTTGTATTAGGGACTCGGTATTTCGATCGGATTGTCTAATTTTGTCTGTGTGCCTTTCCGGATAATTTTAGAATATGTTAAAAAAGGTTCGACCGGATATAAATATCCAAATTTTCCCCTGCCGGGAAATTTCCAAGTGTTGGATTTTTCCGTGGTTTAAAGACGTTCTAAGTAGTGCAAGTAACGCGATGGACCCTCTAGAAGACAACAAACCTTAACTCGATTATGTGACCGTCTTGAACTGCCCTTTGAACCTTCGGGTTTGGGGCAGTACGGCGTGCCACATGTGAGGCGTTGGCTTGACCCTTCTACGGCTGGACCGTTGGTACTGAGGCACGAAGTGGATGTTTTTAAACTTGTTTCATGTGTTGATCTATTTTGGGAAAACTTGGGTGTTCGACTGTTCAATCGAAAAATTTAACATTTTCTGTTTATCTAGAATGGAATACAATAATTGGAATTCACAAGTAGTTATGAGATAACTAATATGAATGTTATAAACACAGCACTTTAGTCTCAGTTGATCGGTTGCCACGGAATTTTGATGTGATCAAAAGTCCGTCGCAATCACGTAGTGTACGCGGATATTCGCCGATAAACTTAATAGACAGCTACACCCCTTAGCCCCGACCAAGTGACTGTAGGAGAACCCCATCGCCGAAAGCATCTGTTCGGGTGCTCGCGGTAGCGGTGTTCCGCCTTGGTGCACTTCGTCGACAGTATCGGGGGTGCGGCCGTCTACTAAAGTTTGCGACGAGCATTCGATCAGGATGTCGGGAATCCTGTTGAATTGCCCGACTTGATATTGAAAAGTGTTTTCGATAAAGAGGCTAAAATGCGGGGTTTATAATTGTTAGGCATGCGATGTCTAAGTATTTCATTTGATTAGGCATGCGATGTCTAAAGAGGTTGCGGATTCCAACTGTTGTAGTTTTACACTTTTTTTTCTGTGACCGTAAGTGTAATATGTGATATCGCCGGTTTCGTTGCTATATGTCAACGACAATTGGGATACGCATGTTTACTTACGTTGATGACATGTGATGTTATATGTTGCTGGATATGTTATATTGGATCGTCGTGTTTGAATAGCCGGGGGTTTTTATGTGAGATGAGTGTTTTTCTTTTTCATTCATGTAAAAACTTGTATGTAATATTCTTTTATTTGGGACACTTCCAGGTTGCGGAAGTAGTCACCGTTTGTATATTATTTACTTTTCCGCACTAGGATAGACCCAAGGAGGAGGGCACAAGTAACCGGGTTCTGGAGTCCAGTGGGAGACCAACTCGAGGAGTCGAGTCCGGGTCTCCTAACTCTAGAATTGGTAGGGTTACTTGCTGCTCTCGTAGGGGTCTAGGGGTGTGGGTTTGGCTATTCATCACGACCGTGGAATCCGTGTTTTATACTGACTCGTATTGAAAACACGGACGTCCTAGTATATCCCATATTTCATATGTTTCTTCTGCTGCGATATCTGTGATGTGATCATGTGATGTTCTGTGATAGATACAGTATATAGTATATATGATATATTATATAGATGTTACTTATGTTTTACACCCGCGCTAGCCCTGCCCTGCTCTGCCGTTAGTTACCTAACCTAACGGTGCACGAGGGGACATCGAGGCGAATGCGGATGGCATAAGTGTACGTCGTATTTATCTGTGATGTTTAGGTATTTAATTGATGGGACTTCATTAATGTGATTAATGAAATAAAAGAAACCTAAAGATGTTGTAGAATCGAATTTCAAAATAAAACAGGTAGCTACAGTTCTTGCTTTGCATCGCGGTGTTCCTTGTAGAACATCCTGCACCTTATTCGATAAGGAAAGGACCGAGATCCCTTCACCGGGAGTGACTCCTTTAGCAATAACTGGCAGATGCTACAACCCTCGGTTTGTCTTTTGATTGCTTCTATAGTTCTGCTTTGCACAGTGATATATATGATATATCCCGCACCTCATTCGACGAGGAAAGGACCGATGATCCCTTCACCGGGAGTGACTCCTTTAGCAAAACTAGAAAAGCCTCAAAAACACTCCATTTCAAAATTCATTCGATCCTATAATGATATCAAGTTCATTACGCAATAAGTTTTCAGAAAAACCTGTCGTAGCCCTCCGTCATTTCAGATAAGTAGTAGTTAGTATTCGTGCTGCGTTTGTTGGCCTTTGTAAAGGCGTAGTGTGCGGTAGCTAACTGGTGCTTATCTGCTTATGCATATGATGCAGATTGGGTTAGGGTAGTCGTGCGACCTAGTTGGCCTTTGTCATGGGTCGTGCGGGTGGGTTTAATTCAATCAGGAAATGACGGGTTGAACTTGACTAGCATCCTATGGTTTGTTGGCCTTTGTCAAGATCATAGGAGGTTAGGGGCAAAATATTATCGGGAATTTCAAGTGTTGAAATTTGCAATGAGATTGCATACCTTCTATGAGATAGTTGGATCCCGATACCTACTGCGAGTAATTGTTACTCCTGGGAGAGTTTTACACATTATAATTAGCCGATCAAGTAGGTGTCTAGAAAGGTGTCAACGGGGTTACGCCTCTGGGAAAACGAGGTTTACATTAATTAGGTTCGTGCGAAAGCACGGGGGACCTCCCTCAAAGTACCGACACTGTTAGTTATGTATATGCCCTAGAGGCCATTGTTGTACATATGATGTATATTATGATGGATGCTTAGATATATACAGAGAGGACTTTCTTGCTCGTCATGATAGTATGCTATTTGGTTTCACTTTATCTTAACATGTTGACTTGTATTGGTTTACTGTTTTACTCTCACATGTTGATAAAGCCCTTAGGATCTGTACTCGACTACTGGGACTATGATGAGATCATACTAGTGGGGCCACGGTAGTCGATGAGTACATCCTATAACTGTTCCTAGTCGAGGGTATATCGAGACAGGGCATCGATACACCAGAGTAGACTAGCGTATACGCATCTTGACCCATATGATGGGCGATGGATGATCCCATATCCATCGGTGTTTGACATCAGAGATGGTGTACGGGTGCTCAGTGGAGACTGGGTACACTGGACGGACTCGCCGAGAACTCCCAGATGGTGATATACCACACGTCAGATGGCAGTTCTCCGGTGACACTGGTACAGGGTAGTCTGTAGACCCGAGATCGTCATAGAGTCTTGTGTGATTCCCACTGTGCTTTGATTTCGACCTTACCACGTCCAAGAGGGCGTGCAAAATGGTGGCTTTTGGGTACAGTCCCGAATCACATGAAGGCAATGAGCGATAGGAGGGGATTCGTCTCTCCCGGTATAGGGAGTTGATGTTGTGCTGTGTTCGATTGGCTATAACTGGAAGTCCCTGGCCAGGGCTGATATAGAGATTTACTTGTAAGTGTTACTAGTAGTTTCTCGACCCGTTATGAGCCACACATCGACACGACTTATCGGTTACTGGGGTCTGACGTATACCACCCCTAAACTTGATATGCGACATATCAGACGAACAGACCGGACTGTACGGGAGTGTTACTGATCGGATTCACAGGAGAACGCACAGGCTAGCTTGTTGATCTTCTGATCGCTCAATACCTGGGTGGCTGTTACGTTTAGCTGACCGCTTGCAGCTTGTGGGTGTTTGATATGATCATCACCTGCTACCGGCGTATTGACGATTCTTTAGAGTCCTACACAGAGGTTTCTTGACTCAGGCGAAACGGAGTAGAGACACATATGTGATATGTCCAGGACCGAGAATAATGCGATATGGGATAGCGTATTATATTCTCGCGATATTTAGATATGAACCGGGACATCGGATCAAGTGTTGATTCGATGAATCGGTACATGATATATTAGTCGGTAATATTCTATATAGCCGGATCATCGATTCAAGTGTTGATTCGATGATTTAATGTATAATAATATATATGATATATTGTATTACATTATCTAATATTGGCTCGCTTTATTATTTCATTTTCTCACTGGATGATACATTGATATATATGCGATATATGTTAATTGTATTATTTTCTTTTGTTGCAAATATATAATATATATGTGATATATATTATTGTGACATGATATGATTAATTGTTAAACATGTTTAAGGATGATTAATTGAGGTTAGGGTTTGATTAGGGTTAGTTGCTTCATGCACCTTCTAGAAGCTATTTCTTTTGTCATTGTAAAGATATTTATGGATGACACATTTCTAAACCTAACCAAACCCTAACTCTAGTTATTTCTCTACAAATTCTTATCCACTCATCCTTAACCATGGTTTATATATCAATCATATACACTTTTATTCTATTCATCACAAAAGGATTATTATTATTATTAGCTTTTCCATTATCATCTTCTTCTTCTCTCTTGAAGAAAGCTCACTTGATATTTCTTTATGTGATGAATAAATATGAGAAAATGATTTAAAAAGAAAGCAAAATTACTACTCTCTCATCCTCATCTCATCTAGCCCTTGAGATTAGTGTGTTCATCTCTTTAGAGTGAGAAAGCTTGAGTCGTAGCAACTTCAAGGTAGATCATCGGAGATTTGGAATACTTTGAGCTAGCATGGATCGTTCGAGTCGTGGAGCCTCTCATGAGTCCGGGAGATCGTGGATCGCGGCAAAGGGACTTCTACTCGGAGCTTGTGAAGTGAAGGAGCGGACTACAAAGGTTGTAATCCCTCACACTTAGATAAAAGTTATCTTCTTGCATGTTAAACCCTAATAATCTAGCAAAGATCCCGGCTTTGGGTTGTTCGGCACGTCTAAATTTTAATCCGGGCATGTTTGATGCCTTATGAACCTTCACAAGAGTGCCTAGGAACCTTACAGTGGTATCAGAGCCTAGATAGAGCATTAGGCGATGTGTTTACGAAGTTAAAACTCCAATCGAATCCGAAACGACACAAAAAGACCCCTCTCTGGAAATTTTTTAAATTTTGGGATTTTTCTGAATTAAAAATATGTAAAAAAATCAGCAGGGAATTCTAAGAATTACCATAAAACCCGAGCCCCCAATTCGATCAAACGGCGGCGGAACCGCGGCGCAAGCATGCCTTGCGCGGCGGTTCCGCGGCGGATTGATAGGATTGTGACACGTGTCTTTTCTGGTAATGACCGTAGGTACTTGTTGAGGCTTCTGGATATTTTTAACAGTGATTCCAGTATTGTTTAAATCTGGGGTGTATTTTGTATTAGTAGATTCGATCGGAATTTTTAAGTTCGTATTTCTTTCCGGATATTTAGAAATTGTTAAACTAGTTGAACGGATATCATTAACTTACTATTTCCCGGTACGGCAAACTTTCAAGTGTTGAATTTTTATTGGGTTTAAATTTTTCGGAAAAATTGTACAAGTTAAGCGGTGGCCCTCTAGAAGACAACAAACCTTAACTCGATTATGTGACCGTCTTGAACTGCCTTTTGAACCTTCGGGTTTGGGGCAGTACGGCATGCCACATGTGAGGCGTTGGCTTGACCCTTCTACGGCTGGATCACCGGAACTGTGACATATTCTGGGATTATTTGAACTCCGCTCAAGAGTTGAGCACTTTGGGAAATTTTGGGTGTTTGATTGTCTGTTCGGAAAGTTTAATACTGTCTATTTATCTGGAATGTGATACAATATGTGGAATTCATAGAGTTAGGCATGAAATGCGGAGTATGTGATATTTCGGATTTACGATGTCTAAAGTGATTGTGGATTCCAAATATTGTAGCTTTACACTTTCTTTTCTGTGACTGTAAGTGCAATATGTGATATCGCCGGTTTCGTTGCTATATGTCAACGACAATTGGGATGCGCATATTTACATACGTTGATGATATGAGATATTATGTGTTGCTGTGATATGTTATATTGGATCGTCGCGTTCTGAATAGCCGGGGGTTTTATGTAAGATGAGGGTTTTTATTTTCATTCATGTAAAATTCATTTGTAATGTAATATTCTTTTATTTGGGGCACTTCCAGGTTGCGGTTGATGTCACCAGTGTATATTATTTACTTTTCCGCATTAGGTAGACCCAAGGAGGGGAGCACAAGTAACCGGGTTCTAGGGTCCAGTGGGAGGCCATCTCGAGGAGTCGAGACCGGGTCTCCTAACCCTAGAATTGGCAGTGTTACTTGCCGCTCTCGTAGGGGTCTTGGGATGTGGGTTTGGCTATTCGTCGCGACCGTGGAATCCGTGTTTTATACAGGCTCGTATTGAAAACACGGACGTCCTAGTATATCCAATATTTCATATATGTTCTTCTGCTGCAATGTTTTGTGATGAGATCATATTACTGCCAGAGACGAATGCTTATACTATATATATATATGCTGATATATAAATATTACTGCTTTCGTTTCTTCTGTGATGCTTAGGAAGCATAAGCTGATGGGATTTTTTATTAATGAGATTAATAAAAGAAAAGAAACCTAAAGATGTTGTAGAATCAAAACTTTATAAAAAGGGTAGCTACAGTTTTGCTTTGCACAGTGATATATATGATATATCCTGCACCTTATTCGATGAGGAAAGGACCGAGATCCCTTCACCGGGAGTGACTCCTTTAGCAAAACTGGCAGATGCTACAAAACGCGGTTTGTCTTTTGATTGCTTTTAGTGTTTTGCTTTGCACAGCGGTATATATGATATATCCCGCACCTTATTCGATGAGGAAAGGGCCGACGATCCCTTCACCGGGAGTGACCCCTTTAGCGAAACTAAGAAAAGCCTCAAAAACACTCCTTTTCAAAAACTACATGATTCTACGACGATATCAAGTTCAATACGCTCAGGGTTTTTCTGAAAACCTGCGTAACCCTCCGTCATTTCAGATAAATACTACTTAGTATTCGTGCTACGGTAGTTTGGCCTTCGTCAAGGCGTAGTGTACGGTAGCTAACTAGTACTTATCTGTCAGCATACGATGCGATTGGATTAGGGTATTCGTACGGCGTAGTTTGGCCTTCGTCAAGGGTCGTACGGGTGGGTTTAATTCAATCAAGAAATGAACGGGTTGAACTTGACTAGCGCTCTATGAGTAGTTTGGCCTTCGTCAAGGTCATGGGACGCTAGGGGTAAAAGTTTTATCGAGAATTTCAAGTGTTGAAATTTGCAATGAGATTGCATACCTCCTATGAGATAGTTGGATCCCGATACCCACTGCGAGTAAGAGTTACTCCTGGAAGAGTTTTACACAGGACAATTAGTCATTCAAGTAGGTGTCTAGAAAAGTGTTAACGAGGTTACGCCTCTGGGAAAACGAGGTTTACTTTAATTAGGTCCGTGCGAAAGCACGGGGAACCTCCCTCAAAGTACCGACACTGATCTGTCTGAAAGATTGACGAAATTGTAGGGTGTAATTAATCCCGGCTAATCTTACCTTTTAGGGTTTTAAGGTAGATTTGATAAAAACAGTGGGAGACATCCTGATTAGATAAAATAATAACCAATCTAATCTTGCAAGAGCATACGCTAAAGTGTTTTCTTCTCTCTCTCTCTAGGTAGCGACCATGTCAGGCCATAATCAAGATAATAATATTGATGTATTGACTAAACCCGATTATTGTACTGAGCAAGAGAACGTTGGACCCGTTCTTTCTTATAAGAGTTATAAGACTGAACAGGAAACAGGAGAATATCTAGATTCTCACGCCGCCCAAAAGAACATACATGTTGATGCATCTTCTTCGGGTGTGTTAGTTATTGAGAACTGTTTCTCAGTTCACCCTACGTCCTGGGTATTAGATATCGGATCAGGATCCCACATATATAAACAGTTACATGGGCTACGTAAAGGTAGAGAACTGGGAAAAGGTGATCATTCCGTTCAAGTAGGGAACGGTGCAAGTATTGTAGCAAAAGCAGTTGGCGAATATCACCTTGTATTACCAAGTCGTAATACACTGATTCTGAATGAGTGTTATTATATACCGAACATGATGTGCAACATTATATCAGTTTCTTTATTAAGTAAAGAAGGATATAATTTTGTAGTAAAGGATAATGTTATGAACATATTCCTAGATCAAAAGTTGATTGCATCAGGCTCGTTACATAATGGCATATTCATTCTAAATCAGAATACAGTCCTGAATATACAAAACACACATAAGAGGAAAAGTTCAGATATGAACGAATCCTACTTGTGGCATTGTAGACTTGGTCATATCAATGCGACACGACTGGCTAAGTTACATAAGGATGGTTATTTGAATCCGTTCGAATTATCATCTTATGATACTTGCCATTCATGTCTCAAAGGAAAAATGACCAAAGCTCCGTTTAGTGGACACGGAGAAAGAGTTACTGAACTCTTAGGACTGATACATAGTGATGTTTGTGGTCCCATGTCTACGCATGCCGGGAACAGTTCTTCCTACTTCATTACATTCACTGACGATCTCTCTAGATACGGACATGTGTTTCTGATGAAACACAAGTCTGAAGCTTTTGAGAAATTCAGAGAATATAAGCACGAAGTAGAGAACCAAATGGGCAAAAGTATTAAGATTCTTCGATCTGATCGAGGAGGTGAATACTTAAGCGGTGAGTTCCTAGATTATCTAAAAGAGAATGGGATTCTCTCTCAGCTTACTCCTCCTTATACACCACAGCACAACGGTGTATCTGAGCGGAGGAATCGCACCCTATTAGATATGGTGCGCTCTATGATGAGCGAGGCTGAGTTACCTATTTCCTTCTGGGGGTATGCGCTTGAGACAGCCATACATCTATTGAATATGGTTCCTACCAAATCAGTGCCTACCACTCCATATGAGATATGGAAAGGGAAGAGACCATCTCTTATGTATATTAAGATATGGGGTTGTCCAGCCTATGTCAAAAGACAAAATCCGGACAAGCTCGAGGCAAGATCTGTTTTATGTAAGTTTATTGGATATCCCAAACATTCGCGAGGGTATATCTTCTACCACTCCGAGGAACAAAAAGTGTTTGTTTCTCGACATGCCACCTTTTTAGAAAGGGGTTTTCTTATGAAAGAAATTGATGGCAATGAGGTAGAACTGGAAGAGGTTCCAGCGACACAAACTACAATAGATGATTTAGTGGAACCAGAGGATTCAGTAGTACCCGACGAACCCCAGCCTCTCCGCAGATCTAGTAGGGTTTCTCGTCCACCTGAGAGATACTACGGTTTTCTCATTGATGGTGGAAGCGAGGATTGCATCATGGATGATGATGAACCGACTAGTTTCGAGCAGGCCATCACGAATGGTGACTCTGTGAAATGGCTGGATGCAATGCGATCTGAGATGGAACCCATGTACACCAACAAAGTATGGACTTTGGAAAATGCTCCTGAAGGGGTAAAACCCATTGGGAGCAAGTGGATCTTTAAAAAGAAATTTGGTGTAGATGGAAAAGTTGAGACTTTCAAAGCTAGACTTGTAGCAAAGGGTTTTCGTCAACGACCAGGTGTGGATTATGACGAAACCTTTTCTCCAGTGGCTATGCTTAAGTCCATCCGGATCTTACTTGCCATTGCTGCATATCATGACTACGAAATCTGGCAAATGGATGTTAAGACCGCCTTTCTAAACGGTGATTTAGAAGAGTGCGTGTACATGACTCAGCCAGAGGGCTTCGTAGATAGTGGGAGCAGCGGAAAGGTGTGCAAGCTGCTTAAATCCATTTATGGGTTAAAGCAAGCATCGCGGAGTTGGAACATCTGTTTTGATGTTGTAGTCAAAGAGTTTGACTTCATCAAAAATATAGATGAACCTTGTATCTATAAGAAGGTAGCAGAGGGTAAGGTAGTCTTCCTCGTATTGTACGTGGATGACATACTCTTGATAGGAAATGATATTCCTATGCTGCAATCAGTCAAGCTCTTCTTATCACAGAGATTCTCAATGAAAGATCTAGATGATGCCACCTGCATATTGGGAATCATGATCTATAGAGATAGATCTAAACGGATACTGGGATTGTCCCAATCCAGGTACATTGAACCATACTAAAGAGGTTTAGTATGGAAGAATCCAAGCGTGGGAACCAACCCACGATCTCTGGACTCACTCTCTCCAAAGAGATGTCTCCCAAGACTGATTTGGAGAGAGCTCGCATGCAAGGGATCCCCTATACTTCGGCAGTAGGCTCTATCATGTATGCGATGCTATGTACCAGACCCGATGTAGCATACTCACTAAGTGTAGTGAGTCGGTATCAAGCAGATCCTGGAGAGAGTCACTGGACAGCTGTGAAGAACATTCTCAAGTACTTACGAAGGACTAAGGAGATGTTCTTGGTGTATGGTAATGGAGAACTCCAGGTGGAGTCCTTTACCGATTCCAGCTTCCAAAGTGATAAGGACGACTCTAAGTCGCACTCGGGTTTTGTCTTTACCCTCAATGGAGGGGCGGTATGTTGGAAGAGCTCCAAACAGGATACCGTTGCAGACTCGACGATGGAGGCTGAATACATCGCTGCCAACGATGCTGCCAAAGAGGCTGTCTGGATAAAGAAGTTCATTAGTGAACTTGGTGTGGTTCCATCCATTGAGCATCCAATACCTCTGTATTGCGATAACAATGGAGATGTGGCTTTGGCCAAGGAACCCAGGTCCCATCAAAAGTCCAGACATATTCTGAGGCGGTATCACCTGATCAGGGAGATAGTTGATCGCCGGGAGATCGAGGTCAGGAGAGTAGATACGAAGGACAACACTGCGGATCCATTCACGAAGGCTATTCCCCAGATACAGTTTGAGAGATTATTCGGGATGCTAGGTATGCGATACTACAGCAGCTGGCCTTAGTGCAAGTGGGAGATTGTTAGTTATGTATATGCCCTAGAGGCCATTGTTGTACATATGATGTATATTATGATGGATGCTTAGATATATACAGAGAGGACTTTCTTGCTCGTCATGATAGTATGCTATTTGGTTTCACTTTATCTTAACATGTTGACTTGTATTGGTTTACTGTTTTACTCTCACATGTTGATAAAGCCCTTAGGATCTGTATTCGACTACTGGGACTATGATGAGATCATACTAGTGGGGCCACGGTAGTCAATGAGTACATCCTATAACTGTTCCTAGTCGAGGGTATATCGAGACAGGGCATCGATACACCAGAGTAGACTAGCGTATACGCATCTTGACCCATATGATGGGCGATGGATGATCCCATATCCATCGGTGTTTGACATCAGAGATGGTGTACGGGTGCTCAGTGGAGACTGGGTACACTGGACGGACTCGCCGAGAACTCCTAGATGGTGATATACCACACGTCAGATGGCAGTTCTCCGGTGACACTGGTACAGGGTAGTCTGTAGACCCGAGATCGTCATAGAGTCTTGTGTGATTCCCACTGTGCTTTGATTTCCACCTTACCACGTCCAAGAGGGCGTGCAAAACGGTGGCTTTTGGGTACAGTCCCGAATCACATGGAGGCAATGAGCGATAGGAGGGGATTCGTCTCTCCCGGTATAGGGAATTGATGTTGTGCTGTGTTCGATTGGCTATAACTGGAAGTCCCTGGCCAGGGCTGATATAGAGATTTACTGGTAAGTGTTACTAGTAGTTTCTCGATCCGTTATGAGCCACACATCGACACGACTTATCGGTTACTGGGGTCTGACGTATACCACCCCTAGACTTGATATGCGACATATCAGACGAACAGACCGGACTGTACGGGAGTGTTACTGATCGGATTCACAGGAGAACGCACAGGCTAGCTTGTTGATCTTCTGATCGCTCAATACCTGGGTGGCTGTTACGTTTAGCTGACCGCTTGCAGCTTGTGGGTGTTTGATATGATCATCACCTGCTACCGGCGTATTGACGATTCTTTAGAGTCCTACACAGAGGTTTCTTGACTCAGGCGAAACGGAGTAGAGGCACATATGTGATATGTGCAGGACCGAGAATAATGCGATATGGGATAGCGTATTATATTCTCGCGATATTTAGATATGAACCGGGACATCGGATCAAGTGTTGATTCGATGAATCGGTACATGATATATTAGTCGGTAATATTCTATATAGCCGGATCATCGATTCAAGTGTTGATTCGATGATTTAATGTATAATAATATATATGATATATTGTATTACATTATCTAATATTGGCTCGCTTTATTATTTCATTTTCTCACTGGATGATACATTGATATATATGCGATATATGTTAATTGTATTATTTTCTTTTGTTGCAAATATATAATATATATGTGATATATATTATTGTGACATGATATGATTAATTGTTAAACATGTTTAAGGATGATTAATTGAGGTTAGGGTTTGATTAGGGTTAGTTGCTTCATGCACCTTCTAGAAGCTATTTCTTTTGTCATTGTAAAGATATTTATGGATGACACATTTCTAAACCTAACCAAACCCTAACTCTAGTTATTTCTCTACAAATTCTTATCCACTCATCCTTAACCATGGTTTATATATCAATCATATACACTTTTATTCTATTCATCACAAAAGGATTATTATTATTATTAGCTTTCATCTTCTTCTTCTCTCTTGAAGAAAGCTCACTTGATATTTCTTTATGTGATGAATAAATATGAGAAAATGATTTAAAAAGAAAGCAAAATTACTACTCTCTCATCCTCATCTCATCTAGCCCTTGAGATTAGTGTGTTCATCTCTTTAGAGTGAGAAAGCTTGAGTCGTAGCAACTTCAAGGTAGATCATCGGAGATTTGGAATACTTCGAGCTAGCATGGATCGTTCGAGTCGTGGAGCCTCTCATGAGTCCGGGAGATCGTGGATCGCGGCAAAGGGACTTCTACTCGGAGCTTGTGAAGTGAAGGAGCGGAATACAAAGGTTGTAATCCCTCACACTTAGATAAAAGTTATCTTCTTGCATGTTAAACCCTAATAATCTAGCAAAGATCCCGGCTTTGGGTTGTTCGGCACGTCTAAATTTTAATCCGGGCATGTTTGATGCCTTATGAACCTTCACAAGAGTGCCTAGGAACCCTACAGACACTGGCTTGGCTGAAAGATTGGCGAACTTGTAGTGTGTAATTAATCCCGACTAGTCTTTCCTTTTAGGGTTTGAAGGAAGATTTGATAAAAGCAGTGGGAGCCATCCTGATTAGATAAAATAATAACCAATCTATTCTTGCAAGAGCGCACGCTGAGTGTTTTCTTCTCTCTCTCTCCTGGTAGCGACCATTTCACGCCTTAATCAAGATAATAATACGGATAATTGACCGAACCCGCTTGTTATACTGAGCTGGGGAACGTTGGTCCCGCTCCAACTTATAATTGTTATAAGACAGAGCAGGAAATTGGGGATTACCAGAATTCCCGTGCCGCCCAAACGAAGAGAGTGCATGCTGATGCATCATCTTCGGGTGTGTTCATTACAAAGAACTGTTTCTCAGTATCTTCCGCATCCTGGGTATATGATACCGGATCAGGATCCCAGATATGTAATCTGTTACATAGGGCTACAAAAGGGTAGAAAAACTGAGAACGGGTGATAAGTTTCATGAGACAGAAAACGGGGCAAGTGTTGCAGCCAAGTCTGTTGGTCACTGTCACCCTGTATTACCTATACATTGATTCTGAACAAATGCTATTAGATACCGAACCTGATATACAAAATCATATCAGTCTCTTTATTAGTAAAGAAATGATATAATTTTGTATTGTTGGATAATGTTTTGAACATTTCCTATATCAAAAGTTGATCAGTTCAGGCACGTTATCTAAAAGCATTGACGTTCTAAATCAAACTACAGTTCCTTGTATACAGAACACACACAAGTGGAAGAGTTCAGAAATGAACAAATTCTTCTTGAGGCATTGTAGACTAGGTCATATCAATGCGACCCGACTGGCTGAAGTTACATTTAGATGTATATTTAAATCAGTTTGAATTTACATCTTGTGAAACTTGCCAGTCATGTCACAAAGATAAGATGACCATAGCTCCGTTTACTGGAAACAGAGAAAGAGTTAGTAAACTCTTGGGACTGATACATGATGATGTATGTTAGGTCCCCAGTCTACACATGCCAAGACCGGTTCTTTGTACTTCATTACATTCTCTGATAATCTCTCGAGATTCAGACCTATGTTCTTGTTGAAACACAAGTCCGAATCTTTTGAGATATTCACAGAATTTAAGTTAGAAGTAGAGAACCAAAATACGGGTATAAGTATTATGTCCTTTGATGTGATCGAGGAGGAGAATACTTGAGCACGGAAATCCTAGACTATTCTAAAGGAGAATGAGATTCTCTCTCAGTTTTACTCCTCCGTATACACCATAGCACGATGGTATATCGGGACGGAGCAATCACACCCTATATGATAAGGTGTGCTCTATGATGAGTACTACTGAGTTACCTATTTCCTTTTGGGAGTTATGCACTTGAGAAGCTGCATACCTATTGAATAGGGTCACAATCAAATCAGTTGCCTACCACTTCATATGTGATATGGTAAGGGAAGAGCCCATCTCTTAAGATATTTAAGATTTGGGGTTGTCCGGCTTATGTCTAAAAGCAAAATCCGGACAAGCTCGAGGCAAGGTCAGTCATGTAGAACTGGAAAGGTTCCAGCTATACAAACTGCAGCTGATGATTTGGTAGAACCAAAGGATTCAATAGCAACCAACGAACCTCAGCCTCTCCGCCGATCTAGTAGGGTTCCTCACCCACCTGAGAGATACTTCGGTTTCTCTATGACAGTAGGAGCGAGGATTGCATCATGAGATGATGACCCAACTAGTTTCGAGCTGGCCATCAAGAGTGGGACTCTGTAAGAATGGCTGGATGCTTAGCGATCTGAGATGGAATCCTTATACACCAACAAAGTATGGACTTTGGTTGCTATATCTGAAGGGTTAAATCCCCATCAGGAGCAAGTATATCTTGAGAAGATTACTTGGTGTACATGGAAAAGTTGAGACTTTCAAAGCTAGACTTGTTAAAGGTTTGCATCATTGACCAGATATGGATCATCATGAAACCTTTTCTAAGGATCTATGCTTAAGTCCATCCAGATCCTACTTGCCACGGCTACATACCATGACTACGATATCTGGTGGTTGGGTGTCATGACTACTTTTCTAAATACTGATTTAGAAGAGAACGTCTGTAAGTACACATCCAGAGGGCTTCGTAAACAGTGGGAGCAGCGGAAACGTGTGCAAGATGCTTTATAGGATAAAGCAGGCATCGCGGAGTTGGAACATCTGTTTTGATGTTGTAGTCAAAAAGTTTGACTTCATCATAATGGTAGATGAACCTTGTATATACAAGAAGGTAGTAGGGAGTATGGTATTGATCCTCGTAGAGTACGTGGATGACATACTCTTGATAGGGAAGGAGTTTCCTATGCTACGCTCGGTCAATCTCCGCTTATCACAAGGATTCTCCATGTAGGATCAAAATGATACCTCCTAAATCCTGAGTTTTGGATCTATGAGATAGATCTAATTGGATATTAGGATACTCACTAGTTGTAGTGAGATGGTATCATTTGATCCTGGGAAGAATCACTGGAAAGGTTCCAGGGTGATAAAGACGACTGAATGTCAGTCGCAGGCATTGTCTTTACCCTCAGTAAAGGGACGGTATGTTGGAAGAGTTCCAAGAAAGATACCGTGACATACTAGACGATAAAGGCTCGATACATCGCTACTTAAGATACTACCAAAGAGGCAGTCTGGGTGTATATTTGTTCATGAGATGAACTTTGTTCCTCCCATTGTGTGACAATGGAGTTGTGGCTTTTGCCAAGGAACGACCGTCCCATCAGTGATCCAGACATATTCTGAGGCAGTACCACCTGATCATGGAGATAGTTGATCTCCAGGGGATCATGGTTAGGAGAGTGGACTCAGAGGACAACACGGCGGATCCACTCAAGAAGGCCTATTCCCAGAGAGAGACCATTATGGGATGGTTGAGTATGAGATACTGCAACCACTGCTACAGATGGCCCTAGTGCAAGTGGGAGATTGTTAGTTATATGTATGCCCTAGAGGCCATTACTGTACATAGGATGTATAATGTAGTGGATGCTGGGGCATATATAGGGAGGACTTTCTTGCTCGACATGATAGTATGCTATCTGGTTGCTCTTTACCTTAACGTGTATACTGATAGTCTCTCTGTTACATGTTGGTAAAGCCCTTAGGATGTGTACTTGACTACCTGGACAATGATGCGGATCATACTAGTGGGGACATGGTAGTCCATAAGTACATCCTTCAAGGTCCCTAGTCGTGGGTATATCGAAACGGGGCATCGATATACCAGAGTAGACTAGCGTATACCTTCTCGACCCATACAGATGGGCGATGGATGATCCCATATCCATTGGTGTTTGACATCAGAGATGATATACGGGTGCTCAGTAGAGACTGGGTACACTGGACGGACTCGCCGAGAACTCCCAGATGGTATTATACCTCACGTCAGATGGCAGTTCTCTGGTGACACTGGTACAGGTTAGTCTGTAGACCCGAGATCGTCATAGAGTCTTGTGTGATTCCCACTGTGCTTTGATTTCCACCTTACCACGTCCAAGAGGGCGTGCAAAACGGTGGCTTTTGGGTACAGTCCCGAATCACATGGAGGCAATGACCGATAGGAGGGGATTCGTCTCTCCCGGTATAGGGAGTTGATGTTGCGCAGTGTTCGATTGGCTATAACCGGAAATCCCTGGCCAGGGTTGCTGAGATATACTGGTAAGTGTTACCAGTAGTTTCTCGAACTGTTATAGACCTCATATCGACACGACTTATCGAGCTATTGGGGTCTGACGTTTACCACCCCTAGGCGAGATATGCGACATATCAGACGACGAGACCGGACTGTACGGTAAGTGTTACTGGTTGGATTCACTGGAGTGTGAGCGGGCTTGCTCGTCGATCTTCTGATCGCTCAATACTCGGGTGGCCGTTACGTTTAGCAGACCGCTTGCGGCTTGTGGGTGTTTGATATGATCATCATCTGCTGCCGGCGTATTGACGAGTCTTTAGAGTCCTACACAGAGGTTTCCTGGCTCAAGCGAAACGAAATAGGAGTGCATATGAGATATGTGCGGGACCGAGAATGATACCAGTATGTGATACTGTATTCGATTCTCGCGATTTGTGACATTGATCAGTTATATGCGATATAGCCGGGTTATCGGATCAAGTGTTGATTCGATAAGTTGTTACTGTAGATATTAGTCGGTTATATGCGATATGACCGGATCATTAAATCAAGTGTTGATTTAATGATTTAATGCATAATTATATATTTGATATATTACTTTGCGTTAACTGGTATCGGTTCACTTAAGATGGCTTTTCTCACTCACTTATGCACATTGTATATATGATATAGTTTTGTGCATTTGATTGTATCATGTTTGATGATGCAAGACTGCTAGGGTTTGTGTAAAAAATTAAACCTAGGTTAAGTAAATGGGTAGGGTTTTATTTATTCATTTATTCATTCATTTATCTATTTATTTTTGGATGAAAAGAATGAGAAAAGAAAACAAATGGTTGCTTTCTTAGAAGCTTCTTCAAGCTTCATGCAACTTTGACCAAAGCAACCATTCTTGTCTTCTTCTCTAACCCTAACCATTCAACCTAACTCAAGTTAATTCTCTAAACTTTACCATGGTTAAAATTATGATAAGAATTCATTTTCTTTTCTATTTTGATTATTCTTATCATAACATTATCATCTTCTTCTTCTTCTTCTTCAAGAAGAAAAACTAGATTCCATCAATGGTGATTGATGAAAATGAGTGAGAAATCCAATTCTAAAGTGAACCCACTTCCTATTTCTTTATCCTCTACCTCTTGCCAAGTAGTATAGGGTGTTTCCTTCACAAGTTTTCATGGTATGGTGAAGGTGGAGCTTGATCTAGTGATGCCTCGACGTAGATCATCTTCGGCACGAAGCCGACGACCTTGCCCGCCCATTTCTCTGATGAAGCCGATGCTGGAGTCCGGGATTCATTTTGGACAGCGGAGAGACATCATTGCGGAGCTATGGAGGTGGAGCACCAGATCTACAAAGGTTGTATTTCCGTTCACTTAGTTAAAGTAGTTAGCTAGTTTCATTTGTCGCCTAATCTCTAGTCCACGATCCGTATTAGGGTTTCTCGGCACCCATTAAATTAGAAATTGGCATGGTTGATGCCTTGTGAGACCTCTTGAGAGTGCCTAGGAACCCTACAGAAACCACATCGGGAGTTTCAAACATACAGGAAACTTGCAGATTCAGCATACCTTCTGGAGTGTGGTGACTAGAGTGGATTCCATCTAGGTCATCACACAATGATAGTTGGATCCTGATCCCACTGATGAGTTGGATTAATCTCGGGAGATTATTTCACTTAACAATCAATGCTATAAACCAAGTAGGTGTCTAGAACGGTGTTAGCTGGGCTAAGCCTCCGGGAAAAAGAGCTTATATAATTAAGGAACTTCGCGAAAGCGTTGGAAAACCTCTCTCGAAGTACCAACACTAGCATGGCTGAAAGGTTAAGCAAGTATTGTGACGTGCGATTAATCCTGACTAGTTCTTCTTTTAAAGGTTTGAAGAAGAATTTGAGGATACGGTGGGAGCCATCCTGGTTAGATAAATTAATAAACCAATCTAATCTTGCAAGAGCGCATGCTGAGTGTTTCTTTTCTTTTTCTCCAGGTAGCAACCTTTTCACGCCCTAATCAAGATAATAAAATGTATCGCTTGACCGATCCGAATTCTTATTCGGGGCTGGGGAACGTCGGTTCGGCTCTAACTTATGACAATAGTCACAAGTATGAGCAAGGGAAGGAGGATTGTATGGATTCCAAGGAGACCCAGTTGAAGAAGAAGCATAGTTTTGCATCTACTTCAGGTGTTCTTGTAATTGAGAACTGCTTTACGGTCAGCCCTACCTCCTGGGTACTTGATACCGGATCAGGATCTCATATCTGTAATTTATTGCAGGGACTGAGAAAAGTAGGAATGTTGCACCTAGTGATATGTCGCTCAGAGTAGGGAACGGAGCACAAGTTAATGTTGCAGCCGTCGGTGAATATCACCTAGTGTTGCCAAATGGCAAGACTATGATTTTGAACAATTGCTACTATGTACCTTCCATGGTTTGCAACATAATATCAGTACCTTTACTTAATAAAGATGGATATAACTTTGTTCTTGATAGAAATATCATGAACATTTACCTTCATAAGGTACTGGTTGCAGAAGGTACACTGTGTAATGGTATCTATGTTCTAAATCAGAATACAGTTCTCAATGTACAAAACAGACGCAAGAGGAAGAATTCAGATACGAATGAATCCTACTTGTATAACATACCATCTGGGATTTGGTCATCTTTTCATCTTATGCAACTTGTCAGTCTTGTCTCAAAGGAAAGATGACCAAATCTCCGTTCACCGGACATGGAGAAAGAGCAACAGAGCTCTTGGGACTCATACACAGTGATGTATGTGGTCCGATGTCTATACATGCAAGTGGGTGGGTTCTCGTACTTCATTACATTAACTGACGATCTCTCTAGGTTCGGATATGTGTATCTGATGAAACACAAATCTGAAGCTTTTGAGAAATTCAAGGAATTCAGAAACGAAGTAGAGAACCAGACTGGCAAAAGTATCAAGATCCTCCGATCGGATAGGGGAGGGGAGTACTTAAGCACGGAATTCCTAGATTACTTAAAAGAGAATGGAATTCTCTCTCAGCTTACTCCTCCTTATACACCACAGCACAACGGTGTATCGGAGCGGAGGAATCGTACCCTATTGGATATGGTTCGCTCCATGATGAGTAGTGTCGAGTTGCCTCTTTCATTTTGGGGACATGCGCTTCAGACAGCGGTATACCTACTGATCTACGTTCCATCCAAATCTGTGCCTAAGACTCCATATGAAGTATGGAGTGGACGAAATCCATATCTTAAGCGATTTAAGATATGGGGTTGTCCGGCCTATATGAAAACACAGAAACCGGACAAGCTAGAGGCACGGTCAGTTCTATTTAAATTTATGGGATATCCTAAAGATTCACTAGGATATCTGTTCTACCACACTGAGGAACAGAAGGTGTTTGTATCTCACCATGCTACCATTTTAGAAAGGGAGTTTCTTGCAAAAGAAACTAGTGGGAGTTCGGTAGAACTGGGAGAAATCCATGAACCACAAAATGTAACTGAAAATTTGAAGGAACCACTGGATTCAATAACCCCAGACGAACCTCAGCCACTCCGCAGATCTGGTAGGATTTCTCATACGCCCGAGAGATACTACGGTTTTCTCATGGACAGGGATCGAGAGGATTGCATCTTGGAAGAAGATGACCTACCAGTTTCAGGCAGGCCATTATCAGTAGGGACTCTGATAAATGGTTGGATGCTATGCGATCAGAAATGGATTCCATGTACACTAATAAAGTATGGACCTTGGATATTGCTCCACCTAGGGTAAAACCCGTTGGATGCAAATGGATCTACAAAAGGAAACTTGGTGTAGATGGGCAGGTGGAAACCTATAAGGCTAGACTCATTGCAAAAGGTTTTCGTCAAAGACCTGGTGTGGACTATGACGAAACTTTTTCTCCAGTGGCTATGCTGAAATCCATTCGGAACCTACTTGCCATTGCTTCCTTCCATGACTATGAAATCTGGCAGATGGACGTAAAAACGGCTTTTCTAAACGGCAGTTTGGAAGAGTGCATTTGCATGGATCAGCAAGAAGGTTTTGTGGACAGTGGGAGCAGTGGGAAGGTGTGCAAATTGCTCAAATCTATTTATAGATTAAAGCAGGCATCGCGGAGCTGGAACATCTGTTTTGATGAGGAAATCAAGGAATTTGATTTCATCAAGAACGAAGATGAACCTTGTACCTATAAGAAGATTGTAGGACGAACTGTCGTGTTCCTAGTCTTGTACGTGGACGACATTCTTTTGATAGGAAATGACATTCCTATGCTACAATCGGTCAAGCTATTCTTGTCACAACGGTTCTCCATGAAGGACCTGGGTGATGCCTCGTACGTTCTGGGGATCAAGATCTACAGAGATAGATCCAAGAGATTACTGGGACTTTCGCAGTCCAGGTACATAGAGACCGTACTAAAGAGATTTAGTATGGAAGATTCCAAGCGCGGTAATATACCCGCATTGCACGGAATCACCCTCTCCAAGAAGATGTCTCCTAAGACTGACGAGGAGAGGGTTCGCATGAGCATTATACCCTACGCTTCGGCGGTAGGATCTATAATGTATGCAATGCTATGTACAAGACCAGATGTAGCTTACGCGCTGAGCGTGGTGAGTCGGTATCAGTCAGACCCAGGTGTGAACCACTGGACGGCAGTGAAGAACATTCTCAAGTACCTGAGAAGGACTAAGGAGATGTTCCTGGTTTACGGTAATGGAGACCTCAGGGTCGAGTCCTTTACCGATTCAAGCTTCCAGAGTAACCAAGACGACAGCAAGTCTATCTCGGGTTTTGTGTTTACCCTCAACGGAGGGGCGGTGTGTTGGAGGAGTTCCAAACAGGATACCGTCGCAGACTCGACGATGGAGGCTGAATACATTGCTGCAAGCGATGCCGCAAAAGAGGCGGTCTGGATGAAGAAGTTCATTAGTGAACTTCAGGTGGTTCCGTCCATTGTTGACCCAATACCTTTGTATTGAGATAACAATGGGGCTATAGCTTTAGCGAAGAAACCAAGGTCCCATCAGAAATCCAGACACATCTTAAGGCGGTATCACCTGATCAGGGAGATCATTGATCGCCAGGAGATCGAGGTACGGAGAGTGGACACAAAAGACAACACGGCGGATCCATTCACAAAGTCCCTCCCTCAAACACAGTTCGAGTGACTTTTTGAGCTATTGGGAATGCGGTACGCCAGCAGCTGGCCTTAGAGCAGACGTTGGGTATGCGGTACACCAATTACTGGCCTTTAGTGCAAGTGGGAGATTGTTGGATATGTATGCCCTAGAGGCCATTATTGTACAGTACTAGTTTGTATAATACATTTTGGAGGCTTGGGATATATAGATACGGTTTTACGACAGTCTTGCTCGATATAGTAGTATGCTACTTGGTTTGTTTTTATCTTAATACGTGCATATGTTTCTTTTAACATATCGCAAAAAACATATTGATGGAGCCCTTAGGATCTTTGCTTGACTACGGGCGTTGTGATGGCGATCACACTAGTGGGGGCTGGGTAGTCTATAAGCACATCCTTATTTTGGTCCCTAGTCGTAGGATTATCGAGACAGGGCATCGATCCTTATTTTGGTACCTATTGTCAGTTAACAGTTCCCAGGTGACATGAGTACAGCTTAGTCCGCTGACTTGACACTGTCACTTCACCTCGAGTGTGTTCCCACTGTTCTTAGATTACTACCGTACCACGGCTCTATTGAGTCGTGCAAACAGGTAGTAGTTGGGTGCAGTCCCGAAGCACTTGGAGGCAGTGACGGTTAGACAGGATTCGTCTCTCCCGGTATTGGGAGTTGATATCGCGTTGTGTCTAGGAGAGCCATTACACATAGTCGTCCCTAGCCAGGGTAAGCGAGAATTACTGGTAGTGTTTCCAATAGTTTCTCAGGGTGTTCTGGGCTACACTCCGACACGACTTGTACCGCTATTAGGGGACTGACGTTTTCCACCCCCTAGGCCCGCCATGCGATACTCTCAGACGAACAGACCGGACTGTACGGAGATTGTCACATTCAGGCTCAGTAGGAGTTCGAATGGGTTCACCTCATCAGTCTTCTTATCGGCATCTACCTGGGGACCGTTACATACAGCTAGTACCACTTGCGGCCTGTGGTTAAACCCACTGCCAGTGTAGTGTCGAGTCTTTAGAGTCCCACACAGAGGGTTATTCTCCTTTGGGCAAAACAGAGTAGAGGTCGCATGGTTTTGCGACGGGGTTCGTTCACATCCGCGCACTTGTGCACGTTTGGTGTCCGGGCAGTTATTACTAGCGGGCTTTGGTTTAAGCCAGATCCTAGTATTTGTTTTAGGATTGAGAATCCTCTGCCTCGGAACACGGATGCGGGTGTGTATGCACAGTTGACTGAGGCAGAGGATTCTCATTAGGGTTGTTGACCGTTTACTTTTTCCAAACCCTAATGAAAATGAGAAATATGATTAATGATATTAATTAAAGATAATTGTGTCTTGGTTAGGTTGACCATTTGACTTATGTTAACCTTTTGACTTTGGTTGACCGGTTGACCTTTGTTGACAGTTTGACCATCATCATTTCATATGAACGATGCTTCTTGATTCTTGCAAATTTCATTTAATGTGAAATGATCATGGTCATTCCAAACTAACCATCATAATTTCTTTTAATTATTATTATTATTTCATAATTCTCTCATATGAGAGTATGGTTGTAAAAAGATCATCATTCTCTCATGCTCTTTCTCTCTCTTGAAAAAGCTCTCCCTCTTCCTCTCTCAAAGCTTTATTCTTTCATGTGTTGAAAATCAAAAGCTTTTGAGACTAAACCATCAAAACTTCTCTCGACTCTTTCTAGGGTTCTTTTTCTAGCAAACCAAGCACTCTAGTTACCTCTTGGTTGAGGTAGGAGCTCAAGGTAGAGGCCCTCGGGTGGATCTATCTTTGGCAAAGAGAAGACGACGAGGAGGAGCCGTCTACGCCACTACAAGGAGCAAGCAAGAAGGAGAACCACAACAAGAAGAGAAGGAGTTCAAGATCTAGGTATAACCATTCAACATAGTATCTAGAACTTGTTGTTTGTATGTTAGCTTTTGTTTAGCAAAGATCCTTCATGGTTGGTCCATGTCACCTTGTGAGAAAATTTTGATTTTTTCCTATTCCGCCTCCCCGAAAGAACCGGGGTTGGTAATGTTAGTCCATATTGCGACCCCCGGTGCTTACGGGGAGGCGGAAACGGTATAAAAAACGAATTTTTATTGCAAGAGGCAACATGGACTAAACATGGTCGGGATCGTTGTCTAAACTAAAACTAGTATTCTAGCTAAAGAGAGTTAGCTACTATGGAAGATGGTTATACCTATACTTGAACTCCTTCTTCTTCAAGTCTTGTAGAGGTTGATGGTTCTCTTTACGTCGCCTTCTCCCGTCGAAGATGGATCCACCTCGAAGGTTCGACTTTGGGCTCTTCCTCGATCTTTGAGTGAACTAGGGTTTCCGGTTTGCTAAACCTTCAACCTAGAATGAGTAGAGAGAGTGACTAGGGTTTGCTTTTCTTTTTCAAGAGAAGGATTCTCAACTCATGAGAAGGTTTCTCTTGACTAGAGGAAGAAGAAGATGAAGAGAGGAGAGAGAATGAATATGATAGAATGAGCTATCATATTCTATCTTGCAACCATAATGCAAAAGAAAATAATTATCTAATAATAATAATTGAAAATGAGAATAGTTGATGGTAATTTGGAATGACCACTACCATGCTTCATTTAAAAATGTAAGCATAAATCAAGGAGGACTTTTGAAGGCATGAAAGTGGTCAATGGTCAACAAGTCAACCAAGGTCAACAAGTCAACAAAAACAACCATAACATAATTCTCATTTAATTATTATTATTAATAGATAATATATAAATCCATTAGGGTTTGGAAAATGAAGACTGTCAATTGTGCATACGCACCCGTTCCGAAACCCTAATGAAAAATCTCATTCTCCGCCTCAAGCAACTGTGCATACACACCTGCATTCTCGTTCCGAAAAACAAGAATACCAAGATATAAAAGCAACCCCAAAAACACATACCAGTATCTGGCTCAAACCAGAGCCTGCCAGTATAATCCGTCCGGACTCCAAACGTGCACAAGTGCGCGGATGAGAACGAACCCTGTCGCAAAACCATGCGACCTCTACTCTGTTTTGCCCAGAGGCGAATACCCTCTGTGTGGGACTCTAAAGACTCGACACTACGCTGGCAGTGGGTTTAACCACAGACCGCAAGCGGCACTAGCTGTGCGTAACGGTCCCCAGGTAGATGTCGACAAGAAGGCTGACGAAGTGAAAACCCCATCTGAACTCCTACTGAGTCTGAATGTGACATTCTCCGTACAGTCCGGTCTGTTCGTCTGATACATCGCATGGCGGGCCTAGGGGGCGGTAAACGTCAGTCCCCCAATAGCGGTACAAGTCGTGCCGGAGCGAAGCCCAAAACACCCTGAGATAACACTGGAAACCTACCAGTATATCTCGTTTGCCCTGGCCAGGGACTACTCGTGTAATGGCTCTCCTAGACACAGCGCGATGTCAACCCCCAATACCGGGAGAGACGAATCCTGTCTAACCGTCACTGCCTCCAAGTGCTTCGGGACTGCACCCAACCACCACCTGTTTGCACGACTCCTTTGAGCCGTGGTAGGGTAGTGATCAAAGTGCAGTGGGAACACACTCGAGGCGAAGTGCCAGTGTCAAGTCAGCGGACTAAGCTGTACTCATGTCACCTGGGAACTGACGACTGACGATAGGTATAATACCAACCTGTCAGTTCCCGACGAGTCCTGTCCAGTGTACTCGTAACCCAACGAGCACCCGTATACTATCTCCAGTACGACGTACTGATGGCTGTGGGACAGACCATCTCCCACACTGGGATGAGAAGCGCATACGCTAGTCTACTCCGGAGTATCGATGCCCTATCTCGATAGTCCTGCGACTAGGGACCTGTATAAGGATGTGCTTATAGATTACCCAGCCCCCACTAGTGTGACTGCCATCACAACGCTGGTAATCAAGCAAAGATCCTAAGGGCTCCACTAATGCGTATAAGTGATATAGTAAAATAAACACAAGTACACATTGAAGTAGAGACAAACCAAGTAGCATACTACTATTTTGAGCAAGACTGTATATACAAGGTGAATATCCCAAGCATCCATTAAGTAATATA
Organism: Agapanthus africanus; assembly: GCA_030015575.1. Classification (NCBI taxonomy): domain Eukaryota; kingdom Viridiplantae; phylum Streptophyta; class Magnoliopsida; order Asparagales; family Amaryllidaceae; genus Agapanthus; species Agapanthus africanus. Next base: position 270,824,056 of record JASDDO010000031.1, on the reverse strand, counting down.
CAAACTAGTATGATACAGTAATGGCCTCTAGGGCATATACACTAACAATCTCCCACTTGCACTAAGGCCATGTACTGGCGTATCGAAGACCTATCATCTCGATCAGCCGCTCGAACTGAGTCTGGGGCAGGGCCTTGGTGAATGGATCTGCAGTGTTGTCTTCTGAAGCTACTCTCCGAACCTCGATCTCCTTGCGATCCACGATCTCCCTGATCAGGTGATACCGCCTCAAGATGTGCCTGGATCTCTGATGGGACCTGGGTTCCTTTGCTAAAGCTATAGCCCCGTTGTTGTCGCAATACAGAGGTACTGGGTCAACAATGGACGGAACCACCTGAAGTTCTTTCAAGAACTTCCTCATCCAGACAGCTTCTTTTGCGGCATCAGATGCAGCGATGTATTCCGCTTCCATCGTCGAGTCTGCAACGGTTTCCTGTTTGGAACTCTTCCAACACACCGCCCCTCCATTGAGGGTAAAGACAAAGCCCGACATGGACTTGGAATCATCCTTGTCACTCTGGAAGCTGGAGTCAGCAAAAGCCTCGATCTGGAGGTCTTTTCCGCCATACACCAAGAACATCTCCTTAGTCCTCCTCAGGTACTTGAGAATGTTCTTTACTGCTATCCAATGTTTCTCCCCAGGGTTTGACTGATACCGGCTTACTACACTCAGTGCATAAGCTACATCCGGTCTGGTACACAACATCGCATACATTATAGAGCCTACCGCAGAAGCGTAGGGTATAATAGACATGCGATCCCTCTCCAAATCAGTCTTGGGAGACATCTCTTTAGAGAGGGTGATCCCGTGACAAGCCGGTAAGTTACCGCGCTTGGAATCTTCCATACTGAATCTTTTCAGTACGGTGTCGATGTACCTGGACTGTGAAAGTCCTAATATCCTCTTGGATCTATCACGATGGATCCGGATCCCCAGGATGTATGAGGCATCACCCAGGTCTTTCATGGAGAACCTTTGTGACAAGAACCCCTTGACAGATTGTAGCATAGGAATGTCATTTCCTATTAAGAGAATGTCATCCACGTATAAAACGAGGAATACTACAGTTCTCGCTACAAATCTACTATAGATGCATGGTTCATCTGGATTTTTGATAAAGCCAAATTCCTTGACCGTCTCATCAAAACAGATGTTCCAACTCCGCGATGCCTGCTTTAGTCCATAGATGGACTTAAGCAACTTGCACACCTTTCCGCTGCTCCCACTCTGAATGAAACCCTCTGGCTGATCCATATAGACACACTCCTCTAAATTTCCATTTAGAAAAGCTGTCTTTACGTCCATTTGCCAGATCTCATAATCGTGGAAGGCAGCGATGGCAAGAAGGATCCGAATGGATTTCAGCATGGCTACTGGAGAAAAGGTTTCGTCATAGTCCAAGCCAGGTCTTTGACGGAAACCCTTTGCTACCAGCCTAGCTTTATAGGTCTCAACCTGTCCATCTACACCAATCTTCCTTTTGAAGATCCACTTGCATCCTACGGGTTTTACCCCGTCTGGAGCAATGTCCAACGTCCATACCTTATTGGTGTACATGGACTCCATTTCGGTCCGCATTGCATCCAGCCATTTCACTGAGTCAACGCTCTGAACGGCCTGCTGGAAGCTAGTAGGCTCATCATAATCTATGATGCAATCCTCTCTATCCCCGTCTATGAGAAAACCGTAGTATCTCTCGGGCGGATGAGACTGCCTACTACTTCTGCGGAGCGGCGTAGGAATGTCCTGTTCTGTTGAACCCTCTGGTTCCACTAAGCTTTCAGTAACAGTCTGTGGTTCTGGAACTTCTTCCAGTTCTATTGTGCTCCCACTTATCTGGGTTTCCAAAAACTCAGTTTCCAAGAAGCGGGCATGCTGAGAAACAAAAACCTTTTGTTCCTCAGCGGAATAGAAAAGATACCCCCTGGAGTTCCTTGGGTATCCCACAAACTTACACTGTACTGAACGTGCCTCAAGCTTGTCCGCATGCTGCCTTTTTACAAAGGCTGGACATCCCCATACTTTAAGATACTTGAGACAGGGTTTCTTCCCAGTCCACATCTCATAAGGGGTGGTAGGCACAGTCTTGGTGGGAGCCTTGTTCAAGAGATACGCAGCTGCTTCTATTGCATATCCCCAGAATGATCGCGGTAACTCAGCGTTACTCATCATGGACCGAACCATATCCAATAGGGTTCGGTTCCGTCTCTCCGATACACCGTTATGTTGCGGAGTGTATGGAGGAGTAAGCTGAGAGAGAATACCATTCTCTTTTAAGTAATTCAGGAATTCGGCACTTAAGTATTCTCCACCTCGATCCGATCTTAGAATCTTAATACTTTTGCCGGTCTGTTTCTCTACTTCATTCTTATACTCCTGGAAATTTTCAAAAGCCTCGGACTTATGTTTCATTAAGAAAACATAACCGTACCTTGAGAAGTCATCCGTAAAAGTAATGAAGTAAGAATGTCCGCTTCGGGCATGTGTAGACATTGGACCGCACACGTCACTGTGTACAAGTCCCAAGAGCTCGCTCGCTCTTTCTCCATGTCCAGTAAACGGAGTCTTTGTCATCTTTCCCTTGAGACAGGATTGACAAGTGGCATACGACTGATATTCGAACGCATTCAAATACCCTTCTGTATGTAACTTCGTCAACCTTCTCTCATTGATGTGACCCAATCTACAATGCCATAAGAAAGTCTGGTTTATTTCTGGAGACTTTCTTTTGTGTGTATTCTGGACATTAAAAATCTGTGGTTGGTTCAATACGTATATACCATTACTCAAAGTACCTGACCCAATCAAAACTTGATTAAGGCGAATGTTTACAACATTACTTACAAACGCAAATTCATAACCTTCTTTAGAAACTAAAGATACAGAAATGATATTACAAGTTGCGTTGGGTACAAAAAAGCAATTACGCAAAACCAAAACATGTCCATCTGACATTCCCAGGTGATAGTCCCCCACGGCTTTAGCATCCATGCTCGCTCCGTTTGCAACTCTGAGGGTCATGTCACCTGCTTTCAAAACACTACGGTTTCTCAACGCCTGCAAAGAATTACAGATATGAGATCCTGATCCGGTATCCAATACCCAGGAAGTAGAGTTTATAGAAAGACAGTTTTCAATAACATACACACCTGAAGCTGAAGCTGCAACCTGCTTCAATTCCTGTGTTCTGGCCTTCCAGGCCCTGCAATCATTCTTCCAGTGTCCTTTCTTATGACAAAAGAAGCATTCTTCCTTATCCACAATCTTCCCCGCTATCTTTGTTGCTTTTCCTTTTCCCTTCGTATCCACTTTACTAACACCGCCCCTTGGTTTGGCGGGGGCTTTCTTCTTCTTTCCCTTGGCTTTCGCCTTGGACCTAGAAGAAGATGATCCTCCTACAAACAAAGTGGATGTTTCCCTACCTTTCTGTAGGGTGCCCTCTGCGCTCCTCAGCAGGTTGAGGAGCTCTGAAAGTTCAACCTCCTTTTCTTGTAGGTTGAAATTCATTATAAACTGGGCGTAAGTGGAAGGAAGGGACTGGAGAACTATATCCGTATATAGCTCACTCTCCAATGTGATCCCTAGGTCAGCGAGCTCCTCAATGTAACCGATCATCTTTAGCACGTGCTCGGCTACTGATGATCCGACGGCCATTCTTGTCGAAAACAACTTTTTCGACGCTTCGTATCTTGCGATACGTGATTGCTCCCCATACAGTTCTTTTGTATGAAGCAATATGGACTCCATGTCCATATTCTCATGCCTTCTCTGATGTTCGTTGTCCATCGAGGCAAGCAAGAGGCACTTGGCCTTCGCGCTATCAATCTCCCAAGTCTTGCGGATTTCCTTATCCGCGACGCTGGAAGTTGGACCAGGGACAGGGGGAGCTTTGGTGGTAAGAAGATACCCCAGCTTGTCATAAGTGATTGCTATCTTGACATTCCTGAGCCAATCTTTGTAGTTTGGCCCTGTCAGCTTGTTTTTATCTAGGAGTAACTTAAGTCCAGTCATGTTGATTGGTCGCTGCAATTAGGAGAGAGAAGAAGAAACACTCAGCATGATGCTCTTGCAAGTTTAGAGTGGTTTTTAGTTTGTCTAAACAGGATGGCTCCCACTGTTTCTCGAATCCCTCCTCAAACCATAAAGGAAGAATTAGTCAGGATCAATCCCACCGTACAATACTTGCTTAACCGTTCAGCCAGGCTGGTGTCGGTACTTCGAGGGAGGTTTTCCAACGCTTTCGCGAAGTTCCTTAATTAAAGAACCTCTTTTCCCTGGGGGCGTAGCCCCGCTAACACCTTTCTAGGCACCTACTAGGTTTATAGCATTGATCGTTAAGTGAGAAATTTCCCGAGGAGTAGCATATACTCACAGTAGGATCGGGATCCAAATATCATCGCGTGACGAAACTGAAGGAATCCTACCAGAATCACCACACTCCAAATGGTATGCAAATCTAGCAAGTTTCAGTACTTATGAAACTCCCGATGTGGATTTTTGCCCCATGCTCTTATGACCTTGACGAAGGTCAACAAATCATAAGTCACATGTCAAGTTCTGCCCGTCATTATCCAGGTTAATTTGAATCCACCCGCATATACCCTTGACGAAGGTCAACAAGGTAATGTGAGTGTCCCAAACCAACGCATCTATCTATGCTACATATGAATACTTAACAGCTACCAATCACTATGCCTTGACGAAGGTCAACAAACACAGCTTGAATACTATTTGAATATTCATACGAAACGACGGAGGGCTACGAATGGTTTTTGGCAAAACCGTGAACGTAGTGAACTTGATTTGGTCGATGGAACGAGATAGCTTTTAAATGGAGTGGCTCAAACTCCGCATTTTAAAAGTTAGTTTTGAAAAGAACCGAGTGGTTTTTCGAAAGTGTTCCAACGACTTTAACTTGGTTTATTATCTTGCATTAGTTCTTTTAATGCGTGATATTCTTGCATTAGTTCTTTTAATGCGTCCCATCATTTAATCCTACCATTGCAGAAAACAACCAAAATATGACGTACGCTTATGCCATATGCATTCGCCACGGGGCCCCGTCATCACCCGTTAGGTTACTTAACTAACGACAGAGCGGGGGCTGGGCTAGCGCGGCTGTAAAACATAAGCAACGCCTAAATAGAAAGCAATGATAGACATTACAGATCACAGATGAATACATTGGATATACTAGCAATCCGCATTTCTTTCGAGCCTGAAACGAAAAGCGGATAACACGGTCGCGGTGAATAGCAAATACCCCACCCAAGACCCCTACGGGTGCGGCAAACTACCCGCCAAGTTCCCGGTAGTTTGTGCACCCCACCATGGGTCTATCCTAGGAGCATAAACAGTAAAAAGAATTATACAATGACGGCTACAACCCCGACCCGGTTGTGCGGCCAAACAAATAATATAATTACATCAATTTACATTTACAAATGAATGAAAGAAAAACAAAAGCTCATCTCACATCCAACCCCGGCTATTCACCCGCGACAGTCCAACACATTCATATACACATTCCAGCACATTACAGATCATGTATAACCCCGACTAATCGACTTATAGCGATTAGCCGACGTTCAATACATGCAAACAACACAGATATAACCAATATAGCCAAAGTGTAGTGAAGTTCGGAAAAATACGGAATTATAGGACCCCAAAAGGAAATTTCTTTTCTGGAAAATCTGGGTACATATAATATATCTCAAAAATCCCAAAACCAAAACCTACAGACACTGCACGAAAAACGAGGCGCAGAAGACGACAAAGCGCGGCGGTTCCGCGGCACGAGCCTACCTCGTGCCGCGGATGCGCGGCGCTTTGAGCTCCAAACTGGATCGTTTTTCATGTGTGTTTTTAGAAAACCCTGAGATGATTTTACAAATATAAATTTTTTCATTTCGAGCCAAAAAAATTTCAACAGAAACTCAGGTTTTTGAAAAATACGGTTTTTGGGTTTTTGCGGTTTCGAACTTCGTTACACTTCACTACCAAGCTAGTTTAAGTTTAGTTAGGCTCTGATACCACTGTTAGTCCATATTGCGACCCCCGGTGCTTACGGGGAGGCGGAAACGGTATAAAAAACGAATTTTTATTGCAAGAGGCAACATGGACTAAACATGGTCGGGATCGTTGTCTAAACTAAAACTAGTATTCTAGCTAAAGAGAGTTAGCTACTATGGAAGATGGTTATACCTATACTTGAACTCCTTCTTCTTCAAGTCTTGTAGAGGTTGATGGTTCTCTTTACGTCGCCTTCTCCCGTCGAAGATGGATCCACCTCGAAGGTTCGACTTTGGGCTCTTCCTCGATCTTTGAGTGAACTAGGGTTTCCGGTTTGCTAAACCTTCAACCTAGAATGAGTAGAGAGAGTGACTAGGGTTTGCTTTTCTTTTTCAAGAGAAGGATTCTCAACTCATGAGAAGGTTTCTCTTGACTAGAGGAAGAAGAAGATGAAGAGAGGAGAGAGAATGAATATGATAGAATGAGCTATCATATTCTATCTTGCAACCATAATGCAAAAGAAAATAATTATCTAATAATAATAATTGAAAATGAGAATAGTTGATGGTAATTTGGAATGACCACTACCATGCTTCATTTAAAAATGTAAGCATAAATCAAGGAGGACTTTTGAAGGCATGAAAGTGGTCAATGGTCAACAAGTCAACCAAGGTCAACAAGTCAACAAAAACAACCATAACATAATTCTCATTTAATTATTATTATTAATAGATAATATATAAATCCATTAGGGTTTGGAAAATGAAGACTGTCAATTGTGCATACGCACCCGTTCCGAAACCCTAATGAAAAATCTCATTCTCCGCCTCAAGCAACTGTGCATACACACCTGCATTCTCGTTCCGAAAAACAAGAATACCAAGATATAAAAGCAACCCCAAAAACACATACCAGTATCTGGCTCAAACCAGAGCCTGCCAGTATAATCCGTCCGGACTCCAAACGTGCACAAGTGCGCGGATGAGAACGAACCCTGTCGCAAAACCATGCGACCTCTACTCTGTTTTGCCCAGAGGCGAATACCCTCTGTGTGGGACTCTAAAGACTCGACACTACGCTGGCAGTGGGTTTAACCACAGACCGCAAGCGGCACTAGCTGTGCGTAACGGTCCCCAGGTAGATGTCGACAAGAAGGCTGACGAAGTGAAAACCCCATCTGAACTCCTACTGAGTCTGAATGTGACATTCTCCGTACAGTCCGGTCTGTTCGTCTGATACATCGCATGGCGGGCCTAGGGGGCGGTAAACGTCAGTCCCCCAATAGCGGTACAAGTCGTGCCGGAGCGAAGCCCAAAACACCCTGAGATAACACTGGAAACCTACCAGTATATCTCGTTTGCCCTGGCCAGGGACTACTCGTGTAATGGCTCTCCTAGACACAGCGCGATGTCAACCCCCAATACCGGGAGAGACGAATCCTGTCTAACCGTCACTGCCTCCAAGTGCTTCGGGACTGCACCCAACCACCACCTGTTTGCACGACTCCTTTGAGCCGTGGTAGGGTAGTGATCAAAGTGCAGTGGGAACACACTCGAGGCGAAGTGCCAGTGTCAAGTCAGCGGACTAAGCTGTACTCATGTCACCTGGGAACTGACGACTGACGATAGGTATAATACCAACCTGTCAGTTCCCGACGAGTCCTGTCCAGTGTACTCGTAACCCAACGAGCACCCGTATACTATCTCCAGTACGACGTACTGATGGCTGTGGGACAGACCATCTCCCACACTGGGATGAGAAGCGCATACGCTAGTCTACTCCGGAGTATCGATGCCCTATCTCGATAGTCCTGCGACTAGGGACCTGTATAAGGATGTGCTTATAGATTACCCAGCCCCCACTAGTGTGACTGCCATCACAACGCTGGTAATCAAGCAAAGATCCTAAGGGCTCCACTAATGCGTATAAGTGATATAGTAAAATAAACACAAGTACACATTGAAGTAGAGACAAACCAAGTAGCATACTACTATTTTGAGCAAGACTGTATATACAAGGTGAATATCCCAAGCATCCATTAAGTAATATACAAACTAGTATGATACAGTAATGGCCTCTAGGGCATATACACTAACAGGTAACGTGGACCTAACACCATACAGATGTGATAATCATACCTGGTAAATACATACCCAGGAGTAAGTATCTAATCGGGAAATCAGTTTTTCTTTAACAATGCACAGTGAAACTGAAAAATGAAAATGTTTCGTAGGGGTATCCTGGTATTCCAAGTAATGTCTCTTCCATAATCCAATTCATGACTATAACCGTATATTTCTTTACCATCTCTTCAAATCCCTTTATTTGTCTTTATTCATTTCCTTCTGTACACCCCTTTGGCAAAGTGGTTTTCTTCCTTCCCTACCGTTCGGCACCAGCCTATGGTTTGGAAGAAGACTATCCAGTAAGCATAATAGGTGTACTCTCCCAATCCTAGGAGTACTCGCAACCTGAGAGAAGGTGATGATAAAAGACAACTGAATAATACCTTATTCTATTTCTCTCGAACTGGGGGAAAAAGCAAAGGTGAAATAGGAGTGGCGATGAAGTACGCAGTTTGGTCATGAATGATAGCAGTCGCAATTTACTTTGCTCTCTTTCTAATCCCATTATTTTGTCTTTACTTATTACCTTCCGTACACCCTACTTAGGCTAATTGGTTTTCTTCAATCCCTACCCTTCGGCACCTGCCTATGGTTTGGAAGAAGACTATCCAATAAGCGTAATTGGTGTACTCTCCTAAACCAAGGAGCCCTCGTAACCTGAGAGAATGTGATGTTAAAAGACAATTGAATAATCCAATTCAATTTCTCCTGAACCTGGATCCATCCTCGAAGAAGTTCCTTCGAGTTTGTATATAACCATACGATGGATCTATCCAATGGAAGTGGATGTCCGTAGTAATACGGGGTGTTCTGAGAAATGCAAAGGGTAAAAGAAGGAGCGGCAATGCCTAATGCAACTTAGACAATCCAAAAGCCAATATTTTAAGAAGGTTCGGTCAACTTGGTCACTGAGTCATAGTCTAGGGTCGGTCAATGGTCGCTGCCAAAGAGAGATAGAAAAGAAACAATCTGCGTGCACTCTAACCTAGATCAAAATGGTTATCAGTTTATCTAATCAGGAAACCTCCCACTGTACTGTCAAATTCTCCTCCAAACCTGAAAGAAGAATCAATCGGGATCACCCGAAGAGTAAACCAACTCATCAGTGGGAATCGGGATCCAACTGTCATCGCATGATAACGTGAAGGTATCCACTCACGTTATCACACTCCAGAAGGTATGCGCATGCTTGGCAAGTTTTAGTTTCTTTAGAAACTCCCGATATAATTTTTACCCCATGTTCTTATGACCTTGACGAAGGCCAACAAATCATAAGTTACATGTCAAGTTCTACCCGTCATTATCTTGTCAATTTGAACCCATCCGTACATACCCTTGACGAAGGCCAACAAGGTAATACGACTGTCCCAAACCAACTCATCTATCTATGCAACAGAAAAGTAACAAGCTGCTACCATCCACTATGCCTTGACGAAGGCCAACGAACATAGCATGAATACTACGTGCTACTCGTCTGAAACGACGGAGGGATACGGTTGGTTTTTGGCGAAAAACCTTTAACGTAATGAACTTGATCTCGCTGAAGGAACCTGATAGATTTTTATAAAAATATAGTGGCGAAAACCCTTTTGCTAAAGAGGTCAATCCCGGTGAAGGGATCTCGGCTCTTTCCCTGTAGAATGAGGTGCAGGATATTCCAAATGAATACCGTGATGCAAAGCAACATGTAATCGACTATAGTGAAGTTATTACCCTGACGTAAATTTCTGCCCAAGGGGTCACTCCCGGTGAAGGGATCTTGGCCCTTGTCTCGTCGAATGAGGTGCAGGATATTCCAACTGAATACCACTGTGCAAAACAAAAGAAAAACGTCCTTGTAATAACACTTTTTAAAACTGTTCCAACAACGTCCAAACAGATTTGTTTTCCTTTGCATTGATCAGAATCAACGTAGTCCTATCAATTAATCACATCAGAAAAGAACGAAAATAAAATGTATGTATATGCCATCCGCATTCGTCACTGGGTCCCGTCATCACCCGTTAGGTTACTTAACTAACGACAGAGCGGGGACTGGACTAGCGCGGGTGTAAAACATATACAACATCTACTAGTATATATACCAATATACAATAATCGCTCCAGGCATGATAAATGCAACATTACAGAAAGTAATAAGCATCACAGAACAATACAGATAATCTGGGATCCCCGGGTTTCACAGAGCCGCTACCGAAACCCGATGTTCCCCTGGTCGTGTGGATAGCCTGTGCAATGAAACCTAGACCCCTACGGGTGCGGCAAGTTACCCGCCAAAACCTAAAGCGAGGCAGCCCCCTACAGCAAAGTAAATGGACCACCCTTCACTTCACGGAATCCGGTAACTTGAGCACCCCTCCTTGGGTCAACCTGTACCCCCTACGAGTGCGGCGAATAGTCTGCCAATTCTAGAGTGAGGCCCTCTGCCTCTCAAAGCCATGAGATGCGGACCCGTTGCCCTCCAGAACCCGGCTATCCATGCACTCAGTCGCGGGATAAACCTAGTACAAAAATGAAAATATGTACAACGGGTACATCGACCTCAGCCCGGTCGTGCCCCAAAAGAATATTATACAAACAGGCGGTGACGGCAGTCCACATATTGGACGCTCGCCCCGCAATATCAAATGTATAAATAAATCCAAACTGCACTACCATTGCACACAGCTATCCACCACGACAAATCCGCAACATCACAGCACAACACAGAACATCAACGCGAATGTCACGTTCGCAAACCCGTCTAAAAGAACTATAGCAATTAGACACAATTTACCGCTCGAATGACATTCACGGTCGGAGATATAATGTAAGTACTGTAAACTAACAAGTTTAAAATTCCGATCGACAAAACTTCCCGAAGTGGGACCCAAGTACAACTGCAGTACTCAAACAAAATTTGGGCCTAAACAAAATATTCCAGAAACCACAATTCCCTATGCAAAACTCCCAGAAGAAATATGGTGTACTGTTCCCACAAACTGGCGGCGGAATCGCGTCCAAACCATGGTTGTGCAGCGGTTCCGCGGCAGTACTGTGGAGACAGTGGACCAAATTTCTTCAGTATTCTTAAAAAAGCCTGCTCGATTTTCTGAGATGCTCAAAATAATTTTTAGACGAAAAAACAAAATCGACAGAAACTTTAACATTGAAATCGCGGTTTTTTGAAATTTCGTCCGATCGATGTTTTAAACACGTTAGAACAAGTTAGTAAAGGTTAATGGCATGGCTCTGATACCATGTAAGTCTACGGTAGTTCCCCGGCCGTCATTCTGACGCCAAACGCGGAACAAAAACTTTTATAACTGGCGCTATCTCATACTATAACCCGGATCTTTCCATTAACGCTAAAGTAACAAACTGTAAAAGGGTAAAAAGGCTATACCGATCGATCCGAGTCCTTCGGTCTTTAGCCATCGTCCCACGCTCCTCGTGGCAACTCCGATCTCCTCTCTCCTCATCGAGGTGGCACCACATCAACGGATCTTTAAACGGGCTCCCGCCTCCATACCGAGGCAACTCGGTCATCAAGTCTGCTGAAAGAGATGACCAAGATGAAGTAGAGAATGAGTAGAATACTTTGTCTCAAACACCCTAGGGTTCTCATCACATGAGAGGGTTAGGGTGGAGGTTGAAGAAGATGCTTAGGATTGGAAATTGTGAACTCAAGAAACGCTAGCGAGCCAAAAGAAAACTAAGCATATAAACTTATGTTATCTCTCCTCTTCTCTTGTGAATAGATATATGAGGTTATATATTCAAAACCAAAAGAAAATATCTTATAAAATTATCTCCTCAAATATCTATCCACAAAACAAAACTCATTAACTCTTTAATGACTCGCTAGATGACTCATTACATGAGTCATTAGTGAACATTATAGAATTGATGAGTCACAACCATGAGTCACAATTTCCATTAACCATTTAATGAGTCACAGCCTCTGGGGTGTTAGACTTCCTGACCCGTGGGAAATCCGCCATGTGCCATTTGGAGGGCACCATCCAATCCTCTCCCTTCGTAGGACTGATGAAAACAAACTTCTCCTCCCACCCATGGATGGAAGAAGGGACGACCACTACCCCTGACCCGGCTGCCCTACCCTTACGTTTTTTAAAGGAGAAATACACCCAGCTCAGTTCGTCTTTGCTAGTGCCGGGGTGATTTTTGTAACAAAGAAAGGAAAGAAGAAGACTCAAGTCGAAGAGGATCCGATCAATCTTCAACCGGACCAGAAACCCGAGGAGGATTCTCCACGAGTACGGCGCTGGCCTAGGGCAAGACGGAAGCAAAGAATTACGGCACAAATTTCGGATGAGAAGGGTAAAAGCATCCCTGCTCGAAATGCTTTCAGGTACAGGGCAATCTCATTACCATGTACTTGGTCTACACGCTCTCCCTCCTTGACCAGACGAAGTGAATTTCCAGAGGGATGTGGAAGCGAGCCCGGATATCGAAAAGCTCGTCCGGATGATTCAACATCGATAGCGCATCACGAATATTCTCGATGCGCGCCTTAGGGGCCCTCTTCTTCACCCGACGATGAAGTACAACGGCATCGCCATCCCTTGGGGGTGAGCCCGACGTAGAGGAAGAAGACGAAGAGGAAGAAGGACTTCCTCGGCTATCGGAAGCCGAGGAGGAAGAAGATGACTCACCGGAATCGGCTTCAGAAGCTGAAGCCTCATCGTCCGACTCGATCCCAACTACATCAATGGAAACTTCGGAAGAAGACATCTAACCTGATTCAAAGAAAGGTTGGCCAAAGATGGGTTTTGGGATGAGGGTCCGACCTAACCAATAGAGCGCCAGGCAATCTTCAGATGGAAAGAGACAACTAAAGAAAAACGTCTGCCAAGGAATAGCCTCCCCTATTTATACACTTGGCATAAACAATCCAACGGCCTAAATCCGTTCCCGCCGCAATGAACTGTCGCACCCAACGGCCACGAGGACACCACGTGGCAACCAATCATTGGACGCTTCATCCCTCACACGGATCCAACAAATAGATACGACGCCTCGCGGTCCACCACTCTATTGCAGCCACGTGGCTTGAAGATCAACGGCCCGAGCAAGCGAAGCGACGTCCTATTTATAGCGCCACTGTTTTGCCGATCTGCTGACATCATCGAGGTTACACGCAGAAATTAAGGCGCTTCATGAACCTCCTGTTAGTGTATATGCCCTAGAGGCCATTACTGTATCATACTAGTTTGTATATTACTTAATGGAAGCTTGGGATATTTACCTTGTATATACAATCTTGCTCAAAATAGTAGTATGCTACTTGGTTTGTTTCTACTTCAAATGTGTACATGTGTTTATTTTAGTATATCACCTATACACATTAGTGGAGCCCTTAGGATCTTTGCTTGATTACCGACGATGTGATGGCAGTCACACTAGTGGGGCTGGGTAATCTATAAGCACATCCTTATGCAGGTCCCTAGTCGCAGGACTATCGAGACAGGGCATCGATACTCCGGAGTAGACTAGCGCATGCGCTTCTCATCCCAGTGTGGGAGACGGTCTGTCCCACAGCCGTCAGTACGTCGTACTTGAGATAGTATGCGGGTGCTCGTTAGGTTACGGGTACACTGGACAGGACTCGTCGGGAACTGACTAGTTGGTATTATGCCTATCGTCAGTTATCAGTTCCCAGGTGACATGAGTACAGCTTAGTCCGCTGACTTGACACTGTCACTTCGCCTCGAGTGTGTTCCCACTGCACTTTGATTACTACCCTACCACGGCTCAAAAGAGTCATGCAAACAGGTAGTAGTTGGGTGCAGTCCCGAGGCACTTGGAGGCAGTGACGGTTAGACAGGATTCGTCTCTCCCGGTATTGGGGGTTGACATCGCGCTGTGTCTAGGAGAGCCATTACACAAGTAGTCCCTGGCCAGGGCAAACGAGATATACTGGTAGGCTTCCAGTGTTATCTCAGGGTGTTTTGGGCTTCACACCGACACGACTTGTACCGCTATTTGGGGACTGACGTTTACCGCCCCGTAGGCCCGCCATGCGATGTATCAAACGAACAGACCGGACTGTACGGAGAATGTCACATTCAGGCTCAGTAGGAGTTCAAATGGGTTTCACCTCGTCAGTCTTCTTGTCGGCATCTACCTGGGGACCGTTACGCACAGCTAGTGCCGCTTGCGGTCTGTGGTTAAACCCACTGCCAGCGTAGTGTCGAGTCTTTAGAGTCCCACACAGAAAGCTATTCGCCTTTAGGCAAAAGAGTAGAGGTCGCATGGTTTTGCGACAGGGTTCGGTCACATCCGTGCACTTGTGCACATACAGTGTCCGGACAGTTTACACTAGCGGGCTTTGGTTTAAGCCAGATCCTAGTGTACCTTTTGGGATTGGATTTATCCAGTATGCATTCGTGTTCCTCGGAACGCGGATGCGGGTGTGTATGCACAGTTGACGGAGAGACAGAGGCAGAGGATTCTCATTAGGGTTGTTGACCGTTGACCGTTGACTATTGACTTTTTGCTCAACCCTAATGAGAATATGATATGTGATTAACAATTATATTAATTAGGTATTATGGTGACATGGTTGTTGAGTTGTTGACTTTGTTGACTTTTGTTGACTTGTTGACTTTGTTGACTTGTTGACTTTTGTTGACTTGTTGACTTTGTTGACCGGTTGACTAGGCTTGACTAGTTGACCATCATGATAACTATAGCTATCATTTCATGGCAAAGACTTTTGCTTGCTTGCTCTTTTATGCAAAATGAGTGCATGAAATGATATGGCTATGGTTGCTTAAACCATCACATAATACTTGATTGATATGATGTGTTATGATGGTTTTGGATTATGAGAGCCAAATGAGAAAAGTCTTCTCTCATTCTTTCATGCTCATTCTCTCTCTTGTTCTTGAGCTCTCATCTCCTCCTCTTGCTCTCCCTCTCTTGACTCTATGGTTCACTTGTCTCATAAGTTGAGAACCAAGAACCATAGATAAAATCCCATACAAACTCTTCTCTACTCACTCTAGTTCACAAGGTTTAGCAAACCGAGTGAACTAGTTTCTTCAAAGTTCGAAGAAGGAGCCAAAGGTTGAAGCTTTTAGGTGGATCTATCATCGGCGCAAGGAGACGACGGGGAGAAGCCGATTCGGACGACCATCGAAGCTTGAAGACGAAGGAGTTCGAGAAAAAGAAAGGTATAACCCCCTAACCGAGTAGTTAGCAACTCGTAGTTAGGTTGTTAGTTAGATGTTTAACAAAGATCCGGGTTTTAAGTCCATGTTACCACCTCTAAGAAAATCGTTTTTTATCAAATTCCGCATGCCCGAAAGTACCGGGAGAGGTAGCATGGACTTACACCTCCATGTGGACCCACGAATCGAAGAAGCACAGCCGCCAAGCACCATGTCATTCCCAAACAACCACCTGCAAAAAATCCATGGCCCCAAGCTGAACATTGAAGACCGAGCAGACCACTCTCGACCCGACCCATAAATAGGTCGGGACGAGAGTAAGGGGCTAATGATGATGATCTTAAGTGGGAATTCCCCAGATTCCAACGCGTATCAAGTGACGTGTCGTCCACGTAAGCCCGCCAGATTCCTAGGGGCTACGGAGATGGAGCAAGTACGATACATTGGGGACATTCCTCGGCGCATCATCTCTAATGTATCATCCGACCTTCGGGGGGCCTCCCATGAGTACATTCCCTAGTCGCATGGCAACCAGCCAACAGCTTACCTCCTGGCCATCCTACAGCCAAGGTTCCTCAGCCTCATAGCTCGACTCCGGATAGTCACCGAGCTGAGCTTCCTCAACTACCATGTCCAGCCGAGAGCACGGAGCCCAAGCGCCCCATAACGGCTCCGTGTATCTCGCCACGACGAGATCTCCGCCGCTCCACATTCCGCATCCCACGCTAGCGTATCTCGCCATTAATGGGCATATCTGTCACGATCTGGAATTTGGCACGTGACCGGCACTTAAATCACGCAACGTCTAAAGGCATAACGTAATTCAAGTAAGCCAAAGCCCAGAAATCTAAACCTTTTTGCGGAAAATAGTGGAGGTGAAGTTTTGAAACATCGGCATAAAAAAATTCAAGCCATCCTTTTAAAATATAAGTCATATCATATGAAAATGCAACAGTTTACTATCTTTGAAAACATTTTCTTCCTTGAAATTTGGGCAGCACCTCCCTTGTATATTTTAATCCAAAACCACATACATGCAATGAAAAAGGCATCCCGAAACGGGAGCTAGCTCTTCGCTAATTGGCGGAATCACAACCACGCAATAAAGCATATATATACGACGACCTACGGCAAAGATCAATCATAGAATAAAAGTAAAGCAGACCAAGACATCATCGGCTGAAATAAAAGACAATACTCTCTGTTAGTGATATATTACTTAATGGGAGCTTGGGATATACACGAATATAGTAACAGTCTTGCTCGAAATGGTAGTATGCTACCTGGTTTGTTTCTACCTCAATATGTGCATGTGTTTCTTTTAGCATATCGCTTATACATATTGGTAAAGCCCTTAAGATCTTTTCTTGATTACCGGCGTTGTGATGACATTCATACTAGTGGGGGTTGGGTAATCTATAAGCACATCCTATACAGGTCCCTAGTTGTAGGATTATCGAGACAGGGAATCGGTACTCCACAGTAGACTAGTGTATACACTTCTCATCCCAGCAGGGGAGATGGTCTGTCCCACAGCCATTAGTACGTCGTACTGGAGATAGTATGCAGGTGCTCATTAGGTTATGAGTACACTGGACAGGACTCGTCAGGAACTATTGGTGGGTATTATACCTGTCGTCGGGTAGCAGTTCCCAGGTGACATGAGTATAGCTTAGTCCGTCGACTTGACACTGCTACTTCGCCTCAAGTGTGTTCCCACTGTACTTTGATTACTACCCTACCATGGCTCAATGGAGTCGTGCAAACAGGTAGTAGTTGGGTGCAGTCCCGAAGCACTTGGAGGAAGTGGTTGTTAGATAGGATTCGTCTCTCCCGGTATTAGGGGTTGATACCGCGCTGTGTTCGGAAGGCCATTACGTAAAGTCCTTGGCCAAGGAAAGCTGGTAGGTATTCCAATAGTTTCTCAGGGTGTATTGGGCTACTCTCCGACAAGACTTATTGCACTATTAGGGGTCTAACGATTACCGCCCCCCTAGGCCCGATATGCGATACTCTTAGACGAACAGACCGGACTGTACAGAGATTGTCACATTCAGGCTCAGTAGGAGTTCGGATGGGTTTTCCTCATTGGCCTTCTTATCAACATCTACTTGGGGACCGTTACGTGCAGCTAGTACCGCTTGCGGCCTGTGGTTAAACCCACTGCCAGCGTAGTGTCGAGTCTTTAGAGTCCCACATAAAGAGTTTCCCTGCACTGGGCAAAAGGTGTAGAGGCCGTATGGTTTTACGGCAGGGCTTCGATCACTTACGTGTACTTGTGCGTGTATGATGTTCGGGCGGATAATACTAGTGGGCTTTGGTTTAAGCCGGATCCTAGTATTATATTGATGGATCAGTTTCGTCTCTTTGTATTCGTGTTTCTCGGAATACGAATGCGGGTATGTATATACGAATGAGGGGGGCATAGAAGGAGACACCTCATTAAGATTTTGACCATTGACTTGATTAAAACAATTATCAGGTGGAGGAAAGTATTTGTTATTTTTGTAAATGATAATTGAGGCATGGCTGCTTGGTTTTGACCATTTTACTTGTTATGACCATTTGACTTGTTTGACCACTTGACTTGGTTTGACTATTTGACTTAGATATTTTTGTGAGATATTTTGTGACCTAGATATTTTGATGAGATATTTTGGATGCCATGCTAGTGGTCATATCAAGGTAGCCATCTCATTTCATTTCATCATTATCATTTATCAAAATACTTTCTCTTTCCTCAAGTGAGCTCTCATGTTAGCTCTCTTCTTCTTCCTCACTTCAAAACCCTAAAAGCTCTCATGTGTTGAGAATCCTAGGGTTTCAAGAGACAAATAAATCCATCTTCATACTCTACATCACCTAGTACATCAAGTTTAGCAAGCTTGTTGCCCTAGTTACCTCGGTTTTGAGGTGGAGCTCGGACTATAGACTCTCCGGTGGATCATCTTTGACTCGAGGAGGCCGTGGAGGTTGCTACGATCCGGATCGTTCCTTGGAGACTACATAGATGAGGAGTACAGTGATGAAGACCCGAAGGACATGTATCGTGAGGTATAACTTCGTATCCGAGTAGTTAAACCTCAAGTAGTTTGCTTGCTAGGGTTTATGGACGATCATTGGTTCTAGTCGGTGTTGAGAAGCTCGTAAAAATCATTTTTTGAAAATTCTGCCTCCCCACGAACACGTGGAGTGTGCGAAATCGACTAACAGTGGTATCAGAGCCTCTCATAAACCTTAGATAGCTTGTAGCGATGTTATAATTCCGCCATTTTTGTCGCGCAAAAACTGTCGACAAAAACAGTTTTCAAAAGTGAGGTTTTGAGTTGTTTGCACACCCCGCGAGCTCACGGTTTGAACCGAGAAGCCGCGGGGTGAAGTGTACACACCGTGGGGACACCCCGGGGGGGACCAACGGCCGGGACCACCCCCAAAGGCCACCACTTGGCGGCCTTGGGGACTGGTGACCCGAGAGCACCAGAAACAGGTGCTCTCGGGTCTGCCCTCCTTTGGGGGCCACCTCATGGTGGCCCCCAGGGGTGGGTACGCCCTTCCCCCCCCCCTCGAGGCCCCCCATTCGACGGTTTAACATGTGTCTTCTCCTCCGTGAAGATTCGGGCGGGTTTCGAGTTCGTTTCGACTCCCGGATTGGCTCAAAACTTTCAGTTTTGGAACTTTAGCTCACTGGATTTTCAAGTCTTGGAAAATTGTTTAAGTTTGCTAATTGCGTGCGGAATTCTAATGTCGTAGTTACTTTACAAGCTTTGTGTTGTATATATGTGTTTGGAAATTTCGACTAATTTCTATACGTCGAATAGTCGGGGTTGCACATATTTTTGATAATGTTATGATGGTTTGTGTATATGAACTTGTTGGATCATCGTGGATGAATAGCCGGGGATGTGAGATGAGGGTTTTCATTCTTTCATTCGATGTATATTTGTAAAGGGATGTAATATTATTTTTGCGGGGCACATCGGGGTTGAGGTTGTAGCCACCGTTGTATTATTTCTTTTACTGTTTTTGCTCCTAGGATAGACCCAAGGTGTGGTGCATAAACTACCGGGTATTTTGAAGTGCCAAGTGGCCTACTCACTTTGTTGAGGGAGGTTGCTTCACTTCGGGTATTTGGCGGGTAGTTTGCCGCACCCGTAGGGGTCTAGGGTGGGGTTTCGCTATTCATCACGACCGTGGAATCCGTCTTTCGTTACAGGCTCAAACGAAACACGGAATTCCTAGTATATCCAATGTGTTCATCTGTGATCTGGAATGCCTATCATTGCGTCTGACGAATGGATATTATTATATATATTATATAATAGACGTTGCTTATGTTTTGCATCCGCGCTAGTCCTGTAAGGTTCCTAGGCACTCTCAAGAGGTCTCACAAGGCATCAACCATACCAATTTCAAATTTAACGGGTGCCGAGAAACCCTAATACGGATCGTCGGCTAGAAGTTTAGGCGAAACTACGAGCTAGTTAACAACTTAACTAAAGTGTAACGGAAATACAACCTTTGTAGATCCGGTGCTCCACCTCCATAGCTCCGCAATGAAGTCTCCTCGCTGTCCAAATAGAATCCCGGGCTCTAGCGTCGGCTTCATCGGAAAAATGGGCGGGCAAGGTCGTCGGCTTCGTGCCGAAGATGATCTACGTCGAGGCATCACAAGATCAGGCTCTCACTTCACCAAGTCATGAAACTTGTGAAGAAAACACACTCTACTACTTGGAAAGAGGTAGAGGATGAAGAAATAGGAAGTGGGTTCACTTTAGAATTGGATTTCTCACTTGATTTCTTCACTTGCCATTGATGAGGCAAGCTTTTTTCTTGAAGTGAAGAAGAAGAAGAAGAAAGCAAGAAGATGATAAGTGTTATGATAAGTTAATTTAAAATAGAAAAGAAAAACAAAACTTATCATAATCCAACCATGGTTATGTGTAGAGAGCAAACTATAGTTAGGTGAATGGTTAGGTTAGGCATAAAACAAAAATGGTGGACTTTTTTCAAAGCTTCATGAAGCTTCAACAAAGAACAAAATTGGCCACCATTTTCCTTTTGCCAAAATGAAATAAACAAATCAATAAATGAATAATTAAATTAAACAAAACTCTAACCATTCACTTAACCAAGGTTTAAACTTTACACAAACTCAAGTAAGCATGTATCATCAAACGTGATACAATCATATGCACAAAAAGTATATCACATATACAACTTGTACATCCAAGTGAGAAAATCCATTTAAAGTGAACCAATACTAGTTAATGCAAAGTAATATATCAAATATATAATTATACATTAAATCATTAAATCAACACTTGATTTAACGATCCGGTCATATCGCATATAACCGACTAGTATCCTATGTATCGGCTTATCGAATCAACCCTTGATTCGATAACTAGGTTATATCGCATACAACCAATCGATACATACATCGCGAGAATGAAATACGGTATCACATACACGCATTATTCTCGGTCCCGCACATATCTCATATGCGCTCCTATTTCGTTTCGCTTGAGCCAGGAAACCTCTGTGTAGAACTCTAAAGACTCGTCAATACGCCGGCAGCAGGTGATGATCATATCAAACACCCACAAGCCGCAAGCGGTCTGCTAAACGTAACGGCCACCCGGGTATTGAGCGATCAGAAGATCGACGAGCAAGCCCGCTCACACTCCAGTGAATCCAACCAGTAACACTTACCGTACAGTCCGGTCTCGTCGTCTGATATGTCGCATATCTTGCCTAGGGGTGGTAAACGTCAGACCCCAATAGCTCGATAAGTCGTGTCGATATGAGGTCTATAACAGTTCGAGAAACTACTGGTAACACTTACCAGTATATCTCAGCAACCCTGGCCAGGGATTTCCGGTTATAGCCAATCGAACACAGCGCAACATCAACTCCCTATACCGGGAGAGACGAATCCCCTCCTATCGCTCATTGCCTCTTTGTGATTCGGGACTGTACCCAAAAGCCACCGTTTTGCACGCCCTCTTGGACGTGGTAAGGTGGAAATCAAAGCACAGTGGGAACCACACAAGACTCTATGACGATCTCGGGTCAACAGACTACTCTGTACCAGTGTCACCAGAGAACTGCCATCTGACATAAGGTATAATACCATCTGGGAGTTCTCGGCGAGTCTGTCCAGTGTACCCAGTCTCTACTGAGCACCCGTATATCATCTCTGATGTCAAACACCAATGGATATGGGATCATCCATCGCCTATCTGAATGGGTCGAGAAGACATACGCTAGTCTACTCTGGTATATCGATGCCCCATCTCGATACACCCACGACTAGGGACTTTGAAGGATGTACTTATGGACTACCATGTCCCCACTAGTATGATCCGCATCATAGTCCAGGTAGTCAAGTACACATCCTAAGGGCTTTACCAACATGTAATAGAGAGACAATCTGTGTACACGTTAAGGTAAAGAGCAACCAGATAGCATACTATCATGTCGAGCAAGAAAGTCCTCCCTATATATGTCCCAGCATCCACTACAATATACATCCAATGTACAGTAATGGCCTCTAGGGCATACATATAACTAACAATCTCCCACTTGCACTAGGGCCATCTGATAGCAGTGGTTGTAGTATCTCATACTCAACCATCCCATAAAAGTCTCTCTCTGGGAATAGGCCTTCGCGAGTGGATCCGCCGTGTTGTCCTCTGAGTCTACTCTCCTAGCCTTGATCCATTAGAGATCAACCATCTCCTTGATCAGGTGATACTGCCTTAGAATATGTCTGGATCACTGATGGGACCTGCGTTCCTTGGCATAAGCCACAACTCCATTGTCACACAATGGGAGGAACCAAGTTCATCTCATGAACCAATATACACCCAAACAACCTCTTTGGTAGCATCTTAAGTAGCGATGTATCCTGCCTTTATCGTCTAGTATGTCACGGTATCAAGCTTGGAACTCTTCCAACATACCGTCCCTTCACTGAGGGTAAAGACAATGCCTGTGACTGACATTCAGTCGTCTTTATCACCCTGGAACACTTCCAGTGATTTTCCCCAGGATCAACTGATACCATCTCACTACAACTAGTGAGTATCCTAACATCTATTTAGATCTATCTCATAGATCCAAAGCTTAGGATTTAGTAGGTATCACTTTGATCCTATATGGAGAATCATTGTGATAAGCGGAGATTGATCGAGCGTAGCATAGGAAACTGCTTCCCTATCAAGAGTATGGCATCCACGTACTCTACGAGGATTGTCACCATACTCCCTACTACCTTTTTGTTTATACAAGGTTCATCTACCATTTTGATGATGTCAAACCCTTTGACAAACACATCAAAACAGACGTTCCAACTCCGCGATGCCTGCTTTATCGTATAAAGCATCTTGCACATGTTTCCGCTGCTCCCGCTGTCTACGAGGCCCTCTGGCTGTGTACTTATAGACGCTTTCTTCCAAATCATCATTTAGAAAAGCAGTCAAGACACCCAACCACCAGATATCGTAGTCATGGTATGTAGCCGTGGCAAGTAGGATCTGGATGGACTTAAGCATAGGCACTGAAAAGGTTTCATCATTATCCACGCCTGGTCAATGATGCAAACCTTTAACAAGTCTAGCTTTGAAAGTCTCAACTTTTCCATGTACACCAAGTAATCTTCTCAAGATATACTTGCTCCTGATGGGGATTTAACCCTTCAGATATAGCAACCAAAGTTCATACTTTGTTGGTGTATAAGGATTCCATCTCAGATCGCTAAGCATCCAGCCATTCTTACAGAGTCTTACTCCTGATGGCCAGCTCGAAACCAGTTGGGTCATCATCTCATGATGCAATCCTCGCTCCCACTGTCATAGAGGAACCGAAGTATCTCTCAGGTGGGTGAGAAACCCTACTAGATCGGCGGAGAGGCTGAGGTTCGTTGGCATCTACTGAATCCTTTGGTTGTACCAAATCATCTGCTGTATTTTGTATAGCTGGAACCTTTCCAGTTCTACATTACAGACCTTGCCTCGAGCTTGTCCGGATTTTGCTTTTTAGACATAGGCCGGACAACCCCAAATCTTAACTAGCTTAAGACATGGGCTCTTCCCCTTCCATATCACATATGAAGTGGTAGGCACTGATTTGATTCGAACCTAATTCAATAGGTATGCAACTTCATAAGTGCATAACTCCCAAATGGAAATAGGTAACTCAGTAGTACTCATCATAGAGCACACCATATCAAATAGGGTGTATCTGCTCCGCCCCGATATGCCATCGTGCTATGGTGTATACGGAGGAGTAATGCTGAGAGAGAATCTCATTCTCCTTTAGAATAGTCCAGGATTTCCGTGCTCAAGTATTCTCCTCCTCGATCACATCAAAGGACATAATACTTATACCCGTATTTTGGTTCTCTACTTCTAACTTATATTCTGTGAATATCTCAAAAGGTTCGGACTTATGTTTCAACAGGAACATAGGTCTGAATCTCGAAAGATCATCAGAGAATGTAATGAAGTATAAAAGAACCAGTCCTGGCATGTGTAGACTGGGGACCTACATACATCAACATGTATCATCCCAAGAGTTCACTAACTCTTTCTCTGTTTCCAATAAACAGGGTTGTGGTCATCTTATCTTTGTGACATGACTGGCGAGTTTCACAAGATGTAAATTCAAACTAATTTAAATATGCAGCTATATGTAACTCCAGCTAGTCGGGTCGCATTGATATGACCTAGTCTACAATACCTCAAGAAGGATCTGTTCATTTCTGAACTATTCCTCTTGTGTGTGTTCTGTATACTAAGAACTGTAGTTTGATTTAGAATATCAACGCTTTTAGATAACGTGCCTGAACCGATCAACTTTTGATATAGGAAATGTTCAAAACATTATCCAACAATACAAAATTTTATCATTTCTTTACTAATAAAGAGACTGATATGATTTTGTATATCAGGTTCGGTATCTAATAACGTTCGTTCAGAATCAATGTATTGGTAATACAGGGTGACAGTGACCAACAGACTTGGCTGCAACTCTTGCCCCGTTTTCTGTCTCATGAAACTTATCACCCGTTCTCAGTTTTTCTACCCTTTTGTAGCCCTATGTAACAGATTACATATCTGGGATCCTGATCCGGTATCAAATACCCAGGATGCAGAGGATACTGAGAAACAGTTCTTTATAATGAACACACCCGAAGATGATGCATCAACATGCACTCTCTTCGTTTGGGCGGCACGGGAAATCTGGTATTCCCCAATTTCCTGCTTTGTCTTATAACATTTATAAGTTGGAGCGGGACCAACGTTCCCCAGCTCAGTATAACAAGCGGGTTCGGTCAAATATTCGTATTATTATCTTGATTAAGGCGTGATATGGTCGCTACCTGGAGAGAGAGAGAAGAAAACACTCAGCGTGCGCTCTTGCAAGAATAGATTGGTTATTATTTTATCTAATCAGGATGGCTCCCACTGCTTTTTATCAAATCTTCCTTCAAACCCTAAAAGGAAAGACTAGCCAGGATTAATTACACACTACAAGTTCGCCAATCTTTCAGCCAGGCCAGTGTCGGTACTTTGAGGGAGGTCCCCCGTGCTTTCGCACGAACCTAATTACAGTAAACCTCGTTTTCCAAGAGGCGTAACCCCGTTGACACCTTTCTAGACACCTACTTGATCGGCTAATTGTAATGTGTAAAACTCTCCCAGGAGTAACAATTACTCGCAGCGGGTATCGGAATCCAACTATCTCATAGAAGGTATGCAATCTCATTGCAAATTTCAACACTTGAAATTCCCGATAATATTTTGCCCCTAGCAGCTATATGACCTTAACATAGTCAACAAATCATAAGTGCTAGTCAAGTTCAACCCGTCATTTCCCGATTGAATTAAACCCACCCGCACGACCCTTAACATAGTCAACAAAGTCGCACGACTACCCTAATCCAATCGCATCATATGCTTATACAGATAAGCACTAATTAGCTACCGCACACTACGCCTTAACATAGTCAACAAACGTAGCACGAATACTAACTAGTACTTATCTGAAATGACGGAGGGCTACGACAGGTTTTTCTGAAAACCTATTGCGTAAAGAACTTGATATCGTTGTAGAATCGAATGAATTTTGAAATGGAGTGTTTTTTAGGCTTTTCTAGTTTTGCTAAAGGAGTCACTCCCGGTGAAGGGATCGTCGGTCCTTTCCTCGTCGAATGAGGTGCGGGATATATCATATATATCACTGTGCAAAGCAAAAACTCTTAAAAGCAATCAAAAGACAAACCGAGTGTGTAGCATCTGCCAGTTATTGCTAAAGGAGTCACTCCCGGTGAAGGGATCTCGGTCCTTTCCTCATCGAATAAGGTGCAGGATATATCACATATACCGCTGTGCAAAGCAAGAACTGTAGCTACCTGTTTTATTTTGAAATTCGATTCTACAACATCTTAGGTTTCTTTTAGTTCATTAATCTCATTAATGAAGTCCCATCATTTAAATTACCTAATCATCACAGATAAATACGACGTACACTTATGCCATCCGCATTCGCCTCGATGTCCCCTCGTGCACCGTTAGGTTAGGTAACTAACGACAGAGCGGGGCAGGGCTAGCACGGGTGTAAAACATAAGTAACGTCTATATAATATATCATATATACTATATACTGTGTCTATCACAGAACATCACATGATCACATCACAGATATCGCAGCAGAAGAAACATATGAAATATTGGATATACTAGGACGTCCGTGTTTTCAATACGAGCCAGTATAAAACACGGATTCCACGGTCGCGATGAATAGCCAAAACCCACACCCCTAGACCCCTACGAGAGAGGCAAGTAACCCTACCAATTCTAGAGTTAGGAGACCCGGACTCGACTCCTCGAGTTAGTCTTCCACTGGACTCCAGAACCCGGTTACTTGTACTCCCCTCCTTGGGTCTATCCTAGTGCGGAAAAGTAAATAATATACAAAAGGTGACTACTTCCGCAACCTGGAAGTGCCCCAATAAAAGAATATTACATACAAGTTTTTACATGAATGAAAATGAAAAACACTCATCTCACATAAAAATCCCCCGGCTATTCAAACACGACGATCCAATATAACATATCCAGCAACACATAACATCACATGTCATCAACGTAAGTAAATGTGCGCATCCCAATTATCGTTGACATATAGCAACGAAACCGGCGATATCACATATTACACTTACGGTCACAGAAAAGAAAGTGTAAAACTACAACAGTTGGAATCCGCAACCTCCTCAGACATCGCATGCCTGATCAAATGAATTCTTTAGACATCGCATGCCTAACAATTATAAACCCCGCATTTTAGTCTCATTATCGAAAACACTTTTCAATATCAAGTCGGGTAATTCAACAAGATTCCCGACATCCTGATCGGATACTCGTCGCAAACTTCAGTAGACGGCCGCACCCCCGATACCGTCGACGAAGTGCACCAAGGCGGAACACCGCTGCCGCGAGCACCCGAACGGATGCTTTCGGCGACGGGGTTCTCCTACAGTCACTTGGTCGGGGTTATGGAGTGAGGCTGTCTATTAAGTTTACCCGGCGAGTATCCGCGTATGCTACGTGATTGCGACGGACTTTTGATCGCATCAAAATTCCGTGGCAACCGATCAAGTGAGACTAAACTGCTATGTTTATAACATTCATTCAGTTATCTCATAACTATTTGTGAATTCCAATTATTGTATCACATTCCAGATAAATAGAAAATGTTAAACTTTCCGATCGAACAGTCAAACGCCCAAGTTTTCCCGAAACAGATCAACTCTTGAAATAAGTCTAAAAACATTCAGTTCGTGCCTCAGTACCAACGGTCCAGCCGTAGAAGGGTCAAGCCAACGCCTCACATGTGGCACGCCGTACTGCCCCAAACCCTAAGGTTCAAAGGGCAGTTCAAGACGGTCACATAATCGAGTTAAGGTTTGTTGTCTTCTAGAGGGACCATCGCGTTACTTGCACTACTTAGAACGTCTTTAAACCACGGAAAGATCCAACACTTGGAAATTTCCCGACAGGGGAAAAATTGGGTATTTTTATCCGGTCGAACTTTTAAACATATTCTAAAATTTATCCGGAAAGCCACACAGACAAAATTTGATAATCCGGTCGAACATTCGAATCCCCAAAACAACCCAGAAAATTCAACTCTTGAAAAAATATTAAAAATTCCCTGGAAAACCAGCACTGCAAATTATGAATTACTGTGCAAAATTCGATGCCACATAAGACAAAACGGCCGCTGAACCGCCGCACGAGCCATGCTCGTGCCGCGGATCCGCGGCGCATTGATGGAATTAGGCACACGAATTTTACAGAAACCCTTAGAATTTCCTGCTGATTTTTCTGCATATTTTTAATATCGAAAAACTCCAGATTTTGGAAAAAGTCCAGAGAGCATGTTTGTGTTAGGGTTTCGGGTTCGTTCGGGTTTCAAACTTCGTCTAGACTTCGCCTAAGGCTCTAGCTAGGCTCTGATACCACTGTAGGGTTCCTAGGCACTCTCAAGAGGTCTCACAAGGCATCAACCATGCCAATTTCAAATTTAACGGGTGCCGAGAAACCCTAATACGGATCGTCGGCTAGAAGTTTAGGCGAAACTACGAGCTAGTTAACAACTTAACTAAAGTGTAACGGAAATACAACCTCTGTAGATCCGGTGCTCCACCTCCATAGCTCCGCAATGAAGTCTCCTCACTGTCCAAATAGAATCCCGGGCTCTAGCGTCGGCTTCATCGGAAAAATGGGCGGGCAAGGTCGTCGGCTTCGTGCCGAAGATGATCTACGTCGAGGCATCACAAGATCAAGCTCTCACTTCACCAAGTCATGAAACTTGTGAAGAAAACACACTCTACTACTTGGCAAGAGGTAGAGGATGAAGAAATAGGAAGTGGGTTCACTTTAGAATTGGATTTCTCAGTTGATTTCTTCACTTGCCATTGATGAGGCAAGCTTTTTTCTTGAAGTGAAGAAGAAGAAGAAGAAAGAAAGAAGATGATAAGTGTTATGATAAGTTAATTTAAAATAGAAAAGAAAAACAAAACTTATCATAATCCAACCATGGTTATGTGTAGAGAGCAAACTATAGTTAGGTGAATGGTTAGGTTAGGCATAAAACAAAAATGGTGGACTTTTTTCAAAGCTTCATGAAGCTTCAACAAAGAACAAAATTAGCCACCATTTTCCTTTTGCCAAAATGAAATAAACAAATCAATAAATGAATAATTAAATTAAACAAAACTCTAACCATTCACTTAACCAAGGTTTAAACTTTACACAAACTCAAGTAAGCATGTATCATCAAACATGATACAATCATATGCACAAAAAGTATATCACATATACAACTTGTACATCCAAGTGAGAAAATCCATTTAAAGTGAACCAATACTAGTTAATGCAAAGTAATATATCAAATATATAATTATACATTAAATCGTTAAATCAACACTTGATTTAACGATCCGGTCATATCGCATATAACCGACTAGTATCCTATGTATCGGCTTATCGAATCAACCCTTGATTCGATAACTAGGTTATATCACATACAACCAATCGATACATACATCGCGAGAATGAAATACGGTATCACACACACGCATTAATCTCGGTCCCGCACATATCTCATATGCGCTCCTATTTCGTTTCTCTTGAGCCAGGAAACCTCTGTGTAGGACTCTAAAGACTCGTCAATACGCCGGCAGCAGGTGATGATCATATCAAACACCCACAAGCCGCAAGCGGTCTGCTAAACGTAACGGCCACCCGGGTATTGAGCGATCAGAAGATCGACGAGCAAGCCCGCTCACACTCCAGTGAATCCAACCAGTAACACTTACCGTACAGTCCGGTCTCGTCGTCTGATATGTCGCATATCTTGCCTAGGGGTGGTAAACGTCAGACCCCAATAGCTCGATAAGTCGTGTCGATATGAGGTCTATAACAGTTCGAGAAACTACTGGTAACACTTACCAGTATATCTCAGCAACCCTGGCCAGGGATTTCCGGTTATAGCCAATCGAACACAGCGCAACATCAACTCCCTATACCGGGAGAGACGAATCCCCTCCTATCGCTCATTGCCTCCATGTGATTCGGGACTGTACCCAAAAGCCACCATTTTGCACGCCCTCTTGGACGTGGTAAGGTGGAAATCAAAGCACAGTGGGAACCACACAAGACTCTATGACGATCTCGGGTCAACAGACTACTTTGTACCAGTGTCACCAGAGAACTGCCATCTGACGTAAGGTATAATACCATCTGGGAGTTCTCGGCGAGTCCGTCCAGTGTACCCAGTCTCTACTGAGCACCCGTATATCATCTCTGATGTCAAACACCAATGGATATGGGATCATCCATCGCCCATCTGAATGGGTCGAGAAGGCATACGCTTGTCTACTCTGGTATATCGATGCCCCATCTCGATACACCCACGACTAGGGACTTTGAAGGATGTACTTATGGACTACCATGTCCCCACTAGTATGATCCGCATCATAGTCCAGGTAGTCAAGTACACATCCTAAGGGCTTTACCAACATGTAATAGAGAGACAATCTGTGTACACGTTAAGGTAAAGAGCAACCAGATAGCATACTATCATGTCGAGCAAGAAAGTCCTCCCTATATATGTCCCAGCATCCACTACAATATACATCCAATGTACAGTAATGGCCTCTAGGGCATACATATAACTAACAAGTCCATCCCCCGCTCTGTCATTAGTTAAGTAACCTAACGGGTGATGACGGAGCCCCATGGCGAATGCGGATGGCATAAGCGTACGTTGTATTTTTGTTGTTTTTTGTAATAGTAGGTTAATTGATGGGACTGCATTACATCAATGTAAAGCAAACTAACCAAAGCTGAATTGTTGGAATAAATTTTTAAAACCACTCGGTTATTTTAAAACAGGAGACTTTTAAATGCGGAGCTTAAACCACTCCTTTTAAAAGCTATCAGGTTCCTTCGATTATATCAAGTTCACTACGTTCACGGTTTCGCAAAACCATTCGTAACCCTCCGTCATTACATTTTAATAGTCAGTAGTATTCAAGCTATGTATGTTGGCCTTCGTCAAGGCATAGTGATTAGTAGCTGCTGGATATTCATCTATAGCATAGATAGATGCGTTAGTTTGGGACAGTCGTACTACTATTTTGGCCTTCGTCACGGGTATGTGTGGGTGGGTTCAAATTAACCTGGACAATGACGGGTAGAACTTGACATGTGACTCATGATATGTTGGCCTTCGTCAAGGTCATAAGAGCATGGGGCAAAAATCCACATCGGGAGTTTCTAAAGAAACTGAAACTTGCTAGTGCTGCATACCATTTGGAGTGTGATAATGTTGGTAGGATTCCTTCAGGATTATCACACAATGATATTTGGATCCCGATCCTACTGTGAGTATCTGCTACTCCTCGGAAAATTCTTTACTTAACGATCAATGCTATAAACCAAGTAGGTGTCTAGAACGGTGTTAGCGGGGCTACACCTCCAAGGAAAAAGGTTTTGTAATTAAGGAACTTCGCGAAAGCGTTGGAAAACCTCCCTCGAAGTACCGACACTAGCCTGGCCGAACGGTTAAGCAAGTATTGTACGGTGAGATCACTCCTGACTAATTCTTCTTTTATGGTTTGAGGAAGGATTCGAAAAACAGTGGGAACCATCCTGTTTAGATAAATTAAAAACCAATCTAAACCTGCAAGAGCAGCATGCTGAGTGTTTTCTTCTCTCTCTCCTAATTGCAACGACCAGGTGACCAGGTTAGCTTACAGATAGATAACAAAATGACTGAGTTATACTATAATGACTGGCAAAGGATTATCCAGATGTCCATTACCTATGACAAGCTGGACCACCTCATTACTACTCATAGCCCTGTCGTCCCCAGTCCAGTTTCCACCGTCACGGATATGGATATCCGTAAGACAAGGGAATAAGACTGTGTGAATGCCAAGTGCCTCGTGTTGACCTCAGTTGATGGTATATACCAGAGGCAGCACGAGAAGATGGACTTAGTTTCTGTTGGATATAGTGCCCTCAAAGTCAATTATTGGATCGCCGGCACGTGATTGCAATGATTGAAGGAGGACCTATACCGGTAGAACATTCTTACTCGAGATGATAGTATGCTATCTTGTTTGTCTTTATCATCATGTACATACTTCATATGACATTACAGATCACTATTACATGTTGATAGAGCCCATAGGATTCTTGCTTGACTACCAGCAGTATGATGGCGATCATATAAGTGAGAGTTGGGTAGTCTATAAGCACATCCTTAAAGTGTCCATAGTCGTGGTAGTTTCGAGACTAGGCATCAATACTCCGAGAGTAGACTAGTGTATACGGATTGAGACCCCAACGAGGGGCGATGGCCGGTCTCATAAGCCATTGGTTTCAGTTGGTTCACCTAAGATAGTATACAGGTGCTCATTGGGTTATGAGTACAACGGATGGACTCTCCGGGAACATGCTAGTTGGTATTATACCTATTGTCAGATAGTAGTTCCCAGGTGACATGTGTACAGGTTAGTCTATCGACCTGAGATCGTCATTTGTCTCGTGTGAGTTCCCACTGTGCTTTAATTACTACCCTACCATGGCTCGAAGGAGTCGTGCAAACAGGTTTTAGTTGGGTACAGTCCCGAGCCACATGAAGGCAGTGAGCGGATCGGCAGGGGATTCGTCTCTCCCGGTATTGGGGGTGATATCACGCTGTGTCTGGAGAGCCATTACACAAAGTCCTTGGCCAAGTCAAGTGAGATTTACTGGTAGGTATTCCAGTAGTTTCTCAGGGTGTTCTGGGCTACACTCCGACACGACTTATACCGCTATTATGGGTCTGACGTTTACCATCCCCCTAGGCCCGATACGCGATACTCATAGACGAACGGACTAGACTGTACGGATATTGTCACTGTCAGGCTCTGTAGGGTTTTAGGATATCACTCGTCGGCCTCCCTTTCGCTCAATACCTGGGCAGCCGTTACGTACAGGTAGTGTCACTAACGTGCTTGTGATTAAACCCACTGCCAGCGTATTGACGAGTCTTTAGAGTCACACAAAGAGAGTTTCCAAAGTTCGGGCGAAACGTTGTAGAGGCCGTATGGTTTTATGGCAGGGTTCGATCATATACGTGCACTTGTGCACGGATCATGACCGGACAGATCATACTAGTGGACTTTGGTTTAAGTCGGATCCTAGTATTAGATTGTTGGATTACTTTCTGTAGGGTTCCTAAGCACTCTTACAAGGGTTAATAAGGCATCAACCATGCCCGAATAAAATTTTAGACGTGCCGAACAACCCATAGCCGGGATCTTTGCTAGATAATTAGGGTTACACATGCAAGTAAATACCATTTACGAATAAGTGAATACGAAATACAACCTTTGTAGATTGGTCCTTCACTTCAAAAGCTCCTTGTTGTAGTCCCTTCGCTGCGATCATGGTCCTCCCGGGCTCTTGCATGGCTTCATGAGGCAGAAGGAGCGTCCTTGCTTGAAGTCTTCGAGGCCGAAGATGATCTACGTCGAGGGAATACGAACTCAAGCTTCTTCTTCACTAACTAGAGAATTAGTGAAGCAAACACCCTAAACTAAAGTTCTAGTCTAGTAAAGGATGAGGAAATAGGAAGTGGGTACACCTTAGAATTATTTGTCTCACATTTATTTCTCACTTAATCAAAACCTAGAGAGCTTTTGAGCTCAAGGAAGAAGATGAACAAATAATGAGATGAGGATAATGATCAAGTGAGTGAGCTAACCATGGTGAGTGAGTATCATATACTAACTCATGTAGAGATATAACCATAGCTAAGTGTGATGGTTAGGTTAACAAATATCCAAAGTAAAAACAAACTTAGTGGACTTAGTCAATGCATCCACAAGCTTCATGCATTTTTCTAATCTTCCACTAATTTTGTAATTACTTTAAATATTAAACCCAACATAACAAATAGCATAGTGTAAGTCTCATACACCCATGAATGTTGTATCAACAACCATGATACAAAAAGAAAACACATTTTAATATATATCACATATATATATTAAAGTTGTGCACATGTGAGAAAAATCCTTAAGTGAACAAATGTTAGTTAATGTAAATTAGTATATCATATATACAATTATACACTAAATTATTAAATCAACACTTGACTTAATAATCCGGTTATATCTCATATAACCGACTAACATCCAATGTATAGACTTATCGAATCAACACTTGATTCGATAACCCGGCTATATCACATATAACCGACCGATATAAAAAGTCGCGATAATAGAATACGGTATCACATACACGCATTATTCTCGGTCCCGCACATATCACATACGTGCCCCCTATTTCGTTTTGCCTGAGCCAGTAAAACCTTTATGTAGGACTCTAAAAACCCGTCAATACGCCGGCAGTAGGTGATGATCATATCAAGCACCCACAAGCCGTCAGCGGTACTAGCTGGACGTAACGGCTACCCGGGTATTGAGCGATCAGAAGATCAGCAAGCAAGCAATCCCCAACTCCTGTAAAAGCCTAACGGTAACACTTACCGTACAGTCTGGTCTCCTCGTCTGATATGTCGCATATCAAGTCTAGGGGTGGTAAACGTCAGACCCCAATAACCGATAAGTTGTGCCGATGTGAGGAACATAACGGGTCGAGAAACTACTGATAACACTTACCAGTAAATCTCTAAATCAGCCCTGTCCAGGGATTTCCCTATTATGGCCAATCGAGCACAGCGCAACATCAACCCCCAATACCGAGAGAGACGAAACCCCTCATGTCGCTCATTGCCTTCATGTGACTCGGGACTGTACCCAAAAACCACCGTTTTGCACGCCCTCTTGGACGTGGTAAGGTGGAAATCAAAGCACAGTGGGAATCACACAAGACTCTATGACGATTTCGGGTCTACAGACTAACCTGCACAAGTGTCACCAGAGAACTGCCATCTGACGTGAGGTATAATACCATCTGGGAGTTCTCGTCGAGTCCGTCCAGTGTACCCAGTGTCCACTGAGCACCCGAATACCATCTCTGATGTCAAACACCAATGGATATGGGATCATCCATCGCCCATCTCATGGGTCGAGAAGCGTATTCGCTAGTCTACTCTGGTATATCGATGCCCCGTCTCGATATACCCACGACTAGAGACATTAAAGGATGTACTTATGGACTACCATGGCCCCACTAGTATGATCTGCATCACATTCCTGGTAGTCAAGTACACATCCTAAGGGCTTTACCAATATGTAACTATACGACAGTATCAAGAGACAAGTTTACATGTTAAGATAAAGAGCAACCAGATAGCATACTATCATATCGAGCAAGAAAGTCCTCTCTACATATGTCCAAGCATCCAATATAATATACATCATCTGTATAATACTGGCCTCTAGGGTATACATACAACTAACACTTTCGTCTCGTTGTATTCGTATTCAGTCGGAATACGGATGCAGGTATGTATATACAGATGAGGGGTATTCTTGTAATCCGTTAAGAGTTTACTTTAGGGTTGCCATTTCATTTGGATTAAAACATTTAGTTTTAAATGTTTTATTGTGTAAGGAAATTGTGACTCGTTTCTTTTTGGCATGGTGCATTGATAAGGCATGGGCTTACTTAGTGACTCATGGTTTTGGAACTTGCATTGTTTTTTTTGTCATGTGTTGAGATATTTTGTGAAAATGGGCTGCTGAGATTTTCCAGTGAGGGGATTCTTAAGGTGAGCTCACACAAAATATCACAACACTCTCAAAAACAACAGCAAGCTATTTTCCTCACTAGCCCATTTTCTTCTGCTCACAATTTTCTTCACTTGGCAACTCCTTCACCTCCACTCATCCCATCTCATGTGTTGAGAATCATTGAGTGTATTGAGACAATGTAATCACACACTATCTCTACTTCACCTTGGACATCTCGGCTAGCAAACTTGATGTCCGAGTTGCTTCGGTTTGAAACGGGAGCCCGTATAAAGAATCCTCGACGTGGAGCCTCTTCGACAAGCAAGACCGGAGTGCGAACTTCGTCGAGGTAGCCGCGAGGAGCTTGGGAAGAGATTGAAGACCGAAGGACACGGATCAATAGGTATAATCTCTTTAAACCACTTTACAGTTTACTAGCATACGGTTAATGGCACGATCCGGGTTTTAGGGTTACGTTAGCGCCAGTTTGAAAAGTTTCTGTTCCGCGTTTGGCCTCGGATTAATGGCCGGGGCGCTGGCGTAGCCTTACATGGTATCAGAGCCAAACCATTAACTGCATACTAGTTGGTTTAGACAATGTTAAACTATCGAAACCGAAACAACTCCGATTCACTGCCCGATACATTGCAGTTTCTGTCGAATTTTTAAGTGTCTTCAAAAATTATTTAAACAACTGTAGAAGACTACTCAGGTGACCACTAGAACACACTTCAAACACAAACCCAATCCACCAAAATTTGGCCGAGCACATAGCTCAAAAATCCGACCAGGCCGGCCACTTTGAGGCTTCTGGGTTTGAAATTTGCAGTGTGGTTTAGTCTCTGGAATGTTGGTTCAGTGGTATTGTTTGTTTAGCCCAGTTATGATATAGACTTATCTAGTTGTTTGGGGCTATTCGGGGTTATTTCAAAGTCGATATTTTCTAACATTGTTTAAAGTTTACAGTACTTACATTACTATCTGCGACCGTGAATGTCATTCGAGCGGTACAACTTGTCTAATTGCTATAGTCCTTTTAGACGGGTTTGCGAACATGACATTCACGTTGATGTTCTGTGTTGTGCTGTGTTGTTGCGGATTTGTCGTGGTGGATAGATTGGGTGCAATGTTAGTACGGTTTAGCTTTATTTGTACAATTAATATCGCGGGGCGAGCGTCAGAGATGTGGACTGCCGTCACTGCCCGTTTGTATATTATTCTTTTGGGGCACGACCAGGTTGAGGTCGATGTCACCGTTGTATATATTTTCTTTTCTGTACTAGGATAACCCCGCAGTGGAGTGCACGGATAGCCTGGTTCTAGAGGTCAACGGGCCCGCATCTCATGGCTTTAAGATGGAGGGGGCTTCACTTTAGAATTGGCGGGCTATTCGCCGCACTCGTAGGGGGTACAGGTTGACCCAAGGAGGGGTGCTCAAGTTACCAGATTCTGTGAAGTGCTGGGTGACCCATTCACTTTGCTAAAGGGGGCTACCTCGCTTCTGGTTTTGGAGGGTAACTTGTCGCGCTCATAGGGGTCTAGGTTTTCATTGCACAGGCTATCCACACGACCAGGGGAACGTCGGGTTTCAATTGCAGCTCAAAGAAAACCCGAGGCTCCCAGATTATCTGTATTGTTCTGTGATGCTTATTCCTTTTCTGTGATGTTGCATTTATCACGCCTGGAGCGATTATTATATATTGTTATATTTATACTAGTAGATGTTGTATATGTTTTACACCCACGCTAGTCCAGTCCCCGCTCTGTCGTTAGTTAAGTAACCTAACGGGTGATGACGGGACCCAGTGGCGAATGCGGATGGCATATACGTACATCATATTTTCGTTCTTTTCTGGTGTGATTAATTGATAGGACTGCGTTGATTCAGATCAATGCAAGGAAAACAGACTTATTCGATGTTGTTGGAACAATTTTCAAAAAGCTGTTATTACAAGGACGTTTTCATTTGTTTTG
The DNA here is from genome assembly GCA_030015575.1 of Agapanthus africanus. Taxonomy (NCBI): domain Eukaryota; kingdom Viridiplantae; phylum Streptophyta; class Magnoliopsida; order Asparagales; family Amaryllidaceae; genus Agapanthus; species Agapanthus africanus. Next base: position 270,786,997 of record JASDDO010000031.1, on the reverse strand, counting down.
CACAGCGGTATTCGGTTATGAATATCCAGCACCTCATTCGACGAGGCAAGGGCCGAAATCCCTTCATCGGGAGTGACCCCTTAAGCAAAGATTTGCGTCAGGGTAATAACTTCACTATAGTCGATTACTTTTTGCTTTGCATCGCGGTATTCAGTTTAGAATATCCTGCACCTCATTCCACAAGGAAAGAGCTAAGATCCCTTCACCGGGAGTGACCTCTTTAGCAAAGGTTTTCGCCACTATATATTTATAAAAAGCTATCTGTTTCCTTCAACGATATCAAGTTCATTACGTTAAAGGTTTTTCGCCAAAAACCATTCGTAGACCTCCGTCATTTCAGACGGGTAGCACTTAGTATTCATGCTATGTATGTTGTCCTTCGTCAAGGCATAGTGTATAGTAGCTATTTGTTACTTTTCTGTTGCATAGATAGATGTGTTGGTTTGGGACAGTCGTACTGCTATTTTGGCCTTCGTCAAGGGTATGTACGGGTGGGTTCAAATTAACCTGGATAATGACGGGTAGAACTTGACGTGTGACTTATGATATGTTGGCCTTCATCAAGGTCATAAGAGCATGGGGTAAAAATCACATCGGGGGTTTCTAAAGAAACTGAAACTTGCCAGGAATGTGCATACCTTCTATAGTGTGATAACGTGAGTGGATTCCATCACGTTATCATGCGATGATAGTTGGATCGCGATTCCCACGGATGAGTTGGTTTACTCCTCGGGTGATCCCGACTAATTCTTCTTTCAGGTTTGGAGGAGAATTTGAGGATACAGTGGGAGACATCCTAATTAGATAAAGTGATTGACCATTCTGATCTAGGTTAGAGTGCAAGCTGGGTGTTTCTTTTCTCTCTCTCTTTGGCAGCGACCATGTCCCGACCCTAGACTATAACTCAGTGACCAAGTTAACCGAACTTTCTTAAAACATATTGACTTTTGGATTGTTAGAATTGCATACTTCATTGCCACTCCTACTTTTACCCTTTGCTTTTCTCCGGAACATTCCGTATCACTACGAAGATCCCATTTTTATTGGATATGGCCATCGTATATGTAACATTTCAAAATAATAAACTATTATTTTTGGGGAATTTTTATAATTTAATAATAAAATATTGAATATTTTATTAAAGCGGTATAATTAAATACTGATAAATGGGGGGAAATTTGGAAAATTATGGAAATTACTAAAAGAGGGTGTTTTATGTGAATTATGCAATTTTTAAGTTTTTATGATTTATTTGACACTATTTTAGTGCTAAATGCGATTAAAAATCGTTAATCGCGGATTAAGCGTGTTTTGTGCACATAGCATGCACAAAGTCTTTTTCACACTTGTGCATTTTCTACCTTGGTTTCATTTGCGTTTCCTATTTAATTTTAATAGAATGAGATGGGAAAAAAAGAAAAGAAAAGAAAAGGATTTGGAATAGAATATGGTAGTAGGTATGGTGAGAGAGAGAAAGGTCAGGATTTCTTTGACTTTGCTTTTTCCCCCTTCATTCTTCACTCATTCCTCTCCCCTCTCATCATCTTGCTGCTGCTGCTGCCTCATCTCCCCCTTCTCAAATCATCACAAATACATCCAAAAACAACCCAAAACCCTATACCCATTTCACAAATTTTGTGCACAAGCTCAAGGGAAGCACATTGGACAAAGAAAGCAAGGATTTTGGCCACTTGGGGCAACTCAAGAATTTTCTTGAGTTGCCAAATAAGGTAATTTCTGAAACTTTAGCTTAGTATTTGCATTACTTTTACCCCCATGTTATGATAGAACCGATATCATGTGATTTTGTGGACTTAGGAAAACCCTAGTTAGGGTTAACGGGAATTGAGAGTGGTTATGGGTAATTAAGCTCAGTAGAGGCCACACAAACCCCCTAGTGCTAGAATCCAGGCCTAAACCAGAGACTAGAAACCCGGAATACGGATTTAGAAAAGCCGATATCGGAAATTTATGAATTCTGTGAGGGTTATTTGAAATATGCTATCACTTGGAGACACTGAAAATTGTTTTGGAAACACATAGAGATGTGCAGGCACCTAGGAAGCTAACCCCAAGACCCCAGCTCCCAACTCTACACTACGGCCGCAGATTTAATCCCTCTGGCCACAAATTGCGGCCAGACCTAGCCCATTTGGGTTCGTGTTTCTTCCATGGCCCCATCTCCAGTAAATTAGGCCCTCCATATATGCAAAATTGACCAATTTGGCTTAGGGTAAAATCTGGGACCATTTCCATGAGTTGGTGCATTGTTTTACGACTTCATTTTGACTTGATTTTGGTATTTGGTATTATGTTTCCGTCGTGTGGCGTTTGGACGTCAGCGACCAGGGTCAATTGTCGTGTTTTGCACGCAAAGTTATAGGTTTTGACCTATGAGAAAAACGTGTACTGTTTTGGTTTTTCCGCCGCGCATTGCGATTGTTTATTATTGTAGGTACCTTCGAATGGCTTCCGAGGCGATGGGGCGTGGCGTCATCGATTTCGGCAAGCGAAGACCAGGTGAGTGGATCTATATCCACGGGGGAAGTCGGGTGGATGGCGTATAGCACCCCCGCAATGTATTGATGGAATACTGATTATAGAGTATGGTTAGAAAACCTAGATTAGAAAACTAGGGTTACAATGAGGATAGCTACGAAACCATATTAGAAACTAGAGGATAGTTAGAAGTGATATGTTACGGCTATTATGTGATGACGGAATTCGAGGACGACATTTGTCGATATTGCCGTTTAGGGTACTGTAGGACTAGATAGTCAATGTAGAGGCGTCATCCGAACCATAACCTTTTCTAAACCGAAGAATCGTATGTATTTTAAATATATATACTTCGAGGGATGTTACGGATTTTGAAATGATATCTTTTCCTTAAAACACCGTAACCCCTATTTTCAAAACTACGATTCGCTTCTTTTAAAGTCTGATTGTATGGTTCGGGTGTGTATGTTAGATTAGATACCTATACTTATAGTAGAGATAGAATATTTAGGTAAACTCGACTTGATGTGAAATATAAATGCGATGAAAGAATATAAGACGAATATGATGATCTGATGTTTTACCTTATGCTGCATTCATGATATTATTATTGCATTGCATATACCTGTGTTAGTACACTTACACCATTATCGATGATACGTATGTTACACGTACACAGATTTGCCGGCTCACACACTTCATCATCGATAATTTCCATATCACTACACAGTAGGATTGCTGCATCATGATATGACTCTATACATCATTTACTTGCTATAGTTACACGTGCACTTATATACGATGTTGCATTTGATTTTGGAGATATTGGGAACCGCAAGGCATATTTTCAAAATGGAATTCTTTAAAGGAGCGGTTTACCCTTAATATGATATATCACTGTGCCTTGTTGCATGATATACGGATATGCTTACATTGCCATCATATGTCGCATACATCATGCTTTATGATTTTACGCATTGAGATATGATGTTTCCATGAGATTTCTGGATTTGAGAACCGTGGTGATTTCAAAAGAAAGTATGTATTATTTTAAAAACCCGGTTTCTCTTGATATGATATTTCAGTGCTTCCACCATGTGTGTTCTCGGTTCTGAGAGTGGCATGTGAAACCCGATTCGAGGAGCGGTAGGCACCGTCTGCGGGTACATGGTGTAGGGTTCCTAGGCACTCTTGTGAAGGTTCATAAGGCATCAAACATGCCCGGATTAAATTTTAGACGTGCCGAACAACCCAAAGCCGGGATCTTTGCTAGATTATTAGGGTTTAACATGCAAGAAGATAACTTTTATCTAAGTGTGAGGGACTACAACCTTTGTAGTCCGCTCCTTCACTTCACAAGCTCCGAGTAGAAGTCCCTTTGCCGCGATCCACGATCTCCCGGACTCATGAGAGGCTCCACGACTCGAACGATCCATGCTAGCTCAAAGTATTCCAAATCTCCGATGATCTACCTTGAAGTTGCTACGGCTCAAGCTTTCTCACTCAAAAGAGAAGAACACACTAATCCCATGGGCTAGATGAGATGAGGATGAGAGAGTAGTAATTTTGCTTTCTTTTTATATCATTTTCTCATATTTATTCATCACTTTAGGATTTTCAAGAGAGCTTATCAAGAAGGAAGAAGATGATAATGGAAAATATAATCCTATGATTAAAACCTTTTGTGATGAATAGAAAGAACTATATGATTGATTTTTAAACCATGGTCAAGGATGATAGGATAAGAATGAGTAGAGAAACAACTAGGGTTAGGGTTTGGTTAGGTTAAAAGAATGTGTCATCCAAAAGATCTTTGCAATGACAAAAGAAAAATGCTTCTAGAAGGAACTTGAAGCATCTAACCCTAATCAAACCCTAACCTCAATTAATCATCCTTAAACATGTTTAACAATTAATCATATCATGTCACAATAATATATATCACATATTTATTATATATTTGCAACAAAAGAAAATAATACAATTAACATATATCGCATATATATCAATGTATCATCCAGTGAGAAAATGAAATAATAAAGCAAGCCAATATTTAATATAATAATATATCATATATATTATTATATATATTAAATCATCGAATCAACACTTGATCCGACGATCCGGCTATATCGAATATAACCGACTAATATATCATGTACCGATTTATCGAATCAACACTTGATCCGATGTCTCGGTTCATATCTAAATATCGCGAGAATATAATACGGTATCTCATATCGCAATATCCTCGGTCTTGCACATATCACATATGTGCCTCTACTCCGTTTCGCCTGAGCCAAGAAACCTCTGTGTAGGACTCTAAAGAATCGTCAATACGCCGGTAGCAGGTGATGATCATATCAAACACCCACAAGCTGCAAGCGGTCAGCTAAACATAACAGCCACCCAGGTATTGAGCGATCAGAAGATCAACAAGCTAGCCTGTGCGTTCTCCTGTGAATCCGATCAGTAACACTCCCGTACAGTCCGGCTGTTCGTCTGATATGTCGCATATCAAGTCTAGGGGTGGTATACGTCAGACCCCAGTAACCGATAAGTCGTGTCGATGTGTGGCTCATAACGGGTCGAGAAACTACTAGTAACACTTACCAGTAAATCTCTATATCAGCCCTGGCCAGGGACTTCCAGCTATAGCCAATCGAACACAGCACAACATCAACTCCCTATACCGGGAGAGACGAATCCCCTCCTATCGCTCATTGCCTCCATGTGATTCGGGACTGTACCCAAAAGCCACCGTTTTGCACGCCCTCTTGGACGTGGTAAGGTGGAAATCAAAGCACAGTGGGAATCACACAAGACTCTATGACGATCTCGGGTCTACAGACTACCCTGTACCAGTGTCACCGGAGAACTGCCATCTGACGTGTGGTATATCACCATCTGGGAGTTCTCGGCGAGTCCGTCCAGTGTACCCAGTCTCCACTGAGCACCCGTACACCATCTCTGATGTCAAACACCGATGGATATGGGATCATCCATCGCCCATCATATGGGTCAAGATGCATATACGCTAGTCTACTCTGGTGTATCGATGCCCTGTCTCGATATACCCTCGACTAGGAACAGTTATAGGATGTACTCATCGACTACCGTGGCCCCACTAGTATGATATCATCATAGTCCCAGTAGTCGAGTACAGATCCTAAGGGCTTTATCAACAAGTGAGAGTAAAACAGTAAACCAATACAAGTCAACATGTTAAGATAAAGTGAAACCAAATAGCATACTATCATGACGAGCAAGAAAGTCATCTCTATATATAACCAAGCATCCATTATAATATACATCATATGTACAACAATGGCCTCTAGGGCATATACATAACTAACAATCTCCCACTTGCACTAAGGCCAGCTGCTGTAGTATCGCATACCTAGCATCCCGAATAATCTCTCAAACTGTATCTAGGGAATAGCCTTCGTGAATGGATCCACAGTGTTGTCCTTCGTATCTACTCTCCTGACCTCGATCTCCCGGCGATCAACTATCTTCCTGATCAGGTGATACCGCCTCAGAATATGTCTGGACTTCTGATGGGACCTAGGTTCCTTGGCCAAAGCCACAGCTCCATTGTTATCGCAATACAGAGGTATTGGATGCTCAATGGATGGAACCACACCAAGTTCACTAATGAACTTCTTTATCCAGACAGCCTCCTTGGCAGCATCGTTGGCAGCGATGTATTCAACCTCCATCGTCGAGTCTGCAACGGTATCCTGTTTGGAACTCTTCCAACATACCGCCCCTCCATTGAGGGTAAAGACAAAACCCGAAAGCGACTTAGAGTCGTCCTTATCACTTTGGAAGCTGGAATCGGTAAAGGACTCCACCTGGAGTTCTCCGTTACCATACACCAAGAACATCTCCTTAGTCCTTCGTAAGTACTTGAGAATGTTCTTCACTGCTGTCCAATGACTCCCTCCAAGATCTGCTTGATACCGACTCACTACACTTAGTGAGTATGCTACATCGGGTCTGGTACATAGCATCGCATACATGATAGAGCCTACTGCCGAAGCATAGGGTATCCCTTGCATGCGAGCTCTCTCCAAATCAGTCTTGGAAGACATCTCTTTGGAGAGAGTGGGTCCAGAGATCGTGGGTTGGTTCCCACGCTTGGATTCTTCCATACTAAACCTCTTTAGTATGGTGTCAATGTACCTGGATTGGGACAATCCAAATATCCGTTTAGATCTATCTCTATAGATCATGATTCCCAATATGCAGGAGGCATCACCTAGATCTTTCATTGAGAATCTCTGTGATAAGAAGAGCTTGACTGATTGCAGCATAGGAATATCATTTCCTATCAAGAGTATGTCATCCACGTACAATACGAGGAAGACAACCTTACCCTCTGCTACCTTCTTATAGATACAAGGTTCATCTATGTTTTTGATGAAGTCAAACTCTTTGACTACAACATCAAAACAGATGTTCCAACTCCGGGATGCTTGCTTTAATCCATAAATGGATTTAAGCAGCTTGCACACCTTTCCGCTGCTCCCACTTTCTACGAAGCCCTCTGGCTGAGTCATGTACACACACTCTTCTAAATCACCGTTTAGAAAGGCGGTCTTAACATCCATTTGCCAGATTTCGTAGTCATGGTATGCAGCAATGGCAAGTAAAATCCGGATGGACTTAAGCATAGCCACTGGAGAAAAGGTTTCGTCATAATCCACACCTGGTCGTTGACGAAAACCCTTTGCTACAAGTCTAGCTTTGAAAGTCTCAACTTTTCCATCTACACCAAATTTCTTTTTAAAGATCCACTTGCTCCCAATGGGTTTTACCCCTTCAGGAGCATTTTCCAAAGTCCATACTTTGTTGGTGTACATGGATTCCATCTCAGATCGCATAGCATCCAGCCATTTCACAGAGTCACCACTCGTGATGGCCTGCTCGAAACTAGTCGGTTCATCATCATCCATGATGCAATCCTCGCTTCCACCATCAATGAGAAAACCGTAGTATCTCTCAGGTGGACGAGAAACCCTACTAGATCGGCGGAGAGGCTGGGGTTCGTCGGGTACTACTGAATCCTCTGGTTCAACCAAGTCTTCTGTTATAGTTTGTGTTGCTGGAACCTCTTCCAGTTCTACCTCAATACTACTATTCTGTTTCATAAGAAAACCTTTTTCTAAGAAAGTAGCATGTCGAGAAACAAACACCTTTTGTTCCTCGGGGTGGTAGAAGATATACCCTTGTGAATTTCTGGGATATCCTACAAACTTACATAAGATTGATCTTGCCTCGAGTTTGTCCGGATTTTGTCTTTTGACATAGGCCGGACAACCCCATATCTTAATATAATTAAGATGTGGTCTCTTCCCTTTCCATATCTCATATGGAGTGGTAGGCACAGATTTGGTAGGAACTCTATTCAATAGGTCTATGGCTGTCTCAAGCGCATACCCCCAGAAGGAAATAGGTAACTCAGCTGTACTCATCATGGAGCGCACCATATCTAATAGGGTGCGATTCCTCCGCTCCGATACACCGTTGTGCTGTGGTGTATATGGAGGAGTAAGCTGAGAGAGAATCCCATTCTCTTTTAGATAATCTAGGAACTCATTGCTTAAGTATTCACCTCCTCGATCAGATCGAAGAATCTTAATACTTTTGCCCGTTTGATTCTCTACTTCGTGCTTATATTCTCTGAATTTCTCAAAAGCTTCAGACTTGTGTTTCATCAGAAACACATGTCCGTATCTGGAGAGATCGTCAGTGAATGTAATGAAGTAGGAAGAACCGTTCCTAGCATGCGTAGACATGGGACCGCATACATCACTATGTATTATTCCTAAGAGTTCAGTAACTCTTTCTCCTTGTCCACTAAACGGAGCTTTGGTCATTTTTCCTTTGAGACATGAATGGCAAGTATCATAAGATGATAATTCGAACGGATTCAAATAACCATCTTTATGTAACTTAGCTAGTCGTGTCGCATTGATATGACCAAGTCTACAATGCCACAAGTAGGATTCGTTCACATCTGAACTTTTCCTCTTGTGTGTGTTTTGTATATTCAGGACTGTAATCTGATTTAGAATGAATATGCCATTATGTAACGAGCCTGATGCAATCAACTTTTGATCTAGGAATATGTTCATAACATTATCCTTTACTACAAAATTATATCCTTCTTTACTTAATAAAGAAACTGATATAATGTTGCACATCATGTTCGGTATATAATAACACTCATTCAGAATCAGTGTATTACGACTTGGTAATACAAGGTGATATTCGCCAACTGCTTTGGCTACAACACTTGCATCGTTCCCTACTTGAACGGAATGATCATCTTTTCCCAGTTCTCTACCTTTACGTAGCCCATGTAACTGTTTACATATGTGGGATCCTGATCCGGTATCTAATACCCAGGACGTAGGGTGAACTGAGAAACAGTTCTCAATAACTAACACACCTGAAAAAGATGCATCAACATGCAAGTTCTTTTGGGCGGCGTGAGAATCCAGATATTCTCCTGTTTCCTGTTCAGTCTTATAACTCTTATAAGAAAGAACGGGTCCAACGTTCCCTTGCTCAGTACAATAATCGGGTTCAGTCAATACATCAATATTATTATCTTGATTATGGCCTGACATGGTCGCTACCTGGAGAGAGAGAGAAGAAAACACTTTAGCGTATGCTCTTGCAAGATTAGATTGGTTATTATCTTATCTAATCAGGATGTCTCCCACTGTTTTTTATCAAATCTACCTTAAAACCCAAAAAGGTAAGATTAGCCGGGATTAATTACACCCTACAATTTCGTCAATCTTTCAGCCAGATCAGTGTCGGTACTTTGAGGGAGGTTCCCCGTGCTTTCGCACGGACCTAATTAAAGTAAACCTCATTTTCCCAGAGGCGTAACCTCGTTAACACTTTTCTAGACACCTACTTGAATGACTAATTGTCCTGTGTAAAACTCTCCCAGGAGTAACTCTTACTCGCAGTGGGTATCAGGATCCAACTATCTCATAGGAGGTATGCAATCTCATTGCAAATTTCAACACTTGAAATTCCCGATAAAACTTTTACCCCTAGCGTGCTATGACCTTGACGCATGCCAAACAACCCATAGTCCGCTAGTCAAGTTCAACCCATACATTTCGTGATTGAATTAAACCACCCGTACGACCCTTGACGCATGCCAAACAACACCGTACGAATACCCTAATCCAATCGCATCTCATGCTGCAGATAAGTAATAATCAGCTACCGTACGCTACGCCTTGACGCTTGCCAAACTACCGTAGCACGAATACTAAATATTAGTTATCTGAAATGACGGAGGGCTACGCAGGTTTTTCAGAAAACCCTGAGCGTAATGAACTTGATATCGTCGTAGAATCATGTAGTTTTTTGAAAAGGAGTGTTTTGAGGCTTTTCTTAGTTTCGCTAAAGGGGTCACTCCCGGTGAAGGGATCGTCGGTCCTTTCCTCATCGAATAAGGTGCAGGATATATCATATATACCGCTGTGCAAAGCAAAACACTTAAAGCAATCAAAAGACAAACCGCGTTTTGTAGCATCTGCCAATTTTGCTAAAGGAGTCACTCCCGGTGAAGGGATCTCGGTCCTTTCCTCATCGAATAAGGTGCAGGACATATCATATATGTCACTGTGCAAAGCAAAACTGTAGCTACCCTTTTTATAAAGTTTTTGATTCTACAACATCTTTAGGTTTCTTTTCTTTTATTAATCTCATTAATAAAAATCCCATCAGCTTATGCTTCCTAAGCATCACAGAAGAAACGAAAGCAGTAATATTTATATATCATCATATATATATAGTATAAGCATTCGTCTCAGGCAGTAATATTGTCACGACCCGCAATTCGGCCCGTAACCAGCACTTAAACAACGTAACGTCTACAGGCGTACGCAACTTTAGTAAGCCGAAACCCAGAAATCTAAACCACCCAAAACTGGATCAACGGAGAAAAACAAAGTTTAAAACATATAGAAATTTACAATTTAAAATCTCTAACTCTAGTTTTCTTTCTTAAAAATTTCGGCAGCACCTCCTTTGTAAAACTAGCCCCGAAAACGGGTACAACACAGATAATATATAAAACATCCCAAGTGGGAGAAAAATCACGCCCACCGGCGGAGACAATCACCACAACAAGTATACGACGCCAAAGCGAAGAAATATCAAAGAAACGACTATAAAGGAAGTAAACATTTCCAAAATAACCGGCTTCTACGAGCACGGCTCCCAAAATCATCCAATATAATACAACACTGAAATCTCACAAGTCGTCTCTAAGTCATATACAACAGAGGTAGATGGAGAATACTAGATCCAACAAAAGATATACAATAAACAAACGGATAACCGCAAACCCACCTAAGGTAAAGCAAAGGCCTCACTGCCTATAGTAGCGGTATCCACAAAAGTAGTGATGATAAGCTGCCCTGCCGCGACTACTCAGAGGGTAAGTCCTGCAAAACACTGTGGCACAACGGGGGTGAGTTGCCAACTCGTGAATAGTAATTAACATCATACTGAAAATCGCAAGTATGCACTAACAGCAATGATCAATACATGTGAACTGGTAGCATGAGTATGACAATATGAATATGCAACTATCATGATCAAGTTACACCGCCAGGGTACTATATCTACATGAATCATATGCATATCAACTGAATACTGAGTGCGGGATAGTAAATAATCTCATGCACAAATCATAAGCATGGAAAACACGGTGTAACTCAACAACACCCAAATCCCAAAATACTCAGATCGGCCCTCAGATCGGCCCTCAAATCCTGTACGTCTCATGGAACCTGAGTGTCAAACATCGACACTCGAAAATATCATGAAAACCAGTGCCTATCATCGACACGTAAATACCCGTATCCATACGTTCCTCGAAACACAAGTATCCCTCTTCGACACTTATATTCCACGCATCGGTCTTCCTGATATCCATACGTTCCTCGAAACCCAAGTATCCAATCTCGACACTTGTGTTCCACGTATCAGTCTGTCAACTCCACATATCTCTCGGAATGTAAGTGTCCAACATCGACACTTGAGATTCCCATATCGCATGAAAACATATCTCAATTGCGTAAATCCATATAAAATAGCATATGCCACATAAAACCTCAATATGAGCATATCACGGAAAAAGTTCACTAATCAATGCACCAAATCATTAAATGTATCATACGGTTTCCAAAAGTCCAAATCCAGAATACATATATATACAGCGTCCCATACCACCGATATATATGCTATGAAAACTGATCATGTAACAATAGTAAAGTAGATGTGCGAATGAGTAGGTATAGTATGGCATATATATGAGCATGTAGGTATACAGGTATGCTATATGTCATATGCACTATCGCACAAGTATAACTGTTTCAATGTTGCTAACCAATAGCAAGGTATATAAATGAGCATTTGTGTTGTGCGTGTCATGGCAATTACCAACAGTGTGTGTGTAGCATATCATTGGTGCTCGTGCAACATGGACTATCGATAATAGTGCAGTGTACAACAGGTACAGTATCATGCACAACACGTATCTATATGCAATGTGAATCATGCAATATCTCTATATGAGCAAATAAACATACAGCTAATATTATATCATGTCTAGCCCCGACGCTTAGCGCCATACGGGCGATTCCCCGTAGATGTTAAATCTACTCACATGTGGTCTCCAGCTATGAAAATCCGACCACCTGCTTCCCTTTGTTCGCAGTGTCTGAAGTCCCCGCTTGCGACGCTATAATTTCACAAACACAAGAAATAGTGTGAATATCTCAGAAGCAATCAAAATAACATAAACGACGTATATATAAAACACACCAACACACTAAACCAACTCACGAGTACACGCCAAGTGCAAACACGCGTAACGATACCTCAATACCAAACTGAGTACATCGCAGCACGACACACGACTCGTGTCGCAACACATATCACGTGAAAACAAAACACTAGATTAAAGGAAATCGATCCCAGATTTCGCATACTGAATTTACTAAGTAAATAAACAGTACCAAACACCCCAAAACAATAGCAGACGACAACCACAGAAACCCCACCCCAACCCTCATCTATTCGGCCGGCGTCGCCGGCCCTTGCCTTAGTGGTCGCCGGCCCAAACCGGTGGGGTGGCCTCCGTCTCTCAGGTGGTGTCTCAGGTCAACTAGCACATCTCTCTGAAGTTGTTTATTCAGACACTAAAATTCCTATGTCACAGCAGATAATAAAAGCTCTAAAAAGACTTAAAAACCCGCTATCGCCTCTATCGATATAAACTACGTTCTACGCAACAACCAACGATCAAAACCACATAAAAACTATAAATTAACAGTAGAGGGAATATACCTAACAACTTGCTCACAAACTTCTAGCTTTTCCCTAGCTCCAAGTGATCAAAGAAGCAAGAACAAGGCTTTTGTGAAGACTTTGTGATATGTTTGGGATTTTGAGGATTTTTGTGATAGAATTGAATTAAAATGATAAGGGAATTGAGCAAGGGCAGTGGAGGAAGAGGGAATCTCGGCCAAGGGGTGAGGAGGTGGATTTGTGAGGGTTTCCTAGCAATTTCCTTCATTAATTGCATAGTTAATGCATACACACACTACACACACATGCATGCATCTACTTTATCTCTTTCCTTTTCTATTTCATTTAAATCCTAACTTAAATCCTAGTCCACACATAATTCCCTAGGTGAAGTGAGAAGGATTTGTTAACTCAATTAATTTTAAAGAAAAGATCGCTTACAGAAATTTTCCCAAAATTTCAATACCGCATTAAAATAATATTAAAATTGGGAAAAATTCAAATTGAACCAAAACGTCCCATATACCCCCAAAGCTTGCGCACTAGCTTTATTTTAGCTAATCTAGGTGCTGGCAAGTCTATATGGTCGTTTGTTCACAGTCGGGTAAAAACGGAAAATACCGACAAACTTACCCTAAAACGGACAATTTCGCATAACGATTTTCTAAAACGTTACAATCTCCCCCCCCCCTTATAGAAATTCGGTCCCCGAATTAAAATTTCATACTAAGCGTACCTTCAAAAAGATGAGGGAATTTCTTCCGCATCTCACTCTCGATCTCCCAAGTGATCTCCTCACCAGTAGGACTATGCCATAAAATCTTCACAGACGGCAAGTCCCTAGACCGAAGTTTCTTCACCTGCCGATCCAAAATAACTATCGGCTGCTCGGTGAACGAAAGATCACGCTCAAGCTGAACGGTCTCGTGCTGAATCATATGAGAAGGATCATGAAGGTATCTACGAAGCATCGACACATGAAAAACGGGGTGAACATCTGGAAAACTAGGCGGGAGTGCTAAACGATAAGAAACTGAACCCACTCGCTCAAGGATCTCGAAAGGACCTACAAATCTGGGACTGAGCTTCCCTCTCTTCCCAAATCGCATAACGCCCTTCATCGGAGAAATCTTCAGGAATACATGGTCTCCCACTGCGAACTAAAGTCTGCGACGACGACGGTCGGCATAAGATTTCTTTCTGCACTGGGCTGCTCTCATCCTGTCCTGAATCAGCTGGATCTTCTCCGTAGTCTCCTGAACGAGCTATGGTCCCAAAACCAAACTCTCACTAAGCTCGGTCCAACAGACTGGCGATCGACACTTCCTACCATATAAAGCCTCAAAAGGTGCCATCTGAATAGTCTCCTGAAAGCTGTTATTGTAGGAGAACTCAATCAACGGCAAGTGACGATCCCAACTGCCCCCAAAATCAAGCACACATGCACGGAGCATATCCTCCAGAGTCTGAATAGTCCGCTCCGTCTGACCATCGGTCTGCGGATGAAAAGCGGTGCTAAAACTCAATCTGGTACCCAAAGCTTCCTGAAGCTTCTGCCATAGACGGCTAGTAAACTGGGTGCCTCTGTCGGATACTATGCAAGTGGGAACACCGTGCAAACGCACAATCTCATCTATATAAAGCTGAGCGTACTGAGCATAGCCGAAAGTGGTCTTCACTGGAAGGAAGTGAGTCGCTTTCGTCAACCGGTCTACAATAACCCAAATGGAGTCATACCCTCTACTGGTCCTGGGTAGACCCACAATGAAGTCCATGGAAATCTGCTCCCATTTCCACTCCGGAATGGGTAAAGGCTGCAACTCTCCAGCCGGTCTCTGATGCTCAGCCTTGACTTGCTGACAAGTCAGGCACCTCGAAACGAAGTCCGAAATATCGCGTTTCATCCCTTCCCACCAGTAGAAGTCTCTCAAGTCTCGGTACATCTTGGTGGAACCTGGATGAATGCTAAAGGCCGACTGATGTGCCTGCTCTAGGATCTCGCGTCTCAACCCATCAACATATGGTACACACAAGCGAGTCCCGCATCGTAGCACACCCTGGTCATCAATCATGAACTCCGAAACTGTACCATGTCGAACAAGCTCAAGAATCTCAGACAAACGAGCATCTCTGGGTTGCGTCTCACGGATACGATCAAAAAGTAGTGGACGGGCGCGGACACGAGCAAACTGTCCCCCAGTGGAGGTGAACTCGAACTGTACTCTACTATCGCACAAGAGCTGCCAATCTGCAGAAGACTGACACTGAATGGCGCTCAGCTGGGACAAGCTACCCACGGGCCTACGACTCAAAGCATCAGCTACCACATTCGCCCTGCCCGGGTGATAAAGGATCTCACAATCATAATCCTTTACTAGCTCCATCCATCGGCGCTGTCTCAGGTTCAGATCTCGCTGCTGGAAGATGTACTTCAAACTCTTGTGATCCGTGAAGATCTGACACGACTCTCCGTACAAGTAGTGTCTCCAGATCTTCAACGCAAAGACTACCGCTGCCATCTCAAGATCGTGAGTGGGGTAATTCTGCTCGTGCTTCTTCAGCTGCCTAGAAGCATATGCAATCACCCTATCATGCTGCATCAAAACACAGCCAAGCCCCACTCGAGAAGCATCACAAAACACAACGTAGCCTCCCGATCCAGAAGGTAAAGAAAGAACTGGTGCTGTCGTCAACCGAGTCTTCAACTGCTGAAAACTCTACTCGTACGCATCAGTCCAGAGAAAAGGAACCCCCTTCCGGGTCAGTCCAGTCAGCGGTGCAGCAATACTCGAAAAATCCTGCACAAAACGGCGATAATAACCAGCTAAGCCCAAAAAGTTGCGGACCTCAGTCACCGATACAGGTCTGGGCCAAAGCTGTACAGCCTCAATCTTCCTCGGGTCCACAAGAATACCATCACTAGTCACCACATGACCCAGGAAGTCAACTCTATCAAGCCAAAATGCGCACTTTGAGAATTTAGCATACAGCTGGTGCTCTCTCAATATCTGCAAAGTAATCCCCAAGTCTGCTCATGCTCCTCTCGACTCCTAGAGTAAACCAGTATGTCATCAATAAACACGATAATGAACTGGTCGAGGAACGGCCTGAAAATCCGGTTCATCAGATCCATGAACGCTGCTGGCGCATTGGTGAGTCCGAACGACATCACCAAAAACTCATAATGCCCATAGCGCGTACGAAAAGCAGTCTTCGGAATGTCATCATTCTGAACCCGCAACTGATGATAACCCGAACGCAAATCAATCTTCGAAAAATGTTTCGCACCTTGGAGCTGATCAAATAAATCGTCAATGCGGGGTAAAGGATACCTGTTACGCACCGTAACACGGTTCAACTGACGATAATCCACACATAGCCTCAAACTGCCGTCCTTCTTCTTGACGAACAGAACAGGAGCTCCCCACGGCGAAACACTCGGACGCACAAGTCCCAAATCAAGCAACTCTTGCAATTGATCTTTAAGCTCTCTAAGCTCTGCCGGAGCCATCCGATAAGGCGGTATAGAAATAGGCTCCGTGCCAGGAATCAGATCAATGCAAAACTCAATATCGCGCTCTGGCGGCAACCCAGGTAACTCATCGGGAAAGACATCGGGAAACTCCCGCACGGTAGAAACCTGGTCCAACAACTCCACTGTGGCTCCAGTATCATGAATGAACGCCAAGAATCCCCGACATCCCCTCCTCAAAATCCGACTAGCGCACAGAACAGAAATCAAACTGTGAGGGGCGGCTCTACGGTCCCCCTGCACAACAAACACTGACTCGCCGGGAAAACAAAATCTAACTGTCTTCTCGCGGCAGTCCACGAACGCATAGCAAGTAGCTAGCCAATCCATGCCCAACAGAACGTCGAAGTCCAACATCTCAAGAAGGATCAAGTCGACGGACAGATCTCGGTCACCAATATGGACGACATAAGATCGAAACACATAACGCGTAACAAACGACTCTCCCACAGGAGTAGTCACGACCAGCGGCTGATCCAGCAAACACGACTCTTAGCCTAACCTCGGCACGAAGTGCGTAGAAACATACGAATGCGTGGATCCCGGATCAAAAAGAACATGCGCATCAAAAGAACATACGGAAAGAGTACCTGAAACCACGGCATTGGACGCCTGAGCGTTCTGGTGAGTCAAGGCAAAAACCCTAGCCTGTCCTCTACCGGCTACTAACTGTCCTCTGCCTCTGCCTCTGCCACCACGACCTCTCGGTACAAAACCTCCGCGACCACGACCTCGCTGAACAGGAGTCTAACGCGGCGCAACTACAGGAATAAGAGGCAACGCTCTCTGAGGTGGAGAAGGTGGTAAGGTAACCTGCGGTACAGCTGGCTCGTTCACACGCGGCTCCGCACAATCTCGAACCCGATGACCCAAACTACCGCACCGGTAACATCCAGAAACAAACTGCCAATCATCCTGAGGGTAAGAACCAAAAAGCCGACCTCGTCCCGAACCGCCACTATCAGAACGGGAACTGTCTCGACGTCTAAACGCCCGCCTCGCTGCCGGATCACCAATACAAACTCTCTTCGGTTCCGGAGCAACTGATGACTCAGCTAGACGCTCCTCTACCAAAAGAGCTGCATCCACAGCTGCCGCATATGTGTCACAATGCTGAACGCTGATGGCTAAGAACAACTGGGTAAGCAGGCCTCGAACAAACCTCTTCACCCTCATCTCCTCAGTCGCCACCAGGTATGGAGCATACACCGACAGCTCAGTAAACAATACATTATACCCCGACACCGTCATCCCCGACGTCAGACGTAAAGACTCAAATCTGCGTACTCGCGCATCCCTGACGCTCGGTGGAAGAAAACGAACAAGAAACGACGTCACAAACTCAGCCCAGGTCATAGGAGCAAGACTAGCGGCTCTGCCCCTCTCCAACGACTCACACCACTTCTGGGCCATACCCTCCAGACGAAAACTGGCAAACTCTACCCATCTCTCGTCGGAACATCGGAGTGAGCGACAAATCCTGGCCATCCGGTCGATAAACGACTGCGGATCCTCAGTAACATCTGTGCCCGTAAACACCGGAGGTCTCAACCTCATGAAATCTGTCAACGACACAGCAATAACCTCCGGAGCTGCAACTGCGACTACCGGAACCGTAGGTACCATCGTGGCCTCCGCAGCGGGTGGAACAACTGCCTGCCCCTGCGCTCAGATGGTCTCTACCAAAGTCCCCACAATCTGGCGCAGCTCCTGCATACCAGCTCCAATCATAGCAATGTGCTCCGGTACAACAGGCGTACTGCCCTGGTCAGTCCTCGCCTCAGACGAGTCAACTCTGACCTCGGCCCTCACGGCCGCTCTCTGAGCCCTCGTAGTCTTCGGCGGCATATGGGCTGGAAATTGAAACAAGATTCGATAAGGAAACGGAAATCGAATCACAAGATGTATATCAATCACGGATGGAATATTAATCAATAAGTCCTAAGGTCACTTAGGCGGAATACCGTGTCGTAAGTATGCCGCGGAACATACACACGCTACGTCACTCTGCTTAAGCTACCTACTCCATCATACCAAGGTCATCCTAGACACCGAAAGGTAAAACCTAACGCTCCGATACCAACTTTGTCACGACCCGCAATTCGGCCCGTAACCGGCACTTAAACTACGTAACGTCTACAGGCGTACGCAACTTAAGTAAGCCGAAACCCAGAAATCTAAACCACCCAAAACTGGATCAACGGAGAAAAACATAGTTTAAAACATTTAGAAATTTACAATTTAAAATCTCTAACTCTAGTTTTATTTCTTAAAAATTTCGGCAGCACCTCCTTTGTAAAACTAGCCCCGAAAACGGGTACAACACAGATAATATATAAAACATCCCAAGTGGGAGAAAAATCACGCCCACCGGTGGACACAATCACCACAACAAGTATACGACGCCAAAGCGAAGAAATATCAAAGAAACGACTATAAAGGAAGTAAACATTTCCAAAATAACCGGCTTCTACGAGCACGGCTCCCAAAATCATCCAATATAATACAACACTGAAATCTCACAAGTCGTCTCTAAGTCATATACAACAGAGGTAGATGGAGAATACTAGATCCAACAAAAGATATACAATAAACAAACGGATAACCGCAAACCCACCTAAGGTAAAGCAAAGGCCTCACTGCCTATAGTAGCGGTATCCACAAAAGTAGTGATGATAAGCTGCCCTGCCGGACTACTCAGAGGGTAAGTCCTGCAAAACACTGTAGCACAACGGGGGTGAGTTGCCAACTCGTGAATAGAAATTAACATCATACTGAAAATCGCAAGTATGCACTAACAGCAATGATCAATAACATGTGAACTGGTAGCATGAGTATGACAATATGAATATGCAACTATCATGATCAAGTTACACCGCCAGGGTACTATATCTACATGAATCATATGCATATCAACTGAATACTGAGTGCGGGATAGTAAATAATCTCATGCACAAATCATAAGCATGGAAAACACGGTGTAACTCAACAACACCCAAATCCCAAAATACTCAGATCGGCCCTCAGATCGGCCCTCAAATCCTGTACGTCTCATGGAACCTGAGTGTCAAACATCGACACTCGAAAACATCATGAAAACCAGTGCCTATCATCGACACGTAAATACCCGTATCCATACGTTCCTCGAAACACAAGTATCCCTCTTTGACACTTATATTCCACGCATCGGTCTTCCTGATATCCATACGTTCCTCGAAACCCAAGTATCCCATCTCGACACTTGTGTTCCACGTATCGGTCTGTCAACTCCACATATCTCTCGGAATGTAAGTGTCCAACATCGACACTTGAGATTCCCATATCGCATGAAAACATATCTCAATTGCGTAAATCCATATAAAATAGCATATGCCACATAAAACCTCAATATAAGCATATCACGGAAAAAGTTCACTAATCAATGCACCAAATCATTAAATGTATCATACGGTTTCCAAAAATCCAAATCCAGAATACATATATATACAGCGTCCCATACCACCGATATATATGCTATGAAAACTGATCATGTAACAATAGTAAAGTAGATGTGCGAATGAGTAGGTATAGTATGGCATATATATGAGCATGTAGGTATACAGGTATGCTATATGTCATATGCACTATCGCACAAGTATAACTGTTTCAATGTTGCTAACCAATAGCAAGGTATATAAATGAGCATTTGTGTTGTGCGCGTCATGGCAATTACCAACAGTGTGTGTGTAACATATCATTGGTGCTCGTGCAACATGGACTGTCGATAATAGTGCAGTGTACAACAGGTACAGTATCATGCACAATACGTATCTATATGCAATGTGAATCATGCAATATCTCTATATGAGCAAATAAACATACGGCTAATATTATATCATGTCTAGCCCCGACGCTTAGCGCCATACGGGCGATTCCCCGTAGATGTTAAATCTACTCACATGTGGTCTCCAGCTATGAAAATCCGACCACCTGCTTCCCTTTGTTCGCAGCGTCTGAAGTCCCAGCTTGCGACGCTATAATTTCACAAACACAAGAAATAGTGCGAATATCTCAGAAGCAATCAAAATAACGTAAACTACGTATATATAAAACACACCAACACACTAAACCAACTCACGAGTACACGCCAAGTGCAAACACGCGTAACGATACCTCAATACCAAACTGAGTACATCGCAGCATGACACACGACTCGTGTCGCAACACGTATCACATGAAAACAAAACACTAGATTAAAGGAAATCGATCCCAGATTTCGCATACTGAATTTACTAAGTAAATAAACAGTACCAAACACCCCAAAACAATAGCAGACGACAACCACAGAAACCCCACCCCAACCCTCATCTATTCGGCCGGCGTCGCCGGCCCTTGCCTTAGTGGTCGCCGGCCCAAACCAGTGGGGTGGCCTCCGTCTCTCAGGTGGTGTCTCAGGTCAACTAGCACATCTCTCTGAAGTTGTTTATTCAGACACTAAAATTCCTATGTCACAGCAGATAATAAAAGCTCTAAAAAGACTTTAAAACCCGATATTGCCTCTATCGATATAAACTACGTTCTACGCAACAACCAACGATCAAAACCACATAAAAACTATAAATTAACAGTAGAGGGAATATACCTAACAACTTGCTCACAAACTTCTAGGTTTTCCCTAGCTCCAAGTGATCAAAGAAGCAAGAACAAGGCTTTTGTGAAGACTTTGTGATATGTTTGGGATTTTGAGGATTTTTGTGATAGAATTGAATTAAAATGATAAGGGAATTGAGCAAGGGCAGTGGAGGAAGAGGGAATCTCGGCCAAAGGGTGAGGAGGTGGATTTGTGAGGGTTTCCTAGCAATTTCCTTCATTAATTGCATAGTTAATGCATACACACACTACACACACATGCATGCATCTACTTTATCTCTTTCCTTTTCTATTTCATTTAAATCCTAACTTAAATCCTAGTCCACACATAATTCCCTAGGTGAAGTGAGAAGGATTTGTTAACTCAATTAATTTTAAAGAAAAGATCGCTTACAGAAATTTTCCCAAAATTTGAATACCGCATTAAAATAATATTAAAATTGGGAAAAATTCAAATTGAACTAAAACGTTCCATATACCCCCAAAGCATGCGCACTAGCTTTATTTTAGCTAATCTAGGTGCTGGCAAGTCTATATGGTCGTTTGTTCACAGTCGGGTAAAAACGGAAAATACCGACAAACTTACCCTAAAACGGACAATTTCGCATAACGATTTTCTAAAACGTTACAAATATGATCTCATCACAGAACATTGCAGCAGAAGAACATATATGAAATATTGGATATACTAGAACGTCCGTGTTTTTAATACGAGCCTGTATAAAACACGGATTCCACGGTCGCGACGAATAGCCAAACCCACATCCCAAGACCCCTACGAGAGCGGCAAGTAACTCTGTCAATTCTAGGGTTAGGAGACCCGGTCTCGACTCCTCGAGATGGTCTCCTACTGGACCCTAGAACCCGGTTACTTGTGCTCCCCTCCTTGGGTCTACCTAATGCGGAAAAGTAAATAATATACACTGGTGACATCAACCGCAACCTGGAAGTGCCCCAAATAAAAGAATATTACATTACAAATGAATTTTACATGAATGAAAATAAAAACCCTCATCTCACATAAAACCCCCGGCTATTCGGAACGCGACGATCCAATATAACATATCGCAGCAACACATAATATCTCATATCATCAACGTAAGTAAATATGCGCATCCCAATTGTCGTTGACATATAGCAACGAAACCGGCGATATCACATATTACACTTACGGTCACAGAAAAGAAAGTGTAAAACTACAATAGTTGGAATCCACAATCACTTTAGACATCGTAAATCCGAAATATCACATACTTCGTATTTCATGCCTAACTCTATGAATTCCACATATTGTATCACATTCCAGATAAATAAACAGTATTAAACTTTTCGAACAGATAATCAAACACCCAAAATTTCTTAAATTGCTCAACACTTGAGCGGGGTTCAAATAATTCCAGAATATGTCACAGTACCGGTGATCCAGCCGTAGAAGGGTCAAGCCAACGCCTCACATGTGGCACGCCGTACTGCCCCAAACCCGAAGGTTCAAAAGGCAGTTCAAGACGGTCACATAATCGAGTTAAGATTTGTTATCTTCTAGAGGGTCCACCGCTTAACTTGTACAATTTTTCCGAAAGATTTAAACCCGATAAAAATTCAACGCTTGAAAGTTTGCCGTACCGGGAAACAGTGAGTTAATGATATCCGTTCAAATAGTTTAACAATTTCTAAATATCCGGAAAGAAATACGAACTTAAATATTCCGATCGAATCTTCTTTTACAAAACAAACCCCAGAATTTTAAACACCTGAAACAGATTAAAAATACCCAGAAAAGTCAACAAGTACCTACGGTTATTACCAGGAAGCCACGAGCCCCCAATTCGATCAATCCGCCGCGGAACCGCCGCGCAAGCAAGCTTGCGCCGCGCTTCCGCGGCCGTTTGATCGAATTGGGGGCTCGGGCTTCTTGGTGATTCCTAGAATTCCCTGCTGATTTTTTTACATATTTTTAATTCAGAAAAATCCCAAAATTTAAAAAATTTCCAGAGAGGGGTCTTTTTGTGTCGTTTCGGGTTCGATCGGAGTTTTAACTTCGTAAACACATCGCCTAATGCTCTAGCTAGGCTCTGATACCACTGTAGCGTTCCTAGGCACTCTTGTGAAGGTTCATAAGGCATCAAACATGTCCGGATTAAATTTTAGACGTGCCAAACAACCCAAAGCCAGGATCTTTGCTAGATTATTAGGGTTTAACATGCAAGAAGATAACTTTTATCTAAGTGTGAGGGATTACAACCTTTGTAGTCCGCTCCTTCACTTCACAAGCTCCGAGTAGAAGTCCCTTTGCCGCGATCCACGATCTCCCGGACTCATGAGAGGCTCCACGACTCGAATGATCCATGCTAGCTCGAAGTATTCCAAATCTCCGATGATCTACCTTGAAGTTGCTACGGCTCAAGCTTTCTCACTCAAAAGAGAAGAACACACTAATCCCATGGGCTAGATGAGATGAGGATGAGAGAGTAGTAATTTTGCTTTCTTTTTATATCATTTTCTCATATTTATTCATCACTTTAGGATTTTCAAGAGAGCTTATCAAGGAGGAAGAAGATGATAATGGAAAATATAATCCTATGATTAAAACCTTTTGTGATGAATAGAAAGAACTATATGATTGATTTTTAAACCATGGTCAAGGATGATAGGATAAGAATGAGTAGAGAAACAACTAGGGTTAGGGTTTGGTTAGGTTAAAAGAATGTGTCATCCAAAAGATCTTTGCAATGACAAAAGAAAAATGCTTCTAGAAGGAACTTGAAGCATCTAACCCTAATCAAACCCTAACCTCAATTAATCATCCTTAAACATGTTTAACAATTAATCATATCATGTCACAATAATATATATCACATATATATTATATATTTGCAACAAAAGAAAATAATACAATTAACATATATCGCATATATATCAATGTATCATCCAGTGAGAAAATGAAATAATAAAGCAAGCCAATATTTAATATAATAATATATCATATATATTATTATATATATTAAATCATCGAATCAACACTTGATCCGACGATCCGGCTATATCGAATATAACCGACTAATATATCATGTACCGATTTATCGAATCAACACTTGATCCGATGTCTCGGTTCATATCTAAATATCGCGAGAATATAATACGGTATCTCATATCGCAATATCCTCGGTCTTGCACATATCACATATGTGCCTCTACTCCGTTTCGTCTGAGCCAAGAAACCTCTGTGTAGGACTCTAAAGAATCGTCAATACGCCGGTAGCAGGTGATGATCATATCAAACACCCACAAGCTGCAAGCGGTCAGCTAAACGTAACAGCCACCCAGGTATTGAGCGATCAGAAGATCAACAAGCTAGCCTGTGCGTTCTCCTGTGAATCCGATCAGCAACACTCCCGTACAGTCCGGTATGTTCATCTGATATGTCACATATCAAGTCTAGGGGTGGTATACGTCAGACCCCACTAACCGATAAGTCGTGTCGATGTGTGGCTCATAACGGGTCGAGAAACTACTAGTAACACTTACCAGTAAATCTCTATATCATCCCTGGCCAGGGACTTCCAGTTATAGCCAATCGAACACAGCACAACATCAACTCCCTATACCGGGAGAGACGAATCCCCTCCTATCGCTCATTGCCTCCATGTGATTCGGGACTGTACCTAAAAGCCACCGTTTTGCACGCCCTCTTGGACGTGGTAAGGTGGAAATCAAAGCACTGTGGGAATCACACAAGACTCTATGATGATCTCGGGTCTACAGACTACCCTGTACCAGTGTCACCGGAGAACTGCCATCTGACGTGTGGTATATCACCATCTGGGAGTTCTCGGCGAGTCCGTCCAGTGTACCCAGTCTCCACTGAGCACCCGTACACCATCTCTGATGTCAAACACCGATGGATATGGGATCATCCATCGCCCATCATATGGGTCAAGATGCATATACGCTAGTCTACTCTGGTGTATCGATGCCCTGTCTCGATATACCCTCGACTAGGAACAGTTATAGGATGTACTCATCGACTACCGTGGCCCCACTAGTATGATCTCATCATAGTCCCAGTAGTCGAGTACAGATCCTAAGGGCTTTATCAACATGTGAGAGTAAAACAGTAAACCAATACAAGTCAACATGTTAAGATAAAGTGAAACCAAATAGCATACTATCATGACGAGCAAGAAAGTCATCTCTATATATAACCAAGCATCCATTATAATATACATCATATGTACAACAATGGCCTCTAGGGCATATACATAACTAACACATGGTGGACCCGGTGAGGTACCCCGTGTTGGTGATAGTGCCCTCAGAGTCAATTATTGGATCGCAGGTACGTGATTGCAATGATTGCGGAGGACCTATACCGGTAGGACAGTCTTATTCGAGATGATAGTATGCTATCTGGTTTGCCTTTATCAGTCGTGTACATGTTCAGGTGACTGATTACATGTTACACTTTGATAGAGCCCTTAGGATCTTGCTTTACTACCAACTGTATGATGGCGATCATATACGTGAGAGTTGGGTGGTTTATACGCATATCCTTAATTGTGGTCCCTAGTCGTGGGAGTTTCGAGATAGGGCATTGATACTCTGGAGTAGACTAGTGTATACAGTAGAGACCCTGACGAGGGGCGGTGGCCGGTCTCACAAGCCACTGGTGTCAGTTGGATCACCTAAGATGTATACAGGTGCTCATTGGGTTATGAGTACACCGGACAGGACTCGCCGGGAATCTGCTAGTTGGTATTATACATATCGTCAGATAGCAGTTCCCTGGTGACATATGTACAGGTTAGTTCATCGACCTGAGGTCGTCATTTGTCTCGTGTGAGTTCCCACTGTGCTTTGATTTCTACCCTACCACGGCTCAAAGGAGTCGTGCAAACAGGTAGTTTTTGGGTATAGTCCCGAGCCATATGGAGGCACGTGAGTGGATCGGCAGGGGATTCGTCTCTCCCGGTATTGGGGGCGAGATCGTGCTGTGTCTAGGAGAGCCATTACACAAAGCCTACGGCCGTGGCAGGAGATTTACTGGTAGGTACTCCAGTAGTATCTCAGGGTGTTATTGGGCTGCACTCCGACACGACTTATATACTGCTATTGGGGGTCTGACGTTACTAGCCCCCTAGGCAGATATACGATACTCATAGACGAACGGACCGGACTGTATATACATTGTCACTGTTAGGCTCAGTAGGGTTTTCGGGTGAGTTCGCTCATCGGCCTCCCTTGAGGTCAGTCCATGGGCAGCCGTTACGCATAGCTAGTGCCGCTGACGGTTTGTGATTAAACCCACTGCCAGGGTACTGACGAGTCATTAGAGTCCCCCACAGACAGTTTCCCAAGTTCGGGAGAAACATTGTAGAGGCCGTATGGTTTTATGGCAGGGTTCGGAAAATGCACGTGCGTTTACGCACGTGTCAGATTTCGGGCAGATGATACTGGTCGGCTTTGGTTTAAGCCGGATCCGAGTATTATATTGAGTAGATATAATATCTTTGTCTCAGTTGCATTTGTATTCGGTCGTAATACAAATGCGAGTATATTTATACAGTTACGGGGTTATCCTGAAAGTCGTTTCAGGATCACTTTTGGAAGTTACCAGTTTCCAGTTTTCTATCAGCCGTCTTTTAACATTCGGTTAAAGACGGATTTATCTTTTCTTGAGATGAGTGTGGAAGTTTCTAGAACCATCTAGATGAGGTGACTAGGTTGAATGGTGTTGTGTTTTCATTGGTTGCTTTTGGTGTGTTCACACTTTGTGTTCACACTAGAGATATTTGTTTGTGTTCACACTAGAGATATTTGTTTGTGTTCACACATGATATTTTCTTATGGTCACCCCCCTCTCCTACACTCACCCTCCTCCTCCCTATATATGGCCGGCCCCCTCTTCTCTCTCTCTCACTTGAAAATAATGGTTGTAAAAGATTATGATAGATTTTGGGGTGTATGGAATTTCACAGCTCATATCATTCCATCACCCGATTCCCATGG
This sequence comes from Agapanthus africanus, assembly GCA_030015575.1. Taxonomy (NCBI): domain Eukaryota; kingdom Viridiplantae; phylum Streptophyta; class Magnoliopsida; order Asparagales; family Amaryllidaceae; genus Agapanthus; species Agapanthus africanus. Next base: position 270,759,975 of record JASDDO010000031.1, on the reverse strand, counting down.
CAACTTCATTAACCGATCGTCCATGGATTTGGACGAAGTGAGACAAAGTCATCTACTCATTCTCTACATCAATCTTGGTCGTCTCTTTTAGCAAACTTGACGACCGAATTGCCTCGAGTCAAAGGCGGGAGCCCGTTTAAAGAATCGTTGACGTGGTGCCACCTGGACGAGGAGATCGAAGATCGACGAGAAAGGAGCAGCCGCAACTCAGCGTGGGATGATGGTTAAAGAACGAAGGACTTGGATCGTTCGGTATAACCTTTCTACTCTCTTTACAGTTTGTTAGTTTAGCAATGATGGCAGATCCGGGTGAAAGTATACGATAGCGCCAGTTAAAAAGTTTTTGTTCCGCATTTGGCGTCTGTAGACGGCCGGGGCGCTACCGTAGACTTACAGTGGTATCAGAGCCTCACCATTTTGCTTTACTAACTTGTGCTAACGCGTTTAAAACATCGATCGAACCGGATATCGAAAAACACAATTTTCAAGCTTCACAGTTTCTGTCGATTTTAAATGATGTCCTAAAATTATTCTACATATCACAGAAAGTTGTGCAGGGTTTTCTAAGAATACTGTAAAAATTTGGGCACATGATACGACCAAACCGCCGCGGAATCGCGGTCAAACCAAGGGTTTGACCGCGCATCCGCGGCCATTTGGAGTGATCATGCCCCCAAATTTCCACAGTATATTCTTCTCTGGAAATTGGGGTTTTTGGTATATATCTTTTGGGCCCAGATTTTGTTACTGTTCACCAGTTGTTCGTGGGGCCCACTTCGTGATATTTAGTCTATCGAAATTTAAACATGTTAGTTTATAGTGCTTACATTATATCTCCGACCGGGAATGTCATTTGATTGGTAAACCGCGTTTGACTGCTATAGTTCTTTTAGACGGGTTTGCGAACGTGACATTCGCGTTGATGTTCTGTGTTGTGCTGTGATGTTGCGGATTTGTCGTGGTGGATAGCAGTGTGCAATGGTAGTGCAGTTTGAATTTATTTGTACATTTGATATTGCAGGGCGAGCGTCCAACATGTGGACTGTCGTCACTGCCTATTGTATAATATTCTTTTGGGGCACGACCAGGTTGCGGTCGATGTACCTGTTGTACTATTTTTCATTACTGTACTAGGTTTTGCCCCGCGACGGAGTGCACGGATAGCTGGGTTCTGGGGGGCAGCGGGTCCGCATCTCATGGGTTTGAGAGGTAGAGGGGCCTCACTCTAGAATTGGCAGACTATTCGCCGCACTCGTAGGGGGTACAGGTTGACCCAAGGAGGGGTGCTCAAGCTACCGGATTCCGTGAAGTGCAGGGTGGTCCATTCACTTTGCTGTAGGGGCTGCCTCGCTTCAGGTTTTGGCGGGTAACTTGCCGCACCCGTAGGGGTCTAGGTTTCATTGCACAGGCTATCCACACGACAGGGGAACGTCGGGTTTCAGCAGCGGCTCTATGAAACCCGGGGATCCCAGATTATCTGTATTGTTCTGTGATGCTTATTACTTTTCTGTAATGTTGCATATAATCACGCCTGGAGCGATTATTGTATATTGGTGTATATACTATTATATGTTGTATATGTTTTATACCCGCGCTAGTCCAGTCCCCGCTCTGTCGTTAGTTAAGTAACCTAACGGGTGATGACAGGACCCAGTGACGAATGCGGATGGCATATACGTACATTTTATTTTCGTTCTTTTCTGGTGTGATTGATTGATGGGACTGCGTTGATTCTGATCAATGCAAAGTAAAACAAACCTATTTGGCCGTTGTTGGAACAAATTTAAAAAGTGTTATTGCAAAGATGTTTCCTTTTGTTTTGCATAGCGGTATTCAGTGGAATATCCTGCACCTCATTCGACGGGGCAAGGGCCGATATCCCTTCACCGGGACTGACCCCTTGGGCAGAAGTTTGCGTCAGGGTAATAACTTCACTATAGTCGATTACATGTTGCTTTGCATCGCGGTATTCAGTGGAATATCCTACACCTCATTCCATGAGGAAAGAGCCGAGATCCCTTCACCGGGAGTGACCTCTTTAGCAAAAGGTTTTCGCCACTATATTTTAAAAAGCTATCAGGTTCCTTCAGCGATATCAAGTTCACTACGTTAAAGGTTTTTCGCCAAAAACCAGCCGTAGCCCTCCGTCACTTCTTTTGGGTATTTAGTAGTATTCAAGCTATGTATTTTGACCTAACGCCAAGGCATAGTGTTTGGTAGCTGCTGGGTATTCAATTGTTGCATAGATAGATGAGTTGGTTTGGGACAGCCATTCTGCCATTTTGACCTAACGCCAAGGGCATGTGCGGGTAGGTTCAAATTAACAAGATAGTGACGGGTAGAACTTGGCATGTGACTTATGACATTTTGACCTAACACCAAGGTTATAAGAGCATGGGGCAAAAATCTTATCGGGAGTTTCTAAAGAAACTGAAACTTGCCAAGTATGCGCATACCTTCTGGAGTATGAGTAACGTGGATGCATTCCATCACGTTATCATGCGATGAGAGTTGGATCCTGATTCCCACTGATGAGTTGGTTTACTCTTCGGGTGATCCCGATTGATTCTTCTTTCAGGTTTGGAGGAGAATTTAACAGGACAGTGGGAGGTTTCCGGATTAGATAAAGTGATAACCATTCTGATCTAGGTTAGAGTGCACGCAGAGTGTTTCTTTTCTCTCTCTCTTTGGCAGCGACCTTTGACCGACCCTAGACTATGACTCAGTGACCAAGTTGACCGAACCTTCTTAAAATACTGGCTTTTGGATTGTCTATGTTGCATAAGTCATTGCCACTCCTTCTTTTACCCTTTGCATTTCTCAGAACACCCGTTTTACTACGGACATCCACTTCCATTGGATAGATCCATCGTATGGTTATATACGAACTCGAAGGGACTTCTTCGAGGATGGATCCAGATTCAGGAGAAATAGAATTGGTTTATTCCGTTGTCTTTTATTATCACCTTCTCTCAGGTTGCGAGGGCTCCTTGGTTCAGGAGAGTACACCTATTACGCTTATTGGATAGTCTTATTCCAAACCATAGGCAGGTGCCGAAAGGTAGGGAATGAAGAAAAACAATTAGCCTAAGTAGGGTGTGTAGAAGGTAATATGTAAAGACAAAATAAAGGTATTAGAAAGAAGGCAAAGTAAATTGCGACTGATATCATTCACGACCAAAACCGCGTACTTCATCGCCTCTCCTATTTAACTATTAACAGAATAAGGTATTATTCAGTTGTCTTTTATCATCACCTTCTCTCAAGATGCGAGTACTCCTTGGTTTAGGAGGGTACACCTATTATGCTTACTGGATAGTCTTCTTCCAAACCATAGGCCGGTGCCGAACGGTAGGGAAGGAAGAAAACCATTTAGCCTAACGATGGTGTACAGAAGGTAACGACTAAAGACAAATAAAGGGATTTGGAGAGATGGCAATAAAATATACGGTTGAAGTCATGAATTGGTTTATGGAAGAGGCATTACTAGGAATACCAGGATACCCCTACGAAACATTTTCATGTTTCAGTGCATTGTTAAAGGAAAACTGTTTTCCCGATTAGATACTTACTCAAGGGTATATATTTACCAGGTTTCATTCTCATATCTGTATGGTTTTACAGATGATGAGTGGGAGTAAGTTATTGGGAATTGGGTGATTATCCTCATTATATCGGAATTCGTTGTAATTGGTGATATTTGAGGAAATCGCCAGGGTACAGTTTTCAACCTACGACGCACAGGTTTTGAGTTGCTTAAACTCAGCGGACTTATACATAGTATTGTATGTTGTCCAGTGTCCATCAGGACAAAGGGGTAGGTCCTCGTACTATGTTCTGTTTACTTATGACTTCTCTAGTTTTTAGACAAGTGTTTCGTAGAAATACATGGTCTAAGTTTTGAGAAGTTGTGGGTATAAGAATAAAGTAGAGAACCAGGTATCACAAGTATCGGGATTCTTCAAAGAGATCGAAGATGTAGATTCTTATGATTGGTATTCAGATGATAGTGATGGTTTTGAGAAACGTGTTTCTCTTTCACGTTGCTCATAATTGGATGGATTCCTAAGTTGAGTAATGCCGATTCGCCTCTTTCCATTAAGGTGATATGCACTGGAGACAGCTGCATGATTTGAATCTGGTTCCAATTAAATTAAGTGCCAAAGTTTCTATATTGGATATAGAATAGTTCGTACCTTAAAAGATGTTAAGGTGCGGGGAGTTGTCCAGCTTATGCTTAAAACCAGACTCTGGATAACTCAGGGCACGTTTCTGTAATGGCTGTTTGTGGGTTGACCCTGGCTATGACGAGGGTTGATATTCTACCATTTAGAAGATCAATAGTAATATTGTTCTTGACTCGCCACAGTTTTAGTAAAATGGATTTTTTCAGAAAACAGTAGTGGGAGTATGGTAGAACTGGAAGTGATTCCAGAACCGCGAACGATTACGGAAAATTTAATAGGACCTATATATTCAATCAGGTTTGACATTCCATTAGCCACTCCGCAGATATGGTAGGTAACCTCAGACACCCGAGAGGTACTCCGGTAGCCTCAAGGACGGTGACAGGGAGGTTCTTATCTACCCAGACTTGACACTACTGTTGTTCCAGGCTATGAGACCCGGTAGGAGGGTTGTCGTAGTCAGTGGGAGCAGCAGAAGCATAGTGGGCAAGTAGCTTATGTCTATTTATAGACTTGAGCAGTTATAGCGGAGATAGATCATCTAATTTTGATGTGACAGTCATAGGTTTGACTTCATCAGAATAGGGGATGGATCTGTTAAGAAGGTAGTAGGGTGTGATGTCATGGTATCTGGATGACATACACAGAGTAGGAAGTAAAATTCCTATACTACGATCAGTTGTACTGTGGTCGTCACACAGTTGTTTCTCCAAACAGGATATGGATATAATATTTGACATTCTGGTTTCTAGATCTATGGTTTTAGATCTGGATTTGGGTAGTTTCCCAATGTGGGTACTTTAACAGTATTCTGATGGTTTTTAGAATAGATGACTCCAGGCATGGTGGTGTACCTGCAGGTGGTGGAGTCACCATCTCTAAAGGTGTCTTACAGACTAAAGGGGAGAGGGATGTGCATGATTGGCAGATCACTTGCTTAGGCAATTGAGTCAATCGTGAGATGTCAAGTACCACACCAGATGTTGTTTTTGCACTAGATACAATAAGTTTGTATTAATCCAATCCTGGAGAAACATAAGGAAGCAGTTTTAGAACATAAGTACATGTTCTACGGATTTGATGACGGCAGCCTCCTTCGGGAGACGGTTATCATTCCAGGCTTCAAAGGTGACATGGATGACAGAGTGATTGTCAGAGTTATAGTTTTTCCTCTGACGAGGGACAGTATTATGGACAGGTGGTCCAAGAGGATACTGTGGGAGGCTTGGTGCAGGATCCTGATTAGGTTCAGTGATCGATACAGTCTAAGAAGTTTGGATTTGGAGTTCATTTATGAACTAAGTCCCATCAGATATCCAGACATATTCTAAGTGTAGGGATCCTAGGCACACTAATGAGGTCTCACAAGTGATCAAACATGGCTAATTCAAAATTTTCCATGTGCCTACAAACCCTAATACGGATCGTTAACTAGATGTATAGGTGATGCGATGCAAGTAAACAATTTTAACTTAAAGGAAAGAAGCTACAACCTTTGTAGATCCGGTCCTCCACCTCCTAGGCTCCGTGATGACGTCCCTCCGCTGTCCAAATCGAATCCATGACTCTAGCATCGGCTTCATCGGAGAAATGGGCGGGCTAGGTCGTCGACTTCGATGCCGAAGATGATCTACGTCGAGGCATCACAAGATCAAGCTCCCACTTCACCAAGTCATAAAACTTGTGAAGAAAACACCCTATACTACTTGGCAAGAGGTATAGGATGAAGAAATAGGAAGTGGGTTCACTTTAGAATTTGATTTCTCACTCTTTTTCTCAAGTTGCCATTGATGGTGGCATGGTTTCTTCATGTTGAAGAAGAAGAAGAAGAAAGAATATATGATAATTATATATCAAAAAAGAAAATAATATGAATACTTATCATATCCCAACCATGGTTAGGTGTAGAGAATAGACTATGGTTAGTTTGAATGGTTTAGGGTTAAGCATGAGACAAAATGGTCACTTAGTCAAAGCTTCATGAAGCTTCAACAACAAACAAAGAAAGCCACCATTTTCTCTTTATCTTTTCCAAAATAAATAAATAAATAAATAAATAAGTAAATAAACAAAACCCTAACCATTCATATAACCATAGTTTAATTCTTTACACAAACCCAAGTGAGCATGTATCATCTGTTAGTGTATATGCCCTAAAGGCCATTACTGTATCATACTAGTTTGTATATTACTTAATGGAAGCTTGGGATATTCACCTTGTATAAACAATCTTGCTCAATATAGTAGTATGCTACTTGGTTTGTTTCTACTTCAATGTGTACATGTGTTTATTTTTGTATATCACCTATACACATTAGTGGAGCCCTTAGGATCTTTGCTTGATTACCAGCGTTGTGATGGCAGTCACACTAGTGGGGGCTGGGTAATCTATAAGCACATCCTTATACAGGTCCCTAGTCGCAGGACTATCGAGACAGGGCATCGATACTCCGGAGTAGACTAGCGTATGCGCTTCTCATCCCAGTGTGGGAGATGGTCTGTCCCACAGCCATTAGTACGTCGTACTGGAGATAGTATACGGGTGCTCGTTAGGTTACGAGTACACTGGACAGGACTCGTCGGGAACTGACCGGTTGGTATTATACCTATCGTCAGTTATCAGTTCCCAGGTGACATGAGTACAGCTTAGTCCGCTGACTTGACATTGTCTCCTCGCCTCGAGTGTGTTCCCACTGTACTTTGATTACTACCCTACCACGGCTCAAAGGAGTCGTGCAAACAGGTGGTAGTTGGGTGCAGTCCCGAAGCACTTGGAGGCAGTGACGGTTAGACAGGATTCGTCTCTCCCGGTATTGGGGGTTGACATCGCGCTGTGTCTAGGAGAGCCATTACACGAGTAGTCCCTGGCCAGGGAAATCGAGATATACTGGTAGGCTTCCAGTGTTATCTCAGGGTGTTTTGGGCTTCACTCCGACACGACTTGTACCGCTATTAGGGGACTGACGTTTACCGCCCCCTAGGCCCGCCATGCGATGTATCAGAAGAACAGACCGGACTGTACGGAGACTGTCACATTCAGGCTCAGTAGGAGTTCAGATGGGTTTCACCTCGTCGGTCTTCTTGTCGGAATCTACCAGGGGACCGTTACGCACAGCTAGTGTCGCTTGCGGTCTGTGGTTAAACCCACTGCCAGCGTAGTGTCGAGTCTTTAGAGTCCCACACAGAAAGCTATTCGCCTTTAGGCAAAAGAGTAGAGGTCGCATGGTTTTGCGACAAGTCGCATGGTTTTGTGACAGGGTTCGGTCACATCCGTGCACTTGTGCACGTACAGTGTCCGGACAGTTAACACTAGCGGGCTTTGGTTTAAGCCAGATCCTAGTGTACGTTTTGGGATTGGTTTTATCCAGTATGTATTCGTGTTCCTCGGAACGCGGATGCGGGTGTGTATGCACAGTTGACGGAGAGACAGAGGCAGAGGATTCTCATTAGGGTTGTTGACCGTTGACTGTTGACTATTGACTTTTTGCTCAAACCTAATGAGAATATGATATATGATTAACAATAATATTAATTAAGTATTGTGGTGACATGGTTGTTGAGGGGTTGACTTTGTTGACTTGTTGACTTTGTTGACCGGTTGACTAGGTTGGACTAGTTGACCATCATGATGACAATGGCTATCATTTCATGGCAAAGACTTTTCACTTGCTTGTTCTCTTGTGCAATATGAGTGCATGAAATGATATAGCCATTTTGACTTAAACCATTTACACAATACTTGATTACTATTTTTGTGATGATGGCTTTGGATTATGAGAGCCAAGAGAGAAAAGTCTTCTCTCATTCTATCATTTTCATTCTCTCTCTTGTTCTTGAGCTCTCATCTTCTTCCTCTTGCTCTCCCTCTTTTTAGTCTATGGTTCACTTGTCTCATGTGTTGAGAAACAAGAACCATAGAGTAAAATCCCAAACACACTCTTCTCTACTCACTCTAGTTCACAAGGTTTAGCAAACCAAGTGAACTAGTTTCTTCAAAGACCGAAGAAGAAGCCAAAGGTAGAAGCTTTCAGGTGGATCAATCTTCGGCGCAAGGAGACGACGGGGTGAAGCCGATCCGGACAACCATCGAGGCTTGAAGACGAAGGAGTTCAAGAAAGAAAGGTATAACCCCCTAACCGAGTAGTCAACAACTCCTAGTTAGGTTGTTAGTTAGATGTTTAACAAAGATCCGGTTTTGAGTCCATGTTACCACCTCTAGAAAATTGTTTTTCACCAAATTCCTCATGCCCGAAAGTACCGGGAGAGGTAGCATGGACTTACAGTGGTATCAGAGCCTAGTTAAACTCTATCTAACATGTTAGCAAAGTAACTAGAAGATCGATCAAAGAAAAAGTCACGAAACGAACCCGATATGTCGAGTTTCTGCCGATTTTTATTCTGTTCAAAATTTGATAAATTTCATCTTAAAAATCGGCTCAGGCTTTTTATAGAATAACCACAAAATTTGGTCCCACGAACCGTTCAAAGCGCCGCGGAAACGCGGCGGGAGCACGCTCCCGCCGCAGTTCCACGGCCGAGTTGACTCGGCCGAGGTCCAAATTTGGTGCAGTGTATTTCTGGGGTTGTTTTGGGATTTTTGGAATATGTATTTTCAGCCCAGATTTTCCAGAACGAAAATTTTGTGTTTGGGGCCTAAAAATCCATATTTTTGATCGAACTTCAAAAAGACTTAAGCTGACGGGTTTTTCTGTGATGTGATATTTGTATTGAACGTCTGCTAATCGCTATATGTCGATTAGTGGGGGTTATACAAATCTGTGATCTGTAATGTTGTTGGTTTGTGTATATAAATTCATTGGATTGTCGCGGGTGAATAGCCGGGGGTTGTGAGACGAGAGTTTTCTTTTCTTTCAATTCATGTAAATTTGTAAATTGATATAATAATTATTTGTATGGCCGCACAACCGGGTCGGGGTTGTAGCCATCATTGTATAATTTCTTTTTACTGTTTTTTCTCCTAGGATAGACCCATAGAGGGGGTGCACAAACTACCGGGTATGCCGAAGTGCCGAGTGGCCTACTCACGGGGTTGAGGGAGGTTGCTTCGCTTCGGGTACTTGGCGGGTAGTTTGCCGCACCCGTAGGGGTCTTGGGTAGGGTTTTGGCTATTCACCGCGACCGTGTAATCTGCTTTTCGTTACAGGCTCGTACGAATTGCAGGTTCCTAGTATATCCAATGTTTTCATCAGTGATCTGAAATGGCTATCATTGCAATATATCTATATATGATATTATTTAGGCGTTGCTTATATTTTACAGCCGCGCTAGCCCAGCCCCCGCTCTGTCGTTAGTTAAGCAACCTAACGGGTAATGACGGGGCCCCGTGGCGAATGTGAATGGCATAAGCGTACGTCATATTTTGGTTGTTTTCTGCAATGGTAGGATTAATTGATGGGACGCATTAAAAGAACTAATGCAAGAATATCACGCATTAAAAGAACTAATGCAAGAAAATAAACCAAGTAAAAGTCGTTGGAACACTTTCGAAAAACCACTCGGTTCTTTTCAAAACTAACTTTTAAATGCGGAGCTTGAGCCACTCCTTTTAAAAGCTATCTCGTTCCATCGATTATATCAAGTTCTCTACGTTCACGGTTTCGCCAAAACCATTCGTAGCCCTCCGTCGTTTCACATGAATAGTCAATAGTATTCAAGCTATGTTTGTTGGCCAAAGTCAAGGCATAGTGATTGGTAGCTATTGGGTATTCATGTGCAGCATAGATAGATGCGTTGGTTTGGAACAGTCGTACTGCCTTGTTGGACAAAGTCAAGGGTAGGTACGGGTGGATTCAAATTAACCTGGAGAACGACGGGTAGAACTTGACATGTGACTTATGATTTGTTGGCCAAAGTCAAGGTCATAAGAGCATGGGGCAAAAATCCACATCGGGAGTTTCAGAAGAACTGAAACTTGCTAGTGTTGCATACCATTTGGAGTGTGATGATTCTGGTAGGATTCCTTCAGTTTCGTCACGCAATGATATTTGGATCCCGATCCTACTGTGAGTATATGCTACTCCTCGGGAAATTTCTCACTTAACAATCAATGCTATAAACCTAGTAGGTGTCTAGAAAGGTGTTAGCGGGGCTACGCCCCCAGGGAAAAGAGGTTCTTAAATTAAGGAACTTCGCGAAAGCGTTGGAAAACCTCCCTCGAAGTACCGACACTGGCTTGGCTGAACGGTTAAGCAAGTATTGTACGGTGAGATTAATCCTGACTAATTCTTCCTTTTTGGTTTGAGGAGGGATTCGAGAAACAGTGGGAGCCATCTTGTTTAGACAAACTAAAAACCACTCTAAACTTGCAAGAGCATCATGCTGAGTGTTTCTTCTTCTCTCTCCTAATTGCAGCGACCAATCGACATGACTGGACTTAAGTTACTTCTAGATAAAAACATACTGACAGGACCAAACTACAAAGATTGGCTCAGGAATGTCAAAATGGCAATCACTTACGACAAGCTGGGGTATCTTCTTACCACCAAAGCTCCCCCTGTCCCAGGTCCCACCTCCAGCGTCGCGGATAAGGAAATCCGTAAGACTTGGGAGATTGATAGCGCGAAGGCCAAGTGCCTCGTACTTGCCTCTATGGACAACGAACATCAGAGGAGGCACGAGAATATGGACCTCGAATCCATATTTCTCCATACAAAAGAACTGTATGGAGAGCAATCTCGTATCGCAAGATACGAAGTGTCGAAGAAGTTATTTTTGGCAAGGTTGGCCATCGGATCATCGGTAGCGGAACACGTGCTCAAGATGATTGGCTTCATTGAGGAGCTCGCGGAACTTGGGACCACGTTAGAGAACGAGCTCTATACGGACTTGATTCTCCAGTCCCTTCCTCCCACTTACGCCCAGTTTATCCTGAACTTCAACTTACAAGAAAAGGAAGTTGAACTTTCAGAACTCCTCAACATGCTGATGAGCGCAGAGGGCACCCTACAGAAAGGTAGGGAAACATCCACTTTGTTTGTAGGAGGATCTTCCTCTTCTAGGTCCAAGGCGAAAGCCAAGGGAAAGAAGAAGAAAGCCCCCGCCAAACCAAGGGGCGGTGTTAGTAAAGTGGATACGAAGGGAAAAGAAAAAGCAACAAAGAAAGCGGGGCAGCTTGTGGATAAAGAAGAATGCTTCTATTGTCATAAGAAAGGACACTGGAAGAATGATTGCAGGGCTTGGAAAGCCAGGACACAGGAATTGAAGCAGGTTGCGGCTTCAGCTTCAGGTGTGTAGTTATTGAAAACTGTCTTTCAATAAACTCTACTTCCTAGGTATTGGATACCGGATCAGGATCTCATATCTGTAATTCTTTGCAGGCATTGAGAAACCGTAGGGTTTTGAAGGCAGGTGACATGACCCTCAAAGTTGCAAACGGAGCTAGCATGGATGCTAAGGCCGTGGGGGACTATCACCTGGGAATGTCAGATGGACATGTTTTGGTTTGGCGTAATTTCTTTTTTGTACCCAACGCAACTTGTAATATCATTTCTGTATCTTTGGTTTCTAAAGAAGGTTATGAATTTGCGTTTGTAAGCAATGTTGTAAACATTCACCTTAATCAAGTTCTGATTGGGTCAGGTACATTGAGCAATGGTATATACGTATTAAACCAACCACAGATTTTCAATGTCCAGAATACACACAAAAGAAAGTCTCCGAAAATAAATCAGACTTTCTTATGGCATTGTAGACTAGGTCACATCAATGAGAGAAGATTGAAGAAGTTACATACAGAAGGATATTTGAATCTGTTCGAATATCAATCGTATGCCACTTGTCAATCCTGTCTCAAAGGAAAGATGACAAAGACTCCGTTCACTGGACACGGAGTAAGAGCGAGCGAGCTCTTGGGACTCGTACACAGCGACGTGTGCGGTCCAATGTCTACACATGCGCGAAGCGGTTATTCTTACTTCATTACTTTTGTGGATGACTTTTCAAGGTACGGTTATGTCTTCTTAATGAAACATAAGTCCGAAGCCTTTGGAAAATTCCAGGAATATAAGAATGAAGTAGAAAAACAAACCGGCAAAAGTATTAAGATTCTAAGATCGGATCGAGGTGGAGAATACTTGAGTGCCGAGTTCCTGGACTATTTAAAAGAGAACGGAATTCTCTCTCAGCTTACTCCTCCATACACTCCGCAACATAACGGTGTATCGGAGAGACGGAATCGAACCCTATTGGATATGGTACGGTCCATGATGAGTAACGCTGAGTTACCGCGATCATTCTGGCGGTATGCGCTAGAATCAGCTGCATACCTTTTGAACCGAGTTCCAACTAAGACTGTGCCTACTACACCATATGAGATGTGGTGTGGGAAGAGACCCTATCTTAAGCACATTAAGACATGGGGATGTCCAGCTTTTGTTAAAAAGCAGCATGCGGACAAGCTCGAGGCACGCTCAGTACAGTGTAAGTTCGTGGGATATCCAAAGAACTCCAAGGGATATTTCTTCTACTGCGAAGAGGAACAAAAGGTTTTTGTTTCTTGTCATGCCTACTTCTTGGAAACTGAGTTTTTGGAAACCCAAATAAGTGGGAGCACAGTAGAACTGGAAGAAATTCCAGAACCACGAGCTATTACTGAAAGCTTAGTGGAACCAGAGGGTTCAAAAGAACAGGACATTCCTACGCCGCTCTGCAGGAGTAGTAGGCAGTCTCATCCGCCCGAGAGATATTACGGTTTTCTCATAGACGGGGATAGAGAGGATTGCATCATAGATTATGATGAGCCTACTAGCTTCCAGCAAGCCGTTCAGAGCGTCGACTCGGTAAAATGGCTGGATGCAATGCGGACCGAAATGGAGTCCATGTACACCAACAAAGTATGGACGTTGGACATTGCTCCAGACGGGGTAAAACCCGTAGGATGCAAGTGGATCTTCAAAAGGAAGATTGGTGTAGATGGACAGGTTGAGACCTATAAAGCTAGACTGGTTGCAAAGGGTTTTCGTCAAAAACCTGGTTTGGACTATGACGAGACCTTTTCTCCAGTAGCTATGCTGAAATCCATTCGGATCCTTCTTGCCATTGCTGCCTTCCACGATTATGAGATTTGGCAGATGGACGTAAAGACCGCTTTTCTAAATGGAAATTTAGAGGAGTGTGTCTATATGGACCAGCCAGAGGGTTTCATTCAGAGTGGGAGCAGTGGAAAAGTGTGCAAGTTGCTTAAGTCCATTTAAGGACTAAAGCAGGCATCGCGGAGTTGGAACATCTGTTTTGATGAGACGGTCAAGGAATTTGGCTTTATCAAAAATTCAGATGAACCATGCATCTATAGTAGATTTGTAGCGAGAACTGTAGTATTCCTCATTTTATACGTGGATGACATTCTCTTAATAGGAAATGACATTCCTATGCTACAATCTGTCAAGGGGTTCTTGTCACACAGGTTCTCCATGAAAGACCTGGGTGATGCCTCATACATCCTGGGGATCCGGATCCATCGTGATAGATCCAAGAGGATATTAGGACTTTCTCAGTCCAGGTACATCGACACCATACTGAAAAGATTCAGTATGGAAGATTCCAAGCGCGGAAACCTACCGGCTTGTCACGGGATCACCCTCTCTAAAGAGATGTCTCCCAAGACTGATTTGAAGAGGGATCGCATGTCTATTATACCCTACGCTTCTGCGGTAGGCTCTATAATGTATGCGATGTTGTGTACCCGACCGGATGTAGCTTATGCACTGAGTGTGGTAAGCCGGTATCAGTCAAACCCTGGGGAGAAACACTGGATAGCGGTAAAGAACATTCTCAAGTACCTGAGAAGGACTAAGGAGATGTTCTTGGTGTATGGCGGAAAAGACCTCCAGATCGAGGCCTTTGCTGACTCCAGCTTCCAGAGTGACAAGGATGATTCCAAGTCCATGTCGGGTTTTGTCTTTACCCTCAATGGAGGGGCGGTGTGTTGGAAGAGTTCCAAACAGGAAACCGTTGCAGACTCGACGATGGAAGCGGAATACATCGCTGCATCTGATGCCGCAAAAGAAGCTGTCTGGATGAGGAAGTTCTTGAAAGAACTTCAGTTGGTTCCATCCATTGTTGATCCAATACCTCTGTATTGCGACAACAACGGGGCTATAGCTTTAGCGAAGGAACCCAGGTCCCATCAGAGATCCAAACACATCTTGAGGCGGTATCACCTGATCGGGGAGATCGTGGATCGCCAGGAGATCGAGGTTCGGAGGGTCGCTTCAGAAGATAACACTGCAGATCCATTCACCAAGGCCTTGCCCCAGACTCAGTTCGAGCGGCTGATCGAGATGATAGGTCTTCGATACGCCAGTACATGGCCTTAGTGCAAGTGGGAGATTGTTAGTGTATATGCCCTAGAGGCCATTACTGTATCATACTAGTTTGTATATTACTTAATGGAAGCTTGGGATATTCACCTTGTATAAACAATCTTGCTCAATATAGTAGTATGCTACTTGGTTTGTTTCTACTTCAATGTGTACATGTGTTTATTTTTGTATATCACCTATACACATTAGTGGAGCCCTTAGGATCTTTGCTTGATTACCAGCGTTGTGATGGCAGTCACACTAGTGGGGGCTGGGTAATCTATAAGCACATCCTTATACAGGTCCCTAGTCGCAGGACTATCGAGACAGGGCATCGATACTCCGGAGTAGACTAGTGTATGCGCTTCTCATCCCAGTATGGGAGATGGTCTATCCCACAGCCATTAGTACATCGTACTGGAGATAGTATACGGGTGCTCGTTAGGTTACGAGTACACTGGACAGGACTCGTCGGGAACTGACCAGTTGGTATTATACCTATCGTCAGTTATCAGTTCCCAGGTGACATGAGTACAGCTTAGTCCGCTGACTTGACACTGTCACTTCGCCTCGAGTGTGTTCCCACTGTACTTTGATTACTACCCTACCACGGCTCAAAGGAGTCGTGCAAACAGGTGGTAGTTGGGTGCAGTCCCGAAGCACTTGGAGGAAGTGACGGTTAGACAGGATTCGTCTCTCCCGGTATTGGGGGTTGACATCGCGTTGTGTCTAGGAGAGCCATTACACGAGTAGTCCCTGGCCAGGGCAATCGAGATATACTGGTAGGCTTCCAGTGTTATCTCAGGGTGTTTTGGGCTTCACTCCGACACGACTTGTACCGCTATTAGGGGACTGACGTTTACCGCCCCCCTAGGCCTGCCATGCGATATATCAGATGAACAGACCGGACTGTACGGAGACTGTCACATTTAGGCTCAGTAGGAGTTCAGATGGGTTTCACCTCGTCAGTCTTCTTGTCGGCATCTACTTGGGGACCGTTACGCACAGCTAGTGCCGCTTGCGGTCTGTGGTTAAACCCACTGCCAGCGTAGTGTCGAGTCTTTAGAGTCCCACACAGAAAGCTATTCGCCTTTAGGCAAAAGAGTAGAGGTCGCATGGTTTTGCGACAGGTCGCATGGTTTTGCGACAGGGTTCGGTCACATCCGTGCACTTGTGCACGTACAGTGTCCGGACAGTTAACACTAGCGGGCTTTGGTTTAAGCCAGATCCTAGTGTACGTTTTGGGATTGGTTTTATCCAGTATGTATTCGTGTTCCTCGGAACGCGGATGCGGGTGTGTATGCACAGTTGACGGAGAGACAGAGGCAGAGGATTTTCATTAGGGTTGTTGACCGTTGACTGTTGACTATTGAATTTTTGCTCAACCCTAATGAGAATATGATATATGATTAACAATAATATTAATTAAGTATTGTGGTGACATGGTTGTTGAGGGGTTGACTTGTTGACTTTGTTGACCGGTTGACTAGGTTGGACTAGTTGACCATCATGATGACAATGGCTATCATTTCATGGCAAAGACTTTTCACTTGCTTGTTCTCTTGTGCAATATGAGTGCATGAAATGATATAGCCATTTTGACTTAAACCATTTACACAATACTTGATTACTATTTTTGTGATGACGGTTTTGGATTATGAGAGCCAAGAGAGAAAAGTCTTCTCTCATTCTATCATTTTCATTCTCTCTCTTGTTCTTGAGCTCTCATCTTCTTCCTCTTGCTCTCCCTCTCTTTAGTCTATGGTTCACTTGTCTCATGTGTTGAGAAACAAGAACCATAGAGTAAAATCCCAAACACACTCTTCTCTACTCACTCTAGTTCACAAGGTTTAGCAAACCAAGTGAACTAGTTTCTTCAAAGACCGAAGAAGAAGCCAAAGGTAGAAGCTTTCAGGTGGATCAATCTTCGGCGCAAAGAGACGACGGGGTGAAGCCGATCCGGACAACCATCGAGGCTTGAAGATGAAGGAGTTCAAGAAAGAAAGGTATAACCCCCTAACCGAGTAGTCAACAACTCCTAGTTAGGTTGTTAGTTAGATGTTTAACAAAGATCCGGTTTTGAGTCCATGTTACCACCTCCAGAAAATTGTTTTTCACCAAATTCCGCATGCCCGAAAGTACCGGGAGAGGTAGCATGGACTTACATCATCAAACATGATACAAACAAGTGCACAAAAGTATATCATATATACAACTTGTGTACATCAAGTGAGAAAATCCATTTAAAGTGAACCAATACTAGTTAATGCAAAGTAATATATCAAATATATAATTATACATTAAATCATTAAATCAACACTTGATTCAATGATCCGGTCATGTCGCATATAACCGACTAGTATCCAATGTATCGACTTATCGAATCAATCCTCGATTCGATAACTAGGTTATATCGCATACAACCAATCGATACATTCATCGCGAGAATAGAATACGGTATCACATACACGCATTATTCTCGGTCCCGCACATATCTTATATGCGCTCCTATTTCGTTTCGCTTGAGCCAGGAAACCTCTGTGTAGGACTCTAAAGACTCGTCAATACGCCGGCAGCAGGTGACGATCATATCAAACACCCACAAGCCGCAAGCGGTCTGCTAAACGTAACGGCCACCCGGGTATTGAGCGATCAGAAGATCGACGAGCATGCCCGCTCACACTCCTGTGAATCCAACCAGTAACACTTACCGTACAGTCCGGTCTGTTCGTCTGATATGTCGGATATCTCGCCTAGGGGTGGTAAACGTCAGACCCCGGTAGCTTGATAAGTCATGCCGACGTAGGGTCCATAACATTCGTGAGACAACTGATAACTCTTACCAGTATATCACTGCAACCCTGGCCAGGGATTTCCTGTTATGGCCAGTCGAGCATAGCGCAACATCAACCCCCAATACCGGGAGAGACGAATCCCCTCCTATCGCTCATTGCCTCCATGTGAATCGGGACTGTACCCAAAAACCACCTGATTGCATGACTCAGTAGAGCCGTGGTAGGGTGGAAATCAAAGCACAGTGGGAGACACACAAGACTCTATGACGATCTCGGGTCAACAGACTAAGTTGTACCAGTGTCACCAGAGAACTGCCATCTGACGTGAGGTATAATACCATCTGGGAGTTCTCGGCGAGTCCGTTCAGTGTACCCAGTCTCCACTGAGCACCCGCATACCATCTCTGATGTCAAACACCAATGGATATGGGATCATCCATCGCCCATCACATGGGTCGAGAAGATATACGCTAGTCTACTCTGGAATATCGATGCCCCGTCTCGATATTCCCACGACTAGGAACATTGAAGGATGTACTCATGGACTATCCAGGCCCCACTAGTATGATCTGCATCATAGTCCTGGAAGTCGAGTACACATCCTAAGGGCTTTATCAACATGTAACAGAGAGACTGAAAGTCTACATGTTAAGATAAAGAGCAACCAGATAGCGTACTATCATGTCGAGCAAGAAAGTCCTACCTATATATGTCCCAGCATCCACTACTATATACATCCAATGTACAGTAATGGCCTCTAGGGCATACATATAACTAACAATCTCCCACTTGCACTAGGGCCATCTGTAGCAGTAGTTGTAGTATCTAATACTCAACCATCCCCTAAAAGTCTCTCTTTGGGAAAAGGCCTTCGTGAGTGGATCCGCCGTGTTGTCCTCTGAGTCTACTCTCCTAACCTCGATCACCCTGGAGATCATCTATCTCCATGATCAGGTGATGCTGCCTCAGAATATGTCTGGGTCACTGATGGGACCAGGGTTCCTGTGCCAAAGCCACACTTCCATTGTCACACAATGGTAGGAACCTAGTTCATCTTATGAACCAATATACACCCAAACTGCCTCTTTGGTAGTATCTTTAATAGCGATGTTACCGGCCTTTATCCTCTAGTTTGCCACGGTATCTAGCTTGGAACTCTTCCAACATACCGTCCCTTTACTGAGGGTAAAGACAATGCCTGTGACTGACATTCAGTCGTCTTTATCAGTCTGGAACGTTTCCAGTGATTCTTCCCAGGATCGATTGATACCATTTCACTACATCTAGTGAGAATCCTAGCATCCAATTACATCTATCTCATAGATGAAAACTCAGGATTTAGGATGTATCACTTTGATCCTATTGGAGAATCCATGTGATAAGAGGAGATCGACCGATCGTAGTATAGGAAACTCTTTTCCTATCAAGAGTATGTTGTCCACGTACAATACGAGGATGACCACCGTACTCTCTACTACCGTTTTGTATATACAAGGTTCATCTACCATTTTGATGAAGGCAAATACTTTGACTACCACATCAAAACAGATGTTCCAACTCCGCGATGCCTGCTTTATTCTGTAAAGCAACTTACACACGTTTCCGCTGCTCCCACTGTTTACAAAGCCCTCTGGCTGTGTTCTTACAGACGTTCTCTTCTAAATCATTATTTAGAAAAGTAGTCATGGCACCCAACCACCAGATATCGTAGTCATGGTATGTAGAAATGGTAAGTAGGATCTGGATGGACTTAAGCATAGTCCCTGGAAAAAGGTTTTATCATTATCCACACTTGGTTGATGACGAAAACCTTTAACAAGTCTAGCTTTGAAAGTCTCAACTTTTCCATCTACACCAAGCAATCTTCTCAAGATATACTTGCTCCTGATGGGGATTTAACCCTTCAGATATCGCAACCAAAGTCCATACTTTGTTGGTGTACATGGATTCCATCTCAGATCGCTAAGCATCCAGTCATTCTTATAGAGTCCCTACTCTCGATGACCTGCTCGAATCTAGTTGGTTCATCATCTCATGATGCAATCCTTGCTCCCACTATCATCGAGAAACCGAAGTATCTCTCAGGCGGATGAGGAACCCTACCAGATCGGCGGAGAGGCTGAGGTTCGTCGGGGACTATTGAATCCTTTGGTTCTGTCAAATCATCAGCTGCGGTTTTGTATAGCTGGAACCTTTTCAGTTCTACAGAACTAACTTTGCCTCGATTTTGTCCGGATTTTGCTTTAGACATAAGCCGGACAACCCCAAATCTTAACCTACTTAAGAGATAGGCTCTTCCCATACCATATCTCATATGGAGTGGTAGGCAACTGATTTGATTTGAACCCTATTCAATAGGTATGCAGCTTCTCAAGCGCATAACTCCCAAAAGGAAATAGGAAACTCAGTAGTACTCATCATAGAGCACACCATATCTAATATTGTGCGATTGCTCCGCCCCGATACACCGTTGTGCTGTGGTGTATTCAGAGGAGTAATACTGAGAGAGAATCTCATTTTCCTTTAGAATAGCCCAAGGATTCCATGCACAAGTATTCTCCTCCCTGATCTTATCATGGGACATAATACTTATACCCGTATTTTGGTTCTCTACTTCTCGCTTATATTCTGTGAATATCTCAAAAGGTTCGGACTCATGTTTCAACAGGAACATATGACTGAATCTTGAGAGATCATCAGAGAACGTAATGAAGTATAAAGAACCAGTCCTGGCATGTGTAGACAGGAGACCTTACATACATCATCATGTATCAGTCCCAAGAGTTCATTAACTCTTTCTCTGTTTCCTGTAAATGGAGCTATGGTCATCTAATCTTTGTGACATGACTGGCAAGTTTCACAAGATGTAAATTCAAATTGATTTAAATACGCATCTATAATGTAACTTCAGCCAGTCGGGTCGCATTGATGTGACCTAGTCTACAATGCCTCAAGAAGGATCCGTTCATTTCTGAACTCTTCTTCTTGTGTGTGTCCTGTATACTAGGAACTGTAGTTTGATTTAGAACGTCAATGCTTTTAGATAATGTGCCTGAACCGATCAACTTTTGATATAGGAAATGTTCAAAACGTTATCCATCAATACAAAATTTTATCATTTCTTTACTAATAAAGAAACTGTTATGATTTTGTATATCAGGTTCGGTATCTAATAGCATTTGTTCAGAATCAATGTATTGGTAATACAGGGTGACAGTGACCAACAGACTTGGCTGCAACACTTGCCCCGTTTTCTGTCTCATGAAACTTATCACCCGTTCTCAGTTTTTCTACCTTTTTGTAGCCCTATGTAACAGATTACATATCTGGGATCCTGATCCGGTATCAAATACCCAGGATGCAGAGGATACTGAGAAACAGTTCTGTGTAACGAACACACCCGAAGAAGATGCATCATATGCACTTTCTTCGTTTGGGCGGCATAGGAATTCTGGTAATCCCCTAATTCCTGCTCTGTCTTATAACAATTATAAGTTGGAGCGGGACCAACGTTCCCCAGCTCAGTATAACAAGCGGGTTCGGTCAAAACATCCATATTATTATCTTGATTAAGGCGTGATATGGTCGCTACCTGGAGAGAGAGAGAAGAAAACACTCTGCGTGCGCTCTTGCAAGATTAGATTGGTTATTTATTTTATCTAATCAGGATGGCTCCCACTGTTTTTATCAAATCTTCCTTCAAACCTTAAAAGGAAAGACTGGCCGGGATTAATTACACTCTACATGTTCGCCAATCTTTCAGCCAGGCCAGTGTCGGTACTTTGAGGAAGGTTCCCCGTGCTTTCGCACGGACCTAATTACAGTAAATCTCGTTTTCCCATAGGCGTAACCCCGTTGACACCTTTCTAGACACCTACTTGATCGGCTAATTGTAAAGTGCAAAACTCTCCCAGGAGTAACAATTACTCGCAGTGGGTATCGGGATGCAACTATCATATAGAAGGTATGCAATCTCATTGCAAATTTCAACACTTGAAACTCCCGATAAAGATTTTTACCCCTAGCGCTTATGACCTTAACTATGGTCAACAAATCATAAGCACTAGTCAAGTTCTACCCGTCATTTCGTGATTAATTAGACCCACCCACATGACCCTTAACTAAGGTCAACAAAGTCACGCGACTGTCCTAACTAATCGCATCATATGCGGTGTAGGAAGACATCACTTAGCTACCGTACACTGTGCCTTGACTATGGTCAACAAACACAGCACGAATACTAAGTACTCTACTTCCTAAAATGACGGAGGGTTGCGAATGGTTTTTGTGAAAACCTTTAACGCTTTGAACTTGATCTCGTTGCGGAATCAAATGGTTTTTAAATGGAATGTTTTTGAAGCTTTTCTAGTTTTGCTAAAGGGGTCACTCCCGGTGAAGGGATCGTCGACCCTTTCCTCGTCGAATGAGGTGCGGGATATATCATATATATAACTGTGCAAAGCGGAAACTATAGAAGCGATCAAAAGACAAACCGAGGGTTGTAGCATCTGCCAGTTATTGCTAAAGGAGTCACTCCCGGTGAAGGGATCTCGGTCCTTTCCTCATCGAATAAGGTGCAGGATGTTCTATAATGAACACCGCGATGCAAAGCAAGAACTGTAGCTACCTGTTTTATTTTGAAATTCGATTCTACAACATCAATTAGGTTTATTTTCTTTCATTAATCTCGTTAATGAATATCCCATCATTTTAAGTCCACCTAAACATCACAGATAAATATAACGTACGCTTATGCCATCCGCATTTGCCTCGATGTCCCGTCTGCACCGTTAGGTTAGGTAACTAACGGCAGAGCGGGGCAGGGCTAGCGCGGGTGTAAAACATAAGCAACGTCTATATAATATATCACATATACTATATATAATATCTATATGAACACATCACATGATCACATCACAGATAACGCAGCAGAAATAATATCATATGAAATATTGGATATACTAGGACGTCCGTGTTTTCAATACGAGCCAGTATAAAACACGGATTCCACAGTCGTGACGAATAGCCAATCCCACACCCCTAGACCCCTACGAGAGCGGCAAGCAACCCTACCAATTCTAGGGTTAGGAGACCCGAACTCGACTCCTCGAGATGGTCTCCCACTCGATCCTAGAACCCGGTTGCTTGTGCTCCCCTCCTTGGGTCTATCCTAATGCGGAAAAGAAAATAATATACAAATGGTGAAAACATCCGCAACCTGGAAGTGCCCCAATAAAATAATATTACATACAAGTTTTTACATGAATGAAAATGAAAAACACTCATCTCACATAAAAAAAACCCCGGCTATTCAAACACGACGATCCAATATAACATATCCAGCAACACATAACATCACATGTCATCAACGTAAGTAAATATGCGCATCCCAATTGTCGTTGACATATAGCAACGAAACCGGCGATATCACATATTACACTTACGGTCACAGAAAAGAAAGTGTAAAACTACAACAGTTGGAATCCGCAAACTCTTTAGACATCGCATGCCTAATCAAATGAAATACTTAGATATCGCATGCCTAACAATTATAAACCCCGCATTTTAGTCTCATTATCGAAAACACTTTTCAATATCAAGTCGGGCAATTCAACAAGATTCCCGACATCCTGATCGAATGCTCGTCGCAAACTTTATTAGGCAGCTGCACCCCCGACGCCGTCGACGAAGTGCACCAAGGCGGGACACCGCTGCCGCGAACACCCGAATGGATACTTTCGGCGACGGGGTTCTCCTACAGTCACTTGGTCGGGGCTATGGGGCGAGGCTGTCTATTAAGTTTACCCGGCGAGTATCCGCGTACGCTACGTGATTGCGACGGACTTTTGATCTCATCAAAATTCCGTGGCAACCGATCAAGTGAGACTAAACCGCTAGATTTATAACATTCATTCAGTTATCTCATAACTACTTGTGAATTCCAATTGTAGTATCACATTCCGGATAAATAGAAAATGTTAAACTTTCCGATCGAACAATCGAACACCCGGGTTTTCCCGAAACAGCTCAACACATGAAATAAGTCTAAAAACATTCAGTTCATGCCTCAGTACCAACGGTCCAGCCGTAGAAGGGTCAAGCCAACGCCTCACATGTGGCACGCCGTACTGCCCCAAACCCGAAGGTTCAAAGGGCAGTTCAAGACGGTCACATAATCGAGTTAAGGTTTGTTGTCTTCTAGAGGGACCATCGCGTTACTTGCACTACTTAGAACGTCGTTAAACTACGGAAAAGTCCAACAATTGGAAATTTCCCGGCAGGGGAAAAAGTGGGTATTTATATCCGGTCGAACTTTTTAACATATTCTAAAATTACCCGGAAAAGCACACAGACAAAATTAGACAATCCGATCGAAACACCGAGTCCCCAATACAACCCAGAAAACTCAACTCTTGAGTTCAGATTAAAAATTCCCAGGAAAACCAGCACTACAAAATAGGAGTTACTGTGTAAAATTCATTGAACAACGAGACCGTACGGCCGCGGAACCACCGCACGAGCCATGCTCGTGCCGCGGAACCGCGGCGGTTTGATGGATTTAGGCGATCGAATTTCACAGTAACTCTTACAATCTCCTGCTGATGTTTCTGCATATTTTTAATTTGGAAAAAACCCAGTTTTTGAAAAAAAGTCCAGAGAGCATTTTAGAGTTAGGGTTTCGGTTCGATCGGACTTCTAACTCCGTCTACGCATCGCCTAAGGCTCTAGCTAGGCTCTGATACCACTGTAGGGATCCTAGGTGTAAGTCTACGCTAGCGCCCCGGCAGTCTACAGACGCCAAAATGCGGAACAAAACTTTTAAACTGGCGCTATCGTATACTTTAACCCGGATCTGCCATTATTGCTAAACTAACAAACTGTAAAGAGTGTAGAAAGGTTATACCGAACGATCCGAGTCCTTCGTTCTTCAACCATCATCCCACGCTCCGTTGCGGCTGCTTCGATCTCGTCGATCTCCGATATCCTCGTCGAGGTGGCACCACATCACCGATTCTTTAAACGGGCTCCCGCCTCTGACTCGAGGCAACTCGATCGTCAAGTTTGCTAAAAGAGACGACCAAGATTGATGTAGAGAATGAGTAGATGACTTTGTCTCACTTCGTCCAAGTCCGTGGACGATCGGTTAATGAAGTTGCCGAGGAAATCGGGTGATGGAATGAAATGGACTGTGAAATTCCATACACCGATAAAACCTATCATAATCTTTTCTAGCAAATGAAAACTCAAGTGAGAGAGAGAATGAGGAGAGAGAGAGGGCCGGCCATATATAGCAAGAGGGAGGTGACCGTAGGAGAGGGGGGTGACCTTAAGCATAAAGCTTATCATGAAGAAAATATCTTAAGGAAAACAAAAAGCTTTAATAACAAAGCATGAGTCATTATGCATGAATTGAACCATTAAAGCAACCAATGAAAATCCAACACCAATTAATCCTAGTCACCTCATCTAGAAACTTCTAGAAGAATCCACACTCATCTCAAGAAAAGATAAATCCGTCTTTAACCGAATGTTAAAAGACGGCTGATAGAAAACTGGAAACTGGCAACTTCCAAAAGTGATCCTGAAACAACTTTCAGGATAACCCCGAAACTGTATAAATATACCCGCATTTGTATTACGACCGAATACAAATGCAACTGAGAAAAGTTATTATACCTACTCAATATAATAATCGGATCCGGCTTAAACCAAAGCCGACCAGTATCATCTGCCCGAAAAATAACACGTGCGTAAACGCACGTGCATTTTCCGAACCCTGCCATAAAACCATACGGCCTCTACAACGTTTCGCCCGAACTTGGGAAACTGTCTGTGGGGGACTCTAATGACTCGTCAGTACCCTGGCAGTGGGTTTAACCACAAACCGTCAGCGGCACTAGCAATGCGTAACGGCTGCCCACGGACTGACCTCAAGGGAGGCTGATGAGCGAACTCAAGGGAGGCCGATGAGCAAACTCATCCAGAAACCCTACTGAGCCTAACAGTGACAATGTATATACAGTCCGGTCCGTTCGTCAATGAGTATCGCATATCTGCCTAGGGGGCTAGCAACGTCAGACCCCCAATAGCAGTATAAGTCGTGTCGGAGTGAAGCCTCAATACACCCTGAGATACTACTGGAGTACCTACCAGTAAATCTCCTACCATGGCCATGGATTTGTGTAATGGCTCTCCTAGACACAGCACGGCCTCGCCCCCAATACCGGGAGAGACGAATCCCCTGCCGATCCGCTCGCGTGCCTCCATATGGCTCGGGACTGTACCCAAAAGCTACCTGTTTGCACGACTCCTTTGAGCCGTGGTAGGGTAGAAATCAAAGTACAGTGGGAACTCACACGAGACAAATGACGACCTCAGGTCGATGAACTAACCTGTACACATGTCACCAGGGAACTGCTATCTGACGGTAGATATAATACTAACTAGCAGATTCCCGGCCAGTCCTGTCCGGTGTACTCATAACCCAATGAGCACCTGTATACATCTTAGGTGATCCAACTGACACCAGTGGCTTGTGAGACCGGCCACCGCCCCTCGTCGGGGTCTCGACTGTACACACTAGTCTACTCCGGAGTATCGATGCCCTGTCTCGAAACTCCCACGACTAGGGACCACAATTAAGGATATGCATATAAACCACCCAACTCTCACGTATATGATCGCCATCATACTGTTGGTGGTAAAGCAAGATCCTAAGGGCTCTATCAAAG
This sequence comes from Agapanthus africanus, assembly GCA_030015575.1. NCBI lineage: Eukaryota > Viridiplantae > Streptophyta > Magnoliopsida > Asparagales > Amaryllidaceae > Agapanthus > Agapanthus africanus. The sequence goes on along the minus strand of JASDDO010000031.1, from coordinate 270,733,942 downwards.
TGTAACATGTAATCAGTCACCTGATCATGTACACGACTGATAAAGGCAAACCAGATAGCATACTATCATCTCGAGTAAGACTGTCATACCGGTATAGGTCCTCCGCAATCATTGCAATCACGTACCTGCGATCCAATAATTGACTATGAGGGCACTATCTCCAACAATCTCCCACTTGCACTCAAGGCTAATTATTGCGATGTTGCGTACTCACAGCCCGTGTGAAACCAACACCCAACTCCTCTACTAATCAGTTTCACAAAGCCCGTTTGTAAAACTATTGTGTTCGAGAAATAGCCTCAGTGAGTGGATCCGCCTAGAAGTTTCTTTCTATATCTCTCTAAATCTCAAGTTCGCGGAGAAAACCATCTCCCGAATTGAGTAATACCTGTCTTAGAATATGTCTGGATATCTGATGGGACCTTGTTCATAAATGAACTCCAAATCCAAACTTCTTAGACTGTATCGATCACTGAACCTAATCAGTATCGGGCACCATGCCACCCACAGTATCCTCTTGGACCACCTGTCCATAATACTGTCTCTCTTCGTCAGAGGGAAAAACTATAACTCTGACAATCACTCTGTCAACCATGTCACCTTTGAAGCCTGGAATGATAACCGTCTCCCGAAGGAGGCTGCCGTCATCAAATCCGTAGAACATGTACTTATGTTCTAAAACTGCTTCCTTATGTTTCTCCAGGATTGGATTAATACAAACTTATTGCATCTAGTGCAAAATCAACATTTGGTGTGGTACTTGACATCTCATGATTGACTCAATTGCCTAAGCAAGTGATCTGCCAATCATGCACATCCCTCTCCCCTTTAGTCTGTAAGACACCTTTAGAGAGGGTGACTCCATCACCTGCAGGTACACCACCATGCTAGGAGTCAACTATTCCAAAAACCATTAGAATATCTGTCAAAGTACCCACATTGGGAAACTACCCAAATCCAGATCTAAAACCATAGATCTAGAAACCAAAATGTCAAATATTATATCCATATCCTGTCTGGAGAAACAACTGTGTGACGACCACAGTACAACCGATCGTAGTATAGGAATTTTACTTCCCACTCTGTGTATGTCATCCAGATACCATGACATCACACCCTACTACCTTCTTAACTGATCCATCCCCTATTCTGATTGAAGTCAAAACCATGACTGTCACATCAAAAATAGATGATCTATCTCCGCTATAACTGCTCAAGTCTATAAATAGATATAGGCATCTTGCCCACTATGCTTCCGCTGCTCCCACTGACTACGACAACCCTCCTACCGGGTCTCATAGCCTGGAACAACAGTAGTGTCAAGTCTTGGTAGATAAGAACCTCCCTGTCACCGTCTCTGAGGCTACCGAAGTACCTCTCGGGCATCTGAGGTTATCTACCATACCTGCGGAGTGGCTATTGGAATGTCAAACCTGATTGAATATATAGGTCCTATTAAATTTTCCGTAATCGTTCGCGGTTCTGGAATCACTTCCAATTCTACCATACTCCCACTACTGTTTTCTGAAAAAGATCCATTTTACTAAAACTGTGGCGAGTCAAGAACAATATCACTATTGATCTTCCAAATGGTAGAATATCAACCCTCGTCATAACCAGGGTCAACCCACAAACAGCCAGTACAGAAACGTGCCCTGAGTTATCCAGTGTCTGGTTTTAATCATAAGCTGGACAACTCCCCGTACCTTAATTTCTTTTAAGGTACGATCCATTCTATATCCAATACAGAAACTTTGGCACTTATTTAATTGGAACCATATTCAAATCATGCAGCTGTCTCCAGTGCATATCAACTTAATGGAAAGAGGCTAATCAGCATTACTCAACATAGGAATCCATCCAATTATGAGTAACCTGAAAGAGAAACACGTTTCTCAAAACTATCACTATCATCTGAATACCATCCACAAGAATCTACATCTTCGATCTCTTTGAATAATCCCGATACTTGTAACACCTGGTTCTCTACTTTATTCTTATACCCACAACTTCTCAAAACTTAGACCTTGTATTTCTACGAAACACTTGTCTAAATACTAGAGAAGTTATAAGTAAACAGAACATAGTACGAGGACCTACCCCCTTGTCCTGATGGACACTGGACAACATACAATACTCTGTATAAGTCCGCTGAGTTAAACAACTCAAAACCTGTGCGTTGTAGGTGGAAAACTGTACTTTGGCGATTTCCTCAAATATCACCAATTACAACGAATTCCGATATAATGAGGATAATCACCTAATTCCCAATATCTTACTCCCACTCATCATCTGTAAAACTATACAGATATGAGAATGAAACCTGGTAAATACATACCCTTGGAGTAAGTGTCTAATCGGGAAAACAGTTTTTCTTTAACAATGCACTGAAACATGAAAATGTTTCGTAGGGATATCCTGGTATTCATAGCAATGCCTCTTCCATAATCCAATTCATGACTTCAACCGTATATTTTATTGCCATCTCTCCAAATCCCTTTATTTGTCTTTAGTCGTTACCTTCTGTACACCATCGTTAGGCTAAATGGTTTTCTTCCTTCCCTACCGTTCGGCACCAGCCTATGGTTTGGAAGAAGACTATCCAGTAAGCATAATAGGTGTACCCTCCTAAACCAAGGAGTACTCGCATCTCGAGAGAAGGTGATGATAAAAGACAACTGAATAATACCTTATTCTTTTAAAGGTGAAATAGGAGCGGCGATGAAGTACGCGGTTTTGGTCGTGAATGATATCAGTCGCAATTTACTTTGCCCTCTTTCTAATCCCTTTATTTTGTCTTTACATATTACCTTCTGCACACCCTACTTAGGCTAATTGGTTTTCTTCAGTCCCTACCTTTCGGCACCAGCCTATGGTTTGGAATAAGACTATCCAATAAGCGTAATAGGTGTACTCTCCTAAACCAAGGAGCTCTCGCAACCTGAGAGAATGTGATAATAAAAGACAACTGAATAAACCAATTCTATTTCTCCTGAACCTGGATCCATCCTCGAAGAAGTCCCTTCGAGTTCGTATATAACCATACGATGGATCTATCCAATGGAAGTGCATATCCGTAGTAATACGGGTGTTCTGAGAAATGCAAAGGGTAAAAGAAGGAGTGGCAATGACTTATGCAACATAGACAATCCAAAAGCCAGTATTTTAAGAAGGTTCGGTCAACCTGGTCACTGAGTCATAGTCTAGGGTCGGTCAAAGGTCGCTGCCAAAGAGAGAGAGAGAAAAGAAACACTCTGCGTGCACTCTAACCTAGATCAGAATGGTCATCACTTTATCTAATCCAGAAACCTCCCACTGTCCTGTCAAATTCTCCTCCAAACCTAAAGAAGAATCAATCGGGATCACACGAAGAGTAAACCAACTCATCAGTGGGAATCGGGATCCAACTCTCATCGCATGATAACGTGATGGAATGCATCCACGTTACTCATACTCCAGAAGGTATGCGCATACTTGGCAAGTTTCAGTTTCTTTAGAAACTCCCGATAAAGTTTTTGCCCCATGCTCTTATGATCGTGACTAAGGGCCAGCCCACCATAAGTCACATGTCAAGTTCTTCCCATCATTATCTTGTTAATTTGAACCCACCCGTACTCGCCCTTGACTAAGGGCCAACAAGGTTGTACGACTGTCCCAAACCAACTCATCTATCTATGCAACATGTGAACACCCCAGCAGCTACCAATCACTATGTCCTAGCTAAGGGCTAGACCAACATAGCTTGAATACTACTGACCATCCATATGAAATGACGGAGGGCTACGGCTGGTTTTTGGCGAAAAACCTTTAGCGTAGTGAACTTGATATCGCTGAAGGAACCTGATAGCTTTTTTAAAATATAGTGGCGAAAACCTTTTGCTAAAGAGGTCACTCCCGGTAAAGGGATCTCGGCTCTTTCCTCGTGGAATGAGGTGCAGGATATTCCACTGAATACCGCTATGCAAAGCAACTTGTAATCGACTATAGTGAAGTTATTACGCTGACGCAAACTTCTGCCCAAGGGGTCAGTCCCGGTGAAGGGATATCGGCCCTTGCCCCGTCGAATGAGGTGCAGGATATTCCACTGAATACCGCTATGCATAACAAAAGGAAACGTCTTTGCAATAACATTTTTTAAATTGTTCCAACAACTGTATACAGGTTTGTTTTTACTTTGCGTTGATCAGAATCAACGCAGTCCCATCATTTAATCACACCAGAAAAGAACGAAAATAAAATGTACGTATATGCCATCCGCATTCGTCACTGGGTCCCGTCATAACCCGTTAGGTTACTTAACTAACGACAGAGCGGGGACTGGACTAGCGCGGGTGTAAAACATATACAACATCTAATAGTATATAAACCAATATACAATAATCGCTCCAGGCGTGATAATATGCAACATTACAGAAAAGTAATAAGCATCACAGAACAATACAGATAATCTGGGATCCCCGGGTTTCACAGAGCCGCTGCTGAAACCCGACGTTCCCCTGTCGTGTGGATAGCCTGTGCAATGAAACCTAGACCCCTACGGGTGCGGCAAGTTACCCGCCAAAACCTGAAGCGAGGCAGCCCCCTACAGCATAGTGAATGGACCACCCATCACTCCACGGAATCCGGTAATCTTGGGCACCCCTCCTTGGGTCAACCTGTACCCCCTACGAGTGCGGCGAATAGTCTGCCAATTCTCGAGTGGGACCCCTCTGCCTCTCAAAGCCATGAGATGCGGACCCGTTGCCCTCCAGAACCCGGCTATCCGTGCACTCCGTCGCGGGGCAAAACCTAGTACAGTAATGAAAAATAGTACAATAGGTACATCGACCGCAACCTGGTCGTGCCCCAAAAGAATATTATACAACAGGCAGTGACGGCAGTCCACAAGTTGGACGCTCGCCCCGCAATATCAAATGTACAAATAAACTCAAACTGTACTACCATTGCATACTGCTATCCACCACGACAAATCCGCAACATCACAGCACAACACAGAACATCAACGCGAATGTCACGTTCGCAAACCCGTCTAAAAGAACTATAGCAATTAAGCGCGGTTTACCGATCAAATGACATTCCCGGTCGGAGATATAATGTAAGAACTGTAAACTAACGTGTTTAAATTTCGATCGACCAAAGACCAAATATCAAAAAGTGGGCCCCACGACTTATTGGTGAACAGTAAGAAAACCTGGGCCAAAAAGATATTTATCAAAAACCCCAAAATCCAACAGAGAAGCCACTGGAAAAATTTGGGAGCACGAGCTCACCACGTGGCCGCGGATGCGCGGCCAAACCATGGGTTTGGCCGCGTTTCCGCGGCTGCTTGGAGGAGTCACGTGCCCAAATTTTGTCGTGATTCTTAGAAAAGCCTGCACAGATTTTTAAGACATACAGAATTAATTTTTGAGACTATTTAAAATCAACAGAAACTGTCGGGCATGGATTTTGCAATTTTCGATTTCCGGTCGGATCGATGTTTTAAACGTGTTAGCACAAGTTAGTATAGCAAAATGGTGAGGCTCTGATACCACTGTAAGTCTACGCTAGCGCCCCGGCAGTCTACAGACGCCAAAATGCGGAACAAAACTTTTAAACTGGCGCTATCGTATACTTTAACCCGGATCTGCCATTATTGCTAAACTAACAAACTGTAAAGAGTGTAGAAAGGTTATACCGAACGATCCGAGTCCTTTGTTCTTCAACCATCATCCCACGCTCCGTTGCGGCTGCTTCGATCTCGTCGATCTCCGATATCCTCGTCGAGGTGGCACCACATCACCGATTCTTTAAACGGGCTCCCGCCTCTGACTCGAGGCAACTCGATCGTCAAGTTTGCTAAAAGAGACGACCAAGATTGATGTAGAGAATTAGTAGATGACTTTGTCTCACTTCGTCCAAGTCCGTGGACGATCGGTTAATGAAGTTGCCGAGGAAATCGGGTGATGGAATGAAATGGACTGTGAAATTCCATACACCGATAAAACCTATCATAATCTTTTCTAGCAAATGAAAACTCAAGTGAGAGAGAGAATGAGGAGAGAGAGAGGGCCGGCCATATATAGCAAGAGGGAGGTGACCGTAGGAGAGGGGGGTGACCTTAAGCATAAAGCTTATCATGAAGAAAATATCTTAAGGAAAACAAAAAGCTTTAATAACAAAGCATGAGTCATTATGCATGAATTGAACCATTAAAGCAACCAATGAAAATCCAACACCAATTAATCCTAGTCACCTCATCTAGAAACTTCTAGAAGAATCCACACTCATCTCAAGAAAAGATAAATCCGTCTTTAACCGAATGTTAAAAGACGACTGATAGAAAACTGGAAACTGGCAACTTCCAAAAGTGATCCTGAAACAACTTTCAGGATAACCCCGAAACTGTATAAATATACCCGCATTTGTATTACGACCGAATACAAATGCAACTGAGAAAAGTTATTATACCTACTCAATATAATAATCGGATCCGGCTTAAACCAAAGCCGACCAGTATCATCTGCCCGAAAAATAACACGTGCGTAAACGCACGTGCATTTTCCGAACCCTGCCATAAAACCATACGGCCTCTACAACGTTTCGCCCGAACTTGGGAAACTGTCTGTGGGGGACTCTAATGACTCGTCAGTACCCTGGCAGTGGGTTTAACCACAAACCGTCAGCGGCACTAGCAATGCGTAACGGCTGCCCACGGACTGACCTCAAGGGAGGCTGATGAGCGAACTCAAGGGAGGCCGATGAGCAAACTCATCCAGAAACCCTACTGAGCCTAACAGTGACAATGTATATACAGTCCGGTCCGTTCGTCAATGAGTATCGCATATCTGCCTAGGGGGCTAGCAACGTCAGACCCCCAATAGCAGTATAAGTCGTGTCGGAGTGAAGCCTCAATACACCCTGAGATACTACTGGAGTACCTACCAGTAAATCTCCTACCATGGCCATGGATTTGTGTAATGGCTCTCCTAGACACAGCACGGCCTCGCCCCCAATACCGGGAGAGACGAATCCCCTGCCGATCCGCTCACGTGCCTCCATATGGCTCGGGACTGTACCCAAAAGCTACCTGTTTGCACGACTCCTTTGAGCCGTGGTAGGGTAGAAATCAAAGTACAGTGGGAACTCACACGAGACAAATGACGACCTCAGGTCGATGAACTAACCTGTACACATGTCACCAGGGAACTGCTATCTGACGGTAGATATAATACTAACTAGCAGATTCCCGGCCAGTCCTGTCCGGTGTACTCATAACCCAATGAGCACCTGTATACATCTTAGGTGATCCAACTGACACCAGTGGCTTGTGAGACCGGCCACCGCCCCTCGTCGGGGTCTCGACTGTACACACTAGTCTACTCCGGAGTATCGATGCCCTGTCTCGAAACTCCCACGACTAGGGACCACAATTAAGGATATGCATATAAACCACCCAACTCTCACGTATATGATCGCCATCATACTGTTGGTGGTAAAGCAAGATCCTAAGGGCTCTATCAAAGTGTAACATGTAATCAGTCACCTGATCATGTACACGACTGATAAAGGCAAACCAGATAGCATACTATCATCTCGAGTAAGACTGTCATACCGGTATAGGTCCTCCGCAATCATTGCAATCACGTACCTGCGATCCAATAATTGACTATGAGGGCACTATCTCCAACAATCTCCCACTTGCACTCAAGGCTAATTATTGCGATGTTGCGTACTCACAGCCCGTGTGAAACCAACACCCAACTCCTCTACTAATCAGTTTCACAAAGCCCGTTTGTAAAACTATTGTGTTCGAGAAATAGCCTCAGTGAGTGGATCCGCCTAGAAGTTTCTTTCTATATCTCTCTAAATCTCAAGTTCGCGGAGAAAACCATCTCCCGAATTGAGTAATACCTGTCTTAGAATATGTCTGGATATCTGATGGGACCTTGTTCATAAATGAACTCCAAATCCAAACTTCTTAGACTGTATCGATCACTGAACCTAATCAGTATCGGGCACCATGCCACCCACAGTATCCTCTTGGACCACCTGTCCATAATACTGTCTCTCTTCGTCAGAGGGAAAAACTATAACTCTGACAATCACTCTGTCAACCATGTCACCTTTGAAGCCTGGAATGATAACCGTCTCCCGAAGGAGGCTGCCGTCATCAAATCCGTAGAACATGTACTTATGTTCTAAAACTGCTTCCTTATGTTTCTCCAGGATTGGATTAATACAAACTTATTGCATCTAGTGCAAAATCAACATTTGGTGTGGTACTTGACATCTCATGATTGACTCAATTGCATAAGCAAGTGATCTGCCAATCATGCACATCCCTCTCCCCTTTAGTCTGTAAGACACCTTTAGAGAGGGTGACTCCATCACCTGCAGGTACACCACCATGCTAGGAGTCAACTATTCCAAAAACCATTAGAATATCTGTCAAAGTACCCACATTGGGAAACTACCCAAATCCAGATCTAAAACCATAGATCTAGAAACCAAAATGTCAAATATTATATCCATATCCTGTCTGGAGAAACAACTGTGTGACGACCACAGTACAACCGATCATAGTATAGGAATTTTACTTCCCACTCTGTGTATGTCATCCAGATACCATGACATCACACCCTACTACCTTCTTAACTGATCCATCCCCTATTCTGATTGAAGTCAAAACCATGACTGTCACATCAAAAATAGATGATCTATCTCCGCTATAACTGCTCAAGTCTATAAATAGATATAGGCATCTTGCCCACTATGCTTCCGCTGCTCCCACTGACTACGACAACCCTCCTACCGGGTCTCATAGCCTGGAACAACAGTAGTGTCAAGTCTTGGTAGATAAGAACCTCCCTGTCACCGTCTCTGAGGCTACCGAAGTACCTCTCGGGCATCTGAGGTTATCTACCATACCTGCGGAGTGGCTATTGGAATGTCAAACCTGATTGAATATATAGGTCCTATTAAATTTTCCGTAATCGTTCGCGGTTCTGGAATCACTTCCAGTTCTACCATACTCCCACTACTGTTTTCTGAAAAAGATCCATTTTACTAAAACTGTGGTGAGTCAAGAACAATATCACTATTGATCTTCCAAATGGTAGAATATCAACCCTCGTCATAACCAGGGTCAACCCACAAACAGCCAGTACAGAAACGTGCCCTGTGTTATCCAGTGTCTGGTTTTAATCATAAGCTGGACAACTCCCCGTACCTTAATTTCTTTTAAGGTACGATCCATTCTATATCCAATACAGAAACTTTGGCACTTATTTAATTGGAACCATATTCAAATCATGCAGCTGTCTCCAGTGCATATCAACTTAATGGAAAGAGGCTAATCAGCATTACTCAACATAGGAATCCATCCAATTATGAGTAACCTGAAAGAGAAACACGTTTCTCAAAACTATCACTATCATCTGAATACCATCCACAAGAATCTACATCTTCGATCTCTTTGAATAATCCCGATACTTGTAACACCTGGTTCTCTACTTTATTCTTATACCCACAACTTCTCAAAACTTAGACCTTGTATTTCTACGAAACACTTGTCTAAATACTAGAGAAGTTATAAGTAAACAGAACATAGTACGAGGACCTACCCCCTTGTCCTGATGGACACTGGACAACATACAATACTCTGTATAAGTCCGCTGAGTTAAACAACTCAAAACCTGTGCGTTGTAGGTGGAAAACTGTACTTTGGCGATTTCCTCAAATATCACCAATTACAACGAATTCCGATATAATGAGGATAATCACCTAATTCCCAATATCTTACTCCCACTCATCATCTGTAAAACTATACAGATATGAGAATGAAACCTGGTAAATACATACCCTTGGAGTAAGTGTCTAATCGGGAAAACAGTTTTTCTTTAACAATGCACTGAAACATGAAAATGTTTCGTAGGGATATCCTGGTATTCATAGCAATGCCTCTTCCATAATCCAATTCATGACTTCAACCGTATATTTTATTGCCATCTCTCCAAATCCCTTTATTTGTCTTTAGTCGTTACCTTCTGTACACCATCGTTAGGCTAAATGGTTTTCTTCCTTCCCTACCGTTCGGCACCAGCCTATGGTTTGGAAGAAGACTATCCAGTAAGCATAATAGGTGTACCCTCCTAAACCAAGGAGTACTCGCATCTCGAGAGAAGGTGATGATAAAAGACAACTGAATAATACCTTATTCTTTTAAAGGTGAAATAGGAGCGGCGATGAAGTACGCGGTTTTGGTCGTGAATGATATCAGTCGCAATTTACTTTGCCCTCTTTCTAATCCCTTTATTTTGTCTTTACATATTACCTTCTGCACACCCTACTTAGGCTAATTGGTTTTCTTCAGTCCCTACCTTTCGGCACCAGCCTATGGTTTGGAATAAGACTATCCAATAAGCGTAATAGGTGTACTCTCCTAAACCAAGGAGCTCTCGCAACCTGAGAGAATGTGATAATAAAAGACAACTGAATAAACCAATTCTATTTCTCCTGAACCTGGATCCATCCTCGAAGAAGTCCCTTCGAGTTCGTATATAACCATACGATGGATCTATCCAATGGAAGTGCATATCCGTAGTAATACGGGTGTTCTGAGAAATGCAAAGGGTAAAAGAAGGAGTGGCAATGACTTATGCAACATAGACAATCCAAAAGCCAGTATTTTAAGAAGGTTCGGTCAACCTGGTCACTGAGTCATAGTCTAGGGTCGGTCAAAGGTCGCTGCCAAAGAGAGAGAGAGAAAAGAAACACTCTGCGTGCACTCTAACCTAGATCAGAATGGTCATCACTTTATCTAATCCAGAAACCTCCCACTGTCCTGTCAAATTCTCCTCCAAACCTAAAGAAGAATCAATCGGGATCACACGAAGAGTAAACCAACTCATCAGTGGGAATCGGGATCCAACTCTCATCGCATGATAACGTGATGGAATGCATCCACGTTACTCATACTCCAGAAGGTATGCGCATACTTGGCAAGTTTCAGTTTCTTTAGAAACTCCCGATAAAGTTTTTGCCCCATGCTCTTATGATCGTGACTAAGGGCCAGCCCACCATAAGTCACATGTCAAGTTCTTCCCATCATTATCTTGTTAATTTGAACCCACCCGTACTCGCCCTTGACTAAGGGCCAACAAGGTTGTACGACTGTCCCAAACCAACTCATCTATCTATGCAACATGTGAACACCCCAGCAGCTACCAATCACTATGTCCTAGCTAAGGGCTAGACCAACATAGCTTGAATACTACTGACCATCCATATGAAATGACGGAGGGCTACGGCTGGTTTTTGGCGAAAAACCTTTAGCGTAGTGAACTTGATATCGCTGAAGGAACCTGATAGCTTTTTTAAAATATAGTGGCGAAAACCTTTTGCTAAAGAGGCCACTCCCGGTAAAGGGATCTCGGCTCTTTCCTCGTGGAATGAGGTGCAGGATATTCCACTGAATACCGCTATGCAAAGCAACTTGTAATCGACTATAGTGAAGTTATTACGCTGACGCAAACTTCTGCCCAAGGGGTTAGTCCCGGTGAAGGGATATCGGCCCTTGCCCCGTCGAATGAGGTGCAGGATATTCCACTGAATACCGCTATGCATAACAAAAGGAAACGTCTTTGCAATAACATTTTTTAAATTGTTCCAACAACTGTATACAGGTTTGTTTTTACTTTGCGTTGATCAGAATCAACGCAGTCCCATCATTTAATCACACCAGAAAAGAACGAAAATAAAATGTACGTATATGCCATCCGCATTCGTCACTGGGTCCCGTCATAACCCGTTAGGTTACTTAACTAACGACAGAGCGGGGACTGGACTAGCGCGAATGTAAAACATATACAACATCTAATAGTATATAAACCAATATACAATAATCGCTCCAGGCGTGATAATATGCAACATTACAGAAAAGTAATAAGCATCACAGTACAATACAGATAATCTGGGATCCCCGGGTTTCACAGAGCCGCTACTGAAACCCGACGTTCCCCTGTCGTGTGGATAGCCTGTGCAATGAAACCTAGACCCCTACGGGTGCGGCAAGTTACCCGCCAAAACCTGAAGCGAGGCAGCCCCCTACAGCATAGTGAATGGACCACCCATCACTCCACGGAATCCGGTAATCTTGGGCACCCCTCCTTGGGTCAACCTGTACCCCCTACGAGTGCGGCGAATAGTCTGCCAATTCTCGAGTGGGACCCCTCTGCCTCTCAAAGCCATGAGATGCGGACCCGTTGCCCTCCAGAACCCGGCTATCCGTGCACTCCGTCGCGGGGCAAAACCTAGTACAGTAATGAAAAATAGTACAATAGGTACATCGACCGCAACCTAGTCGTGCCCCAAAAGAATATTATACAACAGGCAGTGACGGCAGTCCACAAGTTGGACGCTCGCCCCGCAATATCAAATGTACAAATAAACTCAAACTGTACTACCATTGCACACTGCTATCCACCACGACAAATCCGCAACATCACAGCACAACACAGAACATCAACGCGAATGTCACGTTCGCAAACCCGTCTAAAAGAACTATAGCAATTAAACGCGGTTTACCGATCAAATGACATTCCCGGTCGGAGATATAATGTAAGAACTGTAAACTAACGTGTTTAAATTTCGATCGACCAAAGACCAAATATCAAAAAGTGGGCCCCACGACTTATTGGTGAACAGTAAGAAAACCTGGGCCAAAAAGATATTTATCAAAAACCCCAAAATCCAACAGAGAAGCCACTGGAAAAATTTGGGAGCACGAGCTCACCACGTGGCCGCGGATGCGCGGCCAAACCATGGGTTTGGCCGCGTTTCCGCGGCTGCTTGGAGGAGTCACGTGCCCAAATTTTGTCGTGATTCTTAGAAAAGCCTGCACAGATTTTTAAGACATACAGAATTAATTTTTGAGACTATTTAAAATCAACAGAAACTGTCGGGCATGGATTTTGCAATTTTCGATTTCCGGTCGGATCGATGTTTTAAACGCGTTAGCACAAGTTAGTATAGCAAAATGGTGAGGCTCTGATACCACTGTAAGTCTACGCTAGCGCCCCGGCAGTCTACAGACGCCAAAATGCGGAACAAAACTTTTAAACTGGCGCTATCGTATACTTTAACCCGGATCTGCCATTATTGCTAAACTAACAAACTGTAAAGAGTGTAGAAAGGTTATACCGAACGATCCGAGTCCTTCGTTCTTCAACCATCATCCCACGCTCCGTTGCGGCTGCTTCGATCTCGTCGATCTCCGATATCCTCGTCGAGGTGGCACCACATCACCGATTCTTTAAACGGGCTCCCGCCTCTGACTCGAGGCAACTCGATCGTCAAGTTTGCTAAAAGAGACGACCAAGATTGATGTAGAGAATGAGTAGATGACTTTGTCTCACTTCGTCCAAGTCCGTGGACGATCGGTTAATGAAGTTGCCGAGGAAATCGGGTGATGGAATGAAATGGACTGTGAAATTCCATACACCGATAAAACCTATCATAATCTTTTCTAGCAAATGAAAACTCAAGTGAGAGAGAGAATGAGGAGAGAGAGAGGGCCGGCCATATATAGCAAGAGGGAGGTGACCGTAGGAGAGGGGGGTGACCTTAAGCATAAAGCTTATCATGAAGAAAATATCTTAAGGAAAACAAAAAGCTTTAATAACAAAGCATGAGTCATTATGCATGAATTGAACCATTAAAGCAACCAATGAAAATCCAACACCAATTAATCCTAGTCACCTCATCTAGAAACTTCTAGAAGAATCCACACTCATCTCAAGAAAAGATAAATCCGTCTTTAACCGAATGTTAAAAGACGGCTGATAGAAAACTGGAAACTGGCAACTTCCAAAAGTGATCCTGAAACAACTTTCAGGATAACCCCGAAACTGTATAAATATACCCGCATTTGTATTACGACCGAATACAAATGCAACTGAGAAAAGTTATTATACCTACTCAATATAATAATCGGATCCGGCTTAAACCAAAGCCGACCAGTATCATCTGCCCGAAAAATAACACGTGCGTAAACGCACGTGCATTTTCCGAACCCTGCCATAAAACCATACGGCCTCTACAACGTTTCGCCCGAACTTGGGAAACTGTCTGTGGGGGACTCTAATGACTCGTCAGTACCCTGGCAGTGGGTTTAACCACAAACCGTCAGCGGCACTAGCAATGCGTAACGGCTGCCCACGGACTGACCTCAAGGGAGGCTGATGAGCGAACTCAAGGGAGGCCGATGAGCAAACTCATCCAGAAACCCTACTGAGCCTAACAGTGACAATGTATATACAGTCCGGTCCGTTCGTCAATGAGTATCGCATATCTGCCTAGGGGGCTAGCAACGTCAGACCCCCAATAGCAGTATAAGTCGTGTCGGAGTGAAGCCTCAATACACCCTGAGATACTACTGGAGTACCTACCAGTAAATCTCCTACCATGGCCATGGATTTGTGTAATGGCTCTCCTAGACACAGCACGGCCTCGCCCCCAATACCGGGAGAGACGAATCCCCTGCCGATCCGCTCACGTGCCTCCATATGGCTCGGGACTGTACCCAAAAGCTACCTGTTTGCACGACTCCTTTGAGTCGTGGTAGGGTAGAAATCAAAGCACAGTGGGAACTCACACGAGACAAATGACGACCTCAGGTCGATGAACTAACCTGTACACATGTCACCAGGGAACTGCTATCTGACGGTAGATATAATACTAACTAGCAGATTCCCGGCCAGTCCTGTCCGGTGTACTCATAACCCAATGAGCACCTGTATACATCTTAGGTGATCCAACTGACACCAGTGGCTTGTGAGACCGGCCACCGCCCCTCGTCGGGGTCTCGACTGTACACACTAGTCTACTCCGGAGTATCGATGCCCTGTCTCGAAACTCCCACGACTAGGGACCACAATTAAGGATATGCATATAAACCACCCAACTCTCACGTATATGATCGCCATCATACTGTTGGTGGTAAAGAAAGATCCTAAGGGCTCTATCAAAGTGTAACATGTAATCAGTCACCTGATCATGTACACGACTGATAAAAGCAAACCAGATAGCATACTATCATCTCGAGTAAGACTGTCATACCGGTATAGGTCCTCCGCAATCATTGCAATCACGTACCTGCGATCCAATAATTGACTATGAGGGCACTATCTCCAACACTAGGCACATTAATGAGGTCTCACAAGTGATCAAACATGGCTAATTCAAAATTTTCCATGTGCCTACAAACCCTAATACGGATCGTTAACTAGATGTATAGGTGATGCGATGCAAGTAAACAACTTTAACTTAAAGGAAAGAAGCTACAACCTTTGTAGATCCGGTCCTCCACCTCCTAGGCTCCGTGATGACGTCCCTCCGCTGTCCAAATCGAATCCATGACTCTAGCATCGGCTTCATCGGAGAAATGGGCGGGCTAGGTCGTCGACTTCGATGCCGAAGATGATCTGCGTCGAGGCATCACAAGATCAAGCTCCCACTTCACCAAGTCATGAAACTTGTGAAGAAAACACCCTATACTACTTGGCAAGAGGTAGAGGATGAATAAATAGAAAGTGGGTTCACTTTAGAATTTGATTTCTCACTCTTTTTCTCAAGTTGCCATTGATGGTGGCATGGTTTCTTCATGTTGAAGAAGAAGAAGAAGAAAGAATATATGATAAGTATATATCAAAAAAGAAAATAATATGAATACTTATCATATCCCAACCATGGTTAGGTGTAGAGAATAGACTATGGTTAGTTTGAATGGTTTAGGGTTAAGCATGAGACAAAATGGTCACTTAGTCAAAGCTTCATGAAGCTTCAACAACAAACAAAGAAAGCCACCATTTTCTCTTTATCTTTTCCAAAATAAATAAATAAATAAGTAAATAAACAAAATCCTAACCATTCATATAACCATGGTTTAATTCTTTACACAAACCCAAGTGAGCATGTATCATCAAAGATGATACAAACAAGTGCACGAAAGTATATCACATATACAACTTGTGTACATCAAGTGAGAAAATCCATTTAAAGTGAACCAATACTAGTTAATGCAAAGTAATATATCAAATATATAATTATACATTAAATCATTAAATCAACACTTGATTCAATGATCCGGTCATGTCGCATATAACCGACTAGTATCCAATGTATCGACTTATCGAATCAATCCTCGATTCGATAACTAGGTTATATCGCATACAACCAATCGATACATTCATCGCGAGAATAGAATACGGTATCACATACACGCATTATTCTCGGTCCCGCACATATCTTATATGCGCTCCTATTTCGTTTCGCTTGAGCAAGGAAACCTCTGTGTAGGACTCTGAAGACTCGTCAATACGCCGGCAGCAGGTGATGATCATATCAAACACCCACAAGCCGCAAGCGGTCTTGTAACACCTTAGAATGTGTTTTGTAGCTAAGTATATTTTAATATATATTTTTTAATAAAAAGTTTACCAAATTGGTTTTTAAATATTTTATCTTATTTAATGAGTATTTTATTAGAATTTTGCTAGGCACACACACACTTGTGCATGTTAACTAAGGTTGTTTTTGGAGTTAAGCCATGATTAGCAACCATGGCTAACCAACCATTTTTCCTAACCTAGTTCTAATTCTTGTTTAAGTGTCATGATAGTTTTAAAAGGGTTTTAACTTTGAATTTTTGTGTTTTGGTGCATGGTTGACTTTGAGAGAGGGAGAGAGAGAGAGAGAGCATGGGGCATCATGGCCTTTGCCATGCCTCATTTAATGAGGAAAGAGAGAGTGAGAAGGAGTCTTTGGGTGTGCTCTCATTTCTCCACCTCATTTTTCATCTCTCATTCCCTCACTCTCTCAAACACACACACACTCACAGCTAGAGAGAGAGAGCAGCAGAAGCAGCAGCTGCCCCAGCAACAGCTTCATCTTCACACACACACACTCACACCTTGTGAGAGAGAAGCAGCAGCAGAAGCAGGATCAGCAGGAGCAGGAGCAGCAGCTGCAGGCATACTCATCATCATCATCATCCTTCATCATCTTCAGCAACAACATCAACTACAACAACAGAGACAACAGCAATCACCATCATCATCATCAGCACTAGCAGAAGCAGCAGCAAGTAGCAACAGCAAGCAGCAGCAGTGGCAAGGGCAGCAGCAGCAGGAGCTTCAGCAGTTGTAGCAAGCTCTCACCTCCTCCACACACTTCTTCTTCTGTTTCTTAGGGTGCTACAGGGTATACTTTCTGAACCCAATTCCTGGTTTTGGTTAGTTGTGCATCGATTGCTTCGATTAGTGTTAAAATAGCAAATTTAGTGCTAGTTTTGGTGAATTGTGAGTTGTGATGGCAAATTGATGATTGTGTTAGCTACTTTAGTGTATTTAAGTGTTATTAGGGTCACTTCACTGAGAAATAACCCAGATTACACCAAAATACCATAAGGTTTCTATTTTGTGCAATTGGTGTTTTTAAAGCGATATTAGTGACTTTTGTGATCTGCTTTAGACCCGATGCCTTCAGGTCAAAATTGGGGAAACTGGGACATGATACCTAGGTCTAGGATACACCACCAGAAGACGACCCCCAAACTCCTAACTCTGGCCGCCAATTTCCTAGTTTTGGCCGCAATTTGCGGCCCATTGGGGAGCATGGGTGTTGGGGTTTTGAGTATGGTTCTCTGCAGTGTTTTCTAGGTCTTTGGTATGTATAGTTTTGTAAGGTTTGGCCTGTAGGAAAATCTGGGACTATATGTCGCTTTTGTGTTTCGTTGTGTTTGCGCGATACGCGCGATACGTGAGTGGGTTCTGTGATCCAGCGTATCGCCGCGTGTCGCGATGGGTTTTAGACGCGTACACACACGTTTCAACGTATCGTGCACACGCGCGTTTGGTTCGCGACGCGAGTTTCTCGTTTCGATTCGATATCGCGTTTCGCGAGATATTTGGCTTATATGTGATTTCCTTATCTTATTGCAGATTTGCAGGCAGGGACTACGGACACGGCTACAGGGGGAGCAGGTGACAGGATTCACCCAGCGTGGAGTTTAGGTGAGTAGATATAACATCTACAGGGGAATCGCCTGTTAGTTATGTATATGCCCTAGAGGCCATTGTTGTACATTTGATGTATATTATAATGGATGCTTGGTTATATATAGAGAAGACTTTCTTGCTCGTCATGATAGTATGCTATTTGGTTTCACTTTATCTTAACATGTTGACTTGTATTGGTTTACTGTTTTACTCTCACATGTTGATAAAGCCCTTAGGACTTGTACTCGACTACTGGGACTATGATGAGATCATACTAGTGGGGCCGTGGTAGTCGATGAGTACATCCTATAACTGTTCCTAGTCGAGGGTATATCGAGACAGGGCATCGATACACCAGAGTAGACTAGCGTATACGCATCTTGACCCATATGATGGGCGATGGATGATCCCATATCCATCGGTGTTTGACATCAGAGATGGTGTACGGGTGCTCAGTGGAGACTGGGTACACTGGACGGACTCGCCGAGAACTCCCAGATGGTGATATTCCACACGTCAGATGGCAGTTCTCCGGTGACACAGGTACAGGGTAGTCTGAAGACCCGAGATCGTCATAGAGTCCTGTGTGATTCCCACTGTGCTTTGATTTCCACCTTACCACGTCCAAGAGGGCGTGCAAAACGGTGGCTTTTGGGTACAGTCCCGAATCACATGGAGGCAATGAGCGATAGGAGGGGATTCGTCTCTCCCGGTATAGGGAGTTGATGTTGTGCTGTGTTCGATTGGCTATAACTGGAAGTCCCTGGCCAGGGCTGATATAGAGATTTACTGGTAAGTGTTACTAGTAGTTTCTCGACCCGTTATGAGCCATACATCGACACGACTTATCGGTTACTGGGGTCTGACGTTTACCACCCCTAGACTTGATATGCGACATATCAGACGAACAGACCGGACTGTACGGGAGTGTTACTGATCGGATTCACAGGAGAACGCACAGGCTAGCTTGTTGATCTTCTGATCGCTCAATACCTGGGTGGCTGTTACGTTTAGCTGACCGCTTGCAGCTTGTGGGTGTTTGATATGATCATCACCTGCTACCGGCGTATTGACGATTCTTTAGAGTCCTACACAGAGGTTTCTTGGCTCAGGCGAAACAGAGTAGTGGCACATATGTGATATGCGCAGGAACGAGAATAATGCGATATGGGATACCGTATTATATTCTCAGAATATTTAGATATGAACCGGGTCATCGGATCAAGTGTTGATTCGATGAATCGGTACATGATATATTAGTCGGTAATATTCGATATAGCCGGATCGTCGGATCAAGTGTTGATTCGATGATTTAATATATAATAATATATATGATATATTATTATATTAACTAATATTGGCTTGCTTTATTATTTCATTTTCTCAATGGATGATACATTGATATATATGCGATATATGTTAATTGTATTATTTTCTTTTGTTGCAAATATATAATATATATGTGATATATATTATTGTGACATGATATGATTAATTGTTAAACGTGTTTAAGGATGATTAATTGAGGTTAAGGTTTAATTTGGTTTAGTTGCTTCATGCACTTTCTAGAAGGTTTCTTCTTTTGTCATTACAAAGATCTTTTGTGATGACACATTCTAAACCAAACCAAACCCTAACCCTAGTTGTTTCTCTACTCATTTTCATCCAATCATCCTTGACCATGGTTAATAATTCAATCATATGTTTTATTCTATTCATCACAAAAGAAAAGGATTATGATTATCATTATTCTTTATCCATTATCTTCTTCTTCTTCTCTCTTGAAGAAGCTCTCTTGAAAATTCTTAAGTGATGAAATAAAATGAGAAAATGATATTAAAAGAAAGCAAAATCACTACTCTCTCATCCTCATCTCATCTAGCCCATGTGATTAGGGTGTTCTTCTCTTTTGAGTGAGAAAGCTTGAATCGAAGCGACTTCAAGGTAGATCATCGGAGATTTGGATTACGACAAGCTAGAATGGATCGTTCGAGTCGTGGAGCCTCTCATGAGTCCGGGAGATCGTGGATCGCGGCAAAGGGACTTCTACTCGGAGCTTGTGAAGTGAAGGAGCGGACTACAAAGGTTGTAATCCCTCACACTTAGATAAAAGTTATCTTATTGCATGTTAAACCCTAATAATCTAGCAAAGATCCCGGCTTTGGGTTGTTCGGCACGTCTAAAATTTAATCCGGGCATGTTTGATGCCTTTAGAACCTTCACAAGAGTGCCTAGGAACCCAACAGTGGTATCAGAGCCTAGCTAGAGCATTAGGCGATGTGTTTACGAAGTTAAAACTCCGATCGAACCCGAAACGGACAAAATGGACCCCTCTCTGGAAATTTTTTAAATTTTGGGATTTTTCAGAATTAAAAATGTGTAAAAAAATCAGCAGGTAATTCTAAGAATTACCATGAAACACGTGCCCACAATTCGACCAACAGAGCGCGGATCCGCGGCAGAAAGGTGGTTCGCGCGGCGCTTCCGCGGCGTCACTGTAGGATTGGGACACGTGGCTTCATGGTTTTAACCGTAGGTACTTGCTGACCATTCTGGATATTTTTATTCTGTTCCAGGTGTTTAAAATTCTGGGGTTTGTTTTGTAATAGTAGACTCGATCGGAAATTTTAAATTCGTATTTCTTTCCGGATATTTAGAAACTGTTAAACTGCTTGAACGGATGTCATTAACCCACTTTATTCCGGCACGGCAAACTTTCAAGCGTTGAATTTTTATTGGGTTTAAATCTTTCGGAAAATTGTACAAGTTAAGCGGTGGACCCTCTAGAAGACAACAAACCTTAACTCGATTATGTGACCGTCTTGAACTGCCTTTTGAACCTTCGGGTTTGGGGCAGTACGGCGTGCCACATGTGAGGCGTTGGCTTGGCCCTTCTACGGCTGGATCACTGGTACTGTGACATATTCTGGGATTATTTGAACTCCGCTCAAGAGTTGAGCACTTCGGGAAATTTTGGGTGTTTGATTATCTGTTCAAATAGTTTAATACCGTATATTTATCTGGAATGTGATACAATATGTGGAATTCATAGAGTTAGGCATGAAATACGAAGTATGTGATATTTCGGATTTACGATGTCTAAAGTGATTGTGGATTCCAAATATTGTAGTTTTACACTTTCTTTTCTGTGACCGTAAGCGTAGTATGTGGTGTATCGCCGGCTTCGTTGCTATACATCAACGACAATCGGGATACGCATACTTGCTTACGTTGATGATATGAGATATTATGTGTTGCTGTGATATGTTATATTGGATCGTCGCGATCAGAATAGCCGGGGGTTTTATGTGAGATGAGGGTTTTTATTTTCATTCATGTAAAATTCATTTGTAATGTAATATTCTTTTATTTGGGGCACTTCCAGGTTGCGGTTGCTGTCACCAGTGTATATTATTTACTTTTCCGCATTAGGTAGACCCAAGGAGGGGAGCACAAGTAACCGGGTTCTAGGGTCCAGTGGGAGGCCATCTCGAGGAGTCGAGACAGGGTCTCCTAACCCTAGAATTGGCAGTGTTACTTGCCGCTCTCGTAGGGGTCTTGGGATGTGGGTTTGGCTATTCGTCGCGACCGTGGAATCCGTGTTTTATACAGGCTCGTATTGAAAACACGGACGTCCTGGTATATCCAATATTTCATATATGTTCTTCTGCTGCAATGTTCTGTGATGAGATCATATTACTGCCTGAGACGAATGCTTATACTATATATATATATATGTTGATATATAAATATTACTGCTTTCGTTTCTTCTGTGATGCTTAGGAAGCATA
Organism: Agapanthus africanus; assembly: GCA_030015575.1. Lineage (NCBI taxonomy): Eukaryota > Viridiplantae > Streptophyta > Magnoliopsida > Asparagales > Amaryllidaceae > Agapanthus > Agapanthus africanus. The sequence continues at coordinate 270,712,113 of JASDDO010000031.1, read as the reverse complement.
AGCTGATGGGATTTTTATTAATGAGATTAATAAAAGAAAAGAAACCTAAAGATGTTGTAGAATCAAAAACTTTATAAAAAGGGTAGCTACAGTTTTGCTTTGCACAGTGATATATACGATATATCCTGCACCTTATTCGATGAGGAAAGGACCGAGATCCCTTCACCGGGAGTGACTCCTTTAGCGAAACTGGCAGATGCTACAAAACGCGGTTTGTCTTTTGATTGCTTTTAGTGTTTTGCTTTGCACAGCGGTATATATGATATATCCTGCACCTTATTCGATGAGGAAAGGGCCGACGATCCCTTCACCGGGAGTGACCCCTTTAGCGAAACTAAGAAAAGCCTCAAAACACTCCTTTTCAAAAACTACACGATTCTACGACGATATCATGTTCATTACGCTCAGGGTTTTTCTGAAAAACCTGCGTAGCCCTCCGTCATTTCAGATAAAGACTGTTTAGTATTCGTGCTGCGTTTGTTGGCCTTTGTCAAGGCGTAGTGTGCGGTAGCTAACTGGTACTTATCTGTTTAAACATATGATGTGATTGGATTAGGGTATTCGTACGACCTTGTTGGCCTTTGTCAAGGGTCGTGCGGGTGGGTTTGATTTCAATCAAGAAATGACGGGTTGAACTTGACTAGCTTCCTATGGTTTGTTGGCCTTTGTCAAGGTCATAGGGGTTAGGGGCAAAAGCATTATCGGGAATTTCAAGTGTTGAAATTTGCAATGAGATTGCATACCTCCTATGAGATAGTTGGATCCTGATACCCACTGCGAGTAAGAGTTACTCCTGGGAGAGTTTTACACAGGACAATTAGTCATTCAAGTAGGTGTCTAGAAAAGTGTTAACGAGGTTACGCCTCTGGGAAAACGAGGTTTACTAATTAGGTCCGTGCGAAAGCACGGGGAACCTCCCTCAAAGTACCGACACTGATCTGGCTGAAAGATTGACGAAATTGTAGGGTGTAATTAATCCCGGCTAATCTTACCTTTTAGGGTTTTAAGGTAGATTTGATAAAAACAGTGGGAGACATCCTGATTAGATAAGATAATAACCAATCTAATCTTGCAAGAGCATACGCTAAAGTGTTTTCTTCTCTCTCTCTCCAGGTAGCGACCATTTCAGGCCATAATCAAGATAATAATATGGATGTATTGACTGAACCCAATTGTTGTACTGAGCAAGGGAACGTTGGACCCGTTCTTTCTTATAAGAGTTATAAGACTGAATAGGAAACAGGAGAATATCTGGATTCTCACGCCGCCCAAAAGAATATGCATGTTGATGCATCTTCTTCAGGTGTGTTAGTTATTGAGAACTGTTTCTCAGTTCACCCTACGTCCTGGGTATTAGATACCGGATCAGGATCCCACATATGTAAACAGTTACATGGGCTACGTAAAGGTAGAGAACTGGGAAAAGGTGATCATTCCGTTCAAGTAGGGAATGGTGCAAGTATTGTAGCCAAAGCAGTTGGCGAATATCACCTTGTATTACCAAGTCGTAATACACTGATTCTGAATGAGTGTTATTATATACCGAACATGATGTGCAACATTATATCAGTTTCTTTGTTGAGTAAAGAGGGATATAATTTTGTAGTACAGGATAGTGTTATGAACATATTCCTAGATCAAAAGTTGATTGCATCAGGCTCGTTACATAATGGCATATTCATTCTAAATCAGAATACAGTCCTCAATATACAAAACACACACAAGAGGAAAAGTTCAGATATGAACGAATCCTACTTGTGGCATTGTAGACTTGGTCATATCAATGCGACACGACTGGCTAAGTTGCATAGAGATGGTTATTTGAATTCGTTCGAATTATCATCTTATGATACTTGTCATTCATGTCTCAAAGGAAAAATGACCAAAGCTCCGTTTAGTGGACACGGAGAAAGAGTTACCGAACTCTTAGGACTGGTACATAGTGATGTATGCGGTCCAATGTCTACGCATGCCAGGAACGGTTCTTCCTACTTCATTACATTCACTGACGATCTCTCAAGATTCGGATATGTGTTCCTGATGAAACACAAGTCTGAAGCTTTTGAGAAATTCAGAGAATATAAGCACGAAGTAGAGAATCAAACGGGCAAAAGTATTAAGATTCTTCGATCTGATCGAGGAGGTGAATACTTAAGCAATGAGTTCCTAGATTATCTAAAAGAGAATAGGATTCTCTCTCAGCTTACTCCTCCTTATACACCACAGCACAACGGTGTGTCTGAGCGGAGGAATCGCACCCTATTAGATATGGTGCGCTCGATGATGAGTACAGCTGAGTTGCCTATTTCTTTCTGGGGGCATGCACTGGAGACAGCAGCATACCTATTGAATCAAGTTCCAACTAAATCTGTACCTACCACACCATATGAGATATGGAGTGGGAAGAGACCATGTCTTAAACGAGTTAAGATATGGGGTTGTCTGGCCTATGTCAAAAGACAAAATCCAGACAAACTCGAGGCGCGGTCAGTTTTATGCAAGTTTGTGGGATATCCCAAACATTCACATGGATATTTTTTCTACCATCGCGAGGAACAAAAGGTGTTTGTTTCTCGACATGCCACCTTTTTAGAAAAGGAATTTCTTGAAAAAGAGATTAGTGGCTCTGAGGTAGAACTGGAAGAAGTTCCAGCAACACAAACTCCAACTGAAGATTTAGTGGAACCAGAGGATTCAGTAGTACCCGACGAACCCCAGCCTCTCCGCCGATCTAGTAGGGTTTCTCGTCCACCTGAGAGATACTACGGTTTTCTCATTGATGGTGGAAGCGAGGATTGCATCATGGATGACGATGAACCGACTAGTTTCGAGCAGGCCATCACGAGTGTTGACTCTGTGAAATGGCTGGATGCAATGCGATCTGAGATGGAATCCATGTACACCAATAAAGTATGGATTTTAGAAAATGCTCCTGAAGGGGTAAAACCCATTGGGAGCAAGTGGATTTTTAAAAAGAAATTTGGTGTAGATGGAAAAGTTGAGACTTTCAAAGCTAGACTTGTAGCAAAAGGTTTTCGTCAAAGACCAGGTGTGGACTATGACGAAACTTTTTCTCCAGTGGCTATGCTTAAGTCCATCCGGATCTTACTTGCCATTGCTGCATACCATGATTACGAAATCTGGCAAATGGATGTTAAGACCGCCATTCTAAACGGTGATTTAGAAGAGTGCGTGTACATGACTCAGCCAGAGGGCTTCGTAGATAGTGGGAGCAGCGGAAAGGTGTGCAAGCTGCTTAAATCCATTTATGGGTTAAAGCAAGCATCGCGGAGTTGGAAAATCTGTTTTGATGTTGTAGTCAAAGAGTTTGACTTCATCAAAAATATAGATGAACCTTGTATCTATAAGAAGGAAGCAGAGGGTAAGGTTGTCTTCCTCGTATTGTACGTGGATGACATACTCTTGATAGGAAATGATATTCCTATGCTGCAATCAGTCAAGCTCTTCTTATCACAGAGATTCTCAATGAAAGATCTAGGTGATGCCTCCTGCATATTGGGAATCATGATCTATAGAGATAGATCTAAACGGATACTGGGATTGTCCCAATCCAGGTACATTGACACCATACTAAAGAGGTTTAGTATGGAAGAATCCAAGCATGGGAACCAACCCACGATCTCTGGACTCACTCTCTCCAAAGAGATGTCTCCCAAGACTGATTTGGAGAGATCTCGCATGCAAGGGATACCCTATGCTTCGGCAGTAGGCTCTATCATGTATGCGATGCTATGTACCAGACCCGATGTAGCATACTCACTAAGTGTAGTGAGTCGGTATCAAGCAGATCCTGGAGAGAGTCATTGGACAGCAGTGAAGAACATTCTCAAGTACTTACGAAGGACTAAGGAGATGTTCTTGGTGTATGGTAACGGAGAACTCCAGGTGGTGTCCTTTACCGATTCCAGCTTCCAAAGTGATAAGGACGACTCTAAGTCGCATTCGGGTTTTGTCTTTACCCTCAATGGAGGGGCGGTATGTTGGAAGAGTTCCAAACAGGATACCGTTGCAGACTCAACGATGGAGGCTGAATACATCGCTGCCAACGATGCTGCCAAAGAGGCTGTCTGGATCAAGAAGTTCATTAGTGAACTTGGTGTGGATCCATCCATTGAGCATCCAATACCTCTGTATTGCGATAACAATGGAGCTGTGGCTTTGGCCAAGGAACCCAGGTCCCATCAGAAGTCCAGACATATTCTGAGGCGGTATCACCTGATCAGGGAGATAGTTGATCGCCGTGAGATCGAGGTCAGGAGAGTAGATACGAAGAACAACACTGCGGATCCATTCACGAAGGCTATTCCCCAGATACAGTTTGAGAGATTATTCGGGATGCTAGGTATGAGATACTACAGCAGCTGGCCTTAGTGCAAGTGGGAGATTGTTAGTTATGTATATGCCCTAGAGGCCATTGTTGTACATTTGATTTATATTATAATGGATGCTTGGTTATATATAGAGAAGACTTTCTTGCTCGTCATGATAGTATGCTATTTGGTTTCACTTTATCTTAACATGTTGACTTGTATTGGTTTACTGTTTTACTCTCACATGTTGATAAAGCCCTTAGGACTTGTACTCGACTACTGGGACTATGATGAGATCATACTAGTGGGGCCGTGGTAGTCGATGAGTACATCCTATAACTGTTCCTAGTCGAGGGTATATCGAGACAGGGCATCGATACACCAGAGTAGACTAGCGTATACGCATCTTGACCCATATGATGGGCGATGGATGATCCCATATCCATCGGTGTTTGACATCAGAGATGGTGTACGGGTGCTCAGTGGAGACTGGGTACACTGGACGGACTCGCCGAGAACTCCCAGATGGTGATATACCACACGTCAGATGGCAGTTCTCCGGTGACACAGGTACAGGGTAGTCTGAAGACCCGAGATCGTCATAGAGTCTTGTGTGATTCCCACTGTGCTTTGATTTCCACCTTACCACGTCCAAGAGGGCGTGCAAAACGGTGGCTTTTGGGTAAGTCCCGAATCACATGGAGGCAATGAGCGATAGGAGGGGATTCGTCTCTTCCGGTATAGGGAGTTGATGTTGTGCTGTGTTCGATTGGCTATAACTGGAAGTCCCTGGCCAGGGCTGATATAGAGATTTACTGGTAAGTGTTACTAGTAGTTTCTCGACCCGTTATGAGCCATACATCGACACGACTTATCGGTTACTGGGGTCTGACGTTTACCACCCCTAGACTTGATATGCGACATATCAGACGAACAGACCGGACTGTACGGGAGTGTTACTGATCGGATTCACAGGAGAACGCACAGGCTAGCTTGTTGATCTTCTGATCGCTCAATACCTGGGTGGCTGTTACGTTTAGCTGACCGCTTGCAGCTTGTGGGTGTTTGATATGATCATCACCTGCTACCGGCGTATTGACGATTCTTTAGAGTCCTACACAGAGGTTTCTTGGCTCAGGCGAAACAAAGTAGTGGCACATATGTGATATGCGCAGGAACGAGAATAATGCGATATGGGATACCGTATTATATTCTCAGAATATTTAGATATGAACCGGGTCATCGGATCAAGTGTTGATTCGATGAATCGGTACATGATATATTAGTCGGTAATATTCGATATAGCCGGATCGTCGGATCAAGTGTTGATTCGATGATTTAATATATAATAATATATATGATATATTATTATATTAACTAATATATATTATTATTTCATTTTCTCAGTGGATGTTACATTGATATATATGCGATATATGTTAATTGTATTATTTTCTTTTGTTGCAAATATATAATATATATGTGATATATATTATTGTGACATGATATGATTAATTGTTAAACGTGTTTAAGGATGATTAATTGAGGTTAAGGTTTAATTTGGTTTAGTTGCTTCATGCACTTTCTAGAAGGTTTCTTCTTTTGTCATTACAAAGACCTTTTGTGATGACACATTCTAAACCAAACCAAACCCTAACCCTAGTTGTTTCTCTACTCATTTTCATCCAATCATCCTTGACCATGGTTAATAATTCAATCATATGTTTTATTCTATTCATCACAAAAGAAAAGGATTATGATTATCATTATTCTTTATCCATTATCTTCTTCTTCTTCTCTCTTGAAGAAGCTCTCTTGAAAATTCTTAAGTGATGAAATAAAATGAGAAAATGATATTAAAAGAAAGCAAAATCACTACTCTCTCATCCTCATCTCATCTAGCCCATGTGATTAGGGTGTTCTTCTCTTTTGAGTGAGAAAGCTTGAGTCGAAGCGACTTCAAGGTAGATCATCGGAGATTTGGATTACGACAAGCTAGAATGGATCGTTTGAGTCGTGGAGCCTCTCATGAGTCCGGGAGATCGTGGATCGCGGCAAAGGGACTTCTACTCGGAGCTTGTGAAGTGAAGGAGCGGACTAAAAAGGTTGTAATCCCTCACACTTAGATAAAAGTTATCTTATTGCATGTTAAACCCTAATAATCTAGCAAAGATCCCGGCTTTGGGTTGTTCGGCACGTCTAAAATTTAATCCGGGCATGTTTGATGCCTTTAGAACCTTCACAAGAGTGCCTAGGAACCCTACATCGCCCGCATGGCGTTATGCGTCTGGGCTAGGATTCAATTACCTGTCGCACATTCTACGTCATTGTAGAATTGCGCCTTACTGCATTTCCTAGATATAGCTATATACTGTGACTAGCAGCCGTAGGACACTGCACACATTATTGACGGTTCATGTTGCACGAGCACGGATTGCATGCTACACACACACCGTCAATAATTGCCATGTCACACACTACCCCTTATAGCTACCATTGCTTGCCACACTTGACATCTAGTTTATCGGTATACCTATAGTGTATCATACCTTTAGTGATAGGTATATTTTCACTTGTGATACAGCTACAGGTATACCTCCTACATATTTTACCTATACCGGGAGGGATTTCCTACATATGTTACTTATACCCAGGGGGGTATACGACATCAGTTCCTATAGGTAGATACCTATACTTTGCTACACCTGTATGTTAGATACATATTCAGTTGTTGTCGCATATTCACATTTACTGATGTTACTTAGCTGTACCTTATCATGATTACGCATACATCTGGTTCAACTATATACTTTTGTTTACCTGCTCGCATTCAGATATATCTCATATATTTATTCTTGGATTGCGCATTGTTTATCTGGATTTTATATGATGTTTTCGGGTTTTGGGAACCGCGGGAGTTCATGAAATTATGCATACATGAACAACCCGGTTTCCTTGATATGATATTTCGAGCGTCCCCCATGAGTTTTATCGGTGCTGATTCTATGCTCCATACGATGTGTGGTTGCCGTATGAGAGTACATGGTGGGGCCCGGTATGGTTCCCCTCGGCAAGAAGATCGATGGGTTTGCCGATTGAGCCTGGAGGCGGGCGAGTACCTACCGGTGATTGTTTGGACCTGGCAGTTGCCTGGGGGCTACTGGCCAGAGTAGAGAGATGGATACGGGATGACCTGTACTGTCGGGGCCGAGGGCCGACACTGCAGACGGACCCCGTGGGCTGATCCAGACTGACGGAGCCCCATATACGAGGATTTCTGTGCCGATGCTTGGCACATGGCTTCATGATATTTCTTTAACCCCCCTTTTTGTATATATAACAGGGGATTTAGCCGTTGTTATATATACCCTTACACCAATATTGGTGGTATGGGACACTAATATATGTGTATTGCCCCCATCATATTTATTTCTGTATATATATATATATATCTTTAGGATGTTAGATTCTTATTTGAGATTGGACTTGGGATACTAGGTGATTCGTTGGGATTGGACATTGGATATACCTATGTGATTGGTGATTTGTACATTCGGGATATAGGGGATTACTCGATACTGTACATTGAGGAGATGTGAGACTTATTTGATGTGAGTGCCCAATGTGGGGGCCTGGTTTGAGGATTTGGGATTGGAGTATCTTTATGGATTGTGATCCTGCCACGACGTCAGGTTTCCGTGGAAAATGACATATTCCACCCTATGCCTCACCCGTACCTATTTCTTTATGCACAGATTCATATTGTGGCAGTACTTGTTAGCGTACCCTTTTGATAGTTGCATATCTACATTCTCATATCCTGTTTGCATGATTATTGCATACCCCTGTCATGTTAATATTGCTTCGCATATTGATTGTACCCGCTAGTGTACTCTCCTTATTTCAGCATTGCATGACATATTACTATTGTAATCTCATATCTTAGATTCATGCTGTACGTGCATTCCTGCGATTACCTGCATATGTTTTATACTATTCACGAGTTGGCAACTCACCCCCGTTGTGCCACAGGTGTTTCAGGTTTTTCCCCAGAGTAGTCGAGGCAGGCTATTCCTCCATCCAGCTATCCAGCTACCATCTTTTGCTACAGATACCGCATCAGCTCACAGTACCTTTTTGCTTAGGTGGGTTAGATGGATATCTGTATTTCATATTGTATATTCGTTGTATTTGTACTCTCCATCTACTACTGTATTTGTGGACATAGAGACTTGGTGAGGACGTTAGCATGTATTATTGTGGATTTGATGTCTTTTATATATACAGCTTTTTCTCTACTGTCCTTATTCTTCTGTTGTATTCACATTGACTAGTCTTTATAAAAAATGGGGTGTTGCTAAAATTTTAAAGAAAGAAAGTAAGACTTTTAAAGAATTTGGGTTGCGATTTCAATTGTTTCAAACTTATATTATCTTTTCCGTATTTTTCATGGTTTAGATTTCTGGGTTTTGGCTTTCTTTTACTACGTTGCGTCTTTAGGCGTTGCGTAGTATTGGGCCGTCACGGGCCAAATTTTTGGGTCGTGACAAAGTTGGTATCAGAGCGTTAGGTTTTACCTTTCGGAGTGTAGGATGGCCTTAGTATGATGGAGTAGGTAGCTTAAGCAGAGTAACGTAGTGTGTGTATGTCTGCAGCATACCCACAGCGCGGTACCTTGCATTAAGTGACCTAAGTACAATTTGCTTGACATTCCTTCCTTGATGATTCATATCTTTGAGATTCGATTTCCTCATTCTTATCGAATCTCATCTTATATCTATTTATAGCCTTGCCGCCGATGACTATGGGGACTCAGAGCGATGCAGCGAGGGCCGAGGTCAGAGTTAGCTCGGGTGAGACGAGTACTGACCAGGATGGCACTCTAGTTGCACAGGTGCAGACGGAGCAGCCTACGACCTATACTATGGATAGACTTTTGGTAGAGATGCAGGTGTTCCGCCAGACGATGAGTTCGTTAGTTGACGTCGTTCGGGAGCTACGACAGGAGGTTGTCACCCCCGTTACTCAGCTATCCCTTACGATCAGTATGCAGCAGTCCGTCACCTACATAGCACCAGTGGTTGCAGCCCCAGTTGACGAGGCACACATTTCAGAGGCTCAGAGAGTTCCAGGACAGTGGAGGACTCGTACCAGCGTACCAGCCCAGAGACAGAGGTTCGGTCGTCGAGACAGATTTTGTGGCCACTACGGGAATAGCAGAGGCTTGGGACGAGGACAGTCGTTCAGCTCTCATCCCCAGGATGGTCAGCAGTCAGCACGTGGATGTTTTCGATGCGGAAGCCTTCAGCACTTCGTCAGGGATTGTTCCTCGGCACGGCGTCAGGATCGTATTCAGAGAGGCCGTGGACGTGGAAGATTTGCTCAGAGGGCTCAGGCTACCAGAGGAGTTCATCCAGCTGCGAGTAGAGGGCAGACACAGGAGTTTGCTTCTACTCATCGGGACTCGCAGACGTCCAATGTGGAGTTTTCAGGTACCCTTGAGTTATATTTTCTCTTGGTGTATTTGTTTGTTTCTTGCTTGTACCGTGGTTGAGTAGACTAGTCGTAGTGGTGTTAACTTCTGTCAGCGATTCTTTTTTTGTGCGACACGTATTTCAGTTTTGTGCCAATCGGATAGGAGATAGAGATTTCATCCGTCGTTTTGATCCTTCTAGAGATGTTGGGTTTGACGTTCTCCTGGGCACGGATTGGTTAATTACGTGCTAGGCGTCTGTGGACTACCGTGTAGAAGCAAGTTAGGTTTTGTTTTCCCCGGCAAGTTAGTTCTTGTTGTGCAGGTGGATAGTTGGGCCGCCTCTCACAGCTTGAATTCAGCCTTTCTCGCTAGTCGGCTACTGAGGAGATGGCGTGGATTCTTGGCGTTCATTCGTGATACCGGAGCCACCGTGGGATTGTTGGACCGGGTTCTTTTCGTGCGAGAGTTTTCCGACGTTGTTCCAGATGAGCCGGCGAAGCTGAGGGAGCTTAAGGGTCAGCTACAGAGTTGTGGTTTGGGGAGTTTTGTGCGCCTGAGTGTTTCGCTTTTGGAAGCTCCTATTTCTGTTCGTCGAGGAGAAAGACGGCAGTTTGGGGTTGCGTATCGACGGATCGTCAATTGAACCGGCTTACGGTGCGGATAGGTATCCTTCACCTTGCCGTGGCGATTTCTTCGATCAGCTCCAGAGTGCGAGACATTTTCTAAGTGTGCTTGGGATCAGGTCATCATTATTGCGGATTCGGAGTGACGGCATTCCGAAGAATGCCTTGTGCGTGCTACGGGCTTTGTGTGTTTTGTGAGTCGTTGGATTCACTGTCGCCCTAGCAGCACTCGTAGATATGATGAGCCAGATTTCTGCAGGCCGTTCCTCGACCAGTTTTTGTTGTGTTATTTACGACATTCTGGTCTACTTAATGTGTCTTGAGGGACAGGAGTAGCACTTGAGGATTTGTTATGCAGATACTGGGAGAGCACCAGCAGTTGCTAAATTCTCGGAGTGTTTCTTCAGGCTTGTTTTGTGTTGACTCCTAGGTCTTGTAGTCACGGGAGACGGTTTCGTATGGTTCCGAGGGAGATTGTGACCGTACGGCTTAAGTCCAGACTTGTGTGCCGGACGGAGATCCGCAGATTGTTGGGCTTAGCAGGTTTTACCGCCGTTTCAGGCAGGATTGCTAGAGTGGTGCTGCACCAGTGACTGAATGGACCAGAAGGAGGTTTCTTTTCTGTGGACTGAGGCATGTGTACGGAGTTTTCTGGTAGTTGAAGATTCAGTTAACAACTGCATCAGTCTTTCTTTGCTTTTGGTTCGGGCGACTTTGTTGTTTAACTGTAATGTTTCTTGAGTAGGCTCGAGGGTGTACTGAGGTGACACTATAGAGATATCGCTTTTGCTTTCCCTACACTTGGGGAAAGTACGAGGAGGATATTCCACTCATGATCTGGAGATGGCCGCGGTGGTTTTGCGTTGGAGATTTGGAGACACTACTTGCTTGGGAGTCGTGTCAGATTTTCCACGAACCACTAGAGCTTAATGTACATCTTCCTGCAGCGGATTTGGATTGTTGTGTTAGTCTTCTGCAGATTTGCAGTTTTTGTGTGATCGTTGAGTATAGCTTAGTTCGTCTCTACGGAGGGGACAGCTTGCTCATGTCCGCGCCCGACCACTTTCCTTAAATCGTTTTCGCGAGACACTGCCCGTCGAAGCTCGTACGTCAGAGATACTTAAGCATATTCGGCTGGGTAATGATTCGGAGACCTTGATTGTGACAATGATGTGCTAAGTTAGGGACACGTTTGTGTACTTGCCATTATCAGGTAGAGACGTGTACTCCTAGGACATGCACATCTGTCAACTCCCTCTATGCATTCAAGCTCCACCAGCTTTGGCGTGACTTGTGAGATAGTTACAAGTGGACAGGAATGTAAGGAGAAGTTTCAAGTTTCGTTTCAAGTGTCTGTCTTGTTGTGTGCTTTGGGTCGAGCATCTGAGGCCGGCTGGAGAATTGCAATCTTTTTACCGTTCAGAAGCAGGAATGGGAGCAGATCTCCACGAATTTCGTTATGGTTTCCACCTAATTTTGGTTAGGGTGTGACTCCATTCGGATTCTTGTCATCCGGTTTTACTCAGTTTGCTCAGTTGTTTTGTTTAAGTTGTGCGTTTGTTGTTTTGTTTGGTCGTCAGCAGCTTGGGATCGTCACTCGCCATCGTTCGGGTTCTCCTTCGATAGCTATTATCAGGAGACACTCCAATTGGCCACCCTTAGGCTTAGGGGTTAGGTCGTGTCGACCACCAGCCTGTTGTTTTTCTGACTCTGCGTAAGTAGGGCTTTGGACCCCAGCTATGTCTAGAGAATTCGGAGTTAGTCCAGTTGTGTTCAGGTCAGAATGAGAACTGTCCATTGCAAACAGATGTCTTATGCGACTGTGCTGGTCGCAGGCTTGAGTGCGCAGTGGCAAATAATGGATTCCTATGGACTTTCCGATGAATGACGTGTTGGATTCTGGGAAGCTTATCCCAGGGTTTAGGTCCTTCTGAGATTCTATTAGCGAGTTAGTTTCGTTGCCTTTAAATTGGCACTTCCGCCCAGATTATTGGATTTTCACCCCGTATTCCTTGTGATGATACTTTACAATTACCTTCTTGACCTTTCTCACATGTTTTGGCACCAGACAATTTAGCTGGACGCGATCTTTCGTTCGTCCGCAGCCATGTGTGTTAATGGCTCGACAGGTGGAGAAACGTCGGTCAAAGGTCTTGCCATCTGTGAAGGGTTTTCTTGGACGTAGTCGTATAGTGAGGTAGTCACTTGGGAGGCTGCGAGCGAGATTTGAGGATTTTAATCTTCTTTTGAAGGTACAGGTAACAGTATAAGTTTTAAATTCGGGGACGAATTTCTTTTAAGGGGGGAGATTGTAACACCTTAGAATGTGTTTTGTAGCTAAGTATATTTTAATATATAGTTTTTAATAAAAAGTTTACCAAATTGGTTTTTAAATATTTTATCTTATTTAATGAGTATTTTATTAGAATTTTGCTAGGCACACACACACTTGTGCATGTTAACTAAGGTTGTTTTTGGAGTTAAGCCATGATTAGCAACCATGGCTAACCAACCATTTTTCCTAACCTAGTTCTAATTCTTGTTTAAGTGTCATGATAGTTTTAAAAGGGTTTTAACTTTGAATTTTTGTGTTTTGGTGCATGGTTGACTTTGAGAGAGGGAGAGAGAGAGAGAGAGCATGGGGCATCATGGCCTTTGCCATGCCTCATTTAATGAGGAAAGAGAGAGTGAGAAGGAGTCTTTGGGTGTGCTCTCATTTCTCCACCTCATTTTTCATCTCTCATTCCCTCACTCTCTCAAACACACACACACTCACAGCTAGAGAGAGAGAGCAGCAGAAGCAGCAGCTGCCCCAGCAACAGCTTCATCTTCACACACACACACTCACACCTTGTGAGAGAGAAGCAGCAGCAGAAGCAGGATCAGCAGGAGCAGGAGCAGCAGCTGCAGGCATACTCATCATCATCATCATCCTTCATCATCTTCAGCAACAACATCAACTACAACAACAGAGACAACAGCAATCACCATCATCATCATCAGCACTAGCAGAAGCAGCAGCAAGTAGCAACAGCAAGCAGCAGCAGTGGCAAGGGCAGCAGCAGCAGGAGCTTCAGCAGTTGTAGCAAGCTCTCACCTCCTCCACACACTTCTTCTTCTGTTTCTTAGGGTGCTACAGGGTATACTTTCTGAACCCAATTCCTGGTTTTGGTTAGTTGTGCATCGATTGCTTCGATTAGTGTTAAAATAGCAAATTTAGTGCTAGTTTTGGTGAATTGTGAGTTGTGATGGCAAATTGATGATTGTGTTAGCTACTTTAGTGTATTTAAGTGTTATTAGGGTCACTTCACTGAGAAATAACCCAGATTACACCAAAATACCATAAGGTTTCTATTTTGTGCAATTGGTGTTTTTAAAGCGATATTAGTGACTTTTGTGATCTGCTTTAGACCCGATGCCTTCAGGTCAAAATTGGGGAAACTGGGACATGATACCTAGGTCTAGGATACACCACCAGAAGACGACCCCCAAACTCCTAACTCTGGCCGCCAATTTCCTAGTTTTGGCCGCAATTTGCGGCCCAGTGGGGAGCATGGGTGTTGGGGTTTTGAGTATGGTTCTCTGCAGTGTTTTCTAGGTCTTTGGTATGTATAGTTTTGTAAGGTTTGGCCTGTAGGAAAATCTGGGACTATATGTCGCTTTTGTGTTTCGTTGTGTTTGCGCGATACGCGCGATACGTGAGTGGGTTCTGTGATCCAGCGTATCGCCGCGTGTCGCGATGGGTTTTAGACGCGTACACACACGTTTCAGCGTATCGTGCACACGCGCGTTTGGTTCGCGACGCGAGTTTCTCGTTTCGATTCGATATCGCGTTTCGCGAGATATTTGGCTTATATGTGATTTCCTTATCTTATTGCAGATTTGCAGGCAGGGACTACGGACACGGCTACAGGGGGAGCAGGTGACAGGATTCACCCAGCGTGGAGTTCAGGTGAGTAGATATAACATCTACAGGGGAATCGCCCGCATGGCGTTATGCGTCTGGGCTAGGATTCAATTACCTGTCGCACATTCTACGTCATTGTAGAATTGCGCCTTACTGCATTTCCTAGATATAGCTATATACTGTGACTAGCAGCCGTAGGACACTGCACACATTATTGACGGTTCATGTTGCACGAGCACGGATTGCATGCTACACACACACCGTCAATAATTGCCATGTCACACACTACCCCTTATAGCTACCATTGCTTGCCACACTTGACATCTAGTTTATCGGTATACCTATAGTGTATCATACCTTTAGTGATAGGTATATTTTCACTTGTGATACAGTTACAGGTATACCTCCTACATATTTTACCTATACCGGGAGGGATTTCCTACATATGTTACTTATACCCAGGGGGTATACGACATCAGTTCCTATAGGTAGATACCTATACTTTGCTACACCTGTATGTTAGATACATATTCAGTTGTTGTCGCATATTCACATTTATTGATGTTACTTAGCTGTACCTTATCATGATTACGCATACATCTGGTTCAGCTATATACTTGTGTTTACCTGCTCGCATTCAGATATATCTCATATATTTATTCTTGGATTGCGCATTGTTTATCTGGATTTTATATGATGTTTTCGGGTTTTGGGAACCGCGGGAGTTCATGAAATTATGCATACATGAACAACCCGGTTTCCTTGATATGATATTTCGAGCGTCCCCCATAAGTTTTATAGGTGCTGATTCTATGCTCCATACGATGTGTGGTTGCCGTATGAGAGTACATGGTGGGGCCCGGTATGGTTCCCCTCGGCAAGAAGATCGATGGGTTTGCCGATTGAGCCTGGAGGCGGGCGAGTACCTACCGGTGATTGTTTGGACCTGGCAGTTGCCTGGGGGCTACTGGCCAGAGTAGAGAGATGGATACGGGATGACCTGTACTGTCGGGGCCGAGGGCCGACACTGCAGACAGACCCCGTGGGCTGATCCAGACTGACGGAGCCCCATATACGAGGATTTCTGTGCCGATGCTTGGCACATGGCTTCATGATATTTCTTTAACCCCCTTTTTGTATATATAACAGGGGATTTAGCCGTTGTTATATATACCCTTACACCAATATTAGTGGTATGGGACACTAATATATGTGTATTGCCCCCATCATATTTATTTCTGTATATATATATATATCTTTAGGATGTTAGATTCTTATTTGAGATTGGACTTGGGATACTAGGTGATTCATTGGGATTGGACATTGGATATACCTATGTGATTGGTGATTTGTACATTCGGGATATAGGGGATTACTCGATACTGTACATTGAGGAGATGTGAGACTTATTTGATGTGAGTGCCCAATGTGGGGGCCTGGTTTGAGGATTTGGGATTGGAGTATCTTTATGGATTGTGATCCTGCCACGACGTCAGGTTTCCGTGGAAAATGACATATTCCACCCTATGCCTCACCCGTACCTATTTCTTTATGCACAGATTCATATAGTGGCAGTACTTGTTAGCGTACCCTTATGATACTTGCATATCTACATTCTCATATCCTGTTTTCATGATTATTGCATACCCCTGTCATGTTACTATTGCTTCGCATATTGATTGTACCCGCTAGTGTACTCTCCTTATTTCAGCATTGCATGACATATTACTATTGTAATCGCATATCTTAGATTCATGCTGTACGTGCATTCCTGCGATTACCTGCATATGTTTTATACTATTCACGAGTTGGAAACTCACCCCCGTTGTGCCACAGGTGTTTCAGGTTTTTCCCCAGAGTAGTCGAGGCAGGCTATTCCTCCATCCAGCTATCCAGCTACCATCTTTTGCTACAGATACCGCATCAGCTCACAGTACCTTTTTGCTTAGGTGGGTTAGATGGATATCTGTATTTCATATTGTATATTCGTTGTATTTGTACTCTCCATCTACTACTGTATTTGTGGACATAGAGACTTGGTGAGGACGTTAGCATGTATTATTGTGGATTTGATGTCTTTTATATATACAGCTTTTTCTCTACTGTCCTTATTCTTCTGTTGTATTCACATTGACTAGTCTTTATAAAAAATGGGGTGTTGCTAAAATTTTAAAGAAAGAAAGTAAGACTTTTAAAGAATTTGGGTTGCGATTTCAATTGTTTCAAACTTATATTATCTTTTCCGTATTTTTCATGGTTTAGATTTCTGGGTTTTGGCTTTCTTTTACTACGTTGCGTCTTTAGGCGTTGCGTAGTATTAGGGCCGTCACGGGCCAAATTTTTGGATCGTGACAGGTCTGCTAAACGTAACGGCCACCCGGGTATTGAGCGATCAGAAGATCGACGAGCAAGCCCGCTCACACTCCTGTGAATCCAACCAGTAACACTTACCGTACAGTCCGGTATGTTCGTCTGATATGTCGCATATCTCGCCTAGGGGTGGTAAACGTCAGACCCCAGTAGCTTGATAAGTCATGCCGACGTAGGGTCCATAACATTCGTGAGACTACTGATAACTCTTACCAGTATATCACTGCAACCCTGGCCAGGGATTTCCTGTTATGGTCAGTCGAGCATAGCGCAACATCAACCCCCAATACCGGGAGAGACGAATCCCCTCCTATCGCTCATTGCCTCCATGTGAATCGGGACTGTACCCAAAAACCACATGTTTGCACGACTCAGAAGAGCCATGGTAGGGTGGAAATCAATGCACAGTGGGAGACACACAAGACTCTATGACGATCTCGGGTCAACAGACTAAGCTGTACCAGTGTCACCAGAGAACTGCCATCTGACGTGAGGTATAATACCATCTGGGAGTTCTCGGCGAGTCCGTTCAGTATACCCAGTCTCCACTGAGCACCCGCATACCATCTCTGATGTCAAACACCAATGGATATGGGATCATCCATCGCCCATCACATGGGTCGAGAAGATATACGCTAGTCTACTCTGGAATATTGATGCCCCGTCTCGATATTCCCACGACTAGGAACATTGAAGGATGTACTCATGGACTATCCAGGCCCCACTAGTATGATCTGCATCATAGTCCTGGAAGTCGAGTACACATCCTAAGGGCTTTATCAACATGTAACAGAGAGACTGAAAGTCTACATGTTAAGATAAAGAGCAACCAGATAGCGTACTATCATGTCGAGCAAGAAAGTCCTACCTATATATGTCCCAGCATCCACTACTATATAAATCCAATGTACAGTAATGGCCTCTAGGGCATACATATAACTAACACTAAGACAGGTATTAC
Source organism: Agapanthus africanus (assembly GCA_030015575.1). Taxonomy (NCBI): domain Eukaryota; kingdom Viridiplantae; phylum Streptophyta; class Magnoliopsida; order Asparagales; family Amaryllidaceae; genus Agapanthus; species Agapanthus africanus. Next base: position 270,694,445 of record JASDDO010000031.1, on the reverse strand, counting down.
TCGATTCGGGAGATGGCTTTCTCCGTGAACTTGAGATTTAGAGAGATATAGAAAGAAACATCTAGGCGGATCCACTCACTGAGGCTATTTCTCGAACACAATAGTTTTACAAACGGGCTTTGTGAAACTGATTAGTAGAGGAGTTGGATGTTCGGTTTCACACGGGCTGTGAGTAGTCGACATCGCAATAATTAGCCTTAAGTGCAAGTGGGAGATTGTTGGTGATAGTGCCCTCAGAGTCAATTATTGGATCGTAGGTACGTGATTGCAATGATTGCGGAGGACCTATACCGGTAGGACAGTCTTACTCGAGATGATAGTATGCTATCTGGTTTGCCTTTATCAGTCGTGTACATGTTCAGGTGACTGATTACATGTTACACTTTGATAGAGCCCTTAGGATCTTGCTTTACTACCAACTGTATGATGGCGATCATATACGTGAGAGTTGGGTGGTTTATACGCATATCCTTAATTGTGGTCCCTAGTCGTGGGAGTTTCGAGACAGGGCATTGATACTCCGGAGTAGACTAGTGTATACAGTCGAGACCCTGACGAGGGGCGGTGCCCGGTCTCACAAGCCACTGGTGTCAGTTGGATCACCTAAGATGTATACAGGTGCTCATTGGGTTATGAGTACACCGGACAGGACTCGCCGGGAATCTGCTAGTTGGTATTATACATATCGTCAGATAGCAGTTCCCTGGTGACATGTGTACAGGTTAGTTCATCGACCTGAGGTCGTCATTTGTCTCGTGTGAGTTCCCACTGTGCTTTGATTTCTACCCTACCACGGCTCAAAGGAGTCGTGCAAACAGGTAGTTTTTGGGTACAGTCCCGAGCCATATGGAAGCACGTGAGCGGATCGGCAGGGGATTCGTCTCTCCCGGTATTGGGGGCGAGATCGTGCTGTGTCTAGGAGAGCCATTACACAAAGCCCACGGCCGTGGCAGGAGATTTACTGGTAGGTACTCCAGTAGTATCTCAGGGTGTTATTGGGCTACACTCCGACATGACTTATATACTGCTATTGGGGGTCTGACGTTACTAGCCCCCTAGGCAGATATGCGATACTCATAGACGAACGGACCGGACTGTATATACATTGTCACTGTTAGGCTCAGTAGGGTTTTCGGGTGAGTTCGCTCATCGGCCTCCCTTGAGGTCAGTCCATGGGCAGCCGTTACGCATAGCTAGTGCCGCTGACGGTTTGTGGTTAAACCCACTGCCAGGGTACTGACGAGTCATTAGAGTCCCCCACAGACAGTTTCCCAAGTTCGGGCGAAACGTTGTAGAGGCCGTATGGTTTTATGGCAGGGTTCGGAAAATGGACGTGCGTTTACACACGTGTCAGATTTCGGGCAGATGATACTGGTCGGCTTTGGTTTAAGCCGGATCCGAGTATTATATTGAGTAGATATAATATCTTTGTCTCAGTTGCATTTGTATTCGGTCGTAATACAAATGCGAGTATATTTATACAGTTACGGGGTTATCCTGAAAGTCGTTTCAGGATCACTTTTGGAAGTTGCCAGTTTCCAGTTTTCTATCAGCTGTCTTTTAACATTCGGTTAAAGACGGATTTATCTTTTCTTGAGATGAGTGTGGAAGTTTCTAGAAGCATCTAGATGAGGTGACTAGGTTGAATGGTGTTGTGTTTTCATTGGTTGCTTTTGGTGTGTTCACACTTTGTGTTCACACTAGAGATATTTGTTTGTGTTCACACATGATATTTTCTTATGGTCACCCCCCTCTCCTACACTCACCCTCCTCCTCCCTATATATGGCTGGCCCCCTCTTCTCTCTCTCTCACTTGAAAAAAATGGTTGTAAAAGATTATGATAGAATTTGGGGTGTATGGAATTTCACAGCTCATATCATTCCATCACCCGATTCCCATGGCAATTTCATTAACCGATCGTCCACGGATTTGGACGAAGTGAGACAAAGTCATCTACTCATTCTCTACATCAATCTTGGTCGTCTCTTTTAGCAAACTTGACGACCGAGTTGCCTCGAGTCAGAGGCGGGAGCCCGTTTAAAGAATCGTTGACGTGGTGCCACCTGGACGAGGAGATCGAAGATCGACGAGATCGGAGCAGCCGCAACGCAGCGTGGGATGATGGTTAAAGAACGAAGGACTCGGATCGTTCGGTATAACCTTTCTACTCTCTTTTCAGTTTGTTAGTTTAGCAATAATGGCAGATCCGGGTGAAAGTATACGATAGCGCCAGTTAAAAAGTTTTTGTTCCGCATTTGGCGTCTGTAGACGGCCGGGGCGCTACCGTAGACTTACACCCCGGGGCAAGAAGACTCGTATATGTTGGACGGTGAGCCTGGCAGGGGAGGACTACCTACCGGTGATAGTATTTGGACTCGGCGGTTATCCGGAGGATACTGACCGGAGTAGTGAGATGGATATGAGGGCCGACCAGGGTGTGCGGCTCCTGAGGGCCGATCTGAGGATACGGCGCCTGAGATATATGAGGATTTACGTGCCGATGATGGGCACGGTTTTCATGATGTTTTCGAGTGTCGATGCTAGGCACTCAGGTTCTTTGATTTTGATGTGTCGTGAGGGACACCGTTGATATATATCCTCATACATTCTTGCACACTCTTTTATGATGTTTACGTGCATACAGACATTGATTTTTGGTGGACGAGATCCACATGCATACATACCTTGATTATGGTTAGACGAGATCCATATTCATGCATTGATTAATACTGTTGGATATTATCCGCATGCATATAGGTATTGACTACCTTGTTGGCACATATACAGACCCAGTCACCCTAGATATCATAGTATTACCTTTATGATATAGTTGACCTACGAGTCGTTATTTATTCGATTTCTATCTGTTGATATTTTTCTACTCACGAGTTGGCAAATCACCCCCATTGTGCCATAGTCATTGCAGGTTGACCGCTTGGATCAGTAGCGGCTTCGCTGGCACACAGTCGCATTCGGGTGTTTTGCATTGGTAGGTGGGACATTTGTATCATACCCACTCTTGTATATTATTTTCATTATTGTATCTAGAATCTCCATCAACCATACATGTATTTATTTTAGACTTAGAAACTAAAGTTGTTTTTCATTCGACCTTAAAGTCGCACGTTGTATTATTATGGATTTCATGTTGTTTTAGGGTTTCCTTTTCAGTTTTGATCCTCGCCCTTCGGCGTTGTATATTATATTGCTTGCGTGGTTGTGACCGTCGATTGACGAAGAGCTAGCTCCCACTTGGGGATGCCTTTTATCATTATGCCTATATTATTCTTTTTGTACCCCGTTTGGGGCCAGTATTAAGGAAACTCTGCCGAAATTTTTAGAAAAGACATTGAGGATTTTAAAAATGCATATTCGGCTTACTTATTTAAAAACCTTGTTTTTAAACATGTTTTCTACACTTCTTTAAAACTAGTTTTCCTTATTTACTCCTTAAAATGGTTTTAGATTTCTGGGTTTTTGGCTTACTTGGATTAGATGAGGTCCTATAGACTGCATATGATTCAAGGGCCAGTCACGTGCTCTTTCAGGTCGTGACAAAGTTGGTATCAGAGTGCTAGGTTAACCTTGGTTCAAATCTAAGTTTGACTATGTGGAGCCTAGAGCGTTTATATATATACTGTAAGTCGATGTAGTACACCCCAGTACTTATGGGGAGGCGGAAATTACAAAAACTTATCAAGTTTAAACAACAAACATCGACTAACCGCAAGAATCGAAGCTAAACCCTAAAAACCGTATTCTTATGAGTTTCTTTACATAAGAGATTAGGGATTATACCTAATGAACCGGTCCTTCTTCTTTATGTCCTCCTTGGTTCTCCTCGGCCTTCTCTAGGTAGTAGACGATCCACCCGAGAGCGAAACTCCAAGCTAAACCTCTAACTTGAGGTAACTAACCAACTTTGATTGCTAATCAAAGATGATAGAATGATAAAGAGTGAAGGTTATGGATTGTTTAGTCTAACTAAACCTTTGATCTCAACACATGAGGATTAAGGATTAGTATCTTGAAGATGAGAGCTTGAGGAGAGAGAATGTGTAATATGATAATGAGAGAAGAGAGAGAGTGTATCATAATATTATGAAGCATTCTTTTTATCAAATAATGAATAAAGGAAATGAATAAGCATGCTTCACAAAATATCTTGTGATGATTCATTAACATGAGTCATTAAGCAATAAATGAGCATTAATGAAGTGAATGAATCACCACTATGACTCACTCTCTTTCCAAAACAAACCTCCTTAGTCACATCTTCTAGAAGCTTCTCGAGTAATTACGAGAACGCCCCTCCGATCCGTAAAAATACGGAAAAACTTTAGACTGTATAAATCCAATAACCGGATACCAGTAACTGGCTTAAACCAAAGCCGACTGGTAAAATCTGTCCGAAAGTCGTACGCGCGTAAACGCACGTATGCGTCCGAACCCTTTGTCGCAAAACCATGCAACCTCTATATCGTTTCGCCTGGAGTAGGAAACTCTCTGTGTGGGACTCTAGAGACTCGACTACTACGCTGGCAGTGGGTTTAACCACAGACCGCAAGCGGCACTAGCTGTACGTAACGGTCCCCAGGTAGTTGTCGATAAGAAGGCCGATGAGTAAACCCATCCGAACTCCTACTGAGTCTGATGTGACAATCTCCATACAGTCCGGTCCGTTCGTCCATGACTATCGCATATCGGGCCTAGGGGGGCGGCAAGCGTCAGTCCCCTAATAGCGGTATAAGTCGTGTCGGAGTGAAGCCCATTACACCCTGAGAAACTGCTGGAACCTACCAGCAAATCTCGCTTGCCCTGGCCAGGGACTTTGCGTAATGGCTCTCTGACACAGCACGATATCTACTCCCAATACCGGGAGGGACGAATCCTGTCTAACCGCCACTGCCTCCAAGTGCTCGGGACTGCACCCAACCGCTACCTGTTTGCACGACTCCTTTGAGCCGTGGTAGGGTAGCAATCTAAGAACAGTGGGACACACTCGAGGCGAAGTAGCAGTGTCAAGTCTGCGGACTACGCTGTACTCATGTCACCTGGGAACTGTTTACTGACGACTGGTATCAAACCAACCAACAGTTCCCTGTGAGTCATGTCCGGTGTACCCGTAACCTAACGAGCACCTGTATACTATCTCCAGTACGACGTACTGACGGCTGTGGGACAGACCATCTCCCCAACTGGGATGAGAAGCGTACACACTAGTCTACTCCGGAGTATCGATGCTCTGTCTCGATAATCCAACGACCAGGGACCTGAATAAGGATGTGCTTGTAGACTACCCAGCCCCCACTAGTGTGACTGCCATCACAACGCTGGTAGCCAAGCAAGATCCTAAGAGCTCTATCAATACGTATACTCACATATTAAGATAGAAAAACCAAGTAGCATACTACCATGTTTAGCAAGACTGTTATATACATGTGAATATCCCAAGCTTCCATTAAGTAATATACAAGCTAGTATGATACAGTAATGGCCTTCTAGGGCATAAACACTAACAATCTCCCACTTGCACTAGGGCCATGTACTGGCATATCGCAGACCAATGATCTCGAGTAGCCTCTCGAACTGAATCTGAGGAAGGGCCTTCGTGAATGGATCAGCAATGTTCTCTTCTGAAGCAACTCTCCGAACCTCGATCTCCTGACGATCAATGATCTCCCTGATCAGGTGATACCGCCTCAAGATGTGTCTGGACTTCTGATGGGACCTTGGTTCCTTCGCTAAAGCTATAGCTCCGTTGTTGTCGCAATACAGAGGTATTGGATCAACTATGGTAGGAACCACCTGAAGTTCTGTTAGGAACTTCTTCATCCAGACTGCTTCTTTTGCGGCATCGCAAGCAGCTATATACTCCGCTTCCATCGTCGAGTCAGCAACGGTGTCCTGCTTGGAGCTCTTCCAGCACACCGCCCCTCCATTGAGGGTAAAGACATAACCCGACATGGACTTGGAATCGTCCTTATCACTCTGGAAGCCGGAATCAGCAAAGGCCTCCAACCTGAGGTCTTTTCCGCCGTAAACCAAGAACATCTCCTTAGTCCTCCTCAGGTACTTGAGAATGTTCTTTACTGCTATCCAGTGTTTCTCCCCTGGGTCTGACTGATACCGGCTTACCACGCTCAGTGCGTAAGCTACATCTGGTCTGGTACACAACATCGCATACATTATAGAGCCTACCGCAGAAGCGTAGGGTATAATAGACATGCGTTCCCTTTCCAAATCAGTCTTGGGAGACATCTCTTTGGAGAGGGTGATTCCGTGACAAGCCGGTAGATTACCGCGCTTTGAATCTTCCATACTGAATCTCTTCAGTACAGTGTCGATATACCTGGACTGCGAAAGTCCCAACATCCTCTTGGATCTATCACGATAGATCCGGATCCCCAGAATGTAAGAGGCATCACCCAGGTCTTTCATGGAGAACCTGTGTGACAAGAATCCTTTGACAGATTGTAGCATAGGAATGTCATTTCCTATCAATAGAATGTCATCCACGTACAAGACGAGGAATACGACACTTCTGGCCACAACTTTACTATATATGCACGGTTCATCTGGATTTTTGATAAAGTCATATTCTTTGACTGTCTCATCAAAACAGATGTTCCAACTCCGCGATGCCTGCTTTAGTCCATAAATGGACTTAAGCAGCTTGCATACTTTCCCGCTGCTCCCACTCTGATTGAAACCCTCTGGCTGATCCATATAGACGCTCTCTTCTAAATTTCCATTCAAAAAAGCCGTCTTTACGTCCATCTGCCAGATTTCATAATCATGGAAGGCAGCAATAGCAAGAAGGACCCGAATGGATTTGAGCATAGCCACTGGAGAAAAGGTTTCATCATAGTCCAAACCAGGTCTTTGACGAAAGCCCTTTGCAACAAGTCTAGCCTTATAGGTTTCCACCTGTCCATCTACACCAATCTTTTTCTTGAAGATCCATTTGCATCCTATGGGTTTTACCCCATCTGGAGCAAAGTCCAAAGTCCATACTTTGTTGGTGTACATGGACTCCATTTCGGTCCGCATTGCATCTAGCCATCGTACCGAGTCGCCGCTCTGGATGGCCTGCCTGAAGTCAGTAGGTTCATCATCATCTATGATGCAATCCTCTCTATCCCCATCTATGAGAAAACCGTAGTATCTCTTAGGCGGACGAGACGGCCTACTACTCCTGCGGAGGGGTGCGGGAATGTTCTGTTCTTCTTGAACCTCTGGTTCTACCAAACTTTCAGTAGCAGTTTGTGGTTCTGGAATTTCTTCCAGTTCTATTTCGCTCCCACTCTTCTGATTTTCCAAAAATTCAGTTTCTAAGAAGCGGGCATGACGAGAAACAAAAACCTTTTGTTCCTCTGCGTAATAGAAATAATATCCCATAGAGTTCTTTGGATATCCCACAAACTTACACTCTACTGAGCGTGCCTCGAGCTTGTCCACATGCTGCTTTTTAACAAAAGCTGGACATCCCCATGTTTTCAGGTACTGAAGACAGGGTTTCTTCCCACTCCATATCTGATATGGTGTGGTAGGCACAGTCTTGGTTGGAACTTTGTTCAAAAGATATGCCGCCGATTCTAGCGCATAACCCCAGAAAGATCGCGGTAACTCAGCATTACTCATCATGGATCGTACCATATCCAATAGGGTTCGATTCCGTCTCTCCGATACACCGTTATGCTGTGGAGTGTATGGAGGAGTAAGCTGAGAGAGAATTCCTTTCTCTTTTAGGTAACCTAGGAACTCGGCACTCAAGTATTCACCACCTCGATCAGATCTAAGTGTCTTAATACTTTTGCCGGTTTGGTTTTCTACTTCACTCTTGTATTCCTTGAATTTCTCAAAGGCCTCGGATTTATGCTTCATTAAGAAAACATGTCCATACCTAGAGAAATCATCTGTAAAAGTAATGAAGTAGGAATAACCACCTCTTGCATGTGTAGACATTGGACCACATACATCACTGTGTATGAGTCCTAAGAGCTCGCTCGCTCTTACTCCTTGTCCAGTAAATGGAGTCTTTGTCATCTTTCCTTTGAGACAAGATTGACAAGTGTCATAGGCTTGATATTCGAACGTGTCCAAATATCCTTCTCTATGCAACTTAGTCAACCTTCTCTCATTGATGTGACCCAGTCTACAATGCCATAAGAAAGCTTTATTTAAATCTGGAGACTTTCTTTTTAGTGTGTTCTGGACATTGAAAATTTGGAGTTGGTTTAACACATATATGCCGTTATTTAAAGTACCGGACCCAATCAAACCATGATTAAGGTGGATGTTGACAACATCTCTTACAAACGTGAAATCATAACCTTTATTTGATAACAAGGAAACTGATATGATATTACACGTTAAGCTGGGTACAAAATAACAGTTATGTAAAACCAAAATGTGTCCACTCGTCAATCCTAGGTGATAATCCCCGACGGACGCAGCTCCCACGCTAGCTCCGTTAGCAACCCTGAGGATCATATCACCTTCCTTCAGCACTCTACGGTTTCTCAGTGCCTGCAATGAATTGCAAATATGAGATCCTGACCCGGTATCCAATACCCAGGAAGTAGAGTTGATCGACAGACAATTCTCAATTACAAACACACCTGAAGTCGAAGCCACAGCTTGCTTCGGTTCCTGGTTCTTGGCGTTCCACGCCTTGCAATCCTTCTTCCAGTGCCCTTTCCTGTGACAATGGAAGCACTCATCCAGACCAACTACCGGTGCTGTAAACTTTTTCTTTCCCTTCTTTCCCACCTTACTAACACCTCCTCTAGGTCTGGGTGCGGCCTTCTTCTTCCTTCCTTTGGCCCTAGCCTTGGACCCGGAAGAAGATGAACCGCCAACAAACATAGCGGGTGTTTCCCTTGCCTTCTGCAAGGTGCCCTCTGCACTCCTTAACATGTTCAGGAGTTCCGCAAGTTCAACTTCTTTTCCTTGAAGATTGAAGTTGAGGATAAACTGGGCGTAGGTGGGAGGAAGGGACTGGAGAACAAGGTCTGTATAGAGCTCATTATCCAAAGTCGTCCCAAGGTCCGCGAGCTCTTCAATATAGCCGATCATCTGTAGGACATGTTCACCTACCGATGACCCGACAGCCAACCTCGCTCGAAATAATTTCTTAGAGGTCTCGTATCTTGCTATACGAGATTGCTCTCCATAAAGTTCCTTTGTATGGAGAAATATGCCATCTAAGGACATATCCTCGTGCCTCCTCTGATGTTCATTGTTCATCGAGGCAAGCACGATGCACTTGGCTCTCGCGCAATCTAAATCCCAGGTTTTGCGGATTTCCTTATCCGCATTGCTGGATTTGGGACCAAGGACAGCAGGTGCTGTAGCGGTGAGGACGTACCCCAGTTTGTCATAGGTCAAAGCCATCTTGACATTCCGCAGCCAATCTTTATAGTTTGGCCCTGTCAGTATATTTTTCTCTAAAAGTAACTTAAGTCCAGTCATTTTCAGGGTCGCTGCAATTAGGAGAGAGAGAAGAAAACTCTTTAGCATGATGCTCTTGCAAGTTTAGAGTGGTTTTTAGTTTATCTAAACTGGATGGCTCCCACTGTTTCTCGAATCCTTCCTCAAACCATAAAAGAAGAATTAGCCAAGACTATTCTCACCGTACAATACTTGCTTAACCGTTCAGCCAGGCCGGTGTCGATACTTCGAGGGAGGTTTTCCAACGCTTTCGCGAAGTTCCTTAATTAAAGAACCTCTTTTCTCTGGGGGCGTAACCCCGCTGACACTTTTCTGGACACCTACTAGGTTTATAGCATTGATCGTTAAGTGACGAATATCCTGATAAGTAGCATATACTCACAGTAGGATCGGGATCCAAATATCATCGTATGATAATGTTGAAGGAATCCTACCAACATTCATCAAACTCCAAATGGTATGCATCTCTTTGCAAATTTCAGTTTCTTTAGAAATTCCCGATATATGTTTTTGCCCCATGCTCTTATGACCTTGACGAAAGCCAACAAATCATAAGTCACATGTCAAGTTCTGCCCATCATTATCTTGTTAATTTGAACCCACCCGTATATACCCTTGACGAAAGCCAACAAGGTAATGCGACTGTCCCAAACCAACACATCTATCTATGTAACAAATGAATACCCCAGCAGCTACCAAACACTATGTCTTGACGAAAGCCAACAAACATAGCTTGAATACTACTAACTATCCATAAGAAATGACGGAGGGCTACGAATGGTTTTGGCGAAACCGTGAACGTAGTGAACTTGATATAACCGGAGGAACCTGATAGCTTTTAAAAGGAGTGGTTAAATCTCCGCATTAAAAAATATCTGTTTTAAAAATAACCGAGTGGTTTCTTTTAAATTGTTCCAACGATTTAAACTTTGGTTTGTTTTACTTTGCATTATAGATAATGCGTCCCATCATTAACCTATCATTGCAGAAAACAACGAAAATATAACGTCCTCTTATGCCATCCGCATTCGCCACGGGGTCCCGTCATCACCCGTTAGGTTACTTAACTAACGACAGAGCGGGGGCTGGGCTAGCGCGGGTGTAAAACATAAGTGACGTCTAAATAGCTATAGTAAATATAGATATTTTACATTCGTCTGACGCAATGATATTCATTCCAGAACACAGATAAACAATATTGGATTTGCAAGCAATCTGTATTTCTTTTGAGCCTGCAAGAAAAGACAGATTACACAGTTGTGATGAATAGCCGTTTACCCCACCCTCGACCCCTACGGGTACGGCAAACTACCCACCCGGCAGTTTGTGTACCCCACCTTGGGTCAGTCCTAGGAGCAAAAACAGTAAAATGAAATAATACAACGGTGGCTACAACCGCAACCTGGAAGTGCCCCGCGAAAATAATATTACAACAAATTACATTTACAACAAATGAATAAATCAATAAACCATTGTTAACCCCGGCTATACACCACAACAGTCCAATACAGTTTATATGCACAAACAGATATAACCATTTCAGAAATGTGCAACCCCCTGCCAACCGACATACTAGCAGTTGGGGGAGGTTTACGAACACATCAAACAATCACAGATATAATCCAATACGCAAATACTGTATTTTTCGATCGAATAAACAACTTCAAAATTGCTCCAAAATCTGCTCTGTTAAACAGTAACCTGAGCAATAATTAAATATTCCAGAAAACCCTAAATGTCACAGGGGACCCACACAAGAAAGACGAGTCCATGACTCGACCAAAGCGCCGCGGATGCGCGGCAGATCCCACCGATCCGCCGCGCTTCCGCGGCCGAGTTGCCGAGTCATGGGCTCGAATTTCTTGGGTGTTCTCCTGGACTCCTTTGTAGCTCTCTGAACACTCCAAAAAAATTTTAGGACTTGATTTTAAGTTCCACAGAAACTATACAGAATTAGGGTTTTCCGGGTTCGTTTTTTCGTTCGAAATTCGTACAAATTTGCGATTAAGTTATTTAGTGTTTAGCGAGGCTCTGATACCACTGTAAGTCGATGTAGTACACCCCAGTACTTATGGGGAGGCGGAAATTACAAAAACTTATCAAGTTTAAACAACAAACATCGACTAACCGCAAGAATCGAAGCTAAACCCTAAAAACCGTATTCTTATGAGTTTCTTTACATAAGAGATTAGGGATTATACCTAATGAACCGGTCCTTCTTCTTTATGTCCTCCTTGGTTCTCCTCGGCCTTCTCTAGGTAGTAGACGATCCACCCGAGAGCGAAACTCCAAGCTAAACCTCTAACTTGAGGTAACTAACCAACTTTGATTGCTAATCAAAGATGATAGAATGATAAAGAGTGAAGGTTATGGATTGTTTAGTCTAACTAAACCTTTGATCTCAACACATGAGGATTAAGGATTAGTATCTTGAAGATGAGAGCTTGAGGAGAGAGAATGTGTAATATGATAATGAGAGAAGAGAGAGAGTGTATCATAATATTATGAAGCATTCTTTTTATCAAATAATGAATAAAGGAAATGAATAAGCATGCTTCACAAAATATCTTGTGATGATTCATTAACATGAGTCATTAAGCAATAAATGAGCATTAATGAAGTGAATGAATCACCACTATGACTCACTCTCTTTCCAAAACAAACCTCCTTAGTCACATCTTCTAGAAGCTTCTCGAGTAATTACGAGAACGCCCCTCCGATCCGTAAAAATACGGAAAAACTTTAGACTGTATAAATCCAATAACCGGATACCAGTAACTGGCTTAAACCAAAGCCGACTGGTAAAATCTGTCCGAAAGTCGTACGCGCGTAAACGCACGTATGCGTCCGAACCCTTTGTCGCAAAACCATGCAACCTCTATATCGTTTCGCCTGGAGTAGGAAACTCTCTGTGTGGGACTCTAGAGACTCGACTACTACGCTGGCAGTGGGTTTAACCACAGACCGCAAGCGGCACTAGCTGTACGTAACGGTCCCCAGGTAGTTGTCGATAAGAAGGCCGATGAGTAAACCCATCCGAACTCCTACTGAGTCTGATGTGACAATCTCCATACAGTCCGGTCCGTTCGTCCATGACTATCGCATATCGGGCCTAGGGGGGCGGCAAGCGTCAGTCCCCTAATAGCGGTATAAGTCGTGTCGGAGTGAAGCCCATTACACCCTGAGAAACTGCTGGAACCTACCAGCAAATCTCGCTTGCCCTGGCCAGGGACTTTGCGTAATGGCTCTCTGACACAGCACGATATCTACTCCCAATACCGGGAGGGACGAATCCTGTCTAACCGCCACTGCCTCCAAGTGCTCGGGACTGCACCCAACCGCTACCTGTTTGCACGACTCCTTTGAGCCGTGGTAGGGTAGCAATCTAAGAACAGTGGGACACACTCGAGGCGAAGTAGCAGTGTCAAGTCTGCGGACTACGCTGTACTCATGTCACCTGAGAACTGTTTACTGACGACTGGTATCAAACCAACCAACAGTTCCCTGTGAGTCCTGTCCGGTGTACCCGTAACCTAACGAGCACCTGTATACTATCTCCAGTACGACGTACTGACGGCTGTGGGACAGACCATCTCCCCAACTGGGATGAGAAGCGTACACACTAGTCTACTCCGGAGTATCGATGCTCTGTCTCGATAATCCAACGACCAGGGACCTGAATAAGGATGTGCTTGTAGACTACCCAGCCCCCACTAGTGTGACTGCCATCACAACGCTGGTAGCCAAGCAAGATCCTAAGAGCTCTATCAATACGTATACTCACATATTAAGATAGAAAAACCAAGTAGCATACTACCATGTTTAGCAAGACTGTTATATACATGTGAATATCCCAAGCTTCCATTAAGTAATATACAAGCTAGTATGATACAGTAATGGCCTTCTAGGGCATAAACACTAACATATACGGAACTTAGGCTTGACCTTACGGAACATATACTTAGTCGAGGGGTATTATACCCGAACTTTCGTCGCGTAGGATGACCCTTGGTTGATGGAGTAGGTAGCTTGAGTAGAGTGACGTACCGTACGTATGTTCCGCGGCATACTTACGATACGCTACTCCGCTTAAGAAACCTTAGGATGTACATTTCCTTGAACAGTATTATATTCATTCCTATGATCTATCCTCATCGATATTGGTTATGATTTTGCTGCCACGATTACACGGGCAGAGAGAGCTACGGCTAGAGTTGCGTCAGCATGAGCTCGTCACGGATGAGGACTGACAAAGGCGTGATTCCAGAGACATATGATTGCATATGGAGGCGTCGTCTTATTGTGTTTTCGCGCCATGAGCGTTTGACGGATCGCCTTTACGAGATTTCCCGGATGTGCTGATCGGCACCAAGGGACCAGACTACTGCTAGAGGCCGGCCATAATGTGATGACCATTGATGTATCGCTTATTCATGATGATTGAGGCGCTGTTTAGCATATAGACGAATGAGCCAGTTGTTGCTGCAAATGACGAGATATTGCCCAGATGTTGGAGCTACTGCAGCATGAGTATATACTTAGAGATATGATGGAAGGTCGCTAGTCACCCGAGGATGGATGACTAGGACATGTGGTTCGTTCGCTTACCCCGATGCAAGGTCATCAGATAGATTGATTTCAGCTAGAGACGACTTCACGTAGATTCGTTGAGAGTCGATAGAGATGATCAAATGTCAGGAACTCATTTCCAAGTTTAAAGTATTCGGAAGACAATGCAAGTAATGCTATGGACCCTCTAGAAGAATGAAACCCTAACTTGACGTAATGACCATGGAACGCCTTCGAACCTTAGGGTTTACGGCAGTTTAGCGGTGCCATTTGTGAGGCTTGGGTTTGCCCTTCTACGGTTGGTCCATATTGTGGTATGTACTGGAATACAATTAAACTGTACTCAAGATGTTGATCTCTTGGGGGATTATGAGGTTCTGACAAATCGATCGGATGGTTCGACATCTTTCGGATATCATGTGATGGGACACATTGCTTGGGAGACTCCAGATACGAGTATAGCCGTTGGAGCGCAGTCCATGCAGCCGTTCCGGAACAAGAAACATATATAGTAAAGATGATAACTTCCGGGCTGTCACGACCCAAAATTTGGCCCGTAACCGGCGCTTAAACTACGTATCGTCTACAGGCGTACGCAATTCAAGTAAGCCGAAACCCAGAAATCTAAACCACCCAAATCTGGATCAACGGAGAAAAACATAGTTTTAACATTTGGAAAATCACAAGTAAAATCTCTAACTCTAGTTTTCTTTCTTGAAAATTTCGGCAGCACCTCCTTTGTAAAAACTAGCCCCGAAAACGGGTACAACACAGATAATATATAAAGTATCCCAAACGGGAGCAAAATCACGCCCAACGGCGGAGACAATCACCACAACAAGTATACGACACCGAAGCGAAGAAATAACAAAGGAAAGACTGCAATAAGAAGTGAACTTTCCAGCATAACCTCCCACGAGCACGGCACCCAAAGTCACCAAAATAATACAACATTGAATCCTCACAAGTCGTCTCTAAGTCATATACAACAGTGGTAGATGGAGAATACTAGATCCAACAAAAAGATATACAATATACAAGCAGATAACCATGAACCCACCTAAAAGCAAAGGCCTCACTGCCTAACGTAGCGGTATCCGCAAAAGTAGAGATGATAAGACGCCCTGCCACGACTACTCAGAGGGTAAGTCCTGCAAAACACTGTGGCACAACAGGGGTGAGTTGCCAACTCATGAATAGTAAATAACATCATACTGAAATCGCAAGTATGCACTAACAGCAATGATCAATAGCATGTAAGCTGGTAGCATGAGTATGACAATAAAAATATGCGACTATCATGATCAAGGTACACCACCAGGTACTATATCTACATGAATAAGTGCATATCAACTGAGTACTGAGTGCGGGATAATAAATAATCTCATGCACAAATCATAAGCATGGAAAAACACGGTGTAACTCAACAACACCCAAATCCCTAAATAATACTCTGATCGGCCCTCAGATCGGCCCCCAAATCCTGTCAGTCTCATGGAACCTGAGTGTCAAACATCGACACTCTAAAACATCATGAAAACCAGTGTCTAACATCGACACATAAATACTCGTATCCATACGAACCTCGAAACCCAAGTATCCCACTTCGACACTTATGTTCCACGTATCGGTCTTTCTGATATCCATGCGTTCCTCGAAACCCAAGTATCCCACCTCGACACTTGTGATTCC
Organism: Agapanthus africanus; assembly: GCA_030015575.1. NCBI lineage: Eukaryota > Viridiplantae > Streptophyta > Magnoliopsida > Asparagales > Amaryllidaceae > Agapanthus > Agapanthus africanus. Next base: position 270,678,727 of record JASDDO010000031.1, on the reverse strand, counting down.
ACGTATCGGTTTTTTCCAAATCCATATATCTCTCGGAATTATAAGTGCCTAACATCGACACCAGAAATTCCCATATCGCACGAAAATATATCTCAAATGCGTAAATCCACGTAAAAAAACATATGCAACATAAAACATCAATATGAGCATATCACGGGAAAAATCCGCTATTTAAATGCATCAAGTCATTAAATATATTTCGCGGTTCCTAAAATCCAAATCCAAAACACATAATATACAACGTCCCATTCCACCGATATATATGTTATAAAACTGATCATGTAACAATAACAAAGTATATGTGCGAGCATGTAGGTATAGTATGGCATAGATATAAACATGTAGGTATACAGGTATGCTATATGTCATATGCGCTGTCGCACAAGTATAACTGTTTCAATGTCGCTAACCAATAGCAAGGTATATAAATGAGCATTTATGTTGTGCGTATCATGGCAATTACCGACAGTGTGTGTGTAGCATATCATTGGTGCTCGTGCAATATGGACTGTCAATAATAGTGCAGTGTACAATATATACAGTATCAGGCACAACAAGTAACTATATGCAATGTGAATTATGCAATATCTCTAAATAAGCACATAAACATATGGGTAATATCATATCACATCTAGCCCCGACGCTTAGCGCCATACGGGCGATTTCCCCGTAGATGTTAAATCTACTCACCGATGGTCTCGAGCTATGAAAATCCGACCACCTGCTTCCCTTTGTTCGCAGCGTCCGAAGTCCCCGCTTGCGACGCTATAATTTCGCAACACACAAATAGTGCAAACATCTCAGAATCGAATAATATAACGTAAAACTACGTTTTAAATAACGCACCAACACTAAACTAATTCACTAGTGTCCGTCTAGTGGCTAACGTGCGTCACGATACCACAAAACCTACCCAAGCACAGCAGCTGCACCAGATCACGATTCGTGTCGTAAAACGTAACACGAGGACTCAAACACTAGATTATATGTAAACGATCCCAGATTTTGCATACTGCAATTACTAAAAAAGTAAACAGTACCAAACACCCATAACCAATAGCAGACGACTACCCACAAAAACTAAACCCCAGCATCTCCCTACATTGCCGGCGTCGCCGCAATTCGTCGAAGGGGTCGCCGGCCCCGGCCGGTGGGGTGGTCCTCGTCTCTCAGGTGGTGCTCCAGGATCACTAGTACATCACTATAATTTTGTTTGATTTTTTTGTAAAAATCCCAGGTCACAGCAGTTCACAGAGGCTCTAAAAGACACTAAAAAACCCGATATTGCACTAATCGATATCTAACGTGTTCTAATCAATATCCAACGAACTACACATCATAAAAACTTCATTTAAACAGATTAGGGATTATAACTATCAACTTTGCTCACAAGCTCCAAGCTTTCCTAGCTCCAAGTGATCCAAGAGCAAAAACCAAGACTTTTAGAATTTTTGTGATATATTTGGGAATTTTGAGGATTTATTGTGCTAGAATTGATGAAAAATGGAAGGGACATAATCAAGAGCAGTAGAGGGAGAGAGAGATTCGGCCAAGTGAGGAAGAGGAGAGTTTTGTGTAGGGTTTTCTAGGAATTTCCATCAATAAATGCAATTTAATGCATTCACACACACATGCACACATGCATGCACCTTGAATTTCTTTTCTATTTTCTTTAAACTTAACTCCATTTGCACAACAAATATTTAGATATGTGAGAAGGTTTTGGTTTAACTCAACTTAATTGAAGAAAAGTTCACTTAAAAGAAATTTCCCAAAATGTAAATACCGCATTAAAATAATATTAAAATTGGGAAAAATTCAAATTGAACCAAAACGTCTCATATACCCCCAAAGCTTGCGCACTAGCTTTATTTTAGCTAAATTAGGTGCTGGAAAGTCTATATGGTCGTTTGAACACAGTCGGGTTAAAACAGAAAATACCGACAATTTAACCCTAAAACGTAAAAATTCGCATAACGATTTCTAAAACGTTACACGGGCAATTCGGCAGAAACGAGATTTTAGAGAGACCTCGACAGGACCTTTCTGGAATGCTACGAGAAGAATTTGACCCAGGAGTGGTCATATTGCGCACACCCAGCAGGCCAGAGTTCGGCTTCGTCGACGAGATAGTTGACCAGGTTCGGATAAAGGACCTCAGCCCGATGCGTTGTGAGTTGATCAAGAATGGACGAGAATGGAGTATATCTCCGTAGGTTGGGACGAGTTCCTGAAGACGTGTTCGGCTAGATATCTTCCACAGAGTGATGAAGATACCGAGTTCGTGATTTCGAGTCCGCGTGAGAGACTTCGGATTGACCGTAGCCGAGAACATTTGCAGTGCGCAGATAGAGACGTGACATCGAAGTGGACGATGATACAGACAAGCGGGACAAGAGGTTCGTGCGAGATGCTGACGAGCTGTTGTTACTCCCCGTTAAGATTAAAGGTCGGATATGTCTACAGGGGCGTTGGAATGCAACCAGTTACGAGAAAATGTTGTGCTGAGGACGCAGATGTCCAGAGAGCGAGAAAAGATTATGCAAGAGTACCAGCCTCCGTACAGTTCGGCATAGGCGAGATCGGAAGAGACCTTGAGCGGGATTCCTTCCAGGACACTGCTGCAATAAGATTTGCACCCAGGCGCAGAAGTGTGATGTGTATTCAGAGGACCAGAGGTCGGCGCCAGTGACGTGCTGCTTTACGAGTGGCCGTGAGGATTGACCGAGAGATGACCAGAGAAGTGCCAGAATGGAATCATCCCCGTTAGCACACCTGACAGGGCCGATGAGCCGAAAGATTGCGAGATTGTTAATCCGCAGAAGAGATAAGGACCCAGAGACAGAGGACGCCAGACCGTGAGCAAGAGCGAGTAGATATCTTGCGCTGCTAGCATTGGATGCACCGACACCTTCTCGACTTTGAAGGAGGATATACCGACGACGGTATTTATGATTTGTGATTTGGTGATTTGACTATCACGTATCCGTCACCTTGGATTTCGGTATTTCGGGCGACCTATTCGCATGATTTGGTCTTGATGGCTGAGTTCCATGATTTCTGTTTTCGTGCACCATGGTTGCACCTACTGGGTATTTATATTTTGCGCATAGTTATTACGCTTGAGGTATTGATTATGATTTCATGCCTATTTTATGCCGGTGATTTGATTTATGCTTCCAGCATAGTTTTCAGGCACTTTTAGTGTTTTGATTTGATTTGTGGTGCACATGGTGGTGAGCTTATATACCGCGGTATACCTGATTTGGATTGAGCCGTATTGTATACCGTCGAATTTGATTCTGATATTGATACTGATTTCTTGCACTCCGTGCATTTGATTTGGATTTTCGCGCGTGATGAGCGCATGTTTTGAGATACGATTTTGGTGCACACCAGATGCACTAAATCGGGATTCTTCGTGCATGTCAGATGCACCTGATTTTGCTGTCAGGAACATACGTTGCCTATGACAGATGTTTCGTGCACACCCGTTGCACCTAGATGTTGTTTCTGTGCACATGTATGGCACATATATGGATTTTGATTTCCGTGCGCACCCGACGCACAGGGTATTCTTATATACATTTTGAGATTGATTCCTTATGGAGCAGTACGTTTTTATGATACTTGCTATTTGTTTTCGTACTGAGCAGGACTAGTCAGAGAACAGTATCTGGATATATTTTGCATGCATTGATAGTTATCGAAGGAATTTCCAAAAAGAGAGCTATAGTCTCAGTATTTACCTGTGTCTGATATGACACAACACGTTAAAACAAAGAAACCCTTCTAAATTGTTTTTAAAACGGCGGAACGTACATATTAAACAAAAGATATATACGTATATGGTTATTTTCTTATAATAGACGTCCGCCACTGTGCAGTGTTATGCGCATCGCACAGCGACTTAACAAGATTTGGCATGCATTTACTTCAGCTATTTGCATGTATAGATTTGATGTCTACATGTATAGTTCTGATTTATATCCTATTGGTTTTATTTTGAATTTGACATTTGTATCTTTACCATGACTCCGATGATTGCGGGATGCTTGACGGAGTTTTTGATTTCGAGTTATCTTCTCATTACTCATGCGCATGCATTGCTCTACGATGCGTTTTATGTATTGATGATTTCGGAGCCCCGACGACTTGGACTTTTTATTGAAATGTTTTAGAATTTGGGGGTTTAAAATTTAAATTCGGGGACCGAATTTCTTTAAGGGGGAAGATTGTAACATTTCAAAATAATAAAATATTATTTTGGGGGAATTTTTATAATTTAATAATAAAATATTGAATATTTTATTAAAGCGGTATAATTAAATACCGATAAATGGGAGAAAAATTTGCAAAATTATGGAAATTACTAAAAGAGGGTGTTTTATGTGAATTATGCAATTTTTAAGTTTTTATGATTTATTTGACACTATTTTAGTGCTAATCGCGATTAAAAATCGCTAATCGCGGATTAAGCGTGTTTTGTGCACATAGCATGCACAAAGTCTTTTTAACACTTGTGCATTCTCTACCATGGTTTCATTTGGGTTTCGTATTTAATTTTAATAGAATGAGATGGGAAAAAAAGAAAAGAAAAGAAAAGGATTTGGAATAGAATATGGTAGTAGGTATGGTGAGAGAGAGATAGGTGAGGATTTCTTTGACTTAGCTTTTTCCCCCTTCATTCTTCACTCATTCCTCTCCCCTCTCATCATCTTGCAGCTGCTGCTGCTACCGCCTCATCTCCCCCCTCCTCAAATCATCACAAATACATCCAAAAACAACCCAAAACCATATCCCCATTTCACAAATTTTGTGCACAAGCTCAAGGGAAGCACATTGGACCAAGAAAGCAAGGATTTTGGCCACATGGGGAAACTCAAGAATTTTCTTGAGTTGCCAAATAAGGTAATTTCTGAAACTTTAGCTTAGTATTTGCATTACTTTTACCCCCATGTTATGATAGAACCGATATCGTGTGATTTTGTGGACTTAGGAAAACCCTAGTTAGGGTTAACGGGAATTGAGAGTGGTGATGGGTAATTAAGCTCAGTAGAGGCCACACAAACCCCCTAGTGCTAGAATCCAGGCCTAAACCAGAGACTAGAAACCCGGAATACGGATTTAGAAAAGCCGATATCGGAAATTTGTGGATTCTGTGAGGGTTATTTGAAATCTGCTATCACTTGGAGACACTGAAAATTGTTTTGCAAACACAGAGAGATGTGCATGCACCTAGGAAGCTAACCCCAAGACCCCAGCTCCTAACTCCACACTACGACCACAGATTTAATCCCTCTGGCCGCAAATTGCGGCCAGACCTGGCCCATTTAGGTTCATGTTTCTTCCATGGCCCCATCTCCAGTAAATTAGGCCCTCCATATATGCAAAATTGACCAATTTGGCTTAGGGTAAAATCTGGGACCATTTCCATGAGTTGGTGCATTGTTTTATGACTTCGTTTTGACTTGATTTTGGTATTTGGTATTGTGTTTCCGTCGTGTGGCATTTGGACGTCAGCGACCAGGGTCAATTGTCGTGTTTTGCACGCAAAGCTATAGGTTTTGACCTATGAGCAAAACGTGTACTGTTTTGGTTTTTCCGCCTTGATTTTAATGCGCATTGCGATTGTTTATTATTGTAGGTACCTTCGCATGGATTCTGAGGCGACGGGGCGTGGCGTCATCGATTTCGGTAAGCGAAGACCAGGTGAGTGGATCTATATCCACGGGGGAAGTCGAGTGGATGGCGTATAGCACCCCCGCAATGTATTGATGGAAAACTGATTATAGAATATGGCTAAGAAACCTAGATTAGAAAACTACGGTTACAATGAAGATAGCTACGAAACCATATTAGAAAATAGAGGATAGTTAGAAGTGATATGTTATGGCTATTATGTGATGACGGAACTCGAGGACGACGTTTGTCGATATTGCCGTTTAGGGTACTGTAGGACTAGATAGTCAATGTAGAGGCGTCATCCGAACCATAACCTTTTCTAAACCGAAGTTGATGTGAAATATAAATGCGATGAAAGAATATAAGACGAATATGATGATCTGATGTTTTACCGTATCCTGCATTCATGATATTATTATTGCATTGCATATACCTGTGTTAGTACACTTACACCGTTATCAATGATGCGTATGTTACACGTACACAGATTTGCCGGTTCACATAGTTCATCGTCGATAATTTACATGTCACTACACAGTAGGATCGCTGCATCATGATATGACTCTATACATCATTTACTTGCTATAGTTACCCGTGCACTTATATACGATGTTGCATTTGACTTTGGAGATATTGGGAACCGCAAGGCATATTTTCAAACTGGAATTCTTTAAAGGAGTGGTTTTCCCTTAATATGATATATCACTGTGCCTTGTTGCATGATATACGGATATGCTTACATTTCCATCATATGTCGCATACATCATGCTTTATGATTTTACGCATTGAGATATGTTGTTTCCATAAGATTTCTGGATTTGAGAACCGTGGTGATTTCAAAAGAAAATATGTATTATTTTAAAAACCCGGTTTCTCTTGATATGATTTTTCAGTGCTTCCACCATGTGTTTTCTCGGTTCTGAGAGTGGCATGTGAAACCCGATTCGAGGAGCGGTAGACACCGTCTGCGGGTACATGGTGGACCCGGTGAGGTACCCCGGGGAATGAAGACTCGTATATGTTGGACGGTGAGCCTGGCAGGGGAGCACTACTTACCGGTGATAGTATTTGGACTCGGCGGTTATCCGGAGGATACCGACCGGAGTAGCGAGATGGGTATGAGGGCCGACCAGGGTGTGCGGCGCCTGAGGGCCGATCTGAGGATACGGCACCTGAGATATATTAGGATTTACATGCCGATGATGGGCTCGGTTTTCATGATGTTTTTGAGCGTCGATGCTAGGCACTCAGGTTCTATGATTTTGATGTGTCGTGAGGGGCATCGTTAATATATATCCCCATACTTTCATGCACACTCTTTTATGATGTTTACGTGCATACAGACATTGATTTTCGGTGGACGAGATCCACATGCATACATACCTTGATTATGGTTGGACGAGATCCATATTCATGCATTGATTAATACTGTTGGATGTTATCCGCATGCATATAGGTATTGACAACCTTGTTGGCACATATACAGACCCAGTCACCCTAGATATCATAGTATTACCTTTTTGATATAGTTGACCTAGGAGTCGTTATTTATTCAATTTCTATCTGTTGATATTTTTCTACTCACGAGTTGGCAACTCACCCCCGTTGTGCCACAGTTATTGCAGGTTGACCGCTTGGATCAGTAGCGGCTTCGCTGGCACACAGTCGCATTCGGGTGTTTTGCATTGGTAGGTGGGACATTTGTATTGTACCCACTCTTGTATATTATTTTCATTATTGTATCTAGAATCTCCATCAACCAGACATGTATTTATTTCAGACTTAGAAACTAGAGTTGTTTTTCTTTCGACCTTAGAGTCGCGCGTTGTATTATTATGGATTTCATGTTGTTTTAGGGTTTCCTTTTCAGTTTTGATCCTCGCCCTTCGGCGTTGTATATTATATTGCTTGCGTGGTTGTGACCATCGATTGACGAAGAGCTAGCTCCCGCTTGGGGATGCCTTTTATCATTATGCCTATATTATTCTTGTTGTACCCCGTTTGGGGCCAGTATTAAGGAAACTCTGCCGAAATTTTTAGAAAAGACATTGAGGATTTTAAAAATGCATATTCGGCTTACTTATTTAAAAACCTTGTTTTTAAACATGTTTTCTACACTTCTTTAAAACTAGTTTTCCTTATTTACTCCTTAAAATGGTTTTAGATTTCTTGGTTTTTGGCTTACTTGGATTAGATGAGGTCCTATAGACTGCATATGATTCAAGGGCCAGTCACGTGCTCTTTCGGGTCATGACAGTATAGTTACATACGAACTCGAAGAAACTTGTTTCATATTCGAGGATGGTTTCCGGTTCTGGAGAAAATGAATATGACTATTCAGCTGTCTTTTCCTTTTACCTTCTCTCAGGTTGTGAGGGTTCCTAGGATTAGGAGAGGGTACACCTATTGCGCTTATTGGATAGTCTTCTTCCAAACCATAGGCAGGTGTCGAAAGGTAGGGAGAGAAGAAAACCAATTAGCCTAAGGGTGGTGTACAAGAAGAAATAAGTAAAGACAGATAAAGGGATTAGAAAGAGGGCAAAGTAAACCGTGACTCTATCATTCACGACCAAACTACGTATTTCATCGCCACTCCTACTTCACCTTTGTATTTCTCCATAACACCCCGTATCACTATGAAGATCCACAGTTATTGGATAATCCATCGTATGGTAATATACGAACTCTAAGGAACTTGTTCCAGTTCGGGGATGGACTCTGGTTCAGGAGAAATAGGATAAGGTTTATTCAGTTGTATTTTATCTTTACCTTCTCTCAGGTTCCGAGTGCTCCTTGGATAAGGAGGGTACACCTGTTACGCTTATTGGATAGTCTTCTTCCAAACCATAGGCTGGTGTCGAACGGTAGGGAAGGAAGAAAACCATTTAGCCTAAGGGTAGTGTACAGAAGGTAATGAGTAAAGACATATAAAGGGATTTGGAGAGATGGCAAAGAAATATACGGTTACAGTCATAAATCTGGATAATGGAAGAGGCATTACTAGGAATACCCGGATACCCCTTCGAAACATTTTCATGTTTCAGTTTCACTATGCATTGTTAATTGAAAACTGATTTCCCAATTAGATCCTTACTCCAGGGTATGTATTTACCAGGTATGATTCTCACATCTGTATGGTTTTACAGATGATGAGTGGGAGTAAGTTATTGGGAATTAGGTGATCATCCTCATTATATCGAAATTCATTGTAATTGGTGATATTTGAGGAAATCGCCTGGGTTTTTGCCGGACGGCAAATATATGGTTTTGAATATCCGTTGTAATGCACCAATTTCAAACTGATATATCTGTACGTTTATTTTATAAAGTGAGATATAACTTTTCGAAATTATGTCCATGACATTTACCTATATCAGTTGATGGTTAGGTAAGGAGCATTAAACAGCAGTGTAATTCTTCTTAACCATAAGTACAATTTTCAAACTACGACGCACAAGGTTTGAGTTATTAAACTCAGGGGACTTATAGAAAGTATTGTATGTTGTCCAGTATCCATTAGGACAAAGGGGTTGGTACTCGTACTATATTCAGTTTACTTGTGACTTCTCCAGTTTTGGACAAGTGTTTCGTAGAAATACAAGGTCCAAGTTTTGAGAAGTTATAGGTACAAGAATAAAGTAGAGAACCATGTATTGTAAGTATCAGGATTCTTCAAGGTGATCGAAGATATAGATACTTGTGTTTGGTATTCAGTTGATAGTAATAGTTTTTAGAACATGCTTCTCTTTCAGGTTACTCATATCTGGATGCACTCCTAAGTTGAGTAATGTTGATCGGCCTCTCTCCATTTAGTTGACATGCACTGGAGACAGCTGCATGATTTAAATCTGGTTCCAATTAAATCAGTGCCTCTATTTGTCACGGCCCGAAATGGCACGTGACTTACACTTGAATCATGTGAAGTCTATAGGACCACACCTAATTCAAGTAAGCCAAAAGCCCAGAAATCTAAACCATTTTAAAGAAGAAGTAAAGGAAAACTTGTTTTAAAAGAAGGTGGTTTAACAAAATTAGCCGTAGTAAGTATTTTTAAAACATCAAGTCCTTTCCGAAAATTTTGGCAGAGTTTCCTTTGTAAATACTGGCCCCAAATGGGTACAAACATGAATAATATACATAATGAATATGTTAGTGATATGTATGCCCTAGAGGCCATTACTGTACATACGATGTATATTGTAGTGGATGCTTGGACATATATAGGGAGGACTTTCTTGCTCGACATGATAGTATGCTATCTGGTTGCACTTTATCTTAACATGTACTCTGATTGTCTTTATGTTACATGTTGATAAAGCCCTTAGGATGAGTACTTGACTACCAAGACTATGATGTAGATCATACTAGTGGGGACAGAGTAGTCGCTAAGTACATCCTCCAAATGTTCCTAGTCGTAGGTGTATCGAGACAGGGCATCGATATAGCAGAGTAGACTAGCGTATAGCTTCTCGACCCATGTAGATGGGTGATGGATGATCCCATATCCATTGGTGTTTGAAATCAGAGACAATATACGGGTGCTCAGTGGAGACTGGGTACACTGGACGGACTCGCCGAGAACTCCCAGATGGTATTATACCTCACGTCAGATGGCAGTTCTCTGGTGACACTGGTACAGGTTAGTCTGTAGACCCGAGATCGTCATAGAGTCTTGTGTGATTCCCACTGTGCTTTGATTTCCATCATACCACGTCCAAGAGGGCGTGCAAAACGGTGGCTTTTGGGTACAGTCCCGAGTCGCATGGAGGCATGTTCATCACAGAATACTGCATTTTATACCGCCCATTCTTACGCTCGGTTGTTTATAGGTAGGTGCTTTTAATCCGTGTTTATTACATATTTGCAGGATACAGGTTCTCGGTTCTAAAACGGTGAAATTCATGGAAAACACGACAAAATCCGGGTTCCTGCCAACCACAGATAAAACACGGTCTCCGCTCATCATCCGTATGTTGCCAGATACCAGTTTAGGAAGACAAAATGTCAAATCAATGTCACCTTCATGCACAAGGCTCAATGGCAACAACAAGTTCCAAGAAATCTACGCGGAGCTCGAGGCAATCATGCCAAATCTTGACAAAAAGTCCACCTTTCCCTCAACAGAAATTCTGGAAGAAATGTGGAGGTATTTTCAGAAAACACATATACCACACTGAAGGACACAAAGAACCAGGGAAAGCCACCAAGTACGACGACCCAAATCATCAAGATGACCGTGGATCCGCGGCCAAAGGGGGGTATTGGCCGCGGATCCGCGGCCATGTGGACCCCTCTCACTGTCAACTTTTGGGGGCATTTTGGTATATTCATGTTGAGGCAGATTCTTGCCCTAGGTCTTCAACTCCCTGCCTATAAATACAGCAGAACTGAGCTCAACCAAGGGTCATTCTTTTGTTCATCTTTCTTTTGTAGTTTTAGTTCTTTTTTCTTCTTCTTCTTCATTCTTGTTCCATGAAAATTGTAGTGAGAGCTTTTTGAGTGGGAGATTAATGAAGATGAGGGTTTTGTATCATTCTCTTTTGTCTCTTCTTCCCCTTGAGATTCTTGCTTTCTCTTGATCATTCAACCTCTTCATTGAGCTTGAATGGTTAAGGGTTAGTTATTGATCTCAAGGGTCGTATTTTCTCACGGGACTAGCACTTCATTTCGCATGCGTTCTCTACCCTTCCCTTGATCTTGCAACCTCTTGATTGAGCTTGCAAGTTTAAGGGTTGGCTATTGATCACATGCTTGTCTTGAGTCCTAGTTCCTTGTTCTTTTTACCCGCTTTTTATTACTCGCTTTTTATTACTTGCAATTTATTTCATGCACTTAAATTCCATGCACTTATATTCTTGTAATCTTTTCTTTTCTTTGTTCTTTTCTTTTTGCTCTCTTTTGTTCATTTTGTGAATGTTGTATTTATTGTTGTTGTTAAGAATCCATATGATATTGTAAGTTAACATTTCTTTGCCCAATTCCTTTTCCCGTTATTTTCCATTGAACTCCGCCCAAACTTTACGCAAGCGCTCCGTTAGGCACCGTACCCTGACAAGGTAACGGTGATTCCTAACCGCGACCGGTTGCGTTCGGTATGGCCGAAGGCAGAAGCAAGAGACAAGAACGGAAGGACAAGGGTAAATAAGCCGTATTCCACGAATACCGCGCTTAAATCCCCTAATCCACGTTGTTGCCGATTGCTCTAGCTTCAATTGGTCAAGACTCGGCTCAAAGGTTTTGAGTACGGATTTCTTAGCTTACAATCTCGTATTTTCTTCTTAACAACTTTATACTTGCAAATAAACACATAGGTTAGATCAAACAAACATACAGATTCTTTATTGACTCGTCTAAGACAAGAAGGTAAAATAACACCATCTCCCTGTGGACCGACCCGTGCTCAACCGGCTAGCTGCAAAGCGACACCGTCCTGATCGCGGTAAACTTTAATTCTTTGAACATCCGACAAGCCAAAAGCGTGCGATCAAATGGCGCCGTTGCCGGGGAGACGGTAGCGTATTTTCTTTCTTGTTATTCGGGTTAATATTCTTTTTGTATATATTTATTAAAAAAAAAGATATTCTTTTTTTTTTTTTGGATAATATTTTTGTGGGCAAGAGTGCAGATTTTTGCGTATTTGCAAACTGCAATTGTGGGGAGCAAAGTGCACATTCAAAGTTAAGGTGATTACGAAGTACAGTGCCAAAGATCCGGGTAGTTTGACCCGCGCAAGCGAACCTTTCAAGCTTACTGGATTTGATTCAACGGGGGTTTCCTAACCCAAAACTTAAACGGTACGTACTTTACTAACACCTTCTTCTCAAATCCGACGCTTCCAATATACTATTCTTTGCAGGATTCTTTGCAAGTTCGCTAGCAAACGCCAAAATTGACTAACCCGTATTTGTTGCAGTGCTGTGCTAAAATAAAAAAAAAATTGATTCTTTATAGAATTTTTATTGAATTGTGCATTGCATCAATTAATACGGACTTAAGGGCAAGCGAACCCCACAAGATACGGTAAAGGATTTCATCACCTTTTCCGTGGCCCACAAATCACGAACTTGCGCATAACGTTTACCCGCAAAAATTTAAAAGAAACTAGACTTTAAGCCTTAAGGACTTCGCGCTCACTAGGAGAAGTTAACTGTGTTTAGAACCTTGCTTAACGGTATATTGTTTACGGGGTGTCTAGGAAAGTGTTAACGGCGAAACCGCCAAAAGAGAAAGGGTTATTTAATTAAGGAACTTCGCGAAAGCGTTGGAAAACCTCCCCTTATCTCTGCACTTACCTGGCCTCGTGATCAGTGTATCTTGAGCCTGTTTCTCGACACAGTTTTACTTCGACAATTAAGTTCTGGAGCAGGTCTAGTTGACCTAGGTGAACCCTAGAACGATTAGGTGTGTGGTATTTTTGTGTCGTGATTGTTCTTTGTCCATATTCCTTTTTGTGTATACTTCATTCTTTTGTTAAACAAAAAAAAATTAAAAAAAAATAATATCACATTCTTTTTCCCCTCCTTTTCTCTACCTTTCTTTCTCTCTCTTCATATCATGGGTACTCCACCTCGCAAAACTCTTGCCGAACTTTGGTACCCACAACCAGACATTACCTCATACGGTTCTTGTTTTGGTCGAACTTCGAACGATCCATCCATGCCAAAAATTTCTTTGAAAGATCGGATAGACGCGTCTAGGACGAACAACTGGACCCCGCAATCCACTTCGTATCAACCGTTTCAAACATTCACACCTTCTTGCGTTGATACCCCTTTTGAAAATCCAGTTGTAACCCCGAGACCTATGTCTATTGCTGAACGTATTGAACAATCTCGTAGCCGATCTTTCACTCCTTTCACCACTACAAATTCTTGGGATCAACAATTCCATTCACCTTCTTATCCCAATGTTGATCCCACTCCTGTCCAGCCATTCAATTCCTACCAATCCTACCCTACTTTTGCACCTTCCCTAGACATTGCTTCAGAACCGCCATTTGGGAGTTTTCAGTATCCAAACAACTTTGAATCTTTTCCTGAAACCCCTTCACAACCAATGTCTAGTCTAGAACAGTCGTTGGAAGACTTTAGGGTAGCGTCAAGCCAACAGATGATGGATTTGAATGCGTCCATGGCCGCCCTCATGCACCCTAATGACCCGGTAGCTAGTTTTCAACTAGCTCCAACTTTTTCAATGTATGATGAGGCGGCAGGACAGGCTGTGAATTTTAGTGGAGAGAGTGAGATGTACCCCCTTCCAAATCAAACCTACCCGTCCCAAATTGAATCCCACAACTCCTGTTTTGAAAGTCTATCGAGTATCCCACATGATTTATCAATTGAAGATAGAATGATGAATGAGTTGTGCGACTTCGTAGTGTTTGATTTGCCCGATTGTGAAGGGTCCCTTCCAAGTGAAACCATACCTAATCCTTTTGACCTCTACACCTATATCTTAGAATCAGAATCGATTAATATCCATGCTTTTGATGAGGTGTCAGAGAATTTTGATTTTCACTTGATTGAGGATATTGACGCTGGGGATATTTTGGATGATGAACCCGTAGATGTGGTTGAGTTTGTCTCTTCAAATCATCATCCCGAGTCATTAAATGTTTTTCCCGAACCCCATATGCGTCTGGACTTTGAAGAGAAGAGCATGGATGTGCTAAATTTTGAGGAGAATATTGAGGATAGTTTTGAGGATGAACCAGTTTTGCTTGATGAGTCGGATTTTCCAATTCATCCTATTCCTTCCACTGACTGTGTACACCCTCCTGAACCTTTAACCGATACCCTTCCTCAACCACTTCCCTCCATCCTTTCCATCGTTCCGACCTTGCAAGAACCCGTCTCACTTTCATTTACTGTGTCTGGTTTACCAAGTTCGGCGTACCCATGGTTTCTCACGAATCTTGAGGGATTTGATCCCATTTCTCGACGGGTAGATATATTAGCACATTCGCTTTTCACACATCAATCATCACAAATTGTGCTAATCTATTTACTCCATTTACACCCTCAAGTTCGTATTCCACTTCTTTTTCCCTTCCGCCAATCTTCTTCCTCTTATATACCTAGACCGTATACCACTTCTATCCCAATACGGTCTGGCGTATTCTCCCTCTCTTTTCTCTATGCCTTCTTCCACCAACCTGTACATTATAGCGATAAAATCTTTGAATGGTTGGTGCTCACTTTCGGCCTGTGTAAGGCCTTGTATAGCTTGATACTGTTCTTTCCCCCCTAAATCCTGAATTTCAACGCTTAACAGTGGAAACACTGTTTTACTTAAGTTTGGGGGGGGGACACTTTTTTGTATATATTTTTGTTTTCCTTTTTGTTTTGTATATAATTTGTTTCTAGGAAGCGCCGGCAATTTTAACCCTCTTAGTATAGCCTGACAGTGAGGGCACTGTCAAGTTTAAGTTTGGGGGTGTGCTCGGTAAGCTTTCTTCCTTCGCATTCATATGTATATTTTGCATCTGCATATTAAATCCATAAAATCCATAAAAATCTGAAAATTTTCTAAAAATATAAAAACTTTTTGTCAAGTTAGATTGTGGAAGAACTCTGATTCAACATTCGACGGTTTTTGTTTGAAAAAATAGGAATAACTAAATCTTATGTTTTGATTTTGAAAACCTGAAAGATAACTCTCCTTTGAAGTTAACTATAGCTGATATACGTCTTTACATCACACTACACGTGTCGTGAATTTTGTTAATTAGATGACAAGTCTTTCATGTTTAAACTTTTAAACAGATAAATGATTTTCTGAGGATCAAATAGGTTTGTTCTGAAATAAGTAATGTCAAGAATAGTTTATGAAGTAAAGCGAATATGAAGGAATGTTATTGATGCCGTAATTGGAGCTAAGTCTGAAAAATAACCCATCGGAAACTTGATTGGAATGATTACACACCAAACCCACTAAACACGTCTTTTATCCAAAAAAAAAAATATTTGAACTGCCGGTTATACCTCCGTTCGTATTAAATCATCTGATTTTCACGACAAAACTGTCTTTTGTTTTTGGACCTAGGTAACTTGAGTAATTAAGTCCGCTGGGGTGTTTCTACACCTAATGCCCTAAAACCAACTGGTTTGGGTGCATTGGCCCAAAGCTCGCTAAGAAGCCTAGAAAGTCCAGTTTTAAAACAAAGTCAAGCAAGTGTTCTCTCCAAGTTAAAATTCCTAACGGTTCTTTGTGTGAGAATAATCTTGATAAAAGACAGGTTTTTTATAAAAAAAAAATTTAACGGAGATATGAAGGTTTTATTCTATGATAAAGACTATTGCACATTCACAGAGGTGTGTATGAAATGAAAACAAGAAAAAGGTGGAGTGAAAAATACGACTTAGTTTCCTGTTAAGGAAGATAGAAATTCTGAAGTTGAAACCTTACTGGAAAACGAAACTTGAAAAATGCTTAACTCTTTATAAAACTTATGTGATCCTTTTAAAATTATTATCTGGGCTTTATTGTGCGACATGATGACTTTAATCGATCCTTCTGGAACTTAACGACACTAATTACACTGCATGTAAAGACATATAAAAACTGTAGTTAAGTAAGAAGCGAGGTGTGAAAAATAAAGGTTCGATAGTCTAGACTTAGGATTATAGAATTGTTATTTTCTGAAACAAAAACTTTAGGGTTTGAATCGTAGTTATTTTACAAAACCAACTTGAACGGATTTTGTGGGTGTAATCCGCTGAAAACCCTCAGGAGACAACACTCCTCCTACTAGGGACACCTAGAGGTTTAACGGCTTGTTGCACATGCTCAGTGCAATCGCGTTCCCTGCGAAAGTGCGGTTAGGATTTTATTTTTGTGAATAATTGGTTTTGCTCGGGACGAGCAATAGTTAAGTTTGGGGGTATTTGTTCATCACAGAATACTGCATTTTATACCGCCCATTCTTACGCTCGGTTGTTTATAGGTAGGTGCTTTTAATCCGTGTTTATTACATATTTGCAGGATACAGGTTCTCGGTTCTAAAACGGTGAAATTCATGGAAAACACGACAAAATCCGGGTTCCTGCCAACCACAGATAAAACACGGTCTCCGCTCATCATCCGTATGTTGCCAGATACCAGTTTAGGAAGACAAAATGTCAAATCAATGTCACCTTCATGCACAAGGCTCAATGGCAACAACAAGTTCCAAGAAATCTACGCGGAGCTCGAGGCAATCATGCCAAATCTTGACAAAAAGTCCACCTTTCCCTCAACAGAAATTCTGGAAGAAATGTGGAGGTATTTTCAGAAAACACATATGCCACACTGAAGGACACAAAGAACCAGGGAAAGCCACCAAGTACGACGACCCAAATCATCAAGATGGCCGCGGATCCGCGGCCAAAGGGGGGTATTGGCCGCGGATCCGCGGCCATGTGGACCCCTCTCACTGTCAACTTTTGGGGGCATTTTGGTACATTCATGTTGAGGCAGATTCTTGCCCTAGGTCTTCAACTCCCTGCCTATAAATACAACAGAACTGAGCTCAACTAAGGGTCATTCTTTTGTTCATCTTTCTTTTGTAGTTTTAGTTCTTTTTTCTTCTTCTTCTTCATTCTTGTTCCATGAAAATTGTAGTGAGAGTTTTTTGAGTGGGAGATTAATGAAGATGAGGGTTTTGTATCATTCTCTTTTGTCTCTTCTTCCCCTTGAGATTCTTGCTTTCTCTTGATCATTCAACCTCTTCATTGAGCTTGAATGGTTAAGGGTTAGTTATTGATCTCAAGGGTCGTATTTTCTCACGGGACTAGCACTTCATTTCGCATGCGTTCTCTACCCTTCCCTTGATCTTGCAACCTCTTGATTGAGCTTGCAAGTTTAAGGGTTGGCTATTGATCACATGCTTGTCTTGAGTCCTAGTTCCTTGTTCTTTTTACCCGCTTTTTATTACTCGCTTTTTATTACTTGTAATTTATTTCATGCACTTAAATTCCATGCACTTATATTCTTGTAATCTTTTCTTTTCTTTGTTCTTTTCTTTTTTCTCTCTTTTGTTCATTTTGTGAATGTTGTATTTATTGTTGTTGTTAAGAATCCATATGATATTGTAAGTTAACATTTCTTTGCCCAATTCCTTTTCCCGTTATTTTCCATTGAACTCCGCCCAAACTTTACGCAAGCGCTCCGTTAAGCACCGTACCCTGACAAGGTAACGGTGATTCCTAACCGCGACCGGTTGCGTTCGGTTTGGCCGGAGGCAAAAGCAAGAGACAAGAACGGAAGGACAAGGGTAAATAAGCCGTATTCCACGAATACCGCGCTTAAATCCCCTAATCCACGTTGTTGCCGATTACTCTAGCTTCAATTGGTCAAGACTCGGCTCAAAGGTTTTGAGTACGGATTTCTTAGCTTACAATCTCGTATTTTCTTCTTAACAACTTTATACTTGCAAATAAACATATAGGTTAGATCAAACAAACATACAGATTCTTTATTGACTCGTCTAAGACAAGAAGGTAAAATAACACCATCTTCCTGTGGACCGACCCGTGCTCAACCGGCTAGCTGCAAAGCGACACCGTCCTGATCGCGGTAAACTTTAATTCTTTGAACATCCGACACGCCAAAAGCGTGCGATCAAGGCAATGAACGATAGGAGGGGTTTCGTCTCTCCCGGTATAGGGAGTTGATGTTATGCAGTGTTCGATTGGCAATAACAGGGTCATTGGCCAAGGCAGCTTCAGATATATACTGGTAAGTGTTATTAGTAGTTTCTCGACCCGTTATGAGCCTCATATCGACACGACTTATCGAGTTACTGGGGTCTGACGTTTACCACCCCTAGACGAGATATGTGACATATCAGACGAAGAGACCAGACTGTACGGTAGTGTTACTGATTGGATTCACAGGAGTGTGAGCAGGCTTGCTTGTTGATCTTATGATCGCTCAATACCCGGGTGGCCGTTACGTTTAGCAGACCGCTTGCGGCTTGTGGGTGTTTGATATGATCATCACCTACTGCCGGCGTATTGACGAGTCTTTAGAGTCCTACACAGGGGTTTCCTGGCTCAAGCGAAACGGAGTAGGAGCACATATATGATATGTGCGGGACCGAGATTTATACGATATGAGATACCGTATTCTATTCTCCTGGTTCGTGACATTGATCGGTTGTATGCGATATAGCCGGGTTATCGGATCAAGTGTTGATTCGATAAGTTGTTACACATCATATTAGTCGGTTATAGCCGGATTATTAAATCAAGAGTTGATTTAATAATTTAATGTATAATTATATATTTGATATATTACATTACATTAACTAGTATTTGCTCACTTATGATTTGTTTTCTCACTTATTGTGCACATTGTACGTATGTGATATGTATGTTTGTGTACATGCATTGTGTCATGGTTGATGATACATGCATGATGGGTGTATGAGACTTATACCATGATTAGGGTTAAGATTAGGGTTTTGTTTATATCTTAAGATTTAACAAATGAGGAAGACTTAGTCAAAGTTGTCAAGCTTGAAGAAGCTTGGAGAAACTTTGACAAAGTCCACTCGTTTGTCATTTCTCTTGATATTCTTTAACCCAACCCTTAACCTAATACCTTGGTCAATTCTCTACATGAGTTAAGCATGATAACTTAACTCACCTATGGTTGCATTATTCTTTTGGATTAACTCATATGATGAGTTCTAGCTTCTTCTTCTTCCTCCTCCTAAAAAGCTTGCTAGCTTTATTGGTGGTTTGAGAAAAAGTGTGAGAAAATCAATTCTAAAGTGAGCCCACTTCCTACTTCATCATCCTCTACTACTTGCCATGTAGTATAGGGTGTTCTCTTCACAAAGTTCATGACCTAGTGAAGGAATAGCTTGAGTTAGTGTCTCCCCGACGTAGATCATCTTCGGCCTCGAAGTCTTCGAAGCAAGCACGTTCTTTTCTTCAACGGAGCCTCTCTAGAGTCCGAAGTTCGCGATCACAGCGGAGGGGACTACTACACGGAGCTATTTGAAGTGAAGGACCGGTCTACAAAGGTTGTATTCCCTGCTCTCTTTTCATATTGCAAAGTGTTTGCATATAGTTTTCAGTATATTTCTAGTAGACGATTCGTGTTGGGGTTATCTAAAATGGCAAAATTTTAATTTGGCATGGACGATGCCTCCCGAAACCTTGCTGCCGTCGTAGGTAACCCTTCATAATAAAGGCATCCCCAAGCGGGAGCTAGCTCTTCGCCAATTGGCGGATACAACCACGCAAGACATATAATGTTAGTTATGTATATGCCCTAGAGGCCATTGTTGTACATATGATGTATATTATGATGGATGCTTGGATATATACAGAGAGGACTTTCTTGCTCGTCATGATAGTATGCTATTTGGTTTCACTTTATCTTAACATGTTGACTTGTATTGGTTTACTGTCTTTCTCTCACATGTTGATAAAGCCCTTAGGATCTGTACTCGACTACTGGGATTATGATGAGATCATACTAGTGGGGCCACGGTAGTCGATGAGTACATCTTATAAATGTTCCTAGTCGAGGGTATATCGAGACAGGGCATCGATACACCAGAGTAGACTAGCGTATACGCATCTTGACCCATATGATGGGCGATGGATGATCCCATATCCATCGGTGTTTGACATCAAGGATGGTGTACGGGTGCTCAGTGGAGACTGGGTACACTGGACGGACTCACCGAGAACTCCCAGATGGTGATATACCACACGTCAGATGGCAGTTCTCCGGTGACACTGGTACAGGGTAGTCTGTAGACCCGAGATCGTCATAGTCTTGTGTGATTCCCACTGTGCTTTGATTTCCACCTTACCACGTCCAAGAGGGCGTGCAAAACGGTGGCTTTTGGGTACAGTCCCGAATCACATGGAAACAATGAGCGATAGGAGGGGATTCTCGTCTCTCCCGGTATAGGGAGTTGATGCTGTGCTGTGTTCGATTGGCTATAACTGGAAGTCCCTGGCCAGGGCTGATATAGAGATATACTGGTAAGTGTTACCAGTAGTTTCTCGACCTGTTATGAGCCTCACATCGACACGACTTATCGGTTACTGGGGTCTGACGTATACCACCCCTAGACTTGATATGCGACATATCAGACGAACAGACCGGACTGTACGGGAGTGTTACTGATTGGATTCACAGGAGAACGGACAGGCTAGCTTGTTGATCTTCTGATCGCTCAATACCTGGGTGGCTGTTACGTTTAGCTGACCGCTTGCAGCTTGTGGGTGTTTGATATGATCATCACCTGCTAACGGCGTATTGACGATTCTTTAGAGTCCTACACAGAGGTTTCTTGGCTCAGGCAAAACGGAGTAGAGGCACATATGTGATATGTGCAGGACCGAGGATAATGCGATATGAGATACCGTATTATATTCTCGCGATATTTAGATATGAATCGGGACATCGGATCAAGTGTTGATTCGATGAATCGGTACATCATATATTAGTCGGTTATATTCGATATAGCCGGATCGTTGGATCAAGTGTTGATTCGATGATTTAATGTATAATGATATATATGATATATTGTATTACATTATCTAATATTGGCTCACTTTATTATTTCATTTTCTCACCGGATTAATACATTGATATATATGCGATATATGTTAATTGTATTATTTTCTTTTGTTACAAATATATAATATATATGTGATATATATTATTGTGACATGATATGATTTATTATGAAACATGATTAGGGATGATAAAAAGGGATTAGGGTTTGATTAGGGTTAGCTCTTTCAAGTTCATTCTAGAAGGATTCTATTTTGTCTTGGTTAAGATATTATGGTTGATACTTGTCCTTAACCTAACCAAACCCTAACTCTAGTTTATTCTCTACAAATTTTATCCTATCATCCTTAACCATGGTTCTATAATCAATCATATACACTTGACTACTATTCATCACAAAAGGATTATTCTTTCATTCTTCATCTTCTTCTCTCTTTGGTTTTTGAAAGAGAGGGCTCACTAGAAATTCCTTATGTGATGATTTATTGTGAGAAAGTGAATTAAAAAAGATAGCATAAATACTACTCCATCATCCTCATCTAATCTAGCCCATTAGATTAGGGTGTTCATCTCTTTAGAGTGAGAAAGCTTAGGCTATAGCAACTTCGACGTAGATCATCGGAGAATCGGAATACTTCATGCTAGCATGGATCGTTCGAGTCATGGAGCCTCTCTTGAGTCCGGGAGAACGTGGATCGTGGTAAAGGGACTTCTACTCGGAGCTTGTGAAGCGAAGGAGCGGACTACAAAGGTTGTAATCCCTCACACTTAGCTTTAAAAATGTTATCTTGCATGCTAAACCCTAATAATCTAGCAAAGATCCCGTTTTTGGGTTGTTCGGCACATGTAAAATTTTATTCGGGCATGTTTGATGCTATATGAACCTTCACAAGTGTGCCTAGGAACCCTACAGTGGTATCAGAGCCTAGCTAGAGCATTAGGCGACGTGTTTACGAAGTTAAAACTCCGATCGAACCCGAACCGACGAAAATGAACCCCTCTCTGGATATTTTTCAAAAATGCGATTTTTTCTGAATTAAAAATACCTGAAAAATACATCACATAAAAATAAGAATAACTGTGAAATTCGTAGACTTGATCCGTACAGATGACGGCGGAATCGCGGCCGTACCCTACTTGGGCCGCGGTTCCGCGGCAGTACTGTTTGATTTGACAGTTTTAATTTCACAGTAATTCTTTTTTTTAAGTCTTGTAAGGTTTCTGGTATCTTTATTTTTACTCAACAGTTGAGTATTCTGGGGTTTATTTTGTAATCGTCGATTCGATCGGGAATTTTAAATTCGTTATTGTTTTTCCGGATATTTAGAAACTGTTAAAAAGTTGGAACAGATATCATTAACTCACTTTTTCCCGACAAAAAAAAATTTCAAGTGTTGAATTTTTATCGGGTTTAAATCTTTCGGAAAAATGTGCAAGTAACACGGTGGACCCTCTAGAAGACAACAATCCTTAACTCGTTTATGTGACCGTCTTGAACTGCCTTCTGAACCTTCGGGTTTGGGGCAGTACGGCGTGCCACATGTGAGGCGTTGGCTTGACCCTTCTACGGCTGGATCACTGGTACTGTGACATATTCTGGGATTATTTGAACTCCGCTCAAGTGTTGAGCACTTCAGGAAATTTTGGGTATTTGATTATCTGTTCGAAAAGTTTAATACTGTCTATTTATCTGGAATGTGATACATTATGTGGAATTCATTGTGTTAGGCATGAAATGCGAAGTATGTGATATTTCGGATTTACGATGTCTAAAGTGATTGTGGATTCCAAATGTTGTAGTTTTACAATTTCTTTTCTGTGACCGTAAGTGTAGTATGTAGTTGTATTGCCGGTTGTCGTTGCTATACATCGACGACGATCGGTGTATGCATACTTACTTACGTTGATGATATGAAATATTATGTGTTGCTGAGATATGAGCAGGATTGTCGCGATTGAATAGCCGGGGGTTTTATGTGAGATGAGAGTTTTATATTTTCATTCATGTAAATTCAAATGTAATGTAATATTCTTTTATTTGGGGCACTTCCAGGTTGAGGTTGATGCCACCAGTGTTGTATATTATTTACTTTTCCGCATTAGGATGGACCCAAGGAGGGGAGCACAGGTGACCGGGTTCTGGGGTTCAGTCGGAGGCCATCTCGAGGAGTCGAGATCGGGTCTCCTAAACTCCAGAATTGGTAGGGTCGCTTGCCGCTCTCGTAGGGGTCCAGGGCGTGGGCTTGGCTATTCATCGCGACTGTGGAATCCGTATTTTTTATTGTTGGCTAAATACTAAATACGGACGTCCTAGTATATCCCACATTATATCTATGTTTCTGCTGCGATATCTGTGATGTGATCATTTGATATGTTGTGATGGATACAGTATATAGTATATATGATATATTATATAGACGTTACTTATGTTTTACACCCGCACCAGCCCTGCCCTGCTCTGTCGTTAGTTACCTAACCTAACGGTGCACGAGGGGACATCGAGGCGAATGCGGATGGCATAAGTGTACGTCGTATTTATCTGTGATGCTTAGGAAGCATAAGCTGATGGGATTTTTATTAATGAAATTTAATAAAAAGAAAAGAAACCTAAAAGATGTTGTAGAATCAAAACTTTAAAAAAAAGGGTAGTTACAGTTTTGCTTTGCATAGTGGTATATATGATATACCCTGCACCTTATTCGATGAGGAAAGAGCCGAGATCCCTTCACCGGGAGTGACCCCTTTAGCGAAACTGGCAGATGCTACAAAAACTCGGTTTGTCTTTTGATTGCTTTTAGAGTTTTGCTTTGCACAGTGATATATATGATATTTCCTGCACCTTATTCGATGAGGAAAGAGCCGTGATCCCTTCACCGGGAGTGACCTCTTTAGCAAAACTAATGAAAGCCTCAAAAACACTCCATTTCAAAATTTCACTTGATTCTACGACGATATCAAGTTCATTACGCAATAGGTTTTCAGAAAAACCTGACGTAGCCCTCCGTCATTTCAGATAAAGACTATTTAGTATTCGTGTTGCGTTTGTTGACCTCTGTCAAGGCGTAGTGTGCGGTAGATAACTAGTAATTATCTGTAAAGCATGTGATGTGATTGGATTAGGGTAGTCGTACGACCTTGTTAACCTCTGTCAAGGGTCGTGCGAGTGGGTTTGATTCAATCAAGAAATGACGGGTTGAACTTGACTAGTGCACTATAGTTTGTTGACCTCTGTCAAGGTCATGGCACACTAGGGGCAAAATATTATCGGGAATTTCAAGTATTGAAATTTGCAATGAGATTGCATACCTTCTATGAGATAGTTGGATCCCGATACCCACTGCGAGTAAGAGTTACTCCTGGGAGAGTTTTACACAGGACAATTAGTCTATCAAGTAGGTGTCTAGAAAAGTGTTAACGGGGTTACGCCTCTGGGAAAACGATGTTTACTTTAATTAGGTCCGTGCGAAAGCACGGGGAACCTCCCTCAAAGTACCGACACTGATCTGGCTGAAAGATTGACGAAATTGTTGGGTGTAATTAATCCCGGCTAATCTTACCTTTTAGGGTTTGAAGGTAGATTTGATAAAAACTGTGGGAGACATCCTGATTAGATAAGATAATAACCAATCTAATCTTGCAAGAGCATACGCTAAAGTGTTTTCTTCTCTCTCTCTCCAGGTAGCGACCATGTCAGGCCATAATCAAGATAATAATATGGATGTATTGACTGAACCCGCTTATTATACTGAGCAGAGGAACGTTGGACCCGTTCTTTCTTATAAGAGTTATAAGACTGAACAGGGAATAGAAGAATATCTGGATTCTCAAGCCGCCCAAAAGAACAAGCATGTTGATGCATCTTCTTCAGGTGTGTTAGTTATTGAGAACTGTTTCTCAGTTCACCCTACGTCCTGGGTATTGGATACCGGATCAGGATCCCACATATGTAAATTGTTACATGGGCTACATAAAGGTAGAGAACTGGGAAAAGGTGATCATTCCGTTCAAGTAGGGAACGGTGCAAGTATTGCAGCCAAAGCAGTTGGCGAATATCACCTTGTATTGCCAAGTCGTAATACACTGATTCTAAATGAGTGCTATTATATACCGAACATGATGTGCAACATTATATCAGTTTCTTTATTAAGTAAAGAAGGATATAATTTTGTAGTAAAGGATAATGTTATGAACATATTCCTAGATCAAAAGTTGATTGCATCAGGCTCGTTACATAATGGCATATTCATTCTAAATCAGAATACAGTCCTCAATATACAAAACGCACACAAGAGGAAAAGTTCAGAAATGAACGAATCCTTCTTGTGGCATTGTAGACTTGGTCATATCAATGCGACACGACTGGCTAAGTTACATAAGGATGGTTATTTGAATTCCTTCGAATTATCATCTTATGATACTTTCCATTCATGTCTCAAAGGAAAAATGACCAAAGCTCCGTTTAGTGGACACGGAGAAAGAGTTACGGAACTCTTAGGACTGATACATAGTGATGTATGCGGTCCCATGTCTATGCATGCCAGGAACGGTTCTTCCTACTTCATTACATTCACTGACGATCTCTCTAGATTCGGACATGTGTTCCTGATGAAACACAAGTCTAAAGCTTTTGAGAAATTCAGAGAATATAAGCACGAAGTAGAAAAACAAACAGGCAAAAGTATTAAGATCCTTCGATCTGATCGAGGAGGAGAATACTTAAGCAATGAGTTCCTAGAATATCTAAAAGAGAATGGGATTCTCTCTCAGCTTACTCCTCCTTATACACCACAGCACAACGGTGTATCGGAGCGAAGGAATCGCACCCTATTAGATATGGTGCGCTCTATGATGAGTACAGTTGAGTTACCTATTTCCTTCTGGGGGTATGCGCTTGAGACAGCAGCATACCTATTGAATCAAGTTCCAACTAAATATGTACCTACCACACCATATGAGATATGGAGTGGGAAGAGACCATGTCTTAAACGAGTTAAGATATGGGGTTGTCTGGCCTATGTCAAAAGGCAAAATCCAGACAAACTCGAGGCACGGTCAGTTCTATGTAAGTTTGTGGGATATCCTAAACATTCAAATGGATATTTTTTCTACCACAGTGAACAACAAAAAGTGTTTATTGCTCAACATGCCACCTTTTTAGAAAAGGAATTTCTTGCAAAAGAGATTAGTGGCTCTGAGGTAGAACTGGAAGAAGTTCCAGAAACACAAACTGTAACTGAAGATTTAGTGGAACCAGAGGATTCGGTAGTACCCGACGAACCCCAGCCTCTCCGCCGATCTAGTAGGGTTTCTCGTCCACCTGAGAGATACTACGGTTTTCTCATTGATGGTGGAAGCGAGGATTTCATCATGGAAGATGATGACCCGACTAGTTTCGAGCAGGCCATCACGAGTGGTGACTCTGTGAAATGGCTGGATGCAATGCGATCCGAGATGGAATCCATGTACACCAATAAAGTATGGATTTTGGAAAATGCTCCTGAAAGGGTAAAACCCATTGGGAGCAAGTGGATTTTTAAAAAGAAACTTGGTGTAGATGGAAAAGTTGAGACTTTCAAAGCTAGACTTGTAGCAAAGGGATTTTGTCAACGACCAGGTGTGGATTATGACGAAACCTTTTCTCCAGTAGCTATGCTTAAGTCCATCCGGATCTTACTTGCCATTGCTGCATACCATGACTATGAAATCTGGCAAATGGATGTTAAGACCGCCTTTCTAAATGGTGATTTAGAAGAGTGCGTGTACATGACTCAGCCAGAGGGCTTCGTAGATAGTGGGAGCAGCGGAAAGGTGTGCAAACTGCCTAAATCCATTTATGGGTTAAAGCAAGCATCGCGGAGTTGGAACATCTGTTTTGATGTAGTAGTCAAAGAGTTTGACTTCATCAAAAACATAGATGAACCTTGTATCTATAAGAAGGTAGCAGAGAGTAAGGTTGTCCTCCTCGTATTGTACGTGGATGACATACTCTTGATAGGAAATGATATTCCTATGCTGCAATCAGTCAAGCTCTTCTTATCACAAAGATTCTCAATAAAAGATCTAGGTGATGCCTCATGCATATTGGGGATAAGGATCTATAGAGATAGATCCAAACGGATACTGGGATTGTCCCAATCCAGGTACATTGACACCATACTAAAGAGGTTTAGTATGGAAGAATCCAAGCGTGGGAACCAACCCATGATCTCTGGACTCACTCTCTCCAAAGAGATGTCTCCCAAGACTAATTTGGAAAGAGCTCGCATGCAAGGGATACCCTATGCTTCGGCAGTAGGCTCTATCATGTATGTGATGCTATGTACCAGACCCGATGTAGCATACTCACTAAGTGTAGTGATTCGGTATCAAGCAGATCCTGGAGAGAGTCACTGGACAGCCGTGAAGAACATTCTCAAGTACTTACGAAGGACTAGAGACATGTTCTTGGTGTATGGTAACGGAGAACTCCGGGTGGAGTCCTTTACCGATTCCAACTTCCAAAGTGATAAGGACGACTCCTAGTCGCACTCGGGATTTGTCTTTACCCTCAATGGAGGGGCGGTATGTTGGAAGAGTTCCAAACAGGATACCGTTGCAGACTCGACGATGGAGGCTGAATACATCGCTGCCAACGATGCTGCCAAAGAGGCTGTCTGGATGAAGAAGTTCATCACTGAACTTGGTGTGGTTCCATCCATTGAACATCCAATACCTCTGTATTGCGATAACAATGGAGCTGTGGCTTTGGCCAAGGAACCCAGATCCCATCAGAAATCCAGACATATTCTGAGGCGGTATCAGCTGATCAGGGAGATAGTTGATCGCCGGGAGATCGAGGTCAGGAGAGTAGATACGAAGGACAACACTGCGGATCCACTCACGAAGGCCGTTCCCCAGATACAGTTTGAGAGATTATTCGGGATGCTAGGTATGAGATACTACAGCAGCTGGCCTTAGTGCAAGTGGGAGATTGTTAGTTATATATATGCCCTAGAGGCCATTGTTGTACATATGATGTATATTATGATGGATGCTTGTATATATACAGAGAGGACTTTCTTGCTCGTCATGATAGTATGCTATTTGGTTTCACTTTATCTTAACATGTTGACTTGTATTGGTTTACTGTCTTTCTCTCACATGTTGATAAAGCCCTTAGGATCTGTACTCGACTACTGGGATTATGATGAGATCATACTAGTGGGGCCACGGTAGTCGATGAGTACATCCTATAAATGTTCCTAGTCGATGGTATATCGAGACAGGGCATCGATACACCAGAGTAGACTAGCGTATACGCAACTTGACCCATATGATGGGCGATGGATGATCCCATATCTATCGGTGTTTGACATCAAGGATGGTGTACAGGTGCTCAGTGGAGACTGGGTACACTGGACGGACTCGCCGAGAACTCCCAGATGGTGATATACCACACGTCAGATGGCAGTTCTCCGGTGACACTGGTACAGGGTAGTCTGTAGACCCGAGATCGTCATAGTCTTGTGTGATTCCCACTGTGCTTTGATTTCCACCTTACCACGTCCAAGAGGGCGTGCAAAACGGTGGCTTTTGGGTACAGTCCCGAATCACATGGAGGCAATGAGCGATAGGAGGGGATTCGTCTCTCCCGGTATAGGGAGTTGATGTTGTGCTGTGTTCGATTGGCTATAACTGGAAGTCCCTGGCCAGGGCTGATATAGAGATATACTGGTAAGTGTTACCAGTAGTTTCTCGACCTGTTATGAGCCTCACATCGACACGACTTATCGGTTACTGGGGTCTGACGTATACAACCCCTAGACTTGATATGCGACATATCAGATGAACAGACCGGACTGTACAGGAGTGTTACTGATTGGATTCACATGAGAACGGACAGGCTAGCTTGTTGATCTTCTGATCGCTCAATACCTGGGTGGCTGTTACGTTTAGCTGACCGCTTGCAGCTTGTGGGTGTTTGATATGATCATCACCTGCTACCGGCGTATTGACGATTCTTTAGAGTCCTACACAGAGGTTTCTTGGCTGAGGCAAAACGGAGTAGAGGCACATATGTGATATATGCAGGACCGAGGATAATGCGATATGAGATACCGTATTATATTCTCGCGATATTTAGATATGAATCGGGACATCGGATCAAGTGTTGATTCGATGAATCGGTACATCATATATTAGTCGGTTATATTCGATATAGCCGGATCGTTGGATCAAGTGTTGATTCGATGATTTAATGTATAATGATATATATGATATATTGTATTACATTATCTAATATTGGCTCACTTTATTATTTCATTTTCTCACCGGATTAATACATTGATATATATGCGATATATGTTAATTGTATTATTTTCTTTTGTTACAAATATATAATATATATGTGATATATATTATTGTGACATGATATGATTTATTATGAAACATGATTAGGGATGATAAAAAGGGATTAGGGTTTGATTAGGGTTAGCTCTTTCAAGTTCATTCTAGAAGGATTCTATTTTGTCTTGGTTAAGATATTATGGTTGATACTTATCCTTAACCTAACCAAACCCTAACTCTAGTTTATTCTCTACAAATTTTATCCTATCATCCTTAACCATGGTTCTATAATCAATCATATACACTTGACTACTATTCATCACAAAAGGATTATTCTTTCATTCTTCATCTTCTTCTCTCTTTGGTTTTTGAAAGAGAGAGCTCACTAGAAATTCCTTATGTGATGATTTATTGTGAGAAAGTGAATTAAAAAAGATAGCATAAATACTACTCCATCATCCTCATCTAATCTAGCCCATTAGATTAGGGTGTTCATCTCTTTAGAGTGAGAAAGCTTGGGTTATAGCAACTTCGACGTAGATCATCGGAAAATCGGAACACTTCAAGCTAGCATGGATCGTTCGAGTCGTGGATCCTCTCTTGAGTCCGGGAGATCGTGGATCGCGGCAAAGGGACTTCTACTCGGAGCTTGTGAAGCGAAGGAGCGGACAACAAAGGTTGTAATCCCTCACACTTAGCTTTAAAGATGTTATCTTGCATGCTAAACCCTAATAATCTAGCAAAGATCCCGTCTTTGGCTTGTTCGGCACATGTAAAATTTTATTCGGGCATGTTTGATGCTATATGAACCTTTACAAGTGTGCCTAGGAACCCTACATATAATATACAACGCCGAAGGGCGAGGATCAAAACTCTGAAAGGAAACCAACATCCTCAAGAAAACCAGAGAAAAACCATAATAATACAAGCGCGCGACTCTACGGTCGAAAGAATATACATACTCGTTTTCTAAGTCTACTAAATATACAAGTCTGGTTGATGGAGTTTACTAAATACAACAGAAATATAAATGAAATACAATGGTGGGCACGATGCGAATGAACCCACATACCAAAGCAATCACACGGAAGGAATGAAGTGTGCCAGCAAGCCGCGAAGAATCCTGTACGGCCAAACCTGCAAGAAACTGTGGCACAACGGGTGTGAGTTGCCAACTCGTGAGTAGAAAACATCACCGAGCAGAAATCGCATGTATGACTCAATCCTAGGCCATACGATAATATATCCTCAATATATAATCCTGAAACCATCTACATATAAGTGTAATATTAAGTGCTCGTGTAAGTGCCTCAGGTAGCAACATGTCACATATATGATGTATGAATGTATGAAAACAGAATACATTTGAATGAGAAAACTGTTTTCATATCTCAGTGAGATTTCTGTATAAAAATCGAAGTATTATCAATGAAATCAACAGAGAATCCGTGTCAAGCATCGACACAAAATATATATCCCAATATCTCAATATCTCGGGCTCCGGCAATCCGGACTGGCCCAAATCATAAAATATCAATGTCTCAATGTCTCAATATCTCGGGCTCCGGCAATCCGGACTGGCCCAAATAATCAAATCTCACGACTGCGTCGGTATCCTCCGGATATCCGCCGCGTCACAAATAACCGATCAGTAGTGCTCCCCTGCCAAGCTCAACGCCATCATCTGCGACCATCTTGCCCTGGGGTACCACACCGGGTCCACCATGCACCCGCAGATGGTTCCTCCTCCTCCTCGAATCGGGTGTATGATACCGCTCAAGAGCCGAGAAAACTCATGGTGGACACCTCTCAAATCATATCACGAGAAAAACGCAACTTTTATCTTTTGAAATGAAAATGAGTTTATAAAATTCTTGTGGTTTCTCCAAATCCAGAAATCTCATGGAAAATCCGAAATCCCAATATCGAGAGTCAATAAACAATAAATTACCGGCATAAAGCCCATATTATCGCATGACAAATGAATACATATACATGCATGAAGTATCTCAGTAGTAAATGCAATATCTAAACTAGCACAGTAATGACATATCGGAACTATCAGCTAACAAGCGATATCAGTAAAGTAATATTCTCTAAAGTGTACGTGACATGGCAATTACCGATGATGATGTGTGTGAGCCGGCAAGCAAGTGTTCGTGGACATACGCATCATCGATAATAGTACTGGTGTCCTGACAGTATGGGTTCATAATAACAATAAAAACACATTTAAGCATGCAATGCGATGTGAATAGCAAGAATATAAGGAAAATGAATAGTAAATGCAACAATAAGGAAACTACATTAGATATACAAGTCATACAGTTTGGCATTTGAAATAACACGAATCGTGGTGTTTAGAAAATAGGGGATACGGTGTTTTTAAGAAAAGATACGTCCTTTGAAATATCCGTAGTATCCCTTGGCATGTCTTTAAAATGCTCACGATTCGCTAGTTTTGGAAATAAGTATGACTCGAGCCCAGTCTAACATCTACTAAGTAAACTACAGGACAAAGCTAAGAGACTAATCAAAAGGGTAAGGAATCCACCTAAGTCCGAGTCGATACATCTAGTAGTCGGTGATCCGACCTCAATAGCGTCACATACGATAAAATATATAATACGACATCCGAGTCAAGAGTGCGGATCAATCATCATATTTATATTTCGTACGGTAAAATCCATCGTACGGCATCCCAAATCGGGGTACGGGTCGAATATCACATTTGTCTCATTTTTTATCTGGTATCATTATCATAATATCCTGAATTAGGGGTACTGATCTAAAGTCTAGTACATTCCGATACCATCAACATATAACTGCGTGTGTATGAAAACACATCGCTCAACGATCCGCTATAATATAATGTTGTATCTCATAATACGACCCAAGTCACATCACCGATCTCACGGCATCCTGCCCAATCACATCGACTCATCTCCAAGTATCATATACTATCTTCATCACCCGTGTATACGTATGTGTGTGTGTGTGTATCAACACATCAACACACACACATATATATATACACATATCATATACACCAAAAACATATAAAGTGTGTGCGAGTGTGTGTATGTATAGCCTATACTCTAGGGTTCGCGACTAAGAGCTAACTAAAGCACTATCTTCCGAATACGCTAACACTAACCAAAAGTCACCTAAAGAATTACTTGCTAAGTATGCACATCTCATAATAACACGTATATATATATATATATATATATATATATATATATATATATATATATATATATATCATAACGCATCAAATGCTACGAAAATTTATGGGGGTGCTATACGCCATCCACCCGACTTCCCCCGTATATATATATCTACTCACCTTGATCCTTGCTTGCCGAATTCGATGTCGCAATCCTCTTCTTCATCGCCCGAAGTCCACGTGAGGGTACCTACATATCACATATATCGTATCGCATCAAAACTTCCAATTCAAAACCAAAACGACCCGCGAATCACACATAGGTTAAAACTTATGGTCTACTCACTCAAATCAACCAAACAACACCCGATATCGATGTACAAACGTCAAGTGACCGATATAAAACCAAATATCAAAAAAATCAAGTCATGAACATCAAGAAATTCAAAGCAGCAACTCAAGAAAATAGTCCCAGATTTTGGTTCAGGTGAAATAGGGATAAACAAACAGTACTGGGGTGTTGTATATGAGGTATATGAGCTACAGAACAAATTCTAGCACCAAACTCCACGACTTGGCCGGCCACATCCTCACCAAAACCGGCCTGCTCGGCCATGTAAGGGTTTTTGGGTCTCGTCTCTCCAGGGTGGTCTCCTAGTGTCTTGAATAGGTTAATGGAGTTGCTTGTTTTTCTCGTAATCATCTCAGGTTACACCAGATTCCCTGTAGGCATAATTTAAGCACAAAACCGACATTTTGAAATATCTATCCCAAGTTTGGTCTGTTTCTGTTTGGTCTAGGTTTCTAACACTAGGGGGTTTAAGGTCACCACTAAAGCTCATTAGCACCATCTCAACTCAAATAGATCCCTAACCTTCATCTAGGAATTTTCAACCATATCTAAACTACACTCAAACACTTCTAAACTAAAATGGATGCTAAAGGAATTGAAATACTACACTAATGATGAAAGAATTACCTCATTTGGCAACTCAAGAATTTTCTTGAGTTACCTCAAGTGCTCAAAATCCAATTTTTCTTGATCTCCCATGTTTGTAGTGAGCTTGTGCATGAAATTTATGAAGGGAATGTGTTGTTTTGATGCATTTTTGATGGTGTAGTGAAGAGGTAGAGGAGGGGGGAGAAGAGGGCAGCCATGGGTGAAGAGGGAGATGAGTGAAGAAAATGAAATGAACAAATGAGGCCATGGTCAATGAACCTCTCACCTCTCTCTCTCTCTCTTTTCTCTCTCTTGCTCATACTTCTTTCTTTAATCATTTTCTTTTTAAAACTCCAACAAAACAAAAACCAAATAACAAATGAAATGGTGCATGGTTTTCAAACAATAAAAAGAATGTAACAAGTATTGTGCAACATATCATGTTGCATGTCATGCACATATCATACTTAATGAAAAATTAGTAACACTAATCGAGTTTAGTAATAACCCATATACAATTAACTTTATAATTTTTTTATAAAGTGTCTAAATCATATAATATTCTTTCAAAATCAACATTCAAATGTATTTTCCAATATTTCCCAATTTATCGGTATTTAATTATACCATATCATTTAGAACTAATCTCCACACATTAAAATATTCATAATATTTATTATTC
This sequence comes from Agapanthus africanus, assembly GCA_030015575.1. Classification (NCBI taxonomy): domain Eukaryota; kingdom Viridiplantae; phylum Streptophyta; class Magnoliopsida; order Asparagales; family Amaryllidaceae; genus Agapanthus; species Agapanthus africanus. Next base: position 270,644,401 of record JASDDO010000031.1, on the reverse strand, counting down.
AATTGTATAAATTCCCAAAAATAATATTTTATTTTTCTCAAATGTTACAGGGAGTATGGTAGAACTGGAAGTGATTCCAGAACCGCAAACGATTACTGAAAATTTAATAGGACCTAAAGATTCAATCAGGTTTGACATTCCATTAGCCACTCCACAGATATGCTGGGTAACCTCCGGCGCCCGAGAGGTACTTCAGTATCCTCAAAGACGGTGACAGTGAGGTTCTTGTTTACCCAGACTTGCCATTACTGCTGTTCTAGACTATGAGACCCGGCAGGAGGATGAGTATAGCGTCGTTCTAAACTAGCTTTAGAAGTGCACATGTATATGACTCTGCCAGAGGGTTGTTATAGTCAGTGGGAGCAGCGGAAGCAAAGTGGACAAGTAGCTTGTGTCTATACATAGACTAAAGCAGATATAGCGGAGAAAGATCATCTATTTTTGATGTGACAGTCATAGGTTTTGACTTAATCAGAATAGGGGATGGATCTGTTAAGAAGGTAGTAGGGTGTGATGTCCTGGTATTTGGATGACATACACATTGTAGGAAGTGAAATTCCTATACTACGATCGGTTATACTGTGGTTGTCACACAGTGGTTTCTCCACATAGGATATGGATGTTATATCAAGCATTCTGGTTACTAGATCGATGGTTTTAGATCTAGATTTGGGTAATTTCCCAATTCGGGTACTTAGACAGTATTCTAAAGGTGTTTTAGAATGGACGACTCCTGGCATGGTGGTGTACCTGCAGGTGATGGAGTCACCCTCTTTAAAGGTGTCTTACAGACTAAATGGGAGAGGGATGTGCATGATTGGCATATAACTTGCTTAGGCAATTGAGTCAATCATGAGATATCAAGTACCACACCAGATGTTGTTTTTGCACTAGATGCAATAAGTTTATATTAATCCAATCGTGGAGAAACGTTCGGAAGCAGTTTATGAACATAAGCATATGTTCTAGGGATATGATAACGACAGCCTCATTCGGGAGACGGTTATCATTCCAGGCTTCCAAGGTGACCTGGATGATAGAGTGACTGTCAGAGTTATAGTTTTCCCTCTGACGAGGGGCAGTAGTTTGGACAGGTGGTCCAAGCGGATACTGAGGGAGGCATAGCGCAGGATACTTATTAAATTCAGTTGACGATACAGTCTAAGATGTTTGCAGGATTTGGAGTTCATTTGTGATCTGGGTCCCATCAGATATCCAGAAATATTCTAAGACAGGTATTGTACATTTCGGGAGATGGCTTTCTCCGCAAACTTGAGATAAAGACAGACATAGAAAGAAACATTAGAGCGGATCCACTCACTGAGGCTATTTCTCGAACGCAATAGTTTCGCAAACGAGCTTTGTGAAACTGATTAGTAGAGGAGTTGGGTGTTCGGTATCACACGGGCTGTGAGTATGCGACATCGCAATAATTAGCCTTAAGTGCAAGTGGGAGATTGTTGGATATAGTGCCCTCAAAGTCAATTATTGGATCGCAGGCACGTGATTGCAATGATTGAGGGAGGACCTATACCGGTAGAACAGTCTTACTCGAGATGATAATATGCTATCTGGTTTGTCTTTATCATCGTGTACATGCTTCAGGTGACATTACAGATTACTATTACATATTGATAGAGCCCATAGGATTCTTGTTTTACTACCAGCAGTATGATGGCGATCATATACGTGAGAGTTGGGTAGTCTATAAGCACATCCTTAAAGTGTCCCTAGTCGTAGGAGTTTCGAGACTGGGCATCGATACTCCGAGAGCAGACTAGTGTATACGGATCGAGACCCCGACGAGGGGCGGTGGCCGGTCTCACAAGCCATTGGTGTAAGTTGGTTCACCTAAGATAGTATGCAGGTGCTCATTGGGTTATGAGTACACCGGACGGACTCGCCGGGAACATGCTAGTTAGTATTATACCTATTGTCAGATAGCAGTTCCTAGGTGACATGTGTACAGGTTAGTCTATCGACCTGAGATCGTCATTTGTCTCGTGTGAGTTCCCACTAGCCTTTGATTACTACCCTACCACGGCTTGAAGGAGTCGTGCAAACAGGTTTTAGTTGGGTACAGTTCCGAGCTACATGGAAGCAGTGAGCGGATCGGCAGGGGATTCGTCTCTCCCGGTATTGGGGGTGATATCGCGCTGTGTCTGGAGAGCCATTACACAAAATCCTTGGCCAAGGCAAATGAGGTTTACCGGTAGGTATTCCAGTAGTTTCTCAGGGTATTCAGGGCTACACTCCGACATGACTTATACCGCTATTAGGGGTCTGACGTTTACCATCCCCTAGGCCCGATATGCGATACTCATAGACGAATGGACCGGACTGTACGGATATTGTTACTGTCAGGCTCAGTAAGGTTTTAGGATGAGTTCGCTCGTCGGGCTCCCTTTCGCTCAATACTTGGGCAGCCGTTACATACAGCTAGTGCCACTGACGTGCTTGTGATTAAACCCACTGCCAGCGTATTGACGAGTCTTTAGAGTCCCACACAGAGAGTTTCCCAAGTTCGGGCGAAATGTTGTAGAGGCCGTATGGTTTTATGGCAGGGTTCGATCATATACGTGCACTTGTACATGGATCATGATCGGACGGATCATACTAGTGGGCTTTGGTTTAAGCCGGATCCTTGTATTAGATTGTTGGATTACTTTCGTCCTGTTGTATTCGTATTCAGTCGGAATACGGATGCAGGTATGTATATACAGATGAGGGGTACTCTTGTAATCCGTTAAGAGTTTACTTTAGGGTTGCCATTTCATTTGGATTAAAACATTTAGTTTTAAATGTTTTATTGTGTAAGGAAATTGTGACTCATTTCTTTTTGGCATGGTGCATTGATAAGGCATGGGCTTACTTGGTGACTCATGGTTTTGGAACTTGCATTGTTTTTTTTGTCATGTGTTGAGATATTTTGTGAAAATGGGCTGCTGAGATTTTCCTGTGAGGGGATTCTTAAGGTGAGCTCACATAAAATATCACAACACTCTCAAAAACAACAGCAAGCTATTTTCCTCACTAGCCCATTTTCTTGTGCTCACAATTTTCTTCACTTGGCAACTCCTTCACCTCCACTCATCCCATCTCATGTGTTGAGAATCATTGAGTGTATTGGGACAATGTAATCACACACTATCTCTACTTCACCTTGGACATCTCGGCTGGCAAACTCGATGTCCGAGTTGCTTCGGTTTGAAGCGGGAGCCCGTATAAAGAATCCTCGACGTGGTGCCTCTTCGACAAGAGAGACCGGAGAGCGAACTTCGTCGAGGCAGCCACGAGGAGCTTGGGAAGAGATTGAAGACCGAAGGACACGGATCGATTGGTATAATCTCTTTAAACCTCTTTACAGTTTACTAGCATACGGTTAATGGCACGATCCGGGTTTTAGGGTTACGTTAGCGCCAGTTTGAAAAGTTTTTGTTCTGTGTTTGGCCTCGGATTGACAGCCGAGGCGCTGGCATGGCCTTACAGTTTCTATCTTCCTCCATAACAAAGTTTTATATGGAGAGCAATCTCATATCGCAAGATGTGAGACCTCGAAGGAATTGCTTCAAGCGAGTTTGGCTGTCGGGTCATCTGTAGGGGACCACGTCCCTACAAATGATTAGCTATATCAAATAGCTCACGACCTGGAGACCACGTTGGAGAAACGAGTCAAGTACTGACTTGATTCTACAGTCCCTACCTCCTACTTACGCCCAGGGGAAAAAAGTTATACTTCCAGTTGAGGGCATCCTGAAGGAAACCAAAGAGACACCCGCTCTGCTTATTAGGGAATCTTCCTCTTCTGGATCTAAGGCGGATGCCAAGGGTGAGAAGAAGAAGACCTCCACAAAGCCAATAGGCGGTATCTATAAGGTAGAAGAAAAGGGAAGGGAAAAATTTTCAGGGTTAACAGTAGGCAAGGAGGGATGTTCCTATTGTTACGGGAAAGGGCATTGGCAGAAGGGATGCAGGGCTTGGAAAGCCGGAATCCAGGATCCGAAGCATGTTGTGGCTTCGACTTCGGGTGTGTTTGTGATTGAAAACAGTCTGTCAATTAACTCTATTTTCTGGGTACTAGATACCGGATCAGGATCTCATATCTGTAATTCATTACAGGGTTTGAGAAACCGTAGAGTTATCAGGGCATGAAAGCTCTCTTGTTTTTGAAAAGGTGATGAAATATTGTGAGGAAAAAAAAATCTAAAGAGAGCCCAATTCCTACTTCATTATCCTTTACTATTAACCATTTAGTTTAGGGTGTTTGCTTCACTAAACCCTAATTTAGTGAAGAGGTAGCATGAGTTTGAGTCTCCTTGACGTGGATCATTTTCGGCTTCGAAGACTTCGAGCAAGTTTGCATCTTTCACCTTGTGGAGCCTCTCAAGAGTTCGGGAAATCATTACTCGCAGCGAAGGGACTTCTACACGGAGCATTTGAAGTGAAGGACGGTCTACAAAGGTTGTATTCCGCATTCACTTAGTTGTTAAGATGTTAACATTGCTAGTTTGTTTAAATCTCTAGTTAAGATTCTAGGGTTAGGCTTCTTTAGAACGGTAAAAATTTAAAAACGGCATGGACGATGCCTTCCGAAACCTTGCTGCCGACCTACGGAACCCTACACTAGCCATGGTTAATACAAAAAGGGATTTTGCTTAATCATGATTAGTAGTGCACTAATCAAGTTTAATATAAATTTGCATATAATTAATTGCATAATTATTTATAAAATGTCCAAATCCAATAAATACCTTTTTAATTAATAATTCGTATTAATATCCAATTATTTTCTAAATATTGGTATATAATTATACCATTTTACGAAAACCCAAAATTCATACCCGAATAGTTTTCGTGAAATTTATTATTTTATTATTTAAATTCCAAAATTAATAATATATTTCGGAAATGTTACAATATCCCGCCATCCATGCGAACGTGACGCAGGGACGTAACAGACAACGAGAATCTCGCAACGGTTCGCTCCAATGCGATCCCTATATAAACCCCTCCTCCAGACGGCTCAGATATGTCGAACTCATTCCCAAAACACCGCTACCCTGTCCAATTATTCCTCGGTACTTACTTGATATTAGGAGGGTCCTACGGTGGTTTCCCACTCCAGGACTTCCCTTGCAGGTAGCTCGATGTCAGCAACAACCGACAATCCATTGAGACCTACACACTCAATCCTCATACCGACTCTCAACCGTTCAGCCCCGCTGGAAGCAAAATCAACAGAGGACAACATCTGAAGGAGATTCCGATCTCCATCAGTAAACATCAACTGCCCATAATAATTAAAATACATTCGAACACATAGCACGCTATCCAAAGTCAGACCAATGCTCAAAGCAATAACTCAAACAACAAGATACCTGATGATTTCACACTAAAATTCAAGGCATAACCTGATTGTTTGAAAGATCAATGAACCAAGGAAACCACATTAAGAACTTCAGACAATATATTAATTAGAGAGAAGGGAGAGGAGGGATTCGTAACTTGGGTCTAGCTTTTGGCCTTGAAAGAAGAAAAAGAAGAATTGAAAGAACAATAGGAAAGCCAGAAAAGATAGTTGAATCACAAACGCAAACTTCTGAAAGGGGCCAAAATTCCTATAGTTTCCCTTTTTTTTTATACAATTACATTTTAAGATCCGAAAAAAAACCTTGCAGAAGTTATGGACCCTACAATTTTTTTTCATTTTTTTTCCTCTCTTTTTCGAACCGGCTCATAAGCCTAACCCCCACACATCACACACACACACGAGGGTTCCATGGATTTACGCCTAATGCGTTAAATTATGAACACTTGCCCTCCCTGTACACTCCCAGAAAGGGAAGTGTTATGACCAACGGAGCTATGTTGGTGGTCCAATTTTATTTTTATTTTTAACTTTAGTCCCTCTGTCTAGGTTATGCCTGCTTATCCTTTCTATTTATGTTTAACATTAGCAGAAATTGGTCTAAAGACTTGCGGGTAAAAAAATAAAACTTATATTTCTACCTGATGTATGCAGGTTCCACAATGAGAATTGTGCACTTATTATTATACAATTTGTTCGATATCTATATATATGCATCAAATGGTAATACTCAACATACATTGTAGTGGGCATATTTTAGCAAATAATGATCCACACTAAAATAAATACCCCAAAATATGGCTTTGCTGATGAAAAGATGGAAAAAGATATGAAGAACATAATAACCGTGTCTGCTGAGACTAATAAGCCAGAAACATAGAAGGTACCTGTTTGCAACCGATTCCCTCTAATTGATGTTTAATGAATCTGTCATCATCCCCTCCGTATCTTTGGGGGTCCATCAGCGGTAATACTTTTCTCTCCAACATGAGAGGTCACCTGTTTGAGTCCTAAGAAGCTCGCGGTCAAAGAAACCGGACTTCTGCTCCAGGGTAAGAACAAAAATGATACATAATATATTTTCATTTCTTATAACTTATTCTACAAAATTCATAAAGGAGGGAGAACATGTGTTCCGACCCGTACAATACCCACATCTATCAGGAACTAACCACCTTAACGATTCATCATAAATATTTCAAGCGAAAAAAAATACCCGATTTTATTGAGAGAAAAATTTGTGTACATTTTAAGATACAGCACCTGCAAAGCCAAAGCAGGTCAAACACTGGTGTACAGTGGAAGGCACAATATATACAACCAAGGTCATGAAAATCGTAGAAAAAATCGTAGAAGATGGGGGTTTACACAGATCAAAAACGGAAGGTCATGACGATCTCTTTAAACCCTAAAAAATCTATAGGCTACTTAGGGGCCTCCCCGCGAGATGCTAAGTAATATGACTGATCATTTCTTGTAAACATTGGCTATGTACTTTCAAACTGCATACTGTGTCATACTATACAAAAGGTGTCGATTTTAAAACATCATGTTAACTTCTGACAGGTCGTCCATTGGGATTTCAAGACCCATAAAATCGAGGTCTTGCAGCCCATCGTCTTCAATATTCAACCATGAACCAATATCTTGACCCTGACCACCAAAATCACCAACATCAATTTCAGGTAGTTGTAAATTACTCAAATCCATGGTCTCGGCATCATTTGAAACATCCTCTTCCTTATTGGCAATTCCACCAATGTCATGTGACCTGTGGACTGAAGATGATATTTTGTTAGGCATCTCTGTAGCCTTACCAACAAGGCCATTGGCAGAATCAGATAACTGGGTCAATTTTTGCTTGGGTTTTGATTTATTCTTCCTTTCACCTTTGACATTTGATACAGCAGGCCTTCCGGATTTAGCAGTGCCGTTTCTTGATATAGAATCTTTGTTCTGACCCTTGCATTCTCTATCTCTCTCGCTCCTCTTTCCTTTCGTACCATTTACAAGCGAAACTCCAAGACCAGATGTCTCTCTTAGAAGACCAGTCGCATTGCCGACAACCTCATCAAGCAACAACTCCTTTTTCTTTAGTTTGTTTGACCATTGCTCCTCCCTACCACATGTCTGCTCAGATAAGTGATTGACTGATCGGAAACTATCAGAATAGTTGTTATGGACATCACCATGATTTCTCTCTGTATAGTGAGACAAATAATTCACAACAATAATGACAAAGACACAAGTACCATCAATAATTCAAACTTTAGAAGAAAAAAAAGGCATAGTCCAATTTCCCCCTTTTTCCCCTGAGAAATGGACATAAACTAGTCAGAAGCTAGATATGTTACCTTCTAAAGATATATTCGAGCGTAGGCTGGAGGTCAACGGGCGAGAGTCCATTGAAAAGAACATGTCTTTGAATGCAGGCTCACCAAAACTGCTTGTACCAGTTTCCTCAAATCTCCGATACCGTGCTAATGTTCGTCTAACAAAAGCAAGGGTAGCTTTTTTATTAGATCTGTTCATGTTCTTGCTACCAGAAGCACTAGGACCCCAACAAGCCTGTCGTATCATCCACAGATGATTAGTACAAAATACCGGCTCGATATGAAAGTTCCTCTTTATAACAAGGATTTGCATCTGACTGGCAACCACAATTTGGGAAATAAAATATTGAAGTGTTTGTATTATTAGGGGATGGGGGCTAAAACCTACCGTGCAGCTGATATGGTAATACCTCGTTGGGATACTTCTTATTTAAAGTGATACATCATCTTTCTCATTTTAATTAACGGACTCACTTTATGTCATATCACTTTATTCAATAGGCAACACCCAATAAGATATTACCATACAGCTTCATTTTAGGATGTACTTTACGGTAAAACACATTCGGCCCCGTTTCATCACTGAATTATGCATGAGATGGAAGGCAAATATAAATGTTCGACATATAATCTGCATCAGAGGCAACATATGTTGTGCAGTAAATTTTAAATGATTGGACATTTAAGAGTCAAAAATTACCATATATTTATCATAAGCCATTCCTACAAGTTTGTCCAGTGCAATTCGCTCAAGTTCCCTATGGACAAAAAAATACATTCAAAATAATGCTGCCCAAGTTCAGAAGGAAAAAATCAAATAAATATTTGTCAATTATAATGAATGAGGAAGACTATCAATAACATAGTACCTTTGTTGAGATGCTCTTGCCTCAGTAACAGCCTTCTCTAATTCCAAAAGAAGCCTTTTCTTCTTCAAAACCTTTTGGATAAAAGATGACAACAGGGCACAGTAAGTAATTACATAAACAGATCAGAAGGCACGTTAAATGTGATCTAGGCCTCTACAGATCCAATATATAAATTTCAAACCCCAATTCAATGTTTTAAATATCGGATATTGGTATCATATCGGCCCGAGAATTTTCATATCAGATATCGGGAGATATTTTCTAAAATTTGAACTACATATTTTTATGTTACAAATGTCATAAATGTAACTCAATATGAATAGTCAACTTTTTAAATGAGTTTACCTGAAATAGCTCAATGGTAGAGTGGTCTATTAAGTGACCAGTCGTAGGAATGAATTATAAATGTCAAAAAAGGGTTTGATGAAGAGTTTTCTTTTTGGTTTACCGATAAAAGAAAAAAAAAATTTTGGGCTCTTTTTTGAGCCTCATCGACTTTAAATTATCCTTCATTACGGGCAGGGTCGGTCAGATGTTGTTCCGATACCACTTGAAAACCCAATAACCCAAATAAAATTTTTAAGGAAAATCGTCATTTTTGAACAAATATCTGAGAAGCGAAATTTCGGCCGATATTTTCCCGAAACTATAAAATGTTATTAAATCAATAAATCGTATCATTTTCTCTTCATAAGTGATATATCGGCGATATTTAGAGCATTGGACCCCAAGGAACTAACAACTCCTTAGATGATTGCAGTAATAAAGAAATGTTGCCTGCTGACTGCTACCAAAAGCTTAACCCAAAAAAAACTAATTATAGAAGTACCAACCCAAAAAATTATAGAAGTACCAACCAAATGTAAGAACTTCAAGAAGGTTGGAGCAGCATTGTTTTTCCTACTCCCCAAGTAATGCATACTAATAATCAAAAAAGAGAGTGTAAACAGAATTCTAGTGTTTGTAGATGTTGGTCACAATTCTCACATATACTATCATTGTTCTTTGTTTAAGTAGAAGAGACCAAAATTTGGCTTTTACCGGAGGGATTTTGAACTGAAACGTGTAAGTCTACGGTAGTGCCCCGGCCGTCTTTCTGAGGCCAAAATGCGGAAACGAAACTTTTTCAAACTAGAAACCGGCGCTATCGTATGCTTAAAACCCGGATCGAACCATTAACCTACAACTAGCAACTAGAGAAAGGGTTGGAAAGCTATACCGATCGATCCATGTCCTTCGGTCTTTGGCCACCATCCCAAGCTCTTCGCTGCATCTCCGGTCTCGATCTCCTCGTCGGGAAGGGCACCACATCTTCGAGTCTTTTTACGGGCTCCCGCTTCATCCGAAGCAACTCGGGCACGAAGTTCGCTAGCCGACGTGTCCAAGACGAAATAGAGAATGTTTGTGACAACTTTGTCTCTTGCATCCATTGCATGGATGGAGGTTGAAGATGAAGCCATCAATGGAGGTTGTGAGCTAGAGGAAGAAGAAGAAGAGGCTCTCTTTTTCTTTTCTTTTCTTGTGTTGAATTATTGTGAGAGAGCTAGAATGAAAATACAAGAGCAAACCCAATATCAAGTGGCTGCCCTCCCTCTCTCCTCACATCAATTCAACACACTAATCAATCACATAATGTGATATTTGCACAAGAAATGAGACCATGAGTCATCTAGGAAGTACATGTCTCATTTAATGCACAAAATGATGGCTTAAGCTCACAATTTCCTTTTGTAAACATTAACCCAAATGTTTACAAGAGTAAAAAGATACAGCAACATCTAAAGTAAACTCGTGACGGATCACAAGGATACCCCTCATTTGTATATACATAGCTGCATCCGTATTCCGACTGAATGCGAATGCGATGACTAAAGTAATCCAACAAATCTAATACTAGGATCCGGCTTAAACCAAAGCCCACTAGTATGATCCGTCCGATCGTGATCCGTGCACTACTGCACGTATATGATCGGACCCTGCCATATATCATACGGCCTCTACAACGTTTCGCCCGAAACATGAAAACTGTCTGTGGCAGACTCTAAAGACTCGTCAATACTTTGGCTGTGGGTTTAACCACTAGCACGTCAGAGGTACTAGCTGTACGTAACGGGCTACCAGGTATTGACCAAAAGGGAGGTCGATGAGCGAACCCATCCTGACACCCTACTGAGCCTGTCAGTGACAATATCCGTACAGTCCGGTCCATTCGTCTATGAGCATCGCATGGCGGGCCTAGGGGGTTGGTAAAAGTCAGACCCCCAAAAGCGGTACAAGTCGTGTCGGAGTGTAGCCCAGAACACCCTGAGATACTACTGGAATACCTACAAGTAAATCTCCTGCCTTGGCCAAGGACTTCGTGTAATGGCTCTCCTAGACACAGCGCGATCTCACCCCCAATACCGGGAGAGACGAAACCCCTGCCGATCCGCTCACTGCCTCCATGTGGCTCGGGACTGTACCCAACTAAAACATGTTTGCACGACTTCTTTGAGCCGTGGTAGAGTAGTAATCAAAGTACAGTGAGAACTCACACGAGACAAATGACGATCTCAGGTCGATGAACTAACCTGTACACATGTTACCAGGAAACTGCTATCTGACGTCAGGTATAATACCAACTAGCATGTTCCCGGCGAGCCCTGTCCGGTTTACTCATAACCCAATGAGCACATGTATACATCTTAGGTGATCCAACTGACACCAATGGCTTGTGAGACCGGCCACCGCCCCTCATCGGGGTCTCGACTGTATACACTAGTCTACTCCGGAGTATCGATACCCTGTCTCGAAAACTCCCACAACTAGGGACCTTTTAAGGATGTGCTTATAGACCCCAGCTCCCACGTATATGATCGCCATCATACTGCTGGCAGTCAAGCAAGAATCCTAAGGGCTCTATCAACGTGTAATAGCGATCTGTAAGGTCACCTAAAGCAGTACACGATGATAAAGATAAACCAGATAGTATACTATCATCTTGAATAAGACTGTCCTACCGGTATAGGTCCTCCTTCAATCATTGCAATCACGTGCCTGCGATCCAACAATTGACTCTGAGGGCACTATATCCAACAAAACGCACCTTTGTAACGAAGAGTAGTCTAAATGTGGATGGATAATTAGCATTAAATCAAGGCTAAAATGTAGAAAACCCCCCACTTTTCTCCGAAAAGAAGGAAATCCCCTTAAATTTTAAAAACATGCACTTTGCCCCTTTAATTTAACACTATTAGTTTTTTAGGTGTATATTTCCCAAACTGCCCTCCAAACCTATCCTCTCAAAAAAAATCACCTCTTTCTTCTTCAAACAATTCCCCCCTCCATCCTTTCCTTTCCTACAAAAATCTCTAATTCAATACACCGCCTATCTCCTCTGTTCTCCAAAACGTGAGCACGGATTCAATAGTATGGATTTGGAAAAGATGGAAAAAAGAGAATAATTAGATTGGTCAATTAAATTTACTATAGGAACGATTTTGGTATAAAAACTCCTATAGATGAAAAAATTAACATTGTTAGGGCTTTTGGGATAAAGCGCATGTTTTTAAGTTTAAGGAGTGTTCTCCTTTTTAGGCAAAAGTGGGGGGTTTCCTGCATGTAGCCTTGAATCAAAGAAAACTACACATGCCTCTACTAGCAATATATCTAATTGGACGGCTCATCATAAGCTCACAGGAGAACCATTAAGTTTTTCATGTGAATCATATGGTCAAGAACAAAAGGGGTAGTCCACATTCGGAGAAAATTAATGCGTGGTTCATTCACACCCTCACCAAAATTATCTCCTCACGTGAACCTTGATTTCCTTTGATTGAGTTAGTCACTGCTAATTTGTTGTTAATATTAGATATTTTCTTATAGCACATGCAACTACCTATACCAAAATTATTATCAGCTATTTAATATTTACTTTTTGCCAAGCAACTAAAATATTTTAGTTTCTGTTTACATCAAGATCTATTTATTTAATTTCAATACCAAATAAAAGTCAATCAAATCTAATAAAAGTTAGGATCATCTTTTATTTCTTAAATCCTACAACCCAAAAAATCTTCTTTGTGAATATCATGAAAAAAATAGTTCTTTGATAACAATATAAAGATAATTTTTAAAAGCTCATTTAAACGTAAATAACTACCCGCTACCAAACATATATATATTTTCTTTTTGGCTCTCTCTTATCCCTGCACCCCCTATGATTAATTCTGGTCCATCTTTGCATGTGGTCTTGGTGTAGTTTTGTTCTTCTATTGAAAGGAAGATAAGGCGGCCTTTCTCTCCTATATATTTCCTCTATATGTACACGCATAAACGGTTGGCAGAACTAATTCTTTATAGGAATTCCTTTGTCTGGTTCACTCTTGGCTTTATATGTGTATTAGAGATCAACATAATTCCCTACAACAAGATTCAGTTCTTCTAGGCTTTCCACCTGATCTAGAAGAATTTGGAATACACCAATTGGTTATTTAGCACTGATGGAGGTCCTTTTCGGATCTCCGTTAGATGTTGTCTTCCGTCGATCTCCTGGTGGATCTTGAAGGTGTTCTCCTGTTGCGTGTGGGTCTCAATGGGTTTTGAGGAGATTGGTGGTTTTGAGGAGGCTGCGCCGAGTACCTGCAAAGAAGTCCCGGGGTGGTTTGGTACCACCGAGGACCCTCCGACGATCAAGTTAGCACGAGATCCGAGCAGAGTAACGGCTAAATGGAATAAAATGGCTTACTTGACCCCTCTTTGATGGGGGTTTATATAATGGCGGCAGCACGCAGTAGCAGGCGCGAGAATCTCGGAGGCAGTTATGCTCCCGACGTCACACCCGCGTAATAAGCGGATCGCTCGTTAATGGGGATCGTGATAGCGTGGAACGTGGGATGTTGCCGGCGGAGAATCCGCGCATGGCGAAATTTGCGGAGCGGCGGTTACGCCTGTGAGTGGTGGAGTTGGTCGGTCGGGGGACCGAGGAAGATGGCCTCGGCGAGAGAGCTCGGGAACGAGCTAGAGGGCCGAGGTATCTTGGTCCCGTGGTAGCTCGGGGGCGAGCTGAGAGGCCGAGGAGGCCAATTTGCAGGGGGCTCTGAGGCGAGCCAGCATTGTGCTTGCAGGCCGAGTACAGGGGTGGCCTGGTCGGCCCCTGTGGGCCCTTCTGAGTTCTGGGACATGCCATCTGCCACGTGTCCTGATCTGGGAGGTCGCCAATATAGAGCATCATCACTAGCCCCCCACTCTTGTCCCGACCGGCTGGCGGGTTGGGTCAAGAGTGGACTGTCGGACCGCCCGGTGTGCACTCCCTCCTAAGATTTCGTCGGGACGAGTCACCGGGCTGTCAGCTGTCTTTACTGCCAGCGAATCGGGGCGAGATCTCTGCATTTAAGGAAGGTGCGCCGGTTCGTGCGTCCCATAACTGAAGCGACGGTCCACGTGTCAAGCGTCGGTTAGCCGTCGGACGTATGCAGGCCTGCGGCGTCTGATGAGATGCGGCCCAGTGCGGGAACGACACGTGGAGCGATCGGAGCCGTTGGACACGAGAAGGCGTTTTGGCGGGAGATGAAGGGCGCAGTTGAATGAAGTCGTTTGCGGTGATAAATAAGGGCGAGGCCCACACCAGGGCCCCTATTCCTTCATATTTTCTTTCTTCTAAGTCTTGGCTGCTCGGCGCTCTTCCTCTTTCGGGTTGGATACATGGTTCGTTCCCACTCTTTGGGTTTCTCGTTCCAGAGGGAGCGCAGTGGCGCGGCCGTGCCTCCGGCTGGCTCGTGCCCTGCGCCGGATGTTCCGCCGGCGATAGGGTCGTCCACTTCGTTGATGGCTCCAGGCGATTGTTCCGGCGGCGGCCAGAGACATCCACGGCCATCCGAGCCCCAGACAAGAGACGTGGGGGGGCGAGGACGGGGTCTTCCTTGAGCGGAAAAGGACAATCTCTCGTGCGCCGCCGTTGAGGATTCCTGGGGGGATTCTCGTGCAGGAGGGTGATGTTGTCTTCATGGCTCCGTCCGGGCTTTCCATCGCTGTCGGCCTGCTCGCCGGGATGGAAGAGTCGGCCGGGGAGAGGCTTCCGCTTGGCCACCTGAGGGTCCAAATGGAGGCCATAGCCCAAGGGGTGGTCCAGGTATGAACTCCTCTACGCGTTGTTTTTGACTTTCCTTTCTTTGGCTCGAGTGTTTCCAAGTTTCTCATCCTCTTCCCATCAGGTCCTTCAGCACTGTGCCTTCGTTGTTCGTATGGAGGCCGAGGGGGCGTTCCATGCACCGAGGCCGGTGGAAGCGTTTCCCTCAGAGGTCGAGGTCCTGCGGCGTGACCTGCTTCAGGAGAGGGCGAGGGCCGATGTCCTGGCAGCCCGAGCAGAGGCTGCGGAGCTCGCCAATTCGGCGAACCGGGGTGCCCATCGTCGCCTGAGTGCATCCCGCCGAGTTGCCGAGAGGAAGCTGGCGGATCTGGCCGATCGTTTCACGGCCATGGAGAAGGAGAGAGATGCCAGCAGTGGGATGTCGAGGCGGCGCTTCTGGCGGCCGAGACTGCCGAGGTTCGGGCCAGGAAAGCTGTGGCCGATTACAAGGTGTCAGAGCAATTTTACGCCGAGCTTGGCGAGTATTCCGCCGTCGCGTGGAATAAGGCTCTGGATGCCGTGAAGGAGCAGCTTCCTGAGTTCCCCGATGGCGAGCTCCGTGCTCGGGTCCCACTCCCGGTGGCAAGGCCTCCGGCAGACAGTGATGAGGCCAGAAAGGCGTCCCCTGGTGGCGAAACCTCCGGTGGTGAAACCTCGGCAGACTACGATGACAGTGACGAGGGAAACGAGTTTTTTTGGATATTTCCTCGTCCCTCTTTTGTAAGCGTCTGGAACTTTGTAAGGCTGGGGAGCCCCCAATACCCCTGTAAAAAAAATGTTTTACTCGTGCGAATAAACTCTTGTTGTTTCATTGCTTTACATTTTATCTTTTGGATGTGAAGAGTATGCGTAGAATATCCTTGCTTGCTTTGTTGGGTTTCCATGTCAGGCGATCGTACGTCGAGTTGATCTGGGGTTCCGGGTCTGCGGCACTCGACGAGCAGCATACTGCCCGCCGCAGATCTGCCAAGCAGAAGGGAGCTAGGCGGCTGTAACACCTTAGGATGTGATTAATGGCTAATTATACTTTAATAAAAGGTTTTTAATAAAAAGTTTACCAAATTGATTTTCAAATATTTTATCAAATTTAATGAATATTTTATTAGAAATTATTTAGCCTTGCACAAACATGTGCATGTAAACTAGGGTTAAAAGTTAGGGTTAAACCATGTTTAGCAACCATGGTGGGTTAAACCATTTTCCTTAAGTGTATTTGGGTTTTTAATTTAGTGTGTTTTTTTAATGAGAAATGATTTGAATCTTTGTTGACTTGGTGAGAGAGAGGGAATGGCATCATGGCCTTGCCCATGCCTACATTTAATGAAAAGAGAGAGGGGTTGACTCTTCTAAGCTCTCATTCTTTTTCTTTTGTTAACTCTTTTCTCACTCTCACTCACACACACCAGCAGCTACAACAGCAGAAGCAGCAGCAGGAGCTCCAGCAGCAGCAACAAACAACAACAAGCAGCAGCAACAGGCATCATCAGCAGCAGCAGCAGCACCCAGCAGCATCTTCTTCTTCTCCTTTTCCTTGCACTAAGGATCCCTAGGGGTATAATCTCTGAACTCAACTTCCTTGTTCGCTAGACTTGTGTGTTGTTAAGCTTAATTAGTGTTTGATATGAGTATTAGTGCTAGATTTGTGTTTTATGTGAAGATTTAGCAAGTTAAGGTTGTTATAGCTTAATGAACCTAACTAAGTGTTAATATTGCTGTTTAGACCTATTAGTTTCACTAGATTTCACTAAATCGCCTTAAAGTCGCAAACTTGAAACTTTAAAATACGGTTTTGAAGGATAATGTATGATATATGAGATCTGCTGCATTTTTTTATCCTTTTCTAGCCTAGCAAACATATACATATTAGTGTGCAGGCATTTTAGGCTAATGTGTTGAAATTCGGGCCCACCACCTCCCCAAAAATCCGGTGACCATCCCCCAAATTCCGGCATCGCCGGCCCCCTGTTGTTCTAGGTGTTGGTGCTTTGTGTAGGGGGTGTCTGTGGGGATTTTTCTGTGTTTGGTATTATTTACTCTCTAATTGTCTGCAAGTTGAAATCTGGGTTTGTTTTGCTAAGTTTTAGTGTTTTGTGGGACTTTAACATTAAAATTGGTGGTTTGGTTGGAGACTAGAATGATTCAGGATGGTTTAAGGTTAGACTAGCTTATATATATGCTGTTGGTATCGCTAGATTCCTGTAAACTCACCTAGTTCCATAGAAATACCCTATTGTTGCAAACTTAGTGTTTTATATCGTTTTAAGCTAAACCCTTATGATACATGAAATCTGTTGTTACTAGGGTAGTAATTTTAGTAAGTAAACATATACACTAGGATATGAATTGTGTTGGATCCTAATGTAGAGACCTAGA
Organism: Agapanthus africanus; assembly: GCA_030015575.1. Taxonomy (NCBI): domain Eukaryota; kingdom Viridiplantae; phylum Streptophyta; class Magnoliopsida; order Asparagales; family Amaryllidaceae; genus Agapanthus; species Agapanthus africanus. The sequence continues at coordinate 270,627,352 of JASDDO010000031.1, read as the reverse complement.
CCCCTCCCACCGGTTTTGGGCCTGTATGACACCCATAGCCGCCGGCCAAATTTTGAGGTAATGTGTGGCAGGTAGTTGTCTGTAGGTTTTGTGAAGGGTTTGGCCTTGTTTGATTTTCTTGTTTTTGCTAAATCTGGGACCGTTTACCTATCTTTAGCGTAGCGGGATTTGCGCGACACGTACGATGCGCGTTGAGTTGGTTTGCTGTGTGTCACAGCGTATCGCTGTGCCACAGCGTGTCGCGTTGGGTTTTAGCGTATGCACACACGTTACGTATACACACGCGTTTAGTTCGCGACGCGAGTTTCTCGTTTGGTTTTAATATTGCGTTTTTGCGGGATTTTGGCTTATATATACTCCTTGTGTAATTTCTAGGTTCGCAGGCGGGTACTTCGGGCGCCGCAAAGAAAGGAAAGCAGATAGTCGGCTACACTTAGCACGAGACCAGGTGAGTAGATTTAACATCCACGGGAAAATCGCCCGTATGGCGTTGAGCGTCAGGGCGTGATAGGATATTTAGTCGTAGATGTTTATATGTACTATTGTAGCATACCTTCCTTGTTGCATATAGAAATGGTATTTATAGAACACTGCACTGTCACTAACGGTTAAAGTTGCACGAGCACTATTTGTATGTTACACTCACACCGTTAGTGATTGCCATAACACTCGCACTATAAGATTGCTACAAGTTATATATCGTCTTAATTGCCACATCATTGATGATTGTCATACTTGCGCAAATGCACACTGTATATTCATACCAACCAGTACACACATATATTGATATCTTCATACTTGCGAACATGCACACTGTATATTCATACCAGTGCACATATATTGATATCATCATACTTGCGCACATGCACACTGTATATTCATACCAGTGCACACATATATTGATATCATCATACTTGCGCACATGCACACTGTATATTCACGTATATATCTATTAGCACATCCATACCTACATATATACATATGTTACATATATGGATGATATTGATTCGATTTCAAGAAAATAGGGACCGCATAAGATATTTTCAAAACTGGATTCATTTAAAAAAACGGTTTTCCCTTTTTACTCTTAGTGTCATACGACACATTGCATGGATTTACGCATTGAGTTTGGATTTATGGGATTTCTGGATTTGAGAACCGTGGTATTATTTTAGGAAAATACGCTCTGTTTTAAAAACTCGGTTTCCCTTGATATGATATTTCAGTGCGTCCACCATGAGTTTTCTCGGTTCCTGAGTGCTTGTGTGAGTATACCCGATTCGAGTAGTGGTAGGCACCGATTGCGGGTACATGGTGGACCCGGTATGGTATCCCGGGGCAAGAAGACTCGTATTGTTAGACGGTGAGCCCGGCGGAGGGACTACTATCTACCGGTGATTGGTTAGACCTGGCGGTCATCCGGAGGATACTGACCAGAGCTGAGAGATGGATACGGGACGATACGTACAGCCGGGACCGAGGGCCGATTCCGCAGACGGAGCCCGTGGGCCGATCCGGACTGACGGAGCCCGATACTTGAGGATTTGCGTATCGATGCTAGATGATCAGTCGAAAATACTGCATTTTTAACACGGCAATTTCCCTGTCATTTACATTCATCTAGAGGTGTTCGGCATTCATATTGCACATATTAGCAAAACATCCCTGAAATACCGAATTACCTGTGTTGTACTCTAAAACCGGCATTTTTAGGGAAATTGACTGCTTATCATGGCATCGCATCATTCTTGTTGCGCAACACTTGTTTCGAAGTCTGTGCAGGAAATTCCAGAAACCGAGCCAAAATTGTGAAATAATGCTGACAAAATTACACCAAGTCTAAGTCTGGTGATCTGGCAGTAAACAATAAGGTGTGAAACTATTCCAGAAATTTATTCAAGGCCAATGGGCGCTTCCCGCCGCGGATCCGCGGCATGATGACGCCAGCAGAGAAGCAGATTGTGCACGTGGCTATTTGTAACGGTACAAGCTTCCAAAAGACTCCAGATTGTACACGTGGCTTCATCTAGAAGGCTCGGCCTAACAAACCATTTCTAGAAAGCTCTCTCCAACAACCTTCTTCTAGAAGTCTCCTTATAACAACCTTCTTCTAGAAACCTCCTTGTAACAACCTCATTCTAGAATATTCCCTCCAACAAACTTCTTCTAGAAGATTCTTTCTAACAACCTCATTTTGGAGGGAAAATTCAAATGAGGTGGTTCATTTTGGAGAGAAAATTCAAATGAGGTGGTTCATTTTGGAGGGAAAAGTTGTTCATTTTGGAGGGAAATTTGAACTTTGAATTCTAGATCTAGGGTTATGAAAGCTTATAAAAGGGAGCCTAGATCTAAGGTTAAGGGTTGTTCATTAGTTCATTAATCTCTCATCTCCCTCATTTCTAACACAAGTTGAGTGACACAACTTGTGCCTCAAAACCCTAACCCAAAATCCAAAGCCAAATTCAAGATCCCGAGTACCATTCAAGCGAAAAGCCTTCAACCTTTTAGGAGCGGAGACGATCTTCAATCGAGCAAGTGATCCAAGCCGATCCGCGACTCAAGGAGACGAGCGAAGCCAAATCGACGATCGAGTTCTTCCTCTTGTAGTTCTTGAGCGATTTGTAACGGAATTGTTGATAAATAAAATGTGAAATTCTTTAATCTTGCTTTCTTTAAATTCTTGCATCATGATTCGATCTCAATTTCTGATTATGGTTCTTGTTGTGATGTTTGAGTAAAACTCCGCTCGTAAAGGAGTCGAGACGATCAATAGAATGATGATGTAACAAATCTTAAAACGATTCTTAAGTCCTACGAGTTTTGTAAACCCTAGCAAATTGAAGAATCGACGACCTAGTTTCGTTGTGATGCTTTCTTGATTGTGATCGCTCGAAATTAGGGATCCACGATCGATTCTTGAATTTACTAGAGGCTAGAATGTGAATGATATCGACGAAGGAACAAGGGATAGAAGATGAAACCCTAGTTTCACAAGAAATCCCTAATTCTCGTCGATCATCATCGATCTAGTATCAATTCATCGATGGATAAGAATACGTAATCGCTAGATTTCATCACATCTATAGATCCGATCGATTCCTACGAGCCTCACTTCGATTCTTGATATTTGATTTGGAAATCATCACAAATTCTCAATTCTTGATTTTAATGTTTTCTTAGATCTAGATTTTTCTAATTCTTGAAATTCAATTTACAATTCATGAATTGTTTCTTTTCTTTTCTTTAAATTTTCGACTCATCTAATTCGAAACACGAACGATTACACTTTCCTTGTGGACGATCCGCACTTACTAACGCGCTAAATTCGACACCGTTATTGATTGCGGTCAAAATATTTTTGGTTGTGATTTCTATACAATTTTCCATACTATACACAATCCGAAATCGTATTCAATTACTAGACACGATGATTTCATGATGTTTTCGAGTGTCGATGCTAGGCATTCACGATTCCATGAGTTGTACAGGATTTGAGGGCCATTTGGAGTGGCGGCGCCTGAGTTTTACTGGGATTTGGGTGTATTAATGGACACCGGTTATTTTCCACGTTGACATTCCGTGTAGATGTTATTTATTCCCATGCCCAGCATTCGGTGTTATACATCTCATCATGTATTTGTAGTACCTGATAGAGTACACATGCTATGCACGATTATTGCATACCCTGCTCATCATATAGAGATGTATTAGATCGCACTTGTTGCATGATTATTGATCATCTAGCTCATCATATAGATGTTATCTGTTGGTATAGGTTAGAGTATCGCAGTACGTGCATACTCGCGATTACCTTTATATGTTATCTACTATTCACGAGTTGGCAACTCACCCTCGTTATGCCACAGTGTTTGCAGGTTGCCCCTCGGAGTAGTCGCGGCAGGCTGCTTTCTTGCATCTTTTGATACAGATACCACTGCAGTTGGCGTGTTAGCCCTTTTGCTGTTAGGTGGGTTTTGTGCGGTATCTGTTTATTTTTTCCAGTTGTATATATCATTGTATCTAGTATTCTCTATCTACTACTTATGTATTGACTTAGAGACCAGTTGTGAGGACGATGTATATTATTTGTACTCTGGTGTCAAGCTCGTTGTGAGCCGACTTTATTTATGCAGTTTTATATTTCATGTTGTCTTCACTTATGTTTACTCATTCTTCGCTACGGCGTCGTATATTATCATTGTGGTGGTTGTTTCCATCCTTGGGCGTGATTGCTCCCGTTTGGGATGCTTATTTCTTATTGTATATCATTTTACTCATATATTGCTTTGTACCCGATTTCGGGGCTAGTTTTTACAAAGGAAATGCTGCCAAAATTTTTAAGATCATAACTTGAACTTTAAAGAATTTTACTAAATTACTTAAGGTTTTCTAAACGTTTTAACAAATGTTTCTATAAAATGTTTTAACACTCAATACTTTTAATGGTTTTGATTTCTGGGTTTCGGCTTACTTAGTCGCGTTACGCCTGTAGATGTTACGTGGTTAAGTGCCGGTCACGAGCCGAACTTTGGGTCGTGACAGCAGCCTCGTTGTGAGGGCTTCAGACCAGCAGCGTCTGGTTGGCAGGAGGATGCCCCGCGAAGGGCACCATCCGGGCAGTGAAGCTGCGCAGTTTCCTCTTGGCGAGGGCCTTGGTTCCTGGCACCACGAGTAGGGAAGTTACTGGCCAGGGATGACCGAGTAGGGCAGCCGCTCGATTGCCTCTTGCGAGGGCTTTGATCCTCAGCGTTGGAGAGATGTAAGGAGCCTTCTAAGGATAGCCGGGCGGTGAAGCTGCACGGTTGCCTCTTAGCGAGGGCTTTGGTTTCTGGCGTCGTAGGTAGGCAACCACCAGCCGGGATGACCGAGCGGAGTAGCCGCTCAGATGCCTCTTGTGAGGGCTCTAATCCCTAGCATCATGGGTAGGGAGCTATCAACCGGAGATGACCGAGCAGGGTAGCCGCTCGGCTGCCTCTTGCCAGAGCTTTGATCCTTCAGGACGAGGACCGAGCACGGTTACTGCCCAGTGCCTCTTGGCGAGGACTTTGATCCCTGTCGGTTGTGGTAGGAAGCTACCAGCCGGGGATAGCCGAGCATGGGTCGGCTCGACTGCCTCTGGGAGGATTTGGTCCTTAGCGCGGGAGGGGCTGTAAGAAGCCTACCAAGGACCTTTGGCCGGACAGGGTTACTGCCCGGTGCCTCTTGGCGAGGGCTTTTGTCCTGAAGGATAGCCGAGCGAGGGTTTGGCTCGACTGCCTCTGAGAGGGCTTTGGATCCCTGTCGGTTGTGGTAGGAAGCTACCAGCCGGGGATAGCCGAGCGAGGGTCGGGCTCGACTGCCTCTGGGAGGACTTTTTGATCCATGTCGGTTGTGGTAGGAAGCTACCAGCCGGGGATAGCCGAGCAGGATAGCTGCTGAGCCGCCTCCAATGAGGACTTTGATACTCAGCGTTGGAGGGCCGTAGGAGGCCTGCCGAGGATAACCGGGCAGTGAAGCTGCACGGTTGCCTCTTGGCGAGGGCTTTGATCCCTGGCGTTTCGCGTAGGGAAGCTACCGGCCAGGGATAGCCGAGCAGGGTAGCCGCCCGGCTTCCTCTAGGGAGGACTTTGACCCATAGCGTTGGAGGGCTGTGGGAGGCCTGCTATGGGTAACCGGGCGGTGGAGCTGCGCGGTTGCCTTTTTGGTGAGGGCTTTGGATCGCAAAGACAGAACTTTATTTGCAATGTTCCGACGTTTTTGTTCGCCTTGGCTTCATTGGTATAGCTTGAGCTTCTCGGCGTTGTAAGGCCGCGGGAACTTACGTCTTGTAGGCGATAGGCTTCGTCGGGGAGCACCTCAGAGACGAGGAAAGGACTGTCCCACTTCAGGGAGAACTTGTGTAGCCTGGCTTGATCAATGAACTCGTTTCGCCGTAGGACCAGATCTCCGGTCTAGGAGCGGCGCTTGACCCGAGCGTTGTAGTATCGGGCCGTTTGCTGTTGATAAGCGGCAGCCCTGATCTAAGCCCGGTCTCTCTTTTCTAACAAGATGTCCAGATTGGTCCGTAGCGCCGAGGTGTTCGCATCGTCGTCGAAGTGCTCGACCCGATGACTGGGCAGCCCGATCTCCGCTGGGACCATTGCCTCGGTCCCGTAGCAAAGGCTGAAGGGGGTTTCCCCGGTAGGGGTCTTCTTTGACGTTAGCAGGGCCCATAAGACCCGGGGAAATTCTTCGACCCAACTGCCTTGTCGCCCTTCTAAGCGGGTCCGAAGACCCCGGAGGATGTCCCGGTTAGCAACTTCGGCCTGCCCGTTGCATTGGGGGTAGGCGACCGCGCCGAACTTCATGAGGATATGGTATTCTTTGCAGAAGTCCTTCACTTTCTCGTTCTCGAAGTTCGTCCCATGGTCGGTGATGATACATCTCGGGATGCCGAACCGGAGTATCAGATTGTTTTGCAAGAACTTGATGGTCGTGGCGGCATCCGGTTTCCTGATGGGAACGGCCTCAATCCATTTGGTGAAGTAGTCTACCGCGACGAGAACATATTTGTGTCCGCCAGTGCCGGTAGGGAATTGGCCGATCATGTCCAATCCCCATTGGGCGAACGGCCATGGGGACGTTAGGGCGGTCAGCTCGGTAGCTGGGAGGCGAGGGATGCTGCAATGGAGCTGGCAACTCTTGCATCTTCTGACTAGCTTCTGGGCGTCCTCATGAACAGTGGGCCAGTAGTACCCTTGGAGCAACGCCTTTTGGATCAAGGTTCGGGCCCCTTGGTGCGCACCGCCAACCCCCTCATGGATCTCACGGAGGACGTAGTCGGCTTCATTGGGGTCGATGCACCGGAGCAGGGGCTGAGTGAAGGATTTCTTGTAGAGGTTCCCATTGCTCCAAATGAAGTGACGGGCTTTGGCCCGGAGACGGCGGGCGGCTCCCCGGTCCTCTGGGAGCGTACCGTCCTTCAGGAATTCCACGAGGGGCTTCCTCCAATCTTGGTCGCTTTCTTGCGCCGCATATACGTGGAGCGTGGTCGCTCCGTCTTCAACGCTGGGCTGAGGCAAGGTTTCAAAGAGGATAGACCGCTTATTGTTGGCTTAGTATGACGAAGCCAGCTTGCTCAGGACGTCGGCTTGGGCATTTAGCTGCCTGGGTATTTGTTCTACTTGGACCTCGTCGAAGTTCCTCCGGAGCTTCCTCACCTCGTCCAGATACTTCATCATCAGAGGCTCTCGAGCTTCAAAGCAGCCGATTACTTGGCCGACGACAAGGGCCGAGTCACTGTGGATTCGAATTGTCTTCAGCCCCAACCCAGCGGCCATGCGCAGTCCAGCCAGGAGGGCCTCGTACTCTGCCGCGTTGTTCGAAGCCTTGAAACCGAGCTTCAGGGAGTACTCCATTTCTGCCTCGTTCGGGCCCCGGATAATGAGGCCGGCACCGCAGCCTTCCTCGGTTGAAGAACCGTCGACGTAGATGACTCACTCAGGAACCGAGCCGAGCCTTTCCGCAATGGGACACCGAGTTGCGAGGGGTGTGTGGACTTCGGTTCCTTGCTAGGGATGGTGCATTCAACAACGAAATCCGCCAGGGCCTGCGCTTTGATGGCCTGCCTCGGACGATATTTTATGTCGAACTGAGACAGTTCCCACCTCCACTTTTCTAGGCGGCCCGAGGATTCCGGTGACGCAAGGATAGCCCCCAACGGGCGCTCGGTGAGGACGATGATGGTGTGTGCTTGGAAGTAGTGTTGCTGCTTCCTCGAGGCCACCACGAGAGCCAAGACAATCTTCTCTATGGCTGGATACCTCGTCTCTGCGTCCTTAAATACGTGGCTCACATAGTACGCCGGCTTCTGCGCTCCATCGAACTCTCGGATGAGCACCGAGCCCGCTGCTTGGCCGGATACCGCCAGATACGGCGACAGCTCGTCTCCTTCAACTGGTCGGGTGAGCAGCGGTGGCGTCGCGAGGTTGCTTCTTTAATTGGTCGAAGGCGGCCTGGCACTCCTCCGACCATTCGAACCTCGGGATCTTCCTCAGAGCTTTGAAGAAAGGGAGGCATTTCTCTCCCGACCTGGACATGAAAAGGCTCAGAGCGGCGACTCGTCCTGTGAGCCGCATGATCTCGACGTTGGTCTTTGGCGCGGCCATGTTGAGGATGGCGTCGATTTTCTCTGGGTTAGCTTCGATTCCACGGTGAGTGACCATGAAACCAAGGAACTTTCCCCCGGTGACTCCGAATGCGCATTTGGCGGGGTTTAGCTTCATCTTGAACTTGCGGAGCACTTCGAAAGCCTCGCCCAGATCCCTGGCATGGTCGGCCGACGAGACGGATTTGACGAGCATATCGTCAACGTAGACCTCCATATTCCTGCCGATCTGTGGCTTGAACATGCGATTGACCAACCGTTGGTATATGGCCCCGGCGTTCTTGAGGCCAAAGGGCATCACCTTGTAGCAGTATACCCCGGTCCGTTGTGAACGCGGTAAGATCTTCATCTTCCGGATTCATACGGATCTGATTATAGCCGGAGAAAGCATCCATGAAGCTCAACAGCTCATGGCCGGCCGAGCTGTCGACGAGCTGATCTATCCGAGGGAGAGGATAGTTGTCCTTGGGGCAGGCCTTATTGAGGTCGGTGAAGTCGACACACATGCGCCACTTTTCGCTTGACTTCTTTGACCATAACCATGTTTGCCAGCCACTCCGAGTATGGTACATTCCGGATGAAGTTGGCGGCGAGAAGTCGATCAACCTCATCTTCGATAGCCTTCTGTTTGACCCGGGCGAAGCTTCGCTTTTTCTGTCTGACGGGTCGGGCAGCAGGATCAACTCCGAGCTTGTGAGAAATGATTTTGGGGTCGATCCCAGGCATGTCGGCAGGCGCCCAGGCGAATACGTCGGAGTTATTTCTGAGGAAACTGACCAGGTCATCTCGCTGAGCCCCTGTCAGGAGTGATCCGACCTGGACAGTTTTTTCATCGTCCTCTTCTGTCAGGGGCACCTCGGTCAGTGGTTCGACCGGAGTCCCCCGATCCTCCTTCTGCTCGTCTCGGATGTCCAGAGAACCTTTGATGTCGTCTTTTTCCTCAGCGTCGTCAGTCGGCTGCTCGGACGAAGATGTTTCGGTGTGAGGCATACCTTCGCGACCCGGTGGTTTCCGTAGACTCGACCTATCCCGCCCTGATCGAGAGGGAACTTCATCGCCAGGTGGTAGATCGATATCTGGGCTTGGAAGGAGTTGAGCGTCGGACGGCCGAGGAGGACGTTGTAGGTCGATGGGACCTTTGCTACGATGAAGTCTACAGGCAACGTACGGGTGCGGCCGGGCTCTCCGACGTTGAACTGCAGGGTGACCACCCCTTCCGCCGGGATGGAATGGTTGGTGAACCCTGAAAGGACGTGGGAGGTCGGTTTCAAGTCTGCTGGGGCGAGCCCCATGCGCAGAAAGCAGTCGTGGAAGAGGATGTCTGACGAGCTGCCCGAGTCGACAAGTATCCGATGGACCTCGTACCGGTGGATTCGGGCCGTGATCACCAGGGGGTCGTTGTGGGGCATGGATATGCCGTGGAGGTCCCCGTCGCCAAAGGTGATAGGCTCGCGGTCCCTGGCCTTCTTGCTCGGGCGGCCGTTGGCGTCCGTTGCCGGCGTGGGGTGCCGAGTCTCGCGGGAGCCCGACTGACCCCCTGTCGTCATGACCATAGTTCTTGATGGGATCCGGTTCCTCCCGGCGAGGTCCCTCTGGCCTCGCGGTGATGTTGTCCTCGAGCTGCGTTGGCGGGCTTCGTGGGCACGCCCCGTCGAGGGAGGGGGTGCCGGTCATGCCTGGAAGCAAGCGAGCTGACCGCCACCGCCCCGGTAGGGACAGGGATGTGACAAGGCATGAAGTGAGGCTCCCCGACATGGGGCTTTGAGGTTGAATGGGACGGATCGAGGGGCCTGCGACTGCTTGAGTCTGTGAGGCGGTGGCCGGTGGGGGAGCCGACGACAGTCGGTGGAGGTTCACCCGCGCCTCCGTTGAGGGGGAGGCGGCAGCGAGTGCTTGGTCTTCAGGGTGATCGGTCGCCATGCGGATGGAGATCGGAAGGCCAACTTTGTTTTTTTTTTATGGAGTTTCTTTTTCCCACAGACGGCGCCAACTGATGGAGGTCCTTTTCGGGTCTCCGTCAGGTGTTGTCTTCCGTCAATCTCCTGGTGGATCTTGAAGGTGATCTCCTGTTGCGTGTGGGTCGCAATGGGTTTTGAGGAGATTGGTGGTTTTGAGGAGGCTGCGCCGAGTACCTGCAAAGAAGTCCCGGGATGGTTTAGTACCACTGAGGACCCTCCGACGATCAAGTTAGCACGAGATCCGAGCAGAGTAACGGCTAAGTGGAATAAAAATTGCTTACTTGACCCCTCTGTGATGGGGGTTTATATAATGGCGGCAGCACGCAGTAGCAGGCACGAGAATCTCGCATGCAGTTATGCTCCCGACATCACACCCGCGTAATAAGCGGGTCGCTCGTTAATGGGGATCGTGATGGCGTGGAACGTGGGATGTTGCCGGCGGAGAATCCGCACATGGAGAGATTTACGGAGCGGCGGTTACGCCTTTGAATGGTGGAGTTGGTCGGTCGGGGGACCGAGGAAGATGGCCTCGGCGAGAGAGCTCGGGAACAAGCGGGAGGGCCGAGGTATCTTGGTCCCGTGGTAGCTCGGAGGCGAGCTGAGAGGCCGAGGAAGCCAATTTGCAGGGGCTCTGAGGCGAGCCAGCATTGTGCTTGCAGGCCGGGTACAGGGGTGGCCTGATCGGCTCATGTGGGCCCTTTCTTCTGAGTTCTGGGACACGTCATCTGCCACGTGTCCTGATCTGGGAGGTCGCCAATATAGAGCATCATCAAGCACTATTAAAGGACACTCTCTTGTCCAAAGTTATATCAAAATTTGGTATTATTAAGAGAGGATCAGTTTGACAAGCTGCCATAAAAATTGTCAAATCATTCATAAAGCCTTGCTTCATAGTCGATCCCATTCCAATGGTAAAAGGCTTAGATTATAGGAGTTCTTGACCTTGCAATTTTCTTCTTTTGGGTTACCCTTGGGTAGTCACTTATTACTACAACATGATCTCATCTATTAGACAAATAATATACCATCTTTCTCAAGGAATGAAATGTATCCCAGTAACATTTGACTATCAGTCATACGCATTAATATCCTTACAAATACAACTAGAAGAGTGACAGGCATTGAAAATTATCTGTTGCTCTATTAAGTAGCACAAAAATGAAGAGAATCCATACAAAATTCCATGAGATGATGATTGAAACAATACATAGCTGAAGTTGATCACAACTAGTAAAGGCTCCAAAATAGTTTTCTTTCTTCATTTTTTTTCTCTCTTTTTCTTTTGTGAGTGTGTGCGCGTGCGCTCTTCCTGTGGGAGGTGTTCATAAATGAATGCAAACCATAATACCTGTTCATTAAGCTTCACAGTCAATCTATTAATGCCCTCACCAATATCTTCGTCTTCAATTTGAGCTAAGGCAGGCTGGAAGAAGAGAGAAAATGTTCAAAATTGTAAATCTTACTTCTTCAAAAGGTGATGAAAGAATTAAACAGTAGTTGCTTCAGAATTAGTTATCTAAGAGAAATGATTTTTGTATAGGGAACTTGGCCTCCTAAAGGAAGCCAAGTTCTACTGCGGCCCACCTGTTTGACCCCATTGTACCGGCCTCCTATAGAGGCCCGGTACTTTCTCTACCAGCCCTTAGGCTGGTAGGAAAAGTAGAACTCATTATCTAAAATATAAATATCAGGAAGCTTGATAAACCACCAAAGCAATATAAAGAGTCTACTTGTGAAGATAAATAGAAATACACTGCATTCAGTTTACGTCCATACAGAAAAACAAAATCATTGAAAAAAAGGTAATAGTCATGACAATTGAGTTTTTAAAAGGTCAATTTGTACTTAATGTAACAAAAAAGGAGGCGTCTAGGGGACTATAAGAAAGGAGGTCTTCAAAGTACAAATGGAAAGCCAGTCAAAACGGAGAAGGAAAGAAAGAAAAAGGTTGCTACTTGAGACACATATGGAAGGAATGAAATTTAGTGGATGTGTATAAAATGAAAGGTGAATAGTAAAAGATCCAAATGGAATTTTAAAAAATGAACAAAGTGAAAAGGGGTAAAACAACCAAACCCCTCAGTAATTGCTCATGCAGGTGCAAAAGGCGGAAAAGAAGATGATAGATGATAAGAAGATGATAGAGATTTAGTGATGTGATGTGATGGGAATGCATCACTGAAAAGAAGATGATAGAGATGTGGGATAAAACGAATAAAGTCAGAAACAAGAGTTGTTAAAGCAAGCATCTATAGTTCTGCATAAGAGGATAAAAAGTAGCAGAGATTGAAGAATAGTCTGAGCTGGTAGCATCAAGCATAGAACATCGCGGTAGGCGAACAGTTTACAGAGACTTTGAAATAACAAAAGAACCTAATGTTCTCACCATATACAGCTTCAAATGAATATCTAAGAAATATTCAAATCCATGGACTATATTTTGTAATGGTGATATAAGTCTCCAACAAAAAACAGTAGCAAAAATGTTGACATCATCATCATCATCATCATCATCTAAGCCTTACACCCATCAAAACAGGTGAACTGCAGATCAAGGTCCACAAAATATTTGACCAAGCCTTAAGACACCGCCAAGGAAACTATAGAGACCATGAGGAGCTTGCGTCCTTCAAATATCATAGACTGCGGAAAGATTAAATAAAGAGGAAAGATGATAGGTTTGATGTAGGGACCAATGCCCAACTCCCAGGCACATAAAAAAGGAAAAAATCTAATATAACACATCCCACAAAATGCTTCAGTAATAGCAATAAATTTCTGCAACTTTGTTGTATGGTTGACTATCTACTTAAAAGAACAAAGTAGTAAATCCTTAAAAAGAAATTATGCCAGGGAGCTTGGCATGGTTATTTCCGAAATAAAACTACTTTTAGGATTAATTTTGCCAGCTACACTTACCACGGGCTCTGGGTAGACTCCTATTTCACTCAGCTCCAGAAGAATCCTATCACTGATACATAGGTGGCTATACTGAAATTCTGTGCACATTGGGCTAGAAGTGAATGCCAAATCAGTTATCACATCATCCAGGGCACCGTTACTCCCCAGGTCCTCCTGTCTTAGTTCATCACGGTATCCCCAACCAGTATTAGAATTGCAAGAATGAAGAGCGTCTCTGTCAGAAGCTTGGAAGGTCCCAAGAGACTGGAGGTTCAAAATCTTTGGTTTGAACTTGGCATCAACCTCAAACTGAAGTCCAAATGCATTTTCATACATGTGGTCTTCTACGGGGTTGTTTTTGTGGTAAAACTTTTCAACCTCTTCCTCTTCAATGATAGCTGAGAGCAGTGCTTGACAAATTGAAACCCCAATTTGAGCCCCATTTCCTAGCACTAACTCCTCTAGAAAAGGGTCTCCGTGCTTCAACTGGCTAGCTGGGCCAGCAACCCTCTTACACTCATTCAAACTAACAGTTCCATTTGTGGTTCCGTCGTACCCATCTTTACTCAAAAGAAATGGAGTCATTAACGGAGAATTGTATTCAAGGTCACACTGCAAGGAAACAAATGAGTTCTATTAGTGAATCAATCCTTGTGAGTATAACTAAAAACTAAAACACCACAACAGGCTACAGCTAGAAACTACCTTACAGACAAAATCAATGTTCCAGAATATTCTACAATTTAATTAGATCAAAACTCACAAAAAAAAGAGAATAGAAGTGGTAGAATATATTCTTTACATACAATAAGTGATATAATAAAAATGAGTAAAATCAGTAAAAGGATGTAGTATGTACAGGTTCATGGACACTAAGTTAACAAACAAGATGTTGCAAGAAGAGAAATTTGGTACCTTCATTCTCTGATCATCTCCGGTACCACCACCACTAGCAACAAGCTCATCGGACAGGTGGATCTGGATGGTAATTAACATGATTTTGATGTGTTAATAGTGGTTAAAGCTTTGATATGCTAAATACTAATAAAGCAAAGCATAACTGGAAGAGATTTAGAAAGCATAGGTGTCATTACTTGTTGGTTCAAAAATTGTTGGTCTTCTGCACATACAAAGCGAAAGATTTCCCAATATTGCTTCCAGGATGAATTTAAACAATCCTGCCCTGGTAAATAAAAAAAATGGTCGATCATATATTTTCTTTATAGGCAATAATGTGATGGTATATTTGCAAGCATGAGAATACAAATAAAAAAGGTATATTTGCAAGCACGAGAATACAAAAAAGCATAATACTTGAATTTAAGGCATCATTTGCAGCAGCTAAAAGCTCCTCATGGTCATCATCAGATTCTCCTAAAAGCAAAATGCAAGTGATTATTACTGATGGACAAAGAAAATGCATAAAGTTGAGTAACAAGGCGTTATTATTTTCCCATGACTCCATCCATGATATATAAATTACCTGCCAAATCTAAGGAAGGTGCACCAGTCGATGAATGTTTCGGACGAGTATGCCCCTTGCGCTCAGACCATTTCTTTGTAGGACGGCCTGGCTTACTGGAAGAGAGGAAAGTTAAATATGTCACAATAAACTAGAATTATTGTATACATACCTATTGAGGAAGCTTGTTTTGCTAAGGCACACAAAGTTACCTTTCAATATTCTCGTGATTAACTCTTGCACTTCTCATTTGTTTTGTAGTGGAAACACCATCAAGCTTATCATTCAATACAGGCATGTCACATCTTGCAGGAGTAGCACCTCGGTTTATCTTCACATGCCTCCGAATGCTATCTTCGTTATCTTCTTCAGTAACCACCTTGCTCTTTCTTGAATTTAGTACTGTAACTGCTCCTTTCTCCTCCATCTCAGTGCATTTCTTGATCTTGTCCTTTGACATCTTATCAACAACTCCAGACTCTTCGCTTTCTGATAATTTTGATTGCTGAGAAGCATTAGCAGATGAGCGTCTTGTAAACCCTTGCCCGCCATCATTGACTGCTGCAGCATCCTGCATCTCTGATACTGCAAAATCATCAAAGCTTGAAACAACGGGTGGTAAATTTGATCTTCTTGCGACTCGTGTCATCTTTTGAACTCTCTGTCCGCCCCAGCGTGCTACAGGGGGTGATGATGAGCGTGCAGATGTCGAGCGTATGCGATTGACAGACCCAACAATACTATTTGGCTTGTTGATAGAGTTGGGATGCTCCCAGTCATCAGAATTTCCCATAGAGCTGTTCATGTTTGGGGACTCTGTCTTTGATAGTGATCCTGAATTAGATCGTGGTCCCCGAACAGATGTATTCATCTTCATTACTGAAGTAGGGCTTCCAGTATAATTTTCTTCACAGCCACTAGGCCTGAAAATTTCATTAAGTAATACGTTTAAAAACTAAATTAGAATAGGTAACAAATTGGCAGGGCTAGGACATGAATAAGGAAAAATATTTTATGGAGACCAAATGAATAGAAAACACCATTTCTATGGAAGAAGAAGAAGAAGAAGAAGAAATTACTCTTTTATCGATATCCGAGAGATTGGTATCCATATAAATCAAGTCCCCAGTAGATCTCACTTGCTAACAGCTCTGAGAGTGACACTATCTTTATCAGAACCTAAAAGAATATCTCTTCTATAATTATTAATTGAATTATTATCCTGGTAATTCCTAGGAAAGGGACAGACCCCGATGCCATTTGGTCAAGAAGCTGAATCTAGTATTCCAACAAAAGTGATTTGAATAGAAAGTCCAGACATGCAAATTATGATCCACAGAAAAAACCAATATCCTAAATGTGATTGGTGAAGCTAGACAAGCAAGCACGGATCTAGCTAATTAGTAGTATTCCATATTGTGGATTAAATAACTGAGTGAACAGAAAAGAAGAGGTAGTGATGTTAAAAATACCATCATTCATCTATATCTTCTTCTACAGGTTTACATAATTTCTTTGTCCAATTAACGCGGAAAAACACAAAACTATAACACACAAATGTGTGCTGACGTGCGCGCACTATATGTGTATTTGGGGGGGGGGGGGGGGGCAATCCTCTGTTGCAGGCAAATTAAATTGAACATGCAAACATGGGCTCACTGGATTCTAATACAAAGATTTTATGCTCAGTTCTGTTATATTCTCTTCCTTTTTTATGATAGGCACCGTTCTTGTTTTCCATAGACTAGAATATAGGTGCACTGATATTTTCATGAAATTTATGTTCTATTTGCCAATTTTGTTTTAACCAACATGGATGAGGACACAAATGTTGCATTCCAGCTCAGGCACAAGGTCAAAGATGTGTTTTAAATAACAAAGATATTCCGGTCCGCGGCATCTAGCAATACAAGACTTGTTGAGCTGGGAAATTTATCCTCAAATCCAAGCACAGCTAAGATCAGATAATTTATTGCGAATTGTCGCTCAAATGTAAGGGGTTGGGTACTCGAAATCCTGTTTCCAAGCCTACTTAAATCCTTTCTCAACCAATGAAACCCTGTACGTTTTTTACTTGAATGGTTTTTGCTGGTCTTTTACCTACTTTATTCAATACTGTTCGGCATGTGCGCATATGGTAACATCATCAACAAAAGATTTGAATCCTAAGAAAATTACTTAAGATAATAAAGAAATCTAAAAAAAATTAGTTAAGATAATACAGATTTTGAAGACTTTAGTAGAGATTTTTAAGGATTTGATAAAATTTAACTTAGTTGTGATTTTTACACGTTTTTTTTTTTAAAAATTATGAAATTATGAGGTGGACACTCTTAAAATAACTAGGTTTTCTCATTTTCTAGTAATTTATATTTGGATTAATCCCGGGGCTTGCCATGTGTTCTCCCTAGTTTTCTAGTTATTATGCTCAAGATATCTGATCCCCCCCCCCCCCCCCCCGCTATTTATACTTGCACATACTCCTAGTACTTTGTTAGTGTTTTCACATAACATTTAGCTTTTTAAACCAGTCCTAGCTTAATCCTAACTTTTAAAGGGAAGATACTATAATAGTTGGTTATTAGGCATCCACTTCCAGTGAGCTAATTAATCAACTTTCTTCTTAAAATTTTAGCCAGCTACTTAATTAATGCTATGATTTGGTAAATACGGCATGAAAATATAGCAATAAATTAGCTGGAAAGTACATAACTTCCTTCATTGGAATTTTCACTAATTAACTACTTGATGTGTGTTTATACGATTTGGGAAAGACGGAAAGTAAAAGATAGCAATAAATTAGCTCCAAAGTAAGTAGCTGAGCTTAAGCTGACTTGACGATATGCAATATCCAACAGATAGGAAAGAACTCTTATGTACAACATGGTGGATGTTCTGTTGTGGAAAAAAAACAAGCAGTGATTATAGTTTTCTACATGTTTTGACTCATACGAGCCAGATATATATATACTGGTCCCGAGTATGATGAAACAGATATAATCAAGAGCATATTCAACAAATGAGTTAAAATTGTCTTCTTCAGACTTCGTCTTTTAACCTTCTATTGATGTAGGAGAACATGCTCGAACATACTCTTTTAACTCGACCACAGAAAAAAGCTTGCAGTAAGTGATCAGTTTTTCTTAATGATGACATTAGCGGAGACCATGATATCACAACGAGAATGAGATGGAGAAACTCAGGGTATAACTTAACAGGTGTTTAGCTGCATTTTTGCTATCGTATAAACTTACAAACTAATTGAAGGGAAATGGTATTAACCCGTGTTATTAATGTCACTTAAATAATTGCAGTCTTAGTAATTAAATGCAGTGATGGATCTTGTTTTCCATCTGACTATCAATGACTCTCTTTTTAACCGAATGAAGGCTACAGCCTGGAACTTCCCACAAGCCACCCCACCCAATACCATCCTCAATGGTTGTCTTGCAATAACATAAAAAAAATTGCCGTAAGTTGCATGCAATCTACAACCAGCTAGGTAAGAAACTAAGAATCAGGTTTGCTTTCAGATAGACCATGAATACTACAGAAACAGATATAATCATCAAGAGTGAATCCACAGTGAAAAGGATGAACTGAACAGAAAGCAAGATAAGATATACCACCTGAAGCCATGGGGAATTACTTAATCTTGGTGTAGCCTCAGTTATAAGCTTTTGTTGTGTTCCTCGTTTAGATTCTCGATCACCATTATGTGGTCTTGCCAGAACTGCATTTCCAGAAGCATCTGGCTTTATGACAGACCGTTTCTTCTTCATCTTTGATTTTTCCCAACCATCTACTGCGGTTGCTAGTGCTCTGCCTTTTTCCTCCGGCGGTGTTGCACTACTATTAGCAGGTTTGAATGCATCTCTATCCCTATCCATAGAACCTGATGGCCTAACGATGCTATTAGGGCATGCATCCATCTAATCATAAAGTAGAAAATATATGTTTTAGTGAGTAATACATATCAATGTTTAACAAACTTTACAATATGAAATTTACAATAGGCACCACCATGCAAGTGATCAAAATATATAACATAGTAACTATCATAATTACAGTCTTGATAACGGCATCAATTTAATATTAAACCTAGTGACCTGCTAATGCAGTAGTTAAATAAAAACGAGTGGTGAGTGACTAATGAACAGATTAGCCATTTGTCAGACATAAAACTAATGAGAGCATCTAGAATCATGTGTTTGACTTCAACAAATAACAGATATAAAAAGTACTGCACATAACTGCGTAATAAATCAAAAAGTAAATGCAATGCTAATATAAGATAAACTAAAGCACATAAATATGTGTAAAAATTACTGATATTGTGTCTCGTGAGCGCACACGCACAGATGGAAAGGGGGGCATGTATTGCATACAATAGTAGATATAATTATATGAGTCATCACAAGAACATTCAAAATAAGGCAAAGGGATGCAGGTAGCTTCAAAATACAAACCCGTACTTCCAATAAAGAACTCCGGATTTTTCTACTTGGTCCACCACTTTTGCCCTTTCTTCAGATTTCAGAGACCCAGCCTCAATACTGCTTGAAGTGAAATGGCTTTGAGGTGCCATCTTCGGGGTACTTACTCCAGGGACTACAGCATTCAAACGCTCACTAGATGAAGTATCAATTCGAGAACGTTTCCTCGATAGAATGTTATAGCATTTATCTATATTCAAGGCAGCCTTACCAAATGCTTTTGCTCGGTCCCTATATAATCAAGTATGTGAGAAAAAGTATGAGTTAATACTATCTTTAAATGGAATGAAGGACAATTTCAATTCATAAAGTGAACAGAAGACTGGCATCACCTACAAATGATGCAAGATGGCAATAAACTTTACTAGAGATCAGTACATTATTATTTTTTTAAAATTAATATAGACGGATATATGCTTGTTACATATAACATAAACTATTTTAAATAACAGAAAAAGAGTATTATCTCCTGAACAAATATATATTGTTCGTAAGCACGTGAATGTGTGTGGGTAGTGCTTTAGTATTGCCAAACATTAAATTCTTAGTTCGGTTTCCACCTCCAAATTTACATGGTTGCCCATCGAATGGCTGATTCATGCCGTTATATCTCAATATGCAAACATAGAACATATGTGGATAAGCATATTGTAAACTTCGAAATGATCCATCACAGTCACTTATCTCCTATATCGGCCTTTCATTTCACTACCATTAGAATAAGTTTTTAAAATCTGTTATTTTCCGGAACATGCAGATTATGATGAACGATGTGGATCCCACGTTGAGGTGGCCCATCTACAGTTAGGTAGCTGAACAAGTTTATAAAGTGTCACTATAATGTTTGTTATATACCCGCACACACTAGACTATTGATCATGTCCCATAATCATCATACAAGGCAATACTTCCCGTCTATTGACCATCTTATTTTGAGCTGTTTCTAACCTTTATTAGATAGAGATTCTGATTTTATGGCATTGCATAATTCTAATCATCTTAAATTGCTATTTGATGGGTATCTATTTAGCTTTTATTTGTTTTCATACCATTTAAATTACCACTCTTCCTCTCAGAGGTTTGTTCTTGTAAGCAATATGGTAAGGTAATTAGAAGTGGCTAATGCTCATATAAAATATGGACTGATTTTTTATGGTTTGATATTAAAAGATTGGTAAAAATATTTGTTAACTTCTTAGTCATTAATACGCTCATGTCCGTAATAGGAAAGAAAATGAGATATACCTAGCCTTGAGAGAACCGTCATGAAGATTATTCCGCACACGTCGGATCTCCTCCGCAGATGAAGGAGGAAGATGCCTCATACTGAATGTAGCAGGCGAAGCATCTCCTTGAGAAACCCCAAGAATCGAACTTAATGATCTTTTAAATTCTCCGGGCCGAGGAAGCTTCTGATCAAAAAACACCTACTGTTTTCATATCAGAAACAGTAGTCTGCAACAAACTAGCCGCATCCCCTTGGGTCGACATGAAGCTAGATCTTGGTGTGCTGCTTCTGCTTGGGATCGAGGCAGCTATACGATGCCCGATCGAATTAGCCGCGGGTCCATCGGAGCTGCTCGAAGACAAGTCAAACTTGCTACTGGCTGCCATTATTCTTTCAAATTCCTCAATTTTCTCTCGTTACTATATCCACCAACATCATATTATACCCAAATTGAGAAATGCAAAAGTTCTTACTAGATTCTACAAATGAACTAAAGAAGACAACAACACCTGCCAATAAAAAAATTCGAATATTGAAATCTCTAAATATATGTAATTGAAGCTCTAACGAAATCACAAAGCTTAGCTTTATGTATCGAATTAACACCTGAAATGATCAAAATTAAGCTCAGATGTCGAAGGCTCACCGTTGAATGAGATCGAGCATGCTTTTCCGGCGATCAATCGAGGTTCAGGCTGCCGTTATATCGAGAATCAGATTGAAAGTGAGGATTCGAATTAACACCCAGATGTGATTTGAATCTCGATCTTCTCTAAAAAAACTTGAGATTTTTTTTGTTTTTTTTTTGTTTTCTTGGTAAGGGCCTAAAAGGGGAATTTTCGGGGTTCTCGCCGACTCGATTTTGCGTGGAGAAATTTGGGGGTGGCTGTAGCTGTAATATAATGTCAAAAAGTTAGAGGTTCGGGTGTTACCATATCACTGACACATGGGGCCCATTATACTTAGTTGTCTCATTGAGAGAGGCTTAGGGCCTGTTTGGCTGTAAGACGGAGGAATTGGACCTGGAATCAATTTAAGAGAATTCCATAATTTTGCGTGGAGAAATTTAGGGCTGGCTGTAGCTGTAATATAATGTCCCAAGGTTATAGGTTCGGGTGTTACCATATCACTGACACATGGGGTCCATTATACTTAGTTGTCTCATTGAGAGAGGCTCAGGGCCTGTTTGGCTGTAAGACTCGTGAAATCCAAAAATTTAAGATAATTCCATAATTTGTGTTTGGTTGTGTGATTTGAATTTATAGGATTCCTTTGTTTCTTTGTTTTTTATGTAGTGCCCACCACAAAACAAGGATTCTGGAATCCTAAAAATTTTGAAGAATTTGCAAGGATTTGACACTATTCATTGTACTTTTAGATAGGACCCGTGTACTTTATTTATTTAATAATCCTCTCTCTCTCTATCTCTTTCTAAAATGCTCAAATCCAAATTCCACTTTCTTTTTACCAACCAAACAAACCTTACAAGGATCTACAAATCCAATACTATGAATTTAATACCAACCAAACCAAATCCAGAAATTTTCAACCGTACTATTTTGAAATCCAAATTTCATAATCGTGCAGCCGAACAGGCCCTTAGGCTGAAATTTGATACATGCTCGATTAAAGTTCCAAGTTTTATCAAATTGTTGGGATTAATGTTTTTTAATTTAATATGCACTTTTTCCTTTTTCTCTTTGTTTTGCTTGCTTGAAGATGCATTAGGGTTGAGAAGTTGCCGGGGAAATTACAAGTACCATCTAATAATCGGCAACTTGGTCATTATTATGCTTAGATTTCTTATCATTGTTATGCTTAGATTTCTTATCATTTCACTAAGTTCCCCAAGCGATGATAAAAAAAAGTCTTGTGTAATGCATAGTCGGATCTTTATCAATTGAATCCTAATGAAATTTCGTTAAGACGCACTATCCGCATAACATTTCAGAAATATAAAATAATATTTTTGGAATTTAAATAATAAAATAATATATTTCACGAAAACTATTCGAGTACGAATTTGGGGTTTTCCTAAAATGGTATAATTATATACCAATATTTGGAAAATAATTGGAGATTAACATGTATTATTAATTATAAAGGCATTTATTGGATTTGGATATTTTATAAATTATTATGCAATTATTTATATGCAAGTTATGTTAAACTTGATTAGTGCACTACTAATCATGATTAAGCCAAATCCATTTTTGTATTAATCATGACTAGTGCATCATGACATGTTATATTTGATTCATGCATGGTTTCATTTTATTTGTTGTTGTTATTTGGGGTTTAAAGGAAAAAGAGAGAAAAAGAGAAAAGAAAAATCAATGAAGGGAACATGGGAGCATGGCCAAGAGAGAGAGTGAGAATGAGAGAGAGAGAGAGAAGAGGGGTTATCAATCAACGTGGCTTCATTTCTTTCATCCCTTCTTCCTTCAACTCCTTCATCTTCCTTCTTCTCCTCCTTCCTCCACCTCCACTACCACCTCCAAAACACCTCAAAAACCTTATCAAAACCTCATGCCATCTTCACAAAAAATGTACACAACCTCATCTTGCACCTCCTAGCAAGCTCAAGTTTGAATTTTGAGAACTTTTAACCATCTTGGAATTTTCTTCAGTTGCTCCAAGAGGTATAACCTTCATTTTTCATCTTATTATTTAGTTTCTTCATCTCCTGGTTAAGTTTAGAGTTCGATTAAGCAAGTTTAGTGACTTTGGAAAATTCTAGAATGATTTCAGTGGGTGATGTGAGTTGTAAAGCTGCAATTGAGCTTTAGTTAGTGACTACAAGCTCTTAGTGATGGAATTCTGGCTAAACTTGAGACTAGAACCCCAAAACACGAACTTAGAAGTTTTCCGATATCGGTTTTTGAGGAATTGTGATGACTCTATGGAATCTGGTATCACTCGAGAGCTCTGAAAAATAAATTGCCATCATAGTGAGACGTGCAGGCCACATTGTAACATTTCAGAAAAATAAAATATTATTTTTGGGAATTTTTATAATTTAATATTATTTTAATGAATATTTTAATATTTCGGTATAATTAAATACCGATAAATTGGGGAAATTTTTTGAAAATTATAGAAATTACTAGGAAGAGGGTGTTTTATGTGAATTATGCAAATTTTAAGTTTTTATGATTAGTTTGACACTAATTTAGTGTTAATCGCGATTAAAAATCGCTAATCGGATTTTTAGCATATTTGTGCAAAACATGCACCATATCTTTTTTTTATACTTGTTACATAATTTTCTTCTATGGTGTCCTTCATGTTTTAGCATGGTTGTTGATTGTTGGAAAAGAGAAAAGAAAAGAAAAAGGAAAGGAATAAAATATATAGGTATGGGTGAGAGAGAAAGGTGAGGGGGTTACTTGACTTTGACCATTCTCTTTGCAATTCATCTCTCTTCACCATTATCCTCTCCCCTCTCTTCACTTGCTACTGCTGCTGCCCTAGCCCCCTCCTTCTCTTCAACCCTCTCAAACACCATGAATATCACTCCAAAACCCTATCTCCTTTTCACAAAAAAGATGCACAAGCTCAAGGGAAGCACATTGGACCAAGAAAGCAAGGATTTTAGCCACTTGGGGCAACTCAAGAATTTTCTTGAGTTGCCAAATAAGGTAATTTCTGAACCATGAGCTTAGTTTTTCCATTACTTATACCCCCATGTTAGATTTGAACCGATATCGGGTGGTTTTGTGGACTTAGGAAAAACCTAGTTAGGGTTGGTGGAAATTGAGAGTTGTGTTGGACAATTAAGCCCAGTAGAGGCCACACAAACCCCCTAGTGCTAGAATTAAGACTCAAACCAGAGACTAGAAATCCGGAATACGGATTTAGAAACCCGATATCGGAAGAAGTTTGGATTCTGTGAGTGTATTATGAAATCTGCTATCACCTGGAGACTTTGAAAATTGTTTTGCAAACACATAGAGATAAGCAGGCACCCAGGAAGCTAACCCCAAAACCTGAGCCATCTCTTCCATGTTCTGGCCGCAGATTTAATCGATCTGGCCGCAAATTGAGGCCAGGGTAGGAGCTTTGGGTCTCGTGTTTGTTTTGTGGCTTTATCTCCAGTAAACTAGACCCTTGGCATATGCAAAATTGTCCAATTTGACCTAGGGTGAAATCTGAGACCCTTTTTCTGTAGTTGTTGTTTTGGATTCGTGTTTCATTTCTCGTATTTTAAATTTTGGATTTGCGTATTGTGTTTTACCTCGATTACTTGTCGTTTATACGACGATATCGAGGATTGTTTGATGGTTTTGAAAGCGTAGTCCATAGGTTCTAACCTATAAGCTTTTAAGCGTATCGTTTTGGTTTTTGTGTGTCGTTTTAGTTTTGATTTGGTTTTAAGATGCTTTTGTGATTGTGTTACCTTGTAGGTACCTTCTCGAGGGCTTCATATGAGGAAGAAGATGAAGGCGACATCGACACCGACACGCAGGATTCAAGATGAGTAGATTATATCTACGGGGGAAGTCGGGTGGATGGCGTATAGCACCCCCGCAGTTCGATATTAGTATACTATTTATACTATATATATATACATATATGATATCTTATAGTGTGTCGTGGATATTTGAGATGAGATTAGGTGTACTAGGGTTAGATTGGGGCATAGGAGTAAAACTAGTATAGTTCCTAGTTGCGAACCCTAGAATAGGCTTACACTCACACGCACACACATGCTTATTGCTACACATATACCTACATGATGAGGATAGTGGATGATATTCGGAGATGAGTCGATGAGATTGGGCATAGTACCATGAGATCGGTGATATATTGTGATTCGTATTTGGGATACGACATGAGATTTTAGCGGGCCTTTGGACGTGTGTTTCACACACGCATTTATATTTATATAGATGGTATCGATTTGTACTAGACTTAGACCAGTACCCCAGATCATGAGATATTATGATAAGGATACCTGATAATTGATGAAAGGAATGTGATATCGACCCGTACCCAGCTTTTGGGATGTCGTACGATGATTTACCGTACGAGCTTTATATTGATGATAGATCCGCACTCATGACTTGAGGATGTCATATGATATTGTATCGTACGCGGTACCTTTGAGGCGGGATCACCGACTATTATATTTATATGTATATATATATATATCGACTCAGATTTAGGCGGTTTCCAAACCCCTCCTGATTGACTTGTTAGTAGAGCCGTAGTTTTTCTAGTAGATGTTAGGATAGGTTGAGGTCATACCTATTTCAAAACTAACGAATCGGGAGTATTTTAAACTCAGGCAAAAGGATTCTACGGATATTTTCAAAAGACGCATCTTTTCTTAAAAACACCGTAGCCCTTATTTTACTAAAAACCCCGATTCGTCCTATTTCAATGGCAAACTGTATGACCTTTTATATTGATGCAGATGCATCACTGTTGCATTTATTAGTCGATTCCTGCATATTCTTATTATTCGCATCGCATTGCATGTGCAAATGGTTATTGCTATATTAAACTCATGCTGTTAGGACACCAGCACCATTATCGATGATGCATATGTTCCACGTACACCTGCTTGCCGGCTCACACACTTCATCATCGATAATTTCCATGTCACTACACTGTAATACTGTTGCATTCAGGATATGATCTCTTGCATGGCATACTTGTGTACATACCTATTGTACACCCATATTTACATACATAGATGATTCTGGCTTGATTAGAGATTTGGGTACCGCAAGATACTCTTTAAAACTGATTCATTTTAAAAGAGCGGTTTTCCCTCAACGTGTGCATATTACTATTCCATATTGCATGATATACTGAAATGCTTACATTTCTTTTACATGTCGCATACATCATGCTTTTGATTATACGCATTGAGATATGTTGTTTCCATGATATTTCTGGATTTGAGAACCGTGGATATTTCCAAAGAGAGTATGCAATTGTTTTAAAAACCCGGTAACCCTTGATATGATATTTCAGTGCGTCCACCATGTGTTTTCTCGGTGCTGAGAGCGACATGTGAAACCCGATTCGAGGAGCGGATGAGGCCGATTGCGGGTACATGGTGGGCCCGGTATGGTACCCCGGGACGAGAACGGATCTGCTGTGTAGCTAGACGGTGAGCCTGGCAGAGGGACTACTACCTACCGGTGATTGCATTTGAGCTCTGCGGATATCCGGAGGATACCGACCGGAGTTGAGAGATGATATGGGCCGATCAGGACTGCCGAGGCCCGATATATGAGGATTTTCGTGCCGATGCTAGGCACAGGTTTCATGATGTTTTCGAGTGTCGATGCTCGACACTCAGGTTCCATGATTTTGATATGTCGCGAGCGACACATGTTGATTTACATCCTCATACTTCCATGCATATGTTTATGATATTTACATGCATGATGCTTATTGTCATTGATCACATAGTTGGATGATATTCACATACTCATAGATTTCCTGATCGTCGGCCCTTTCCTCATCGAATAAGGTGCAGGATATATCACATATACCGCTGTGCAAAGCAAAAACTATAGAAGCAATCAAAAGACAAACCGAGGGTTGTAGCATCTGCCAGTTATTGCTAAAGGAGTCACTCCCGGTGAAGGGATCTCGGTCCTTTCCTTATCGAATAAGGTGCAGGATGTTCTACAAGGAACACCGCGATGCAAAGCAAGAACTGTAACTACCTGTTTTTATTTTTGAAATTCGATTCCACAACATCTTTTAGGTTTATTTTCTTTCATTAATCTCATTAATGAATGTCCCATCATTTAAGTCCACCTAAACATCACAGATAAATATAACGTACGCTTATGCCATCCGCATTCGCCTCGATGTCTCGTCTGCACCGTTAGGTTAGGTAACTAACGCCAGAGCGAGGCAGGGCTAGCGCGGGTGTAAAACATAAGCAACGTCTATATAATATATCATATATACTATATACAATATCTATCCGAACATATCACATGATCACATCACAGATAACGCAGCAGAAAATATCATATGAAATATTGGATATACTAGGACGTCCGTGTTTTTAATACGAGCCAGTATAAAACACGGATTCCACGGTCGTGATGAATAGCCAAACCCACACCCCTAGACCCCTACGAGAGCAGCAAGCAACCCTACCAATTCTAGGGTTAGGAGACCCGAACTCGACTCCTCGAGATGGTCTCCCACTAGACCCTAGAACCCGGTTACTTGTGCTCCCCTCCTTGGGTCTATCCTAATGCGGAAAAGTAAATAATATACAAATGGTGACATCATCCGCAACCTGGAAGTGCCCCAATAAAAGAATATTACATACAAGTTTTTACATGAATGAAAATGAAAAACACTCATCTCACATAAAAAAAACCGGCTATTCAAACACGACGATCCAATATAACATATCCAGCAACACATAACATCACATGTCATCAACGTAAGTAAATATGCCTATCCCAATTGTCGTTGACATATAGCAACGAAACCGGCGATATCACATATTACACTTACGGTCGTAGAAAAGAAAGTGTAAAACTACAACGGTTGGAATCCGCAAACTCTTTAGACATCACATGCCTAACCAAATGAATTCCTTAGACATCGCATGCCTAACAATTATAAACCCCGCATTTTAGTCTCAATATCGAAAACACTTTTCAATATCAAGTCGGGCAATTCAACAAGATTCCCGACATCCTGAACGAATGCTCGTCGCAAACTTTAGTAGACGGCCGCACCCCCGATACCGTCGACGAAGTGCACTGAGGCGGAACACCGCTGCCGCGAGCACCCGAACGGATGCTTTCGGGGACGGGGTTCTCCTACAGTCACTTGGTCGGGGCTATGGGGTGTAGCTGTTTATTAAGTTTACCCGGCGAGTATCCGCGTACGCTACGCGATTGCGACGGACTTTTGATCACATCAAAATTCCGTGGCAACCGATCAAGTGAGACTAAACTGCTAGATTTATAATATTCAAATCAGTTATCTCATAACTACTTGTGGATTCCAAATATTGTATCACATTTCAGATAAAATAGAAAATGTTAAACTTTCCGATCGAACAATCAAACACCCAAGTTTTCCCGAAACAGCTCAACACATGAAATAAGTTTAAAAACATTCACTTCATGCCACAGTATCAACAGTCCAGCCGTAGAAGGGTCAAGCTAACGCTTCACATGTGGCACGTCGTACTGCCCCAAACCCTAAGCTTCAAAGGGCAGTTCAAGACGGTCACATAATCGAGTTAAGGTTGTAAGTCCACGTTGCCAACCCCGGTTCTTGCGGGGAGGCGGAAATGGTATAAAAAACAAATTTTTAGCACACTAGGCAACATGGACTAACAAAAGTCGGGATCTTTTCTAAACTAAACTAGCTACCAAGCTAAAGAGAGTTAGCTACTCGGAAAAATGTTATACCTCACTTGAACTCCTTCTTCTTGAAACCTTTGTAGAGGTTGGATGGTTCTTTCCTCGTCGCCTTCTTCCGTCAAAGATGGATCCACCTGAGGGTTCAACCTTTGGGCTCCTTTCTCGAACTTTGAGAGAACTAAGGTCTTTGACTTGCTAGACCTCTAACCCTATAATGAGTAGAGAGTGGTTTAGGGTATTTTTATCTCAAGGAGAGGTTTCTCAACACATGAGAGTGAATCTCCTTGAACTAGAGGAGGAGGAAGAAGAAGAGAGGTGAGAGAATTGTTATGATAGAATGAAACAACTTTTTACAACCATAACAAATATGAAATGAATTATCAAATTAATAAAATTAATCTAAATGAAAAAGTTGATGGAAGGTTTGATATGACAATTATCATCACACACATTAAATGGTTTTGCTAGAATCAAAAAGCATCTTTGATATGTAATGATGATGGTCAACAAGTCAACCTTGGTCAACAAGTCAACAAACCCAACCATGACACAATTTCATTTAATTAATATTATTAATTGATATATCATAAAATTCATTAGGGTTTGGAAAAAGACGACTGTCAACTGTGCATACACACCCGCTCCGAAACCCTAATGAAAAACCTCTTCCTCCGCCTCAATCAACTGTGCATACACACCCGCATTCTTGTTCCGAGGAACATGAATACTATGAGATAAAACTAACCCCAAAACATATACTAGTATCTGGCTCAAACCAGAGCCCGCTAGTAATATCTGTCCGGACTCCAAACGTGCACAAGTGCGCGGATGAGAACGAACCCTGTCTCAAAACCATTCGACCTCTACTCTGTTTTGCCCAATAGCGAATAGCCCTTGGTGTGGGACTCTAAAGACTCGACACTACGCTGGCAGTGGGTTTAACCACAGACCGCAAGCGGCACTAGCTGTGCGTAACGGTCCCCAGGTAGACGCCGATAAGAAGACTGACGAGGTGAACCCCATCTGAACCCCTACTGAGTCTGAATGTGACAGTCTCCGTACAGTCCGGTCTGTTCGTCTAATACATCGCATGGCGGGCCTAGGGGGCGGTAAACGTCAGTCCCCTAATAGCGGTACAAGTCGTGTCGGAGTGAAGCCCAAAACACCCTGAGATAACACCGGAAGCCTACCAGTATATCTCGCTTACCCTGGCCAGGGACTACTCGTGTAATGGCTCTCCTAGACACAGTGCGATGTCAACCCCCAATACTGGGAGAGACGAATCCTGTCTAACCGTCACTGCCTCCAAGTGCTTCGGGACTGCACCCAACCACTACCTGTTTGCACGACTCCTTTGAGCCGTGGTAGGGTAGTAATCAAAGTACAGTGGGAACACACTCGAGGCGAAGTGCCAGTGTCAAGTCAACGGACTAAGCTGTACTCATGTCACCTGGGAACTGATAACTGACGATAGGTATAAAACCAACTAGTCAGTTCCCGACGAGTCCTGTCCAGTGTACTCGTAACCTAACGAGCACCCGCATACTATCTCAAGTACGACGTACTGACGGATGTGGGACAGACCGTCTCCTACACTGGGATGAGAAGCGCATGCGCTAGTCTACTCCGGAGTATCGATGCCCTGTCTCGATAGTCCTGCGACTAGGGACCTGAATAAGGATGTGCTTATAGATTACCCAGCCCCCACTAGTGTGACTGCCATCACAACGCTGGTAATCAAGCAAAGATCCTATGGGCTCTACTAATATGTATAAGTGATACGTTACAAGAAACATATGCACATATTAAAGTGGACACAAACCAAGTAGCATACTACCATTTTTAGCAAGACTGTTATATACAACTGTGAATATCCCAAGCTTCCATTAAGTAATATACAAACTAGTATGATACAGTAATGGCCTCTAGGGCATATACACTAACAAAGGTTTGTTGTCTTCTAGAGGGTCCATCGCGTTACTTGCACTACTTAGAACGTTCTTAAACCACGGAAAAATCCAACACTTGGAAATTTTCCGGCAGGGAAAAAATTGGGTATTTATATCCGGTCGAACTTTTTAACATATTCTAAATTATCCGGAAAAACACATAGACAAAATTAGACAATCCGATCGAATCTATGAACTCCCAATACAACCCAAAAAACTCAACTCTTGAGTAGAAATTAAAATTACCCAGAAAACAGAGGAATCACAAAGGGAAATTACTGTGCAAACAGTGAAGCAAGAGGACACTTTATGGCCGCGGAACCGCCGCATGACCTAGGGTACGGCCGCGGTTCCGCGGCGCCTTGGACGAGTTGGGGTCACGTGCTGTACAGTAATTCTTAGAAAACCCTGCTTATTTTTCTGCATATTTTTAATTCACAAAAATCACAGTTTTGAAAAATTGTACAGAGAAGGGTTTTCAATTAGGGTTTCGGGTTCGATCGTACTTCTAGCATCGTCTACACTTCGTCTAAAGCTCTAGCTAGGCTCTGATACCACTGTAGGGTTCCTAGGCACATTCATGAGGTTCTACAACTGATCAAACATGTCCAATTCAAAATTTTCCATGTGCCAAAGAACCCTAATGCTAGATCGTTACTAGAGGTAAGGCGATACAAAGCAAGTTAACAGTTTAACTACAAGTGAAAGTGACTACAACCTTTGTAGATCCGGTCCTCCGCCTCTTTAGCTCCGTGATGACGTCCCTCCACTGCAACCATCGGGATCCTGGACTCTAGCGTTGGTTTCGTCGGAGAAATGATCGGGCTAGGTCGTTGACTTCGATGCCGAAGATGATCTACGTCGAGGCGACTCAAACTCAAGCTATTCCTTCACTTGGTCAAAATCTTTGTGAAGAGAACACCCTATACTACATGGCAAGTAGTAGAGGATGAAAAAATAGGAAGTGGGTTCACTTTAGAATTGGATTTCTCACTCTTTTTCTCATGGCACCATTGGAGCTAGCAAGCTTTCATGAAGCTTGATGAAGATGAAGAAGAAGAAAGAATAAAAGATTATCAAATAAAAACGAAACTTATCCTTTTAATTATGGCACCATGGTTGAGTTAAGCCCTCATGCTTAAGTCATGTAGAGAATTGACCAAGGTATTAGGTTAAAGATTAGGTTAAAGAATTATCAAAAGAAATGACAAAAGAGTGGACTTTGTCAAGGTTTCTCCAAGCTTCTTCAAGCTTGACAACTTTGACCAAGTTCATTTCTTTTGTTAATTCTCTTGATAAAACAATACCCTAATCTTAAACTTAATCTTGATATAATTCTCATACACACAACTTGTATGTATCATCAAACATGATACAAACATATGTACACAAATATATATCATATATATACACTTATGCACAAAGTAGTGAGAAAACAAATCTTAAGTGAACCAATACTAGTTAATGTAAAGTAATATATCAAATATATAATTATACATTAAATCATTAAATCGATACTTGATTTAATGATCCGGTCATATCGCATATAACCGACTAATATCAAGTGTATCAATGTATCGAATCAACACTTGATTCGGTAACCCGGCTATATCTCATATAACCGTCCAATGATACAAATCGCGAGAATAGAATACAGTATCACATACTGGTATTATTCTCGGTCCTACACATATCTCATATGCTCTCCTATTTCGTTTCGCTTGAGCCAGGAAACCTCTGTGTAGGACTCTAAAGACTCGTCAATACGCCGGCAGCAGGTGATGATCATATCAAACACCCACAAGCCGCAAGCGGTCTGCTAAACGTAATGGCCACCCGGGTATTGAGCGATCAGAAGATCAACGAGAAAGCCCGCTCACACTCCTGTGAATCCAACCAGCAACACTTACAGTACAGTCCGGTCTGTTCGTCTGATATGTCGCATATCTCGCCTAGGGGTGGTAAACGTCAGACCCCAGTAGCTTGATAAGTCATGCCGATGTAAGGTCCATAACAAGCGTGAAACTACTGATAACTCTTATCAGTAAATCACTGCAACCCTGGCCAGGGATTTTCAGTTATGGAAAGTCGAGCATAGCGCAACATCAACCCCCAATACCGGGAGAGATGAATCCCCTCCTATCGCTCATTGCCTCCATGTGAATCGGGACTGTACCCAAAAACCACCTGTTTGCATGACTCAGTAGAGCCGTGGTAGGGTGGAAATCAAAGCACAGTGGGATGTTTCCTGATTTAAAATCAGAAAAGCTTATGGAAAAGGCTTCAGAAAGGGTCACGTGCTTACACGTGACCAGCAGTCACGTGTTGGCACGTGACATCTAAAAGCATCGGCAAGGCAAATTCAGCTTCCCGACTACATCAAAGAAAAGGGCTTCAGAAAGGGTCACGTGCTCCCACGTGACCTGGGTCACGTGTTGGCACGTGACAATTAAAAACGGCTTCAAAGGCAAACCGGTTCCCCGATCAAATCAAGGAAAAGGCTTCAGAAGAGGTCACGTGCTCCCACGTGACCAGGGTCACGTGTTGGCACGTGATACTCAAAAGCAGCAGACTCGTTCTCCGGTTAAATCAAGAAAAAAAGTCCAGACGGGGGTCACGTGCTCACACGTGACCAGGGGTCACGTGGTGGCACGTGACGGTTAAGCAGCAACCAGAAGACAGAGCGCAAAAAGAAAGAAGAAGGCTCGTTCCAAGGGGGTCACGTGCCCACACGTGACCAAGGGTCACGTGGCCACACGTGACCGACTTCAAAGCCCATTTGTTAACAGAATTAAATTCTGAGAAAAGACTTCTCAAATCTTTCCAAAAGCAACCGATTGAATTAAAGATTTAAAGGTGATTAAATATCATCTATCTATGGGAAAATCTCGAATTTGGAAAGATTTCCCCGTAAAATCTAACCAAAATAACAGAGGAGAATCTCTGGATTTAAAATCCAATGGTGAATAAAATTCACCTAATAATCCAAAGGTCCAAAACGAGTGGTGAATACAAATTAAATCTCCCAATGAAAGAT
This sequence comes from Agapanthus africanus, assembly GCA_030015575.1. Lineage (NCBI taxonomy): Eukaryota > Viridiplantae > Streptophyta > Magnoliopsida > Asparagales > Amaryllidaceae > Agapanthus > Agapanthus africanus. Next base: position 270,593,830 of record JASDDO010000031.1, on the reverse strand, counting down.
TCACCAAAACTAATTAACTCGGCTGCTTCTCCTATAAATAGGAGCCAAGAGACATATAAGAAAGATATATATGCAGAGGGAAGAAAAGAGAGAGAGCCTTGATACTTTAGAGGAATTTGGATCTTCTACAAAAGAAAACCCTAGGTAAGAAAGGGAAGTTTTTTATTCTCAACAGAGTTTAACTCTGATATAAAACAGAAGGACATATTTCTTCTCTTTTGGATGGAGAATCTGTAAAGTGCACATCTCCCCTTGAGTTGAGAATTTAATTCTCAATGGGTTGAGATCCTGCCATGCAGATCCAAAGCATAGAGAGGGAATGGAAGCACGAGAATTTAATTCTCACAGAACTATAGGAATTTAATTCCTTCAAAATAAAATTAGGGTTTGACCCTGTGTTATGGGAATTTAATTCCTTCAGAATGAAAAGAATCAGGGTTTAACCCTAGTTAAGAACTTAGTTCTGTTATTCCCCTATTCCCCAGAATAATTCTCTAACAGAGAGTGGGGGTTTAATTCCTTAAAGCTTTTATTAGGGTTTAACCCTATTCAGTTCTTCACATATATGAGGAATTTAATTCCTACAGAAAATTCAGAGTTCAACTCTTCAAAAAGAACTAGGAATTTAATTCCTCTGAAATTATTGTCAGGGTTCAACCCTACGAGGAATTTAATTCCTGAAAGGGATTAACAGATCTTCTAAACAACTACAGAAAGCCCTTTGAGGCAGTGCCTCACGTGACCCACGTGACCCTTGGCAGAGGCTTTAACATATTCCATTCAAACACCCGTCACGTGATGACACGTGATGCTCCAAAAGATGCGATCTTCTCAGCAGAACAAACGAAGGGAGGGCGCCCTCACGCGCTACCACGTGACCCCTCTTGCCTCAGCGTCTAACGCTAAATTGGAACCCCTGAATTTAGTGTTAAAACGTTGTTTGGCCTTAGTGTTCAACACTAAGCAAAGAACTTTATTTGCAGTGTTCAACACTGATTACCTTAGTGTTCAACACTAATTTGGGATTTCTATTGCCAGTGTTTAACACTGGTCTGTTTTAGTGTTTAACACTAATTTGAAGGCCTTGTTGCTGGTGTTTGACACCAACTATCTTCTAGTGTTAAACACTGACTTATCAATCTCATTCTCAGTGTTCAACACTGATTGGTCTTTAGTGTTTAACACTAGACATTGGCCCAATTGGCTAAATGGCCAGAGGCAAAGCCTCTCCTTCAAGGGACCAACAGGAGGGCCGATGTCCCAGACATGATTGGACTTAGCCCAAGTTGGCCATAAGTCCTCAATTCGTAATTAACTGGGCTAATGGGCTCATAACATAATTAATTGGTCTTGATCCCAAATTGGGCCAAAGACTATTTAATCCACTCCGGTTCCAGGGTACATGTTCCCCTCCGAACGACGCGGCGGAGACGCGATAAACGTCTTGCCTGAGATTCGGGGCAGATGCTATATGGTTTTATCCGTCCACCTCTCCGAAGATACCAAGTTGATTTATGGCACCGTGTATCGGGGGTTTAGACAGATGCGGCCGATGTAGCAGACTTCGTCAGATTCCCCCTCGCTTGAGGGGTTTTTGATTGTGGGAACGCTCTTCCCTGCAGGCGCAAGCCCCTGCAGTTAATTACGCTACCGCATCGCGGTAACAACTTTCTCCTTCTCCAGAATTTCACTTCGTGTCGTGTGTGTTTGTTTTGTTTGTGGTTGCCCGTGGATTGTATACGGAGACCGAGTAATGCCGTCGTCCGTAGGACGTGGATTAGTCCAAATCCGTATTTACTTAGATTTGGGTTTGGTGTTTTTAGTTTGAGGATGCATTAGTCGCGTTGCGGCTAAGATCAACTTAAACGTTCGTTAAGGATACGTTAGTCCTGTTTTGAGACTAAGATCAACTTAACGGGACCGTTTAGATCCGGCAAAAGAGCATTTAGAGGCTATATTGTTCCAGTTTAGGGACGTAGTGGTCCATAGGTAGTTTAGGGACGTTGCGGTCCATGCTCCAGTTTAGGGACGTTGCGGTCCATGTTCCAGTTTAGGGACGTGGTGGTCCATATTCCAGTTTAGGGACGTGGTGGTCCGACATTAGTTTAAGGACGTTTCGGTCCGACATTAGTTTAAGGACGTTCCGGTCCAATATTAGTTTAAGGACGTTTCGGTCCAATATTAGTTTAAGGACGTTTCGGTCCACGAGTTTAAGGACCCCGCAGTCCATATCGATGTGTGGTCGTTGGGACCCGTCACCTCTTTGACGTCGTTGAGGAATTACAACGACGGATGTCAAAGGAGTTCGGAGATGTACCCTCGAACCAGATGTAAATTGATTTAGAAGAGCAATTTTGCTCAGTCAATTTAATTTAAGGACTTATGACCAAAATTGGGCTAAGTCCAGTTGAAATGTTCAACATTTTATTTGCTTTTGCATTGCGTTTCTTTTTTTATTTTTATTTGGGCCTTTCCCAGAAAGGATGCAGAGCATCAATTTGTTTTGGGCTCTGCCCTTTTAGGAATGATGCAAGGCATCAATTTTATTTGGGCTCTGCCCTTGTATAAAGGATGCAAAGCAACAATTTATTTGGGCTCTGCCCATTTATTGCCTTGCAATTTATTTTGGCCTGTCAGGTCATTTTGATTTGGGTCTGGCCCTTTTAGTAATGCATTGCATTTGTGCAAAGCACTGTTAATTTGAGAATCTTTTAGATTCAAGAACCGATGGTTCAAAAAAAGAAGTGCAAAGCACTATTTGATTTAGATCTAAGAAAAAACAAGTTTTTCTTATTTTTCTTATCTCAGAGAACCAAAAGTTCATAAAAGTGCAAAGCACTATTAATTTAAGAACCTTTTAGGTTCAAGAACCGATGGTTCATAAAACAAGTGCAATGCACTATTTTATTTATTTATTTATTTATCGTTGAAGATCTATGATCTTGTTCATAAGAGAATTTTCTCTTCTTTTAAAGGTTTTTACCTTTTTTTTTTATTCTTCAAGAGTTCTCAAGAGTTCTCTTCTTTTTTTTAGCAAGATCTTCCTCCCTTTGAAATGAGGTCTAGGGTCCTTTTTATAGTGCCCATGAATTAGTTATAATTTGTTACATAAATCGTTTTCTGAGTGATTTGGGTAATTTTCCCCACCGTTGGATTTTTGATTCAAAGGCCCCTGCTTTACAGAAGAAAATCTTCTTGTTTTAACAAGAACAGAAAAGATTTATTCTGTTTTGCGCAACTCCCCCAGCGCGTGACACGTGTCGCGCAGCTGTGCTTGCGCAACTGCGCAGACACGTGTCGCGCAACTGATTTTTTTTTTGCTTGCGCAACTGCGCGCTGACACGTGTCGCGCAGCGCACTGCGCAGCTGCGCTGACACGTGTCGCGCACTGCGCAGCTGCGCTGACATGTGTCGCGCACTGCGCAATTTTTTTTTTTTTAAGTATTGCTTCTTTTTCCACTTTGGAATTTAAACAGAGCTTTGCTCTGATTGGGATAAACAAATGCCCCTCCACCGTTGCGCTTACGTGGCCTCCTAACGTGAGCGCAGCGGTGGCAGACTCCGAACCGTCGTGCCATCTCTTGGAAGCTGAAAGGGCACTTGATGCCTAAAAATATGACTTTTGGTCCCTTAGATGATTCTTATCTCTAAATTTTTACTTTCAGAACTCAGAGCCCCGCTTTTTATTTTCAAAAATTTTAAGAGTTAAACTCTTAAAACTTTTAGGTGAAAATTTTAATTTGGATTAAATTAAGTTAAATTAATTTTTGTTGATAGAGCATCGCTCTCAATAGATCCCTGATCTAAAGGAAACCTATTTAGGGTTTCACTTAGCAGAGCTTTGCTCTACAGGTCTTAAAAGGATCTAAAGAGAACTAAAGGGGACCCTACTAGGGTTCCATAGAGCTCTGCTCTCTGAAAGATTTTCCTTGGATTTTCTTAATTCATTAATGGAGATTTGCTCCTCCCAAATCATATAGAAGAACTCTTAAGGATTCTTCATGGATCTTGGAACTTAAATATGGCATTTTATTCCTCAGTGCATTATATTGTTTTACTTAATCAGTCTTCCTGATAATTCTGTTGATCCTCTTTCACAGGAACAATGAACGCCCACATGTATGCTCTTAATGAGATCATCTCTCATGAGGACATCCGCCGACTTGGCCGCTCTCAAAATCAGGAGTTCACAAACGAGGAGTGTGCTGAAATAATGAGTCGCTTCGACGCATATAATTGTCCACTGCTTCCCCGACGTTCCTCTCTTCTTAAACTTATCGTGGGAGCTATCTGGGAAGCGCTTCCCCTATTCTGTTCCGGCGTGCCGCTTAGGGCGTTGGATGCCGCTGAGGACAAGGTGCACTCTGTGTACCTATTGAACTTTATCTCGAAGAGACGGTGAAACAGTCTTATCGACCTCTTGCACGAGGTCTTTCAACAGTCTGCCATACTCGCTGCTTATCGGAGGGTGGAAGACATCGGAAGGGACCCTGACGCTTGTGCTCGTGAAAGGAAGCACACTAGGATGGTCCGCGAGGCTTGGAAAGTCATAGATAGGGTCGCTTTTGAATTCCTCAATCCATGCCCTGGATCTGAGGTTATTCCATTGTAACTTTCGTTTATTGTTTTTATGACTGTAAGAACTTCGGGCAATATTAATGGAAATATTTTTTTTTATCCCAGCTTGTCTTTATTATATATCTTTTGTCCTGAGTCTTTTTGCCCATGCATGAATGAATGTGCCTTGAACGCTTGATCAAATGTAAATCAGATGCTCTTTCTGTTGCTTCTCCTCTTTTTCAGCATGTCGTCGCAATTAGCAGGTAATAGAGTAAGCTTCTTGATTTCTTCACGAGATAGCGAGGGCTTAGGCCGCAGGTTCAGATCTGCTGCCTAAGACTTTTCAACTCTATGAGCCGTGAGGGTCTCATAGAGACTTTTCTCCCTACGGATCGAGAGGATCTCGTAGGTGGGTTTTTCTCCTTAGGAATCGTAAGGATTCCCAAGTGTGGTTTTCTCTTGTAAGTCGTAAGGATCCTGTTGGAGATAGTGCCCTCATAGTCAATTATTGGATCGCAGGTACGTGATTGCAATGATTGCGGAGGACCTATCCCGGTAGGACAGTCTTACTCGAGATGATAGTATGCTATCTGGTTTGCCTTTATCAGTCGTGTACATGTTCAGGTGACTGATTGCATGTTACACTTTGATAGAGCCCTTAGGATCTTGCTTTACTACCAACAGTATGATGTCGATCATATACGTGAGAGTTGGGTAGTTTATATGCATATCCTTAATTGTGGTCCCTAGTCGTGGGAGTTTCGAGACAGGGCATCGATACTCCGGAGTAGACTAGTGTGTACAGTCGAGACCCCGACGAGGGGCGGTGGCCGGTCTCACAAGCCACTGGTGTCAGTTGGATCACCTAAGATGTATACAGGTGCTCATTGGGTTATGAGTACACCGGACAGGACTCGCCGGGAATCTGCTAGTTAGTATTATATCTACCGTCAGATAGCAGTTCCCTGGTGACATGTGTACAGGTTAGTTCATCGACCTGAGGTCGTCATTTGTCTCGTGTGAGTTCCCACTGTGCTTTGATTTCTACCCTACCACGGCTCAAAGGAGTCGTGCAAACAGGTAGCTTTTGGGTACAGTCCCGAGCCATATGGAGGCACGTGAGCGGATCGGCAGGGGATTCGTCTCTCCCGGTATTGGGGGCGAGGTCGTGCTGTGTCTAGGAGAGCCATTACACAAATCCATGGCCATGGTAGGAGATTTACTGGTAGGTACTCCAGTAGTATCTCAGGGTGTATTGGGCTTCACTCCGACACGACTTATACTGCTATTAGGGGTCTGACGTTGCTAGCCCCCTAGGCAGGATATGCGATACTCATTGACGAACGGACCGGACTGTATATACATTGTCACTGTTAGGCTCAGTAGGGTTTTCCGGATGAGTGCGCTCATCGGCATCCCTTGAGGTCAGTCCATGGGCAGCCGTTATGCATTGCTAGTGCCGCTGACGGTTTGTGGTTAAACCCACTGCCAGGGTGCTGACGAGTCATTAGAGTCCCCCACAGGCAGTTTCCCAAGTTCGGGCGAAACGTTGTAGAGGCCGTATGGTTTTATGGCAGGGTTCGGAAAATGCACGTGCGTTTACGCACGTGTCAGTTTTCGGGCAGATGATACTGGTCGGCTTTGGTTTAAGCCGGATCCGAGTATTATATTGAGTAGGTATAATATCTTTGTCTCAGTTGCATTTGTATTCGGTCGTAATACAAATGCGGGTATATTTATACAGTTTCGGGGTTTTCCTGAAAGTCGTTTCAGGATCACTTTTGGAAGTTGCCAGTTTCCAGTTTTCTATCAGCCGTCTTTTAACATTCTGTTAAAGGCGGATTTATCTTTTCTTCAGATATGATGAGTCATGCTTCTAGAAGATTCTAGAAGGTTCTAGATTGGGTGAGGTGTCGTGTGACTCATGCTTTGTAATCAACCATTTCTTGTTATGCTTAAGATCTTTTTGCTAGATATTTAGTTTGTGTTCATATTATGATAAGGATGTTTTGTTATGGTTACCTCCTTATCTCCTCCTACACTCACCCTCCTCCTTCATATAAGAATGGAAGGCCTCCTCTCTCATTCACTCTCTCACTTGATGTTTCATTGTAGAAAAGATATGATAGTTTTGGGGTGTATGGAATCCACAGTTCATTTCATTCCATCACCCGGTTTCCACGGCAACTTCATTAACCGATCGTCCACGGACTTGGACGAAGTGAGACAAAGTCGTCTACTCATTCTCTACATCAATCTTGGTCGTCTCTTTTAGCAAACTTGACGATCGAGTTGCCTCGAGTCAGAGGCGGGAGCCCGTTTAAAGAACCGATCATGTGGTGCCACCTCGACGAGGATATCGGAGTTCGACGAGATCGGAGCAGCCGCAACGGAGCGTGGGATGATGGTTGAAGAACGAAGGACTCGGATCGTTCGGTACAACCTTTCTTCACTCTTTACTGTTTGTTGGTTTAGCAATAATGGCAGATCCGGGTTAAAGTATACGATAGCGCCAGTTTAAAAGTTTTTGTTCCGCATTTGGCGTCTGTAGACTGCCGGGGCGCTAGCGTAGACTTACAGTGGTATCAGAGCCTCACCATTTTGCTATACTAACTTGTGCTAACGCGTTTAAAACATCGATCCGACCGGAAATCGAAAATTGTAAAATCCATGCCCGACAGTTTCTGCCGATTTTAAATGGTCTCAAAATTGATTTCTGGATGTCTTAAAAATCAGTGCAGGGTTTTCTAAGAGTCACGGCAAAATTTGGATTTGTGATCCTTCCAACGTGCCGCGGAAGCGCGACCAACTCTATAGTCTTAGCCGCGCATCCGCGGCCACGTGAGGAGCACGTGCTCCCAAAATTTGTCTGTGGGTTCTTGGTTGGATTTTGGGGTTTTTGGTAAATACAGTTTTTGCCCAGGTTTTGTTACTGTTCACCAGTAAGCAGTGGGGCCCACTTTTTAATATTTGGACTTTGGTCGATCGAAATTTAAACACGTTAGTTTACAGTGCTTACATTATATCTCCGACCGGGAATGTCATTTGATCGGTAAACCGCGTTTAATTGCTATAGTTCTTTTAGACGGGTTTGCGAACGTGACATTCGCGTTGATGTTCTGTGTTGTGCTGTGATGTTGCGGATTTGTCGTGGTGGATAGCAGTGTGCAATGGTAGTACAGTTTGTGTTTATTTGTACATTTGATATTGCGGGGCGAGCGTCCAACTTGTGGACAGCCGTCACTGCCTGTTGTATAATATTCTTTTGGGGCATGACCAGGTTGCGGTCGATGTACCTATTGTACTATTTTTTATTACTGTACTAGGTTTTACCCCGCGACGGAGTGCACGGATAGCCGGGTTCGGGAAAGCAACGGGTCCGCATCTCATGGCTTTGAGAGGCAGAGGGTCCCCACTTCAGAATTGGCAGACTATTCGCCGCACTCGTAGGGGGTACAGGTTGACCCAAGGAGGGGTGCTCAATTTACCGGATTCCGTGAAGTGCCGGGTGTTCCATTCACTATGCTGTGGAGGACTGCCTCGCTTCAGGTTTTGGCGGGTAACTTGCCACACCCGTAGGGGTCTAGGTTTCATTGCACAGGCTATCCACACGACAGGGGAACGTCGAGTTTCAGCAGCGGCTCTGTGAAACTCGGGGATCCCAGATTATCTGTAATGTTCTGTGATGCTTATTACTTTTCTGTAATGTTGCATATTATCACGCCTGGAGCGATTATGTATATTGGTTTATATACTATTAGATGTTGTATATGTTTTACACCCGCGCTAGTCCAGTCCCCGCTCTGTCGTTAGTTAAGTAACCTAACGGGTTATGACGGGACCCAGTGACGAATGCGGATGGCATATACGTACATTTTATTTTCGTTCTTTTCTGGTGTGATTAAAAGATGGGACTGCGTTGATTCTGATCAACGCAAAGTTAAAACAAACCTGTTTGAGTTGTTGGAACAATTTTAAAAGGTGTTATTGCAAAGACGTTTTCTTTTGTTATGCATAGCGGTATTCAGTGTGAATATCCAGCACCTCATTCGACGAGGCAAGGGCTGATATCCCTTCACCGGGAAAAGACCCCTTGGACAGAAGTTTGCGTCAGGGTAATAACTTTACTATAGTCGATTACATGTTGCTTTGCATAGCGGTATTCAGTGGAATATCCTGCACCTCATTCCACGAGGAAAGAGCCGAGATCCCTTTACCGGGAGTGACCTCTTTAGCAAAAGGTTTTCGCCACTATATTTTTATAAAAAGCTATCAGGTTCCTTCAGCGATATCAAGTTCACTACGTTAAAGGTTTTTCGCCAAAAACCAGCCGTAGCCCTCCGTCGTTTCTTATGGATGGTCAGTAGTATTCAAGCTATGTTTGTTGGCATACGTCAAGGCATAGTGTTTGGTAGCTGCTGGGTATTCATTTTTTGCATAGATAGATGAGTTGGTTTGGGACAGTCGTATTACCTTGTTGGCATACGTCAAGGGTGGGGTATGTACGGGTGGGTTCAAATTAACAAGATAATGACGGGCAGAACTTGACATGTGACTTATGATTTGTTGACATACGCCAAGGTCATAAGAGCATGGGGCAAGAAAATGATATCGGGAGTTTCTAAAGAAACTGAAACTTGCCAAGTATGCGCATACCTTCTGGAGTATGAATAACGTGGATGCATTCCATCACGTTAACATGCGATGAGAGTTGGATCCCGATTCCCACTGATGAGTTGGTTTACTCTTCGGGTGATCCCGATTGATTCTTCTTTAGGTTTGGAGGAGAATTTGACAGGACAGTGGGAGGTTTCCGGATTAGATAAACTGATGACCATTCTGATCTAGGTTAGAGTGCACGCAGAGTGTTTCTTTTTTCTCTCTCTCTTTGGCAGCGACCTTTGACCGACCCTAGACTATGACTCAGTGACCAGGTTGACCGAACCTTCTTAAAATACTGGCTTTTGGATTGTCTGAGTTGCATAAGTCATTGCCACTCCTTCTTTTACCCTTTGTATTTCTCAGAACACCCGTATTACTACGGATATCCACTTCCATTGGATAGAGCCATCGTATGGTTATATACGAACTCGAAGGGACTTCTTCGAGGATGGATCCAGGTTCAGGAGAAATAGAATTGGTTTATTCAGTTGTCTTTTATTATCACCTTCTCTCAGGTTGCGAGAGCTCCTTAGTTTAGGAGAGTACACCTATTACGCTTATTGGATAGTCTTATTCCAAACCATAGGCTGGTGCCGAAAGGTAGGGAATGAAGAAAACCAATTAGCCTAAGTAGGGTGTGCAGAAGGTAATATGTAAAGACAAAATAAAGGGATTAGAAAGAGGGCAAAGTAAATTGCGACTGATATCATTCACGACCAAAACCGCGTACTTCATCGCCGCTCCTATTTCACCTTTAAAAGAATAAGGTATTATTCAGTTGTCTTTTATCATCACCTTCTCTCAGTTGCGAGTACTCCTTGGTTTAGGAGGGTACACCTATTATGCTTACTGGATAGTCTTCTTCCAAACCATAGGCTGGTGCCGAATGGTAGGGAAGGAAGAAAACCATTTAGCCTAACGATGGTGTACAGAAGGTAATGACTAAAGACAAATAAAGGGATTTGGAGAGATGGCAATAAAATATACGGTTGAAGTCATGAATTGGATTATGGAAGAGGCATTACTATGAATACCAGGATACCCCTACGAAACATTTTCATGTTTCAGTGCATTGTTAAAGAAAACCTGTTTTCCCGATTAGACACTTACTCCAAGGGTATGTATTTACCAGGTTTCATTCTCATATCTGTATGGTTTTACAGATGATGAGTGGGAGTAAGATATTGGGAATTAGGTGATCATCCTCATTATATCGGAATTCGTTGTAATTGGTGATATTTGAGGAAATCGCCAGGGTACAGTTTTCTACCTACGACGCACAGGTCTTGAGTTGTTTAACTCAGCGGACTTATACAGAGTATTGTATGTTGTCCAAGTGTCCTTCAGGACAAAGCGGTAGGTCCTCGTACTATGTTCTGTTTACTTATAACTTCTCTAGTATTTAGACGAGTGTTTCGTAGAAATACAAGGTCTAAGTTTTGAGAAGTTGTGGGTATAAGAATAAAGTAGAGAACCAGGTGTCACAAGTATCGGGATTCTTCAAAGAGATCGAAGATGTAGATTCTTATGATTGGTATTCAGATAATAGTGATGGTTTTGAGAAACGGGTTTTCTCTTTCAGGTTACTCATGATTGGATGGATTCCTAAGTTGAGTAATGCTGATTAGCCTCTTTCCATTAAGTTGATATGCACTGGAGACAGATGCATGGATTGAATATGGTTCCAATTAAATAAGTGCCAAAGTTTCTGTATTGGATATAGAATGGATCGTACCTTAAAAGAAATTAAGGTACGGGGAGTTGTCCAGCTTATGATTAAAACCAGACACTGGATAACTCAGGGCACGTTTCTGTAATGGCTGTTTGTGGGTTGACCCTGGCTATGACGAGGGTTGATATTCTACCATTTGGAAGATCAATAGTGATATTGTTCTTGACTCGCCACAGTTTTAGTAAAAATGGATCTTTTTCAGAAAACAGTAGTGGGAGTATGGTAGAACTGGAAGTGATTCCAGAACCGCGAACGATTACGGAAAATTTAATAGGACCTATACATTCAATCAGGTTTGACATTCCAATAGCCACTCCGCAGGTATGGTAGGTAACCTCAGACACCCGAGAGGTACTTCGGTAGGCTCAAGGACGGTGATAGGGAGGTTCTTATCTACCCAGACTTGACACTACTGTTGTTCCAGGATATGAGACCCGGTAGGAGGGTTGTCGTAGTCAGTGGGAGCAGCGGAAGCATGGTGGGCAAGTAGCTTATGTCTATTTATAGACTAGAGCAGTTATAGCGGAGATAGATCATCTAATTTTGATGTGACAGTCATGGGTTTGACTTCAATCAGAATAGGGGATGGATCAGTTAAGAAGGCAGTAGGGTGTGATGTCATGGTATCTGGATGACATACACAGAATAGGAAGTAAAATTCCTATACTACGATCGGTTATACTGTGGTCGTCACACAGTTGTTTCTCCAGACAGGATATGGATATAATATTTGACATTCTGGTTTCTAGATCTATGGTTTTAGATCTGGATTTGGGTAGTTTCCCAATGTGGGTACTTTGACAGATATTCTAATGGTTTTTGGAATAGTTGACTCCTAGCATGGTGGTGTACCTGCAGGTGATGGAGTCACCCTCTCTAAAAGTGTCTTACAGACTAAAGAGGAGAGGGATGTGCATGATTGGCAGATCACTTGCTTAGGCAATTGAGTCAATCATGAGATGTCAAGTACCACACCAAATGTTGTTTTTGCACTAGATGCAATAAGTTTGTATTAATCCAATCCTGGAGAAACATAAGGAAGCGGTTTTAGAACATTAGTACATGTTCTACGGATTTGATAACGGCAGCCTCTTTCGGGAGACGGTTATCATTCCAGGCTTCAAAGGTGACATGAATGACAGAGTGATTGTCAGAGTTTTAGTTTTCCCTCTGACGAGGGACAGTATTATGGACAGGTGGTTCCAGAGGATACTGTGGGTGGCATGGTGCCGGATACTGATTAGGTTCAGTGATCCACACAGTCTAAGAAGTTTGGATATGGAGTTCATTTATGAACTAAGGTCCCATCAGATATCCAGACATATTCTAAGACAGGTACTACTCAATTCGGGAGATGGCTTTCTCCGTGAATTTGAGATTTAGAGAGATACAGAAAGAAACTTCTAGGCGGATCCACTCACCGAGGCTATTTCTCGAACACAATAGTTTTACAAACGGGCTTTGTGAAACTGATTAGTAGAGGAGTTGGATGTTCAGTTTCACACGGGCTGTGAGTAGTCGACATCGCAATATTAGCCTTGAGTGCAAGTGGGAGATTGTTGGAGATAGTGCCCTCATAGTCAATTATTGGATCGCAGGTACGTGATTGCAATGATTGCGGAGGACCTATCCCGGTAGGACAGTCTTACTCGAGATGATAGTATGCTATCTGGTTTGCCTTTATCAGTCGTGTACATGTTCAGGTGACTGATTGCATGTTACACTTTGATAGAGCCCTTAGGATCTTGCTTTACTACCAACAGTATGATGGCGATGATATACGTGAGAGTTGGGTAGTTTATATGCATATCCTTAATTGTGGTCCCTAGTCGTGGGAGTTTCGAGACAGGGCATCGATACTCCGGAGTAGACTAGTGTGTACAGTTGAGACCCCGACGAGGGGCGGTGGCCGGTCTCACAAGCCACTGGTGTCAGTTGGATCACCTAAGATGTATACAGGTGCTCATTGGGTTATGAGTACACCGGACAGGACTCGCCGGGAATCTGCTAGTTAGTATTATATCTACCGTCAGATAGCAGTTCCCTGGTGACATGTGTACAGGTTAGTTCATCGACCTGAGGTCGTCATTTGTCTCGTGTGAGTTCCCACTGTGCTTTGATTTCTACCCTACCACGGCTCAAAGGAGTCGTGCAAACAGGTAGCTTTTGGGTACAGTCCCGAGCCATATGGAGGCACGTGAGCGGATCGGCAGGGGATTCGTCTCTCCCGGTATTGGGGGCGAGGTCGTGCTGTGTCTAGGAGAGCCATTACACAAATCCATGGCCATGGTAGGAGATTTACTGGTAGGTACTCCAGTAGTATCTCAGGGTGTATTGGGCTTCACTCCGACACGACTTATAATGCTATTAGGGGTCTGACGTTGCTAGCCCCCTAGGCAGGATACGCGATACTCATTGACGAACGGACCGGACTGTATATACATTGTCACTGTTAGGCTCAGTAGGGTTTTCCGGATGAGTGCGCTCATCGGCATCCCTTGAGGTCAGTCCATGGGCAGCCGTTATGCATTGCTAGTGCCGCTGACGGTTTGTGGTTAAACCCACTGCCAGGGTGCTGACGAGTCATTAGAGTCCCCCACAGGCAGTTTCCCAAGTTCGGGCGAAACGTTGTAGAGGCCGTATGGTTTTATGGCAGGGTTCGGAAAATGCACGTGCGTTTACGCACGTGTCAGTTTTCGGGCAGATGATACTGGTCGGCTTTGGTTTAAGCCGGATCCGAGTATTATATTGAGTAGGTATAATATCTTTGTCTCAGTTGCATTTGTATTCGGTCGTAATACAAATGCGGGTATATTTATACAGTTTCGGGGTTTTCCTGAAAGTCGTTTCAGGATCACTTTTGGAAGTTGCCAGTTTCCAGTTTTCTATCAGCCGTCTTTTAACATTCTGTTAAAGACGGATTTATCTTTTCTTCAGATATGATGAGTCATGCTTCTAGAAGATTCTAGAAGGTTCTAGATTGGGTGAGGTGTCGTGTGACTCATGCTTTGTAATCAACCATTTCTTGTTATGCTTAAGATCTTTTTGCTAGATATTTAGTTTGTGTTCATATTATGATAAGGATGTTTTGTTATGGTTACCTCCTTATCTCCTCCTACACTCACCCTCCTCCTTCATATAAGAATGGAAGGCCTCCTCTCTCATTCACTCTCTCACTTGATGTTTCATTGTAGAAAAGATATGATAGTTTTGGGGTGTATGGAATCCACAGTTCATTTCATTCCATCACCCGGTTTCCACGGCAACTTCATTAACCGATCGTCCACGGACTTGGACGAAGTGAGACAAAGTCGTCTACTCATTCTCTACATCAATCTTGGTCGTCTCTTTTAGCAAACTTGACGATCGAGTTGCCTCGAGTCAGAGGCGGGAGCCCGTTTAAAGAACCGATCATGTGGTGCCACCTCGACGAGGATATCGGAGTTCGACGAGATCGGAGCAGCCGCAACGGAGCGTGGGATGATGGTTGAAGAACGAAAGACTCGGATCGTTCGGTACAACCTTTCTTCACTCTTTACTGTTTGTTAGTTTAGCAATAATGGCAGATCCGGGTTAAAGTATACGATAGCGCCAGTTTAAAAGTTTTTGTTCTGCATTTGGCGTCTGTAGACTGCCGGGGCGCTAGCGTAGACTTACAGATCCTACAAGAGAATTTTTCCCTCTTACGAGTCGAGAGGACTTGTAAGCGGTTGTTTCCCTCCTTGTCGAAGTTCGATGTTGGAGAGTGAGACCCGTGGATGGTATGCAAGAGACCGTTTTGGGCCAACTTACAGGGTCCCAATGATTAGGAAACAGGCTTCTTTTATGCCCACTGCCTAAGGCTTTATCTCACGAGTCGAGCCGCCTCGACAATTTTTCACAAGTCGAGACGAATCGAACGTTTCTCACAAGAACATCTTAACGTCGCATTTAAACTATGCTCTTTACGACAGAAGCCCGTTAAGGTTGGTGGTACTTAGGGTTTTGGCCATCGTACCGTCGCATAAGCTGATATAGTCCTCGATAGGCAATCGTGCTGTTCGAGTAGCCCTGCGACTGCCGTGTCTCTGATCCCTTCGGGGGCTGGATAAGACGTCTTCAAGCAATCCTCCTTGGCAGTTTGACCGTCGGAAGAGCAAGCGCTAGGAATTTGCCATGCCGCTTTTTACTTGAGGTTAGGCTCATTTTGGAGAGCCCCGATGAGTCATAACCACTCTGCGCTGGTGTGGGAAGATCTCCGATAGTCTTTCAGGCTTTATATGACTTGCCGTTAAGACCCTGAAGCTAGGAATTTGGCCTTTGCTTCGTTTGCTGGCATTGCGTCCTCTGTATCGAGACGAATGTCATGGTGGGAACTAGGGATTTTGCCGTGGCTCCGTTTGTTTGATGACGTTGCGTCTGCTGTGTCGAGACGAACGCTGGGGTGACATTTCGTCTGCTGTATCGAGACGGACGTCGAGATTGTCTCTAGGTTGCTGGTGAACCGCCGAGGTTTGGAACTAGGGATTTTGCCGTGGCTCCATTCGTTTAATGACGTTGCGTCTGCTGTGTCGAGACGAACGTCAAGGTGACATCTCGTCTGCTGTATCGAGACGGACGTCGAGGTTGTCTCTAGGTTGCTGGTGAACCGCCGAGGTTTGGAACTAGGGATTTTGCCGTGGCTCCATTCGTTTAATGACGTTGCGTCTGCTGTGTCGAGACGAACGTCGAGGTAGTGACCATTCTGTGCTGGTGCAAGACGTTCTCCGATTGTCTTTCCGGTTTTATATGAGTTACCGTCAAGACGTCGAAGCTAGGAATGTGGCCTTCGCTTCGTTTGCTTTGTTGTGTCCAAATCCTGTTGGAGGAAGAATGCTGGGGTTGACATTTCATCTGCTGTATCGAGACGAACGTCAAGGTGGCGACCACTCTGTGCTGGTGCGAGACGATCTCCGATTGTCTTTCCGATTTTATGTGAGTTACCGTAAAGACATTGAAGCTAGGAATGTGGCCTTCGCTTCGTTTGCTTTGTCATGTCTGAATCCCTGCTGGAGGAAGAACGCTGGGGTGACAACTCGTCTGCTGTATCGAAACGAACGTCGAGGAGGTGACCACTCCATTTGAGATGATCTCCGGTGATCTTTCAGGCCTTATATGACTTGCCGTTAAGACCTTGAAGTTAGGAATTTGGCCTTCGCTTCATTTGCTCACACTGCGTCTGATGTATTGAGACGAATGCTGAGGTGGAGCTGGGATTTTGCCGTCACTCCGCTTTGTTTCGACCATAGGGTCTTTTGTTAACTTTACATGTACACCCTGCTGGACTGCGAAGGAACGCCGTTGTTGACATTGCGTCTGCTGTAGCGAGACGAATGCTAAGGTGGAGTTGGGATTTTGCCATCGCTCCGCTTTGTTTCGACCGTGAGGTCTTTTGTTGACATTGCATTTGCCTCCAGCTGGACTGCGGAGGAACGCCGTTGTTGACATTGCGTCTACTGTATCGAGACAAATGCTGAGGTGAAGCTGGGATTTTGCCATCGCTCCGCTTGTTTTGACCGTGAGGTCTTTTGTTAACTTTGCATGTACACCCCGCTGGGCTGCGAAGGAACGCCGTTGTTGACATTGCGTCTGTTGTAACGAGACGAATGCTGAGGTGAAGCTGGGATTTTTCCATCGCTCCGCTTGATGGTGTAACATCTGTGTCCTGTTGGAATGAGGAGGCACACCGTTGTTGGTCTCTAGGCTGTAGACGTGGCCATTGAGACCCTGAAGCTCGGGATCTTCCTTTTGCTTTGTCTGTTGACATTATGTCTGGGATATTGCGACAGATGTCGAGGTTGTCTTTGGGTTGTCTATGAACCGTCGAGATTTGGCTTCGCTTTCTGGCGGAGCTTGTTGGGAAGGTATGGTTCCCTCTTTGTTTGTGCCCCTGGATTGTATACAGGGATCGATGTGATCTCACCTGTAGGGCAAAAGTTTCATTCATTTTCATATTATTATTTTATTTCCGCGATGCTCTATCATTTCAGCTTTTATATCGCGAAGGTCGCGATTGCCCAATCATTTCGGCTATTTTTCGCGGTGCCCAATCATTTCGGCTATCTATTTTATTTTTACTCGCTATTTTTTTATTGCGAGTTGCCCAATCATTTCGGCTATTTCGTATGCATACATTTTTACTTGCTGATTCTGTTTGCAAGTTGCCCCATCATTTCGGCTATTTCGTATGCATTTTTTTTGGCTTGCTGATTTTTTTTCTATGGCGAGTAGGGGATTTGGGATCTGATACCAATCTTGGCATCAGCATCGCTGCGACTGGAATATTGCCAGGAGCGAATCATCATTTGCCGTGAAAGGACTTGGAATTTGATACCGGTTTAGGCATCAGCATCGCTACCACTGGGATATTGCCAGGAGCGAATCATCATTTGCCTCTGTCGATGTAGAACAAAGGTGGCTTAGCGACCAGGGTTAAGGTCCTGTCGACTAAGGCTTTTGACTTTATGAGCCGTAAGGGTCTCACAAAGCTATTTCTCCTTACAAGTCGTGAGGATCTTATAGGTGTATTTTCTCCTTAGGAATCGTGAGGGTTCCTAAGTGTATTGTTCCTCTGTATGTCGTAAGGATCCTACAGGAGGGTTTTCTCCTTGTAAGTCGAGAGGATTTACAAGGGTTGTTTTCCATGCAAACACATCCCTAGTCTCAGATGGGACTTAGTTAGGGAAATGTTTATTCGCGCCCGTGGATTGTATACAAGGGTCGATATAGGACCACTTGTAGGGCAATGTCGAAAGTTGTGGGGGTTGCTTAAGCACAGGTTTAGGCCTCTGTAACTTAAGGCTTTCAAATCTTACGAGCCGTGAGGGTCCCATAAGAGCCTTCTCCTCACGAGTCGTGAGGATCTCGCAAGTGTATTTTCTCCTTAGGAATCGTGGGGATTCCTAAGTGTGTTGTTCCCTTGTGAGTCGTAAGGATCTCACGCAGGTGGTTTCTCCTTACAGGGTCGAGAGGACCCTATAAGTGTTTCTTAACGAGGTTGCGCCCTTTCGGGTTTTCACAAACACTCGCCGGTAGTCCTGCTGTTTTTACTCACGGAGCCCTTTCAGGTTTTCATCCATGCCCATTTTGCTTATGGACTTACCCTTTTTTTTTTATTCTTTTTATTACTTTTTTTTTATTTTTTTTTCTTTCTCTTTTTTTTTACGAGGTTGCGCCCTTTCGGGTTTTCACGAACACTCGCCTGTAGCCCTGCTGTTTTTACTCACGGAGCCCTTTCGGGTTTTCCTCCATGCCCGTTTTGCTTATGGACATACCTTTTTTTTATTTTCTTCTTTTTTTTTATCTTGTCAGCCTAAGGATGCTGCGGTATTAGTTTAAAGATGTTTCGGTCTGCTATTAGTTTAAGGACGTCTCGGTCCGCTATTAGTTTAAGGACATTTCGGTCCATTGCAAGTTTTAGGACATTGCGGTCCATCATTAGTTTAACGACATTTCGGTCTATCGTTGCCATATTTGAGGCGAGTTTCTAGTTTATGGACTTTTCGGTCCATGAGTCCTTCTCCATGAATGAACATGATGCCCCCGGCGTATCCATATTTTTCGGAGCATACGGTTGTGGCAGGTTCACCTTCCAAATTTCGGACAACGCGAACTTGCCCTGTTGGTATTGGTCTTCAACCCAGTTCTTGAAGACGTAGCAATCCTCGATCAGATGACCTACCGTTTGGTGGTAAGGGCAATAATTAGGATTATTAATATCTCCTGGCCGCAATGGACGTTTTGGATTCGGCAGATTGATGAGTCTGTCACACACTGCCAGCTCGAACAGTCCCCTTGTTTTATCTTGCGGAAACGAGTAAGGACGTTTCAACTTTTCCTGGAGGGGTTGCCGCTTGTTGCTTTGGAGAGCAACCGGCCTAGGGTCACCTGATTGTTGTTGAGTGCTGGCGACGAGGGCCGTTTTTCTTTTTCCTTTATCCTTTTTGTTCGATCCTTTGTTTACGGGGCCGAGATTTTTTCCGAGTAGCATGCGATTGCACGGCTGAACGTTCTCGCAGCTTCTCAATTCCTTTATTTTTGAAATAGATTCCCCGAGGGAAGAGTTGGGGGTAGCTTCTTCGTCAGAGTCGCTTCCAAAGGTGATAATTTGTGATCCCTTGAAGTCGGCTATATGACAGTCGGCGGTGGCTCTTTTGCGCTCATCTATCGCATTTTTCCGATGTCCACAAGCTTCACACTTTGTCCTGTCGAAGTGTCGCTTTTGAGCGACATACCCTTGCCCCCAACAGTTAAAGGATTCGCAGTCTTCGGTAGGATGTATGATCTTCTGATGATATAAACAGAAGTTAGGGTGCATCTCTACCTCAAAGAAAGGATTTTCTTCGGAGGGCGGTAGCTTCATTCCTACTGATAGAGCTTTGGCGAACCGTTTTCTCGTCTTGAATTTGTTTTTACCCGCAGTGTATGGCTTTTGATTTGACGGGAATACCTTGGTTCTTTCCAGTATGGCCATTTCATGCTCTTGATTGGCTTTTGCTTTCGAACGAATTTCATTTAGGAAGGCATCGATCAACTTGTCTGACGGCCGCGGAATTTCTGTTTCAAGGTCCGCCATTGATTTCTCAGCGCAAGGATCCTCCTCATCATCCGTCAGTGATTGAGAAATCACATGACAAGTCGCTACGTAGTCTTCGGATTCATCCGATAAGTTTTCTCCGTCGTTTTCATCCTCGACGAAAGAACAAGTTGCCCCCGGCGTGTCCGTCTTCTTTGGAGAGTGCGGCTGTGGGGGGTTTACCTTCCAGCTTTCAGACAGCGTGAATTTGCCTTGCAGGTATTGATCCTCGATCCATCCCTTAAAGACGAAACAATCCTCAATCGGGTGACTTACCGTTTGGTGGTAAGGGCAATAATTGGGATTATTAAGATCGCCTGGCTGCGACAGACGCTTTGGACTCGGCAGATTGATGAATCTGTTACGCACTGCCAGCTCAAACAGTCTTCTCGTTTTATTCTGAGGAAACGAGTAAGGACGTCCTAGCCTCTCTTCGAGGGATGGGCGTGGACGCACGTTGTTTTGGCGAGCGACCGGCTTTGAGTTGCTCGACTGTAGCTGAGTGTTGACGACGATGATCGCTTTTCCTTTCTCATTTCGGGGATCGGGTCTTGGAGGAGACGGTCTATGGCCCATCTGGTCCATTTGGGCTAATTTGTCGATCAAGGCCTGGAAGGTGGTCGGCCTGAAGAACATCATGAATTGCGAGATGGTCGCCTGCGGATCGAGAGTGCCCACAAACATGCCTACCGTAGGTGCCTCTTCTATGCGTTGTTCGCATTTCGACCATAGGTTTCGCCATCGTGTTGCGTATTGGACCCACGTTTCGCCGGGCCTTATCCTGGCATTTATCAGTGCTGTAATCGGGGTGCGTTCACTAGCACTCGCGAATCTTTGTGTAAACAGCAGTTCCATCTCTGCAAATGTTTTGACAGAGTCGTTAGGTAGCTCCGAATACCATTCAAAGGCTGTTTCTGCTAAGCTGCCGACGAATTGACGTAGCAACAATTTGTCATCGCCTCCAGTATTGCCGCATAAGGCCCTGAATTGAGTGACATGCTGATGCGGATTCCCTGTCCCTTTATATACGTGGAATTTAGGGATCGTATATCCTTGCGGGTAATTGATTTGGTCATACCAGCTCGGATACGGTCGTCCGGTTCTAACAGTTTGCCCAGCCGCTTCATTTGCCTGATGAACCCGGATCTGCTGAGCTATATATTCGTCTAGGTCGACTTTGGAGATTGCCTCCTCCTTGGCTGTTGATAGAGCCGGCGGAGGATTTGACGTTTCTCCCCTATCGTCTTCAAGGACGATCGGAGGATCTTCAGCAGGAGGGTCCGGCTGTAACATCATCCCTACCATATCTTGGAAGAGGAGCGCCATCTGTTTTATGTTAGCCGCTTGCTCTGCAGCTTCTTTGTCCCTCTTTTCGAGGACTCTGCGTAAAAAGTCAGCGTCGGTTTCTTGTTCTTGACGCTCATCCGAAGACGCTTCAGAGCTTTCTTTTGGCTCAGTGAGTGCAGCCATTGTAGTCATCATTTCCTGAAGCTTTTGTTGTTGCTCCTGGGCTTTCGTCACGGATCGGGTGAGCGGTCGGTGGCCCGTAGAAGTGCGGCTTTCCTCCTTTCTAGAAGCCATATAAACAGTGTGCACCACCATGCCCCCAGACTTGGGGCGTTTGTGTTCGGTGTCTTTGCGATTTGCCGAAGACACAGGGGCTTTTTGCGGCCTCCTTTTTTGAGTGATTGGAGTTAAGGGAGCCGTTGTAGTGGGCACCCAAGTAGCTTTTGCTTTTTGTGGTTTGACAGAGTAATCCTTCCCCTGCCGAACCTTCATCTTTCTCTGTCGATGAAGATGGTTTTCATTAATCACTGACTCCTGGACCTGTCGCCAGACCTTGTAAATTTTAGAGGACAGCCGTTGAGGGGGCTGCTCTAGCTTCTTCTCTGGAATATTCTTCACAGATGAAGGAGTTCGCTTTAGCACCGCAGTAGGAGAGTTTCTGCGCACCGAGTTCAGCAACTCGAAGCTGTTCCTGGTTGGAACAGCAGTATCGATCCCCACCATTAGATTTGAAGGAGTAAGTCCAGAGGGGGAGTTGCCCCCAGCCTTCCTCACTCGGCGCCAGTAGCGACGTCGGGCATGTCGTGCTGATGGAGTTGTTTCAGCTATAGGGGTGACCTCCTCATGCCCCCTGTGTTGGTCAGAATATACTGGTACCAGCTTTTTAAAGATCGACGTCCGTTGAACGGGGACGACCAACTTGTCAGAAGCGGACTTCTGAACATGGGAAGCAACCTTGGTGATTTTTCCAGGAACGGGAGTTGGAATGGCTATCCGCTTCGGGATAACGCCTTCTGGTATGGCAGGCTTCTTCATGAGCCTGTTTGAGCTCTGGCCTAGTCCGTTAAAAACTGAAGCAGTGGAGTTGGACGACCCGCTGAGAGGGGTCGCAGCAGTGGTAAGTCGATCGAAGACCGACTTCTTTGGAGCTTCTTGCAGTGTCATTGGGGCGTCGAAGCTCATTGGTGGGAGCATAGTCCCAAAAAATAGTCCAGTCGTAGCTTGAGCCACCTGCTCCACCGGCATTTTGAAAAGGGAGGCCGCTTGGGGCCCATAAGTCACTCCTCCAGCAATGACGGAGCGAGAGTTGTTGCTGCAGGCGATGCAGTTCGAAGCCATTGATCTTCTGTTTTCTGCACGGAGCAAGACACCAAATCTTAGTACCTTGAATCCACAGGCAATCACAGCAAACCGCGATTTGTTCGCGAACACGACACACGAAGTGTGGAGTGGAAAGAGGAAGAGGTCCCACCGGGCGTGCCAGAATCTGTTCCCCTCCGAACGACGCGGCGGAGATGCGATAAACGTCTTGCCTGAGATTCGGGGCAGATGCTATATGGTTTTATCCGTCCACCTCTCCGAAGATACCAAGTTGATTTATGGCACCGTGTATCGGAGGTTTAGACGGATGCGGCCGATGTAGCAGACTTCGTCAGATTCCCCCTCGCTTGAGGGGTTTTTGATTGTGGGAACGCTCTTCCCTGCAGGCGCAAGCCCCTGCAGTTAATTACGCTACCGCATCGCGGTAACAACTTTCTCCTTCTCCAGAATTTCACTTCGTGTCGTGTGTGTTTGTTTTGTTTGTGGTTGCCCGTGGATTGTATACAGAGACTGAGTAATGCCGTCGCCCATAGGACGTGGATTGGTCCAAATCCGTATTTACTTAGATTTGGGTTTGGTGTTTTTAGTTTGAGGATGCATTAGTCGCGTTGCGGCTAAGATCAACTTAAACGTTCGTTAAGGATACGTTAGTCCTGTTTTGAGACTAAGATCAACTTAACGGGACCGTTTAGATCCGGAAAAAGAGCATTTAGAGGCTCTATTGTTCCAGTTTAGGGACGTAGTGGTCCATAGGTAGTTTAGGGACGTTGCGGTCCATGCTCCAGTTTAGGGACGTTGCGGTCCATGTTCCAGTTTAGGGACGTGGTGGTCCGACATTAGTTTAAGGACGTTTCGGTCCGGCATTAGTTTAAGGACGTTCCGGTCCGATATTAGTTTAAGGACGTTTCGGTCCAATATTAGTTTAAGGACGTTTCGGTCCACGAGTTTAAGGACCCCGCAGTCCATATCGATGTGTGGTCGTTGGGACCCGTCGCCTCTTTGACGTCGTTGAGGAATTACAACGACGGATGTCAAAGGAGTTCGGAGATGTACCCTCGAACCGGATGTAAATTGATTTAGAAGAGCAATTTTGCTCAGTCAATTTAATTTAAGGACTTATGGCCAAAATTGGGCTAAGTCCAGTTGAAATGTTCAACATTTTATTTGCTTTTGCATTGCATTTCTTTTTTTATTTTTATTTGGGCATTGCCCAGAAAGGATGCAGAGCATCAATTTGTTTTGGGCTCTGCCCTTTTAGGAATGATGCAAGGCATCAATTTTATTTAGGCTCTGCCCTTTTAGGAATGGTGCAAGGCATCAATTTTATTTGGGCTCTGCCCTTGTATAAAGGATGCAAAGCATCAATTTATTTGGGCTCTGCCCATTTATTACCTTGCAATTTATTTTGGCCTGTCAGGTCATTTTGATTTGGGCCTGGCCCTTTTAGTAATGCATTGCATTTGTGCAAAGCACTGTTAATTTGAGAATCTTTTAGATTCAAGAACCGATGGTTCAAAAAAAGAAGTGCAAAGCACTATTTGATTTAGATCTAAGAAAAAACAAGTTTTTTCTTATTTTTCTTATCTCAGAGAACCAAAAGTTCATAAAAGTGCAAAGCACTATTAATTTAAGAACCTTTTAGGTTCAAGAACCGATGGTTCATAAAACAAGTGCAAGGCACTATTTTATTTATTTATTTATTTATCGTTGAAGATCTATGATCTTGTTCATAAGAGAATTTTCTCTTCTTTTAAAGGTTTTTACCTATTTTTTTATTCTTCAAGAGTTCTCAAGAGTTCTCTTCTTTTTTTTTAGCAAGATCTTCCTCCCTTTGAAATGAGGTCTAGGGTCCTTTTTATAGTGCCCATGAATTAGTTATAATTTGTTACATAAATTGTTTTCTGAGTGATTTGGGTAATTTTCCCCACCGTTGGATTTTTGATCCAAAGGCCCCTGCTTTACAGAAGAAAATCTTCTTGTTTTAACAAGAACAGAAAAGATTTATTTTGTTTTGCGCAACTCCCCCAGCGCGTGACACGTGTCGTGCAACTGATTTTTTTTTTGCTTGCGCAACTGCGCTGACACGTGTCGCGCAGCGCACTGCGCAGCTGCGCTGACACGTGTCGCGCACTGCGCAGCTGCGCTGACACGTGTCGCGCACTGCGCAATTTTTTTTTTTAAGTATTGCTTCTTTTTCCACTTTGGAATTTAAACAGAGCTTTGCTCTGATTGGGATAAACAGTACATCTCTTCACTCCTTTGATACTTGGTGTTGTAATCCCTCAACGTCTTCAAAGAGGTGACGGGTCCCGATGACCACACATTGATATGGACTGTGGGGTCCTTAAACCCATGGACTACGACGTCCTTAACCTTGACCGAGATGTCTTAAAACTAACAATGGACTGTGGGGTCCTTAAACCCATGGACTACGACGTCCTTAACCTTGACCGAGATGTCTTAAAACTAACAATGGACTGTGGAGTCCTTAAACCCATGGACTACGACGTCCTTAACCTTGACCGAGATGTCTTAAAACTAACAATGGACCGCAATGTCCTTAAACTACGCATGGACCGCAATGTCCTTAAACTAGCGATGGACCACTATGTCCCTAAACTGGAACGATAGAGCCCAAACGCTCTTTTGTCGGATCTAAACGATCCCGTTTAAGTTGATCTTAGCCTTAAATATGGCTAACGTATCCTTAAACCTTTCAAACAGACTTTAGTCCCAAACTGGACTATAGACCCCCCCAATTAACTCTGGTTCAAGGGTACATCTCTGAACTCCTCTGACATCTGTCGTTGTAATCCTTCAACGTCGTCAGAGAGGTGACGGGTCCCGACGGCCATACATTAAATGGACCACTATGTTCCTAAACTGGAACAATGGAGCCCAAATGCTCTTTTGTCGGATCTAAACGATCCCGTTAAGTTGATCTTAGTCTCAGGTTAGACTAACGTATCCTTAACAAACGTTTGAGTTGATCTTGGCCTTAAATATGGCTAACGTATCCTCAAACCAAACCCCCAAACCCAAATCTAAGATAATACGGATTTGGACTAGTCCACGCCCTACGGGCGACGACATAACTCGGTCTCCGTAAACAATCCACGGGCAACAAAACATAAAATAAACACACACGACACAAAGTGACCATTTGGAGAAGGAGAAAGTTGTTATCGCGACGCGGTAGCGCAATTAACTGCAGGGGCTTGCGCCTGCAGGGAAGAGCGTCCCCACAATCAAAAAACCCCTCAAGCGAGGGGGAATCTGACGAAGTCTGCTATATCGGACGCATCCGTTCAGACCTTCGATACATGGTGCCATAAATCAACTTAGCATCTTCGGAGAGGTGGACGGATAGCACCAATTAGCATCTGCCCCGAACCTCAGGCGAGACGGCCCACGTCTCGGCCTCCGTTCGGAGGGGAACATGGGAGACACACAAGACTCTATGACGATCTCGGGTCAACAGACTAAGCTGTACCAGTGTCACCAGAGAACTGCCATCTGACGTGAGGTATAATACCATCTGGGAGTTCTCGGCGAGTCCGTTCAGTGTACCCAGTCATCACTGAGCACCCGCATACCATCTCTGATGTCAAACACCAATGGATATGGGATCATTCATCACCCATCACATGGGTCGAGAAGATATACGCTAGTCTACTCTGGAATATCGATGCCCCGTCTCGATATTCCCACAACTAGGAACATTGAAGGATGTACTCATGGACTACCCAGGCCCGACTAGTATGATCTACATCATAGTCCTAGAAGTCGAGCACACATCCTAAGGGCTTTATCAACATGTAATAGAGAGACTGCAATTATACATGTTAAGATAAAGAGCAACCAGATAACGTACTATCATGTCGAGCAAGAAAGTCATACCTATATATGTCCCAGCATCCATTACAATATACATTCTATGTACAGTAATGGCCTCTAGGGCATACATATAACTAACAGCTATACCGAACGATCCGTGTCCTTCGGTCTTCGGCCTCCACTCCGATCTCCTCGCGGAATCTCCGGTCTTCATCTCCTCGTCGGAAAGGGCACCACATTGAGAAGTCTTTTTACGGGTTCCCGCTTCATCCAAAGCAACTCGGGCCCGAAGTGTGCTAGCCGACGCGTCCAAGGTGTTGTAGAGAATGTTTGTGATCACTTTGTCTCTTGCATCCATAGCTTTGGATGGAGGTTGAAGTGTTGCCATTGATGGAAGCAAAAAGCTAGAGGAAGAAGAAGAAGAAGAAGAAGAACAAGAGCTTTTCTTTTTCTTTTCTTTTCTCTTGTTGTAAATGAGAGTGAGAGAGTGAGAGATTATCAAAATATAAGTCCAATAATATCAACCATGGCAGCCCCTCTCTCTCTCCATCTCATTTCAACACATTAAACAATTCACTAATGTGACATTTTTGCTAAAAAAGAGACCATGAGTCATAGTATAAGTCTATGTCACATTAATGCATTGTTATGATGATTTCTAGCTCATTATTTCCTTAAGCAAACATTAATCCAAATGTTTGCCATAACAAAGAAAATCCGGCAACAACTAAAGTAAACTCGTGACGGATCACAAGGATACCCCTCACCTATATATACATACCTGCACCCGCATTCCGACTGAATGCGAATGCGATGAGACTAAAGTAATCCAACAAATCTAATACTAGGATCCGGCTTAAACCAAAGCCCACTAGTATGATCCGTCCGATCATGATCCGTGCAATACCGCACGTATAAGATCGAACCCTGCCATATATCATACGGCCTCTACAACATTTCGCCCGAAACTTGAGAAACTGTCTGTGGGGGACTCTAAAGACTCATCAATACTTTGGCTGTAGATTTAACCACTAGCACGTCAGAGGTATTAGCCGTACGTAACGGGCTACCAAGTATTGACTAAAAGGGACGTCGATGAGCGAACTCATCCTGACACCCTACTGAGCCTGTCAGTGACAATATCCGTACAGTCCGGTCTGTTCGTCTATGAGTATCGCATGGCGGGCCTAGGGGGTTGGTAAAAGTCAGACCCCCATAAGCGGTACAAGTCGTGTCGGAGTGTAGCCCAGAACACCCTGAGATACTACTGGAATACCTACCAGTAAATCTCCTGCCTCGGCCGAGGGCTTTGTGTAATGGCTCTCCTAGACACAGCGCGACCTCACCCCCAATACCGGGAGAGACGAAACCCCTGCCGATCCGCTCACTGCCTCCATGTGGCTCGGGACTGTACCCAATTAAAACCTGTTTGCACAACTCCTTTGAGCCGTGGTAGGGTAGTAATCAAAGCACAGTGGGAACTCACACGAGACAAATGACGATCTCAGGTCGATGAACTAACCTGTACATATGTCACCAGGGAACTGCTATCTGACGTCTGGTATAATCCCAACTAGCATGTTCCCGGCGAGTCCTGTCCGGTGTACTCATAACCCAATGAGCACCTGTATACATCTTAGGTGAACCAACTGACACCAGTAGCTTGTGAGACCGGCCACCGCCCCTCGTCGGGGTCTCGACTGTATACACTAGTCTACTAATGGAGTATCGATTCCCAGTCTCGAAACTCCCATGACTAGGGACCACTTTAAGGATGTGCTTATAGACCCCAGCTCCCACGTATATGATCGCCATCATACTGCTGACCGTCAAGCAAGAATCCTAAGGGCTCTATCAACGTGCAATAGTGACCTGTAAGGTCACCTTAAGCAGTACACGATGATAAAGATAAACCAGATAGCATACTATCATCTTGAGTAAGACTGTCCTACCGGTATAGGTCCTCCCTCAATCATTGCAATCACGTGCCTGTGATCCAATAATTGACTCTGAGGGCACTATCTCCAACAATCTCCCACTTGCACTCAAGGCTAATTATTGCGATGTCGCATACTCACAGCCCGTGTGATACCGAACACCCAACTCCTCTACTAGTCAGTCTCACAAAGCTCGTTTGCGAACTATCGCGTTCGAAGAATAGCCTTAGTGAGTGGATCCGCTGTGATGTTTCTTTCTATATCTCTCTTTATCTCAAGTTCGCGGAGAAAGCCATCTCCCGAAATGAGCAATACCTGTCTTAGAATATGTCTGGATATCTGATGGGACCTAGTTCATAAATGAACTCCAAATCCAAACTTCTCAGACTGTATCGTCGACTGAACTTAATCAGTGTCCCGCGCCATGCCTCCCTCAGTATCTGCCTGGACCACCTGTCCAAAATACTGCCCCTCGTCAGAGGGAAAACTATAACTCTGACAGCCACTCTGTCATCCAGGTCACCTTGGAAGCCTGGAATGATAACTGTCTCCCGAAGGAGGCTGTCGTTATCATATCCCTAGAACATCCACTTATGTTCTAAAACTGCTTCCGAATGTTTCTCCAGGATAGGATTAATATTAACTTATTGCATCTACTGCAAAAAACAACATCTGGTGTGGTACTTGACATCTCATGATTGACTCAATTGCCTAAGCAAGTGATCTGCCAATCATGCACATCCCTCTCCCCTTTAGTCTATAAGACACCTTTAGAGAGGGTGACTCCATCACCTGCAGGTATATTACCATGCCAGGAGTCGTCCATTCTAAAACACCTTTAGAATGCTGTCTAAGTACCCAGATTGGGAAACTACCCAAATCTAGATCTAAAACCATAGATCTAGTAACCAGAATGTCTGATATAATATCCATGTCCTTTGTGGAGAAACCACTGTGTGGCAACCAAAGTATAACCGATCGTAGTATAGGAATTTTACTTCCTACTCTGTGGATGTCATCTAAATACTAAAACATCACACCCTATTACCTTCTTAACAGATCCATCCCCTATTCTGATGAAGTCAAACCTATGACTGTCATATCAGAAATAGATGATCTCTCTCCGCTATATCTGCTTTAGTCTATAAATAGACATAAGCCACTTGTCTACCAATGCTTCCGCTGCTCCCACTGACCACGACAACCCTCTGGCAGAGTCATATACACGTGCACTTCTAAAGCTAGTTTAGAACGACGCTATACTCATCCTCCTGCCGGGTCTTACAGTCTAGAACAACAGCTATGGCAAGTCTGGGTAAACAAGAACCTCCCTGCCACCGTCCTTGAGCATACCGAAGTACCTCTCGAGCGTCTGAGGTTACCCACCATATCTGCGGAGTGGCTAATGGAATGTCAAATCAGAATGAATTTTTAAGTTCTTATCAAATCTTCAATAATCGTTTGCGGTTCTGGAATCACTTCCAGTTCTACCATACTCCCACTTACTGTTTTTCTGAAAAAATCCATTTTTATTAAAACTGTGGCGAGTCAAGAACAATATCACTATTGATCTTCCAGATGGTAGCCAATCAACCCTCGTCATAGCCTGGGTCAACCCACAAACAGCCATTACAGAAACGTGCCTTGAGTTATCCAGAGTCTGGTTTTAAGCATAAGCTGGACAACTCCCCGTACCTTAACAATGTCAAGATATGAACTGTTCTATATCCAATATAGAAACAGAGACACTGATTTAATTGATCCAGATTCAAATCATGCAGCTGTCTTTAGTGCATGTCAACTAAATGGAAGGAGGCCGATCAGCGTTACTCAACTTAGGAATGCTTCCAATTATGAGTAACCTGAAAAAGAAGCAAGTTCTCTTAATCATTACTATCAACTGAATACCATACACAAGTATCTACATCTTCGATCATCTTGAAAATCCCGATACTTGCAACACCTGGTTCTCTACTTTATCCACATACCTAT
The DNA here is from genome assembly GCA_030015575.1 of Agapanthus africanus. Taxonomy (NCBI): domain Eukaryota; kingdom Viridiplantae; phylum Streptophyta; class Magnoliopsida; order Asparagales; family Amaryllidaceae; genus Agapanthus; species Agapanthus africanus. Next base: position 270,563,910 of record JASDDO010000031.1, on the reverse strand, counting down.
AACTTCTCACAACTTGGACCCTGTGTTTCTACGAAACACATGTCTAAGAACCAGAGAAGTCACAGGTAAACAGAATATAGTACGAGGACCAACCCCTTTGTCTTAATGGACACTGGAAAATATACAATACTCTGTATAAGTCCCATGAGTCTAATAACTCATTCCCTGTGTGTCGTAGGTTGAAAACTGTACTTATGGTTAAGAAGAATTACACCGCTGTTTAATGCTCCTTACCTAACCATCCACTGATATAGGTAAATGTCATAGACATAATTTCAAAAGGTATATCTCACTCTATAAAAATAGACGTACAGATATATCAATTTGAAATTGGTGCATAATGTTAGTGTATATGCCCTAGAGGCCATTACTGTATCATACTAGTATGTATATTACTTGATGGAAGCTTGGGATATTCACAGTTGTATAGACAATCTTGCTCGAAATGGTAGTATGCTACTTGGTTTGTCTCTGCTTTAATGTGTACATGTGTTTCTTTTATTATATCACCTATACGCATTAGTGGAGCCCTTAGGATCTTTGCTTGATTACCAACGTTGTGATGGCAGTCACACTCGTGGGGGCTGGGTAATCTACAAGCACATCCTTATTTACACGTCCCTGGTCGTGGGATTATCGAGACAGTGCATCGATACTCCGGAGTAGACTAGCGTATGCGCTTCTCATCCCAGCACGGGAGACGGCCTGTCCCACAGCCGTCAGTACGTCGTACTTGAGATAGTATGCGGGTGCTCGTTGGGTTACGAGTACACTGGACAGGACTCGTCGGGAACTGTTGGTTAGTATTATACCTATCGTCAGTTATCAGTTCCCAGGTGACATGAGTACAGCTTAGTCCGCTGACTTGACACTGTCACTTCGCCTCAAGTGTGTTCTCACTGTACTTTGATTACTACCCTACCACGGCTCAAAGGAGTCATGCAAACAGGTAGTAGTTGGGTGCAGTCTCGAAGCACTTGGAGGCAGTGACGGTTAGACATGATTCGTCTCTCTCGGTATTGGGGGTTGGTATCGCGCTGTGTCTAGGAGAGCCATTACACAAGTAGTCCCTGGCCAGGGCAAGCGAGATATACTGGTAGGTTTCCAGTGTTATCTCAGGGTGTTCTGGGCTACACTCCGACACGACTTGTACCGCTATTAGGGGACTGACGTTTTACCGCCCCCTAGGCCCGCCATGCGATGTTATCAGACGAACAGACCGGACTGTACGGAGACTGTCACATTCAGGCTCAGTAGGAGTTCAGATGGGTTTACCCGTCAGTCTTCTTATCGGCATCTACCTGGGGACCGTTACGTACAGCTAGTGCCGCTTGCGGCCTGTGGTTAAACCCACTGCCAGTGTAGTGTCGAGTCTTTAGAGTCCCACACAGAGGGTTATTCTCCTTTAGGCAAAATGAGTAAAGGTCGCATGGTTTTGCGACGGGGTTCGTTCACATTCGCGCACTTGTGCACGTTTTGTGTCCGGACAGCTTATACTAGCGGGCTTTGGTTTACGCCGGATCCTAGTATATGTTTTGGGATTGGTTTTATCTCATTGTATTCGTGTTTCTCGGAACACGGATATGGGTGTGTATGTACAGTTGACCGAGGGAGAGGCAGAGGACTTTCATTAGGGTTGATTACCATTGTCATTTTCTTAACCCTAATGGTTATGTGTGAAATATGATTTATTGATATTAGTTAATTATAATTGTGCATGGTTAGGGTTGTTGACCATTTGACTTTATTTGACTTGTTGACCTAGGTTGATAACTTGACCATAATCATTCCATAAGAAAGATGCTCTTTGATTTTAGCAAAAAGCATTTAATATGAAATGATAATGGTCATTTCTTGATTAAACCATGACAATTATATTTAGCTAATTATCTATTTTCATAATTCACACATATATGTGAGAAGAATGGTTTATTTTCTTCTCATTCTATTTTTTTGATTCTCTCTCCTCCTCTTCCTCTTTCTCTAGCTCTCCCCTCTCATGAGTTGAGAATCCCTTGAGCTTAAGATAAATCCTTCTAAAATACTCTCTACTCTTTCTAAGGTTCTAGGATTAGCACTCCAAGCATCTTAGTTACTTCTAGTTTGAAGTTGAAGCCAAAGGTTGAGGCCTTCGGGTGGATCTTTCTTCGACAAGAGAAGGAGACATGGAGATCCCTTTCTTTCACGCCAAGGAGCAAGAAGAGAAGGACTTGAAGACCTAGGTATAACCCCTTAACCGAGTAGCTAACTCCTTTAGCTTTGTTAGTTAGTTTTGTTTAGCAAAGATCCCTCCTTTTGCTAGTCCATGTTGCCTAGTGTGTTAAAAATCCGATTTTTCAATACGTTTCCGCCTCCCTGCAAGCACCGGGGTGGGCAACGTGGACTTACACATAACAACGGATATTCAAAACCAAACATTTGCCGTCCGGCAAACAACCCAGGTGATTTCCTCAATATCACCAATTGCAACGAATTCCGATATAATGAGGATGATCACCTAACTCCCAATAACTTACTCCCACTCATCATCTGTAAAACCATAGAGATGTGAGAATCATACCTGGTAAATACATACCCTGGAGTAAGGACTAATTAGGAAATCAGTTTTCTTTTAACAGTACACAGTGAAACTGAAACATTGAAATGTTTCGTCGGGGTATCCGGGTATTCCTAGTAATGCCTCTTCCATTATCCAGATTCACAACTATAACCGTATATCTCTTTTCCATCTCTCCAAATTCCTTTATATGTCTTTAGTCATTACCTTCTGTACACCCTCTTAGGCTAAATGGTTTTCTTCCTGCCCTACCATTCGGCACCAGCCTATGGTTTGGAAGAAGACTATCCAATAAGCATAATGGGTGTACTGTCCTAATCCTAGGAGCACTCGCCATGCGAGAGAAGGTGAAGATAAAAGACAACCGATTAAACCTTATTCTTATTTCTCCTGAACCAGAATCCATCCCCGAACTGGAACAAGTTCCTTTCGAGTTCGTATATAACCATACGATGGAGTATCCAATAAACTGTTTATCTTCGTAGTGATACAGAGTGTCCTGGAGAAATACAAAGGTGAAGTGGGAGTGGTAATGAAATACTTGGTTTGGTCGTGAATAGCAGTCGCAGTTTACTTTGCCCTCTTACTAATCCCTTGATATGTCTTTACTTAATACCTTCTGTACACCATCGTTATGCTAATTGGTTTTCTTCATTCCCCACCGTTCGGCACCAGCCTAAGGTTTGGAAGAAGACTATCCAATTTGCGTAATAGGTGTACTATCTCCTAAACCAAGGAGTACTCGCAACCTGAGAGAAGGTAAAAGGAAAAGATAACTGAATAGTCCTATTCGTTTTCTCCAGAACCGGAAACCATCCTCGAATAAATTCCTTCGAGTTCGTATATAACCATATGATGGTTTTGTCCAATGGAAGTGGACGTTTGTAGTAATACGGGGTGTCCTGGAGAAAAGGGTAAAAGTAGGAGTGGCAATGAGGTATGCAACTCTGACAATCCAAAAGCCAGTGTTTAAGAAGGTTCGGTTAATTTTGGTCACTGAGTTATAGTCAAGGGTCGGGTCAAGGTCGCTGCCAAAGAGAGAGAGAGAAAAGAAACACTCAGCGTGCACTCTAACCTAGATCAGAATGGTTACCACTTTATCTAATCTGGAAACCACCCACTGTAACCTCAAATTCTCCTCCAAACCTGAAAGAAGAATTAGTCGGGATCACCCGAGGAGTAAACCAACTCATCAGAGAGAATCGGGATCCAACTATCATCGCATGATAACGTGACGGAATCCACTCACGTTATCACACTCCTGAAGGTATGCGCATTCCTGGCAAGTTTCAGTTTCTTTAGAAACTCCCGATGTGATTTTTACCCCTAGGACCCAAGTGACCTTGACGAATAATCAACAAATCAAAAGGTTCTAGTCAAGTTCAACCCGTCATTATCTTGATTGCGTTAAACCCACCCGCACGACCCTTGACGAATAATCAACAAAGTCGTACGACTGTCCTAACTAATCTATATAACCATGCGACATAAAGCATTACAGAGCTACCGCACACTACGCCTCGACGAATAGCAACGACAAACGTAGCGCGAATACTAAGCAATACTAATCTGAAATGACGGAGGGCTACGAATGGTTTTTGGCGAAAAACCTTTTACCGTAATGAACTTGATATCGTTGAAGGAACCAGATAATTTTTTATAAAAATATAGTGGTGAAAACCTTTGCTAAAGAGGTCACTCCTGGTGAAGGGATCTCGGCTCTTTCCACATAGAATGAGGTGCAGGATATTCCAACAGAATACCACGATGCAAAGCAAAAGGCAATTGGCTATAGTGAAGTTATTACCCTGACGTAAACTTCTGTCCAAGGGGTCACTCTCGGTGAAGGGATCTCGGCCCTTGCCTCGTCGACTGAGGTGCTGGATATTCATAACCGAATACCACTGTGCAAAACAAAAGAGAACGTCCTTGCAATAACAGCTTTTTGAAAAATTGTTCCAATAACATCAGAATAGGTTTGTTAAGCTTGCATTAATCCGAATCAATGCAGTCCCATCAAATGATCACACCAATAAATAACGAAAATACGATGTACGTATATGCCATCCGCATTCGCCACTGGGTCCCGTCATCACCCGTTAGGTTACTTAACTAACGACAGAGCGGGGACTGGACTAGCGTGGATGCAAAACATATACAACATCTACTAGTATATATATTTATATATAATAATCGCTCAAGGCGTGATAAAATGCAACATCCAGAAATGTAATAAGCATCACAGAACAATACAGATATCTGGAAGCCCCGGGTTTCACAGAGCCGCTGCTGAAACCAGACGTTCCCCTGGTCATGTGGATAGCCTGTGCAATGAAATCCTAGACCCCTACGGGCGCGGCAAGTTACCCGCCAAAACCGGAAGCGAGGCAGCCCCCTTCAGCAACGTGAATGGACCACCCAGCACTTCACGGAATCCGGTAACTTGGGCACCCCTCCTGGGTCAACCTGTACCCCCTACGAGTGCGGCGAATAGCCCGCCAATTCTAGAGTGAATCCCCCTCCGTCTCAATGCCATGAGATGCGGGCCCGTTGCCCTCTATAACCCGGCTATCCGTGCACCCCACCGTGGGGTAATCCTAGTACAGAAAGTAAAATATACATACAACGGGTACATCGATCTCAGCCCGGTCGTGCCCTAAAAGAATAATATACAAACAGACAGTGACGGCAGTCCACATGTCGGACTCTCGCCCCGCAATATCAAATGTACATAATAAACCAAACTGTACTATCATTGCATCCAGGCTATCTACCACGACAAATCCGCATCATCACAGCACAACACAGAACATCAACGTGAATGTCACGTTCGCAAATCCGTCTAAAAGAGCTATAGCAGTTAGACAGGATTTACTGATCAAGTGACATTCACAGTCGCAGATATAATGTAAATACTGTGAACTAACATGTTAAAATTTTCCATCGACTAAAATTCCCAAAGTGGGCCCCAAGCACAATACCCAGTACTCAAATAAATCTGGGCCCAAAAAAGATTAACCAGAAACCACATTTTCAAGTCAGGAATCACTGTAGAAAAAATGGTCCAGTGATGTCACTATTCGGCGGCGGAACCGCGGCCAAAAGGGGGTTACGGCCGCGGTTCCGCGGCGCTACAATGACATCATGCAACCATTTTTCTTCAGTGGTCTCCAAAAACCCTGCCTGATTTTCTGTAGCACACCAAATAATTTTTTGACAACAGAAAAATTTCGACAGAAACTGATGAAATGAAAACGCGGTTTCGGAATTTTTGTTCGATCGAAGTTCTAAACAAGCTAGAGAAAGCTAGTAAAGGTTAATGGCGTGTCTCTAATACCATGTAAGACTACGGTAGCGCCCCGGTCGTCTATCCGAGGCCAAATGGGGAAACGAAATTTTTTTTAACTTTAAACCGGCACAACCGCATCCTAAAAACCCGGATCATAACCATTAACCTAATGCTAGCTAACATGAGAAGGGTAGGAAGCTATACCGAGCGATCCGTGTCCTTCGGTCTTCGGCCTCCACTCCGATCTCCTCGCGGAATCTCCGGTCTTCATCTCCTCGTCGGAAAGGGCACCACATTGAGAAGTCTTTTTACGGGCTCCCGCTTCATCCGAAGCAACTCGGGCGCGAAGTGTGCTAGCCGACGCATCCAAGGTGTTGTAGAGAATGTTTGTGATCACTTTGTCTCTTGCATCCATAGCTTTGGATGGAGGTTGAAGTGTTGCCATTGATGGAAGCAAAAAGCTAGAGGAAGAAGAAGAAGAACAAGAGCTTTTCTTTTTCTTTTCTTTTCTTTTCTCTTGTTGTAAATGAGAGTGAGAGAGTGAGAGATTATCAAAATATAAGTCCAATAATATCAACCATGGCAGCCCCTCTCTCTCTCCATCTCATTTCAACACATTAAACAATTCACTAATGTGACATTTTTGCTAAAAAAGAGACCATGAGTCATAGTATAAGTCTATGTCACATTAATGCATTGTTATGATGATTTCTAGCTCATTATTTCCTTAAGCAAACATTAATCCAAATGTTTTCCATAACAAAGAAAATCTGGCAACAACTAAAGTAAACTCGTAACGGATCACAAGGATACCCCTCACCTGTATATACATACCTGCACCCGCATTCCGACTGAATGCGAATGCGATGAGACTAAAGTAATCCAACAAATCTAATACTAGGATCCGGCTTAAACCAAAGCCCACTAGTATGATCCGTCCGATCATGATCCGTGCAATATCGCACGTATAAGATCGAACCCTGCCATATATCATACGGCCTCTACAACGTTTCGCCCGAAACTTGAGAAACTGTCTGTGGGGGACTCTAAAGACTCGTCAATACTTTGGCTATGGATTTAACCACTAGCACGTCAGAGGTATTAGCCGTACGTAACGGGCTACCAAGTATTGACTAAAAGGGACGTCGATGAGCGAACTCATCCTGACACCCTACTGAGCCTGTCAGTGACAATATCCGTACAGTCCGGTCCGTTCGTCTATGAGTATCGCATGGCGGGCCTAGGGGGTTAGTAAAAGTCAGACCCCCATAAGCGGTACAAGTCGTGTCGGAGTGTAGCCCAGAACACCCTGAGATACTACTGGAATACCTACCAGTAAATCTCCTGCCTCGGCCGAGGGCTTTGTGTAATGGCTCTCCTAGACACAGCGCGACCTCACCCCCAATACCGGGAGAGACGAAACCCCTGCCGATCCGCTCACTGTCTCCATGTCGCTCGGGACTGTACCCAACTAAAACCTGTTTGCACGACTCCTTTGAGCCGTGGTAGGGTAGTAATCAAAGCACAGTGGGAACTCACACGAGACAAATGACGATCTCAAGTCGATGAACTAACCTGTACACATGTCACCAGGGAACTGCTATCTGATGTCTGGTATAATCCTAACTAGCATGTTCCCGGCGAGTCCTGTCCGGTGTACTCATAACCCAATGAGCACCTGTATACATCTTAGGTGAACCAACTGACACCAGTGGCTTGTGAGACCGGCCACCGCCCCTCGTCGGGGTCTCGACTGTATACACTAGTCTACTAATGGAGTATCGATGCCCAGTCTCGAAACTCCCACGACTAGGGACCACTTTAAGGATGTGCTTATAGACCCGAGCTCCCACGTATATGATCGCCATCATACTGCTGGCCGTCAAGCAAGAATCCTAAGGGCTCTATCAACGTGCAATAGTGACCTGTAAGGTCACCTTAAGCAGTACACGATGATAAAGATAAACCAGATAGCATACTATCATCTTGAGTAAGACTGTCCAACCGGTATAGGTCCTCCCTCAATCATTGCAATCACGTGCCTGTGATCCAATAATTGACTCTGAGGGCACTATATCCAACAGTTTTCTACTCACGAGTTAGCAACTCACCCCCGTTGTGCCACAGTTCTTGCAGGTTTTGCCGTACAGGTTTCATTGCGGCTTTTCTGGCACACTGCTTCCTTTGCGGATGATTTGCTTTGGTAGGTGGGTTCTTTTGCATCAGAACCACCATTGTACATGTATTATTTTATTCAGTTGTATCTAGAAATTCCATCAACCAAAACTTGTATATTTATTTAGACTTAGAAACCAGTTATGTATTATTTCGACCTTAGAGTCGCGCGTTGTAGTATTATGGTTTTCATGCTGATTTTGAGTTCTTTTTTTGAGTTTTGATCCTCGCCCTCGGCGTTGTACATTATACTGCTTGCGTGGTTGTGACCGTCGATTGACGAAGAGCTAGCTCCCGCTTAGGGATGCTTTTTATCATTGCATATATATTATTCTTGTGGTACCCCGTTCGGGGCCAGTATTTACAAAGGAAACTCTGCCGAAATTTTTAGAAAAGATATGGAGGATTTAAAATGCATATTCAGCTTACCTATTTTAAAACCCTTATTTTAAAAACTTGTTTTCTCCACTTCTTAAAACTATTTCCTTTATTTATTACTTAAAAATGGTTTTAGATTTCTGGGCTTTTGGCTTACTTGAATTAGATGGGGTCCTATAGACTTCATATGATTCAAGTGCCAGTCACGGGCTATTTCAGGTCGTGGCAAAGTTGGTATCAGAGCACTAGGTTAACCTTGGTTCGAGTCTAAGTTTGACTATGTGGAGCCTAGAGCGTCTATATATACGGAACTTAGGCTTGACCTTACGGAACTTAGACTTAGTCGAGGGGGTATTATACCCGAACTTTCGTCGCGTAGGATGACCCTTGGTTGATGGAGTAGGTAGGTTAAGTAGAGTGGCGTACCGTACGTATGTTCCGCGGCATATTTACGATACGCTACTCCGCTTAAGAAACCTTAGGATGTACATTTCCTTGCACAGTATTATATTCATTCCTATGATCTATCCTTATCGATATCGGTTATGATGTTGCTGCCACGATTACACGGGCAGAGAGAGTTACGGCTAGAGTTGCGTCAGCTTGAGCTCGTCACGGACGAGGACTGACCGAGGCGTGATTCCAGAGACGTACGACTGCATAGAAGGCTTCATTTTATTGTGTTTTCGCGCCATGAGCGTTTGACAGATCGCTTTTACGAGATTTCCTGGATGTGCTGATCGGCACCAGAGGATCAGGCTACTGCTAGAGGCCAGCCAGGATGTGATGACCATTGATATATCGCTTATTCACTATGATTGAGGCGCTGTTCAGCGTACAGACGAATGAGCCAGTTGCTACTGCGAACGACGAGATATCGCCCCAGATATTGGAACTATTGCAGTACGAGTTGTACTTAGAGATATGATAGAAGGTCGCTAGTCACCCGAGGATGAATGACTAGGACATGTGGTTTGTTCTTTTACCCCGATGCGAGGTCATCAGATAGATTGATTCCAGCTAGGGACGACTTCATGCAGATTCGTTGAGAGTCGATAGAGACGATCAAATGTCAGAAACCCATATTCCAAGTTTAAAGTATTCGGAAAGACATGCAAACAATTCTATGGACCCTCTAGAAGAATGAAACCCTAACTCGACATAATGATCGTGTGAAAGCTTTTGAACCTTAGGGTTTGCGGCAGTTCCGCAGCGTCATTAGGGAGGCTTGGGTTTGCCCTTCTACGGCTGGACCACCGATGCTGTGGTATGTACTCGATACTATTAAACTGTACCTAAGATGTTGAGCTCTTGGGGGATTATGAGGATTTGACAAATCGATCGGATGGTTCGACCTCTTTCGGATATGATGTGATAGGATACACTGCTTGGGAGACTCCAGATACGAGTATAGCCGTTGGAGCGCAGTCCATGCAGCCACGAGAAGAAGAGTCCGGATCAGTCGACATTGGAGCAGAGTGAAGTAAAGAGTTCGCACGAGATTTCGACGAGATGACGTTCCACCCCGCTGACATCAGAGATGTTGACGAGCTGTTGCTACTCCCCGTTAAGGTTAAAGGTCGGATATGTCTTTAGAGGCGTTGGGATGCGACCAGTTTCCGAGGAAATGCTGTGCTGAGGACGCAGATTGACCAGAGAAGTACCAGAACGGAATCGTCCCCGTTAGCACACCTAACAGGGCCGATGAGCCGATTGATTGCGAGATAGGTAATCCGCAGAGAAGATAAGGACCCAGAGAGAGAGGACGCCAGACCGTGAGCAAGAGGCAAATAGATGTCTTGCGCTGCTAGCATTGGATGCACCGACACCTTCTCGACTGTGAAGGAGGAAATATCGACGGCGGTATTTATGATTTGTGATTTTGTGATTCGATTATCACGTATCCGTCACCTTGGATTTTGGTATTTTGGGAGATTTGTTCGCATGATTAGGTCTTGATGGCTGAGTTCCATGATTTCTGTTTTCGTGCACCATGGTTGCACCTATTGGGTATTGATATTTTGCGCATAGTTATTACGCTTGAGGTATTGATTGTGATTTCATGCCTATTTTATGCCGGTGATTTGATTTACGCTTCCAACATAATTTTCATGCACTTTTAGTGTTTTGACTTGATTTGTGTGTAAGTGCACGGCGGCGCCCCGGCCGTCAATCCGAAGCCGGAAACGCGGAAACGAAAAACTTTACAAACTAGTAAACCGGCACCACCGCGCACCAAAATCCCGAATCGGGCCATTAACCTAACTACTAGCAAACTAAAAGATGGGTAGAGAGATATACCGAGCGATCCGTATCCTTCGGTCTTCTCTCCGTCGTCCCGATCTCCCGCGGAATCACCGTTCGTCACCTCTTCGTCGGAAAGGGCACCACGTAGCCGAATTCTTTTACGGGCTCCCACCTCTTGACCGAGGCAACTCGGGCGCGAAGTTGGCAAGCCGACGCGTCCAAGGGTACTGTAGGTGTAGTGTAGGATCTATGTCTCTTGGGGTTAATGTAGTTGCCATGGTGATGGAGGAATAGACAATGGACTTTGGGGAGAGGTAGATGAATTTGTGTAGGAAGCAAAAATGAGTTGATCAATTTCCCTCACATAATGAACTCCCCTTTTTCTCCTCCAAGAATGGCCGGCCTCACTCTTAGATGGTGGAGGAAAAAAACTAAGAATAAAGCAAGTGGAGAGAAAAGAATAAATAAGGAGGAAAAAAGAAAATGGTCACACCAAAGTCAAACCCAAACCCAAACCCAAGTCAATCCTTTCATTTCCATTCTCAATTAATGCAAGGATTGATCCAAAAGGAATCTCATGATGAGAGAACCATCATGAAGCCACAAATGCAAATAAACCCCTCCACAATATGCTAATTTGCGAACTTGCAAATTAGCCCCTCCAACGGAAAAGTCCGGCCGGGATGGAACAAAGGAAAACTGGCCGGAACGGAATGCAAACTGGAAACTTCAGAAAACTGATCCCGTAATAAATTACAGGAAAACCCCGCTACTGCATATACATGCCCGCATTTGTATTCCCACTGAATACAAATGCAAAGAGACAAAATCTACACTGTCTAATACTAGGATCTGGCTTAAACCAAAGCCCGCTAGTAAAATCCGTCCGATCACGATCCGTGCAATACCGCACGTATCTGATCGAACCCTGTCATATCTCCATACGGCCTCTACAGCGTTTCGCCCGAAACTTGAGTAACTGTGTGTGGGGGACTCTAAAGACTCGTCAATACTATGGCTGTGGATTTAACCACTAGCACGTCAGAGGTATTAGCCATACGTGACGGGCTACCGGCTATTGACCAAAAGGGACGTCGATGAGCGAACTCATCCTGACACCCTACTGAGCCTGTCAGTGACAATATCCGCACAGTCCGGTCCGTTCTTCTATGAGCATCGCATGGCGGGCCTAGGGGGTTGGTAAAAGTCAGACCACCAAAAGCGGTACAAGTCGCGTCGGAGTGTAGCCCAGAACACCCTGAGATACTACTGGAATACCTACCAGTAAATCTCCTGCCTTAGCCAAGGACTTTTCATGTACTGGCTCTCCTAGACACAGCGCGACCTCACCCCCAATACCGGGAGAGACGAACCCCTGTAGATCCGCTCACTGCCTCCATGTGGCTCGGGACTGTACCCAACTAAAACCTGTTTGCACGCCTCCTTTGAGCGTGGTAGGGTAGTAATCAAAGCACAGTGGGAACTCACACGAGACAAATGACGATCTCAGGTCGATGAACTAACCTGTACACATGTCACCAGGGAAATGCTATCTGACGTCAGGTATAATACCAAGTAGTAGGTTCCCGGCGAGTCCTGTCCGGTGTAATCATAACCCAATGAGCACCTGTATACATCTTAGGTGAACCAACTGACACCAGTGGCTTGTGAGACCGGCCACCGCCCCTCGTCGGGGTCTCGACTGTATACACTAGTCTACTCTGGAGTATCGATGCCCTGTCTCGAAACTCTCACGACCAGGGACCTTTTAAGGATGTGCTTATAGACCCCAGCTCCCACGTATATGATCGCCCTCATACTGCAGGTAGTCAAGCAAGAATCCTAGGGGCTCTATCAACGTGTAATAGCGACTCGTAAGGTCACCTAAAGCAGTACACGATGATAAAGATAAACCAGATAGCATACTATCATCTTGAGTAAGACCGTCCTACCGGTATAGGTCCTCCCTCAATCATTGCAATCACGTGCCTGTGATCCAATAATTGACTCTGAGGGCACTATCTCCAACAATCTCCCGCTTGCACTCAAGGCTAATTATTGCGATGTCGCATACTCACAGCCCGTGTGATACCGAACACCCAACTCCTCTACTAGTCAGTCTCACAAAGCTCGTTTGCAAAACTATTGCGTTCGAGGAATAGCCTCAGTGAGTGGATCCGCTCTGATGTTTCTTTCTATGTCTCTCTTTATCTCAAGTTCGGGGAGAAAACCATCTCCCGAAATGAGCAATACCTGTCTTAGAATATGTCTGGATATCTGATGGGACCTAGCTCATAAGTGAACTCCAAATCCAAACTTCTTAGACTGTATCGTCAACTGAACTTAATCAGTATCCTGCGCCATGCCTTCCCTCAGTATCCACCTGGACCACCTGTCCAAAATACTGCCCCTCGTCAGAGGGAAAACTATAACTCTGACAGCCACTCTGCCATCCAGGTCACCTTGGAAGCCTGGAATGATAACTGTCTCCTGAATGAGGCTGTCGTTATCATATCCCTAGAACATCCACTTATGTTCTAAAACTGCTTCCGATTGTTTCTCCAGGATTGGATCAATATCAACTTATTGCACCTACTGCAAAAACAACATCTGGTGTAGTACTTGACATCTCATGATTGACTCAATTGCCTAAGCAAGTGATCTGCCAATCATGCACATCCCTCTCTCCTTTAGTCTGTAAGACACCTTTAGAGAGGGTGACTCCATCACCTGCAGGTATACTACCGTGCCAGGAGTCGTCCATTCTAAAAACCTTTAGAATGTTGTCTAAGTACCCAGATTGGGAAACTACCCAAATTTAGATCTAAAACCATAGATCTAGTGACCAGAATGTCTGATATAATATCCAAGTCCTGTGTGGAGAAACCACTGTGTGACAACCAAAGTATAACCGATCGTAGTATAGGAATATTACTTCCTACTCTGTGTATGTCATCCAAATACCAGGACATCATACCCTACTACCTTCTTAAAAGATCCATCCCCTATTCTGATGAAGTCAAACCTATGACTGTAACACCAGAAATAGATGATCTATTTCCGCTAAATCTGCTTTAGTCTATAAATAGACATAAGCCACTTGTCCACCATGCTTCCGCTGCTCCCACTGACCACGACAACCCTCTGGCAGAGTCATATAGACGTGCACTTCTAAAGCCAGTTCAGAACGATGCTATACTCATCCTCCTGCCGGGTCTCATAGTCTGGAACAACAGTAGGGTCAAGTCTGGGTAAACAAGAACCTCTCTGTCACCGTCCTTGAGCATACCGAAGTACCTCTCGAGTGCCTGAGGTTACCCACCATATCTGCGGAGTGGCCAATGGAATGTCAAACCAGATTGAATTTTTAGGTTCTTATCAAATCTTCAGTAATCGTTTGCGGTTCTGGAATCACTTCCAGTTCAACCATACTCCCACTTCTGTTTTCTGAAAAAATCCATTTTTATTAAAACTGTGGCGAGTCAAGAACAATATCACTATTGATCTTCCAGATAGTAGAAAATCAACCCTCGTCATAGCCCGGGTCAACCCACAAACAACCATTACAGAAACATGCCTTGAGTTATCCAGAGTCTGGTTTTAAGCATAAGCCGGACAACTCCCCGTACCTTAACATCGTTAAGATATGAACTGTTCTATATCCAATATAGAAACAGAGGCACTGATTTAATTGAACCAGATTCAAATCATGCAGCTGTCTTCAGTGCATGTCAACTAAATGGAAGGAGGCCGATCAGCATTACTCAACTTAGGAATACTTCCAATTATGAGTAACCTGAAAGAGAAGCTAGTTCTCTTAATCATTACTATCAACTGAATACCATACACAAGTATCTACATCTTCGATCACCTTGAAGAATCCTGATACTTGCAACATCTGGTTCTCTACTTTATTCTTATACCTATAACTCCTCAAAACTTAGACCTTACATTTCTACGAAACACATGTCTAAGAACTAGAGAAGTCAAAAGTAAACAGAATATAGTACGAGGACCAACCCCTCTGTCCTAATGGACACTGGACAATATACAATACTCTGTATAAGTCCCCTGAGTCTAATAACTCAATTCCTGTGTGTCGTAGGTCGAAAACTGTACTTATGGTTAAGAAGAATTACACCGCTGTTTAATGCTCCTTGCCTAACCATCCACTGATATAGGTAAATGTCATCGACATAATTTCAAAAAGTTATATCCCACTCTATAAAAATAGACGTACAGATATATCAATTTGAAATTGGTGCATAACAACGGATATTCAAAACCAAATATTTGCCATCCGGCAAACAACCCAGGCGATTTCCTCAAATATCACCAATTACAACGAATTCCGATATAATGAGGATGATCACCTAATTCCCAATAACTTACTCCCACTCATCATCTGTAAAACCATACAGATGTGAGAATCTGAACCTGGTAAATACATACCCTGCAGCAAGTGTCTAATTGGGAAATCAGTTTTCTTTTAACAGTACACAGTGAAACTGAAACATTGAAATGTTTCGATGGGGTATCCCGGTATTCCTAGTAATGCCTCTTCCATTATCCAGATTCACAACTGTAACCGTATAATTCTTTGCCATCTCTCCAAATCCCTTTATATGTCTTTAGTCATTACCTTCTGTACACCCCTTTAGGCCAAATGGTTTTCTTCCTTCCCTACCGTTCGGCACCAGCCTATGGTTTGGAAGAAGACTATCCAATAAGCATAATGGGTGTACTGTCCTAATCCTAGGAGCACTCGCAATGCGAGAGAAGGTGAATATAAAAGACAACCGAATAAACCTTATTCCTATTTCTCCTGAACCAGAATCCATCCCCGAACGGGAACAAGTTCCTTTCGAGTTCGTATATAACCATACGATGGAGTATCCAATAAACTGTGGATCTTCGTAGTGATACAGAGTGTCCTGGAGAAATACAAAGGTGATTTAGGATTGGCGAAGAAATATTTGGTTTGGTCATGAATAGCAGTCGCAATTTACTTTGCCCTCTTACTAGTCCCTTTCTTTGTCTTAACTTAATACCTTCTGTACACCGTTTAGGCTAATTGGTTTTCTTCATTCCCTACCGGTCGGCACCTACCTATGGTTTGGAAGAAGACTATCCAATTTGCGTAATAGGTGTACTATCTCCTAAACCAAGGAGTACTCGCAACCTGAGAGAAGGTAAAAGGAAAAGACAACCGAATAGTCCTATTCGTTTTCTCCAGAACCAGAAACCATCCTCGAATTCCTTCGAGTTCGTATATAACCATACGATGGTTTTGTCCAATGGAAGTGGACGTTCGTAGTAATACGGGGTGTCCTGGAGAAAAGGGTAAAAGTAGGAGTGGCAATGAGGTTTGCAACTCTGACAATCCAAAAGCTAGTGTTAAGAAGGTTCGGTCAACTTGGTCACTGAGTCATAGTCTAGGGTCGGGTCAATGGTCGCTGCCAAAGAGAGAGAGAAAAGAAACACTCAGCATGCACTCTAGCCTAGATCAGAATGGTTATCACTTTATCTAATCTGGAAACCACCCACTGTAACCTCAAATTCTTCTCCAAACCCGAAAGAAGAATTAGTCGGGATCACCCGAGGAGTAAACCAACTCATCAGTGGGAATCGGGATCCAACTATCATCGCATGATAACGTGACGGAATCCGCTCACGTTATCACACTCTAGAAGTTATGCGCATATCTGGCAAGTTTTAGTTTCTTTTGAAACTCCCGATGTGGATTTTTGCCCCATGCTCTTATGACTTTGACGAAGGCCAACAAATCATAAGTCACATGTCAAGTTCTACCCGTCATTGTCCAGGTTAATTTGAACCCACCCGTACAAGCCCTTGACGAAGGCCAACAAGGCTATACGACTGTCCCAAACCAAGGCATCTATCTATGCAGCAGAAAGGTAACAAGCAGCTACCATACACTATGCCTTGACGAAGGCCAACAAACATAGCATGAATACTACGTGCTACCCGTCTGAAACGACGGAGGGCTACGAATGGTTTCTGGCGAAAACCTTTAACGTAATGAACTTGATATCGTTGAAGGAACCGGATAGCTTTTAAAAATATAGTGGCGAAAACCTTTGCTAAAGAGGTCACTCCCGGTGAAGGGATCTCGGCTCTTTCCCCGTAGAATGAGGTGCAGGATATTCCAACTGAATACCACGATGCAAAGCAAAAGTAATCGGCTATAGTGAAGTTATTGCCCTGACGCAAACTTCTGTCCAAGGGGTCACTCCTGGTGAAGGGATCTCGGCCCTTGCCTCGTCGACTGAGGATAAGGATATTCCAACTGAATACCACGAAACAAAAGAGAACGTCCTTACAATAACAGCTTTTTGAAAAGTGTTCCAACAACATCAGAATAGGTTTGTTTAGCTTGCATTGATCCGAATCAACGCAGTCCCATCAATTGATCACACCAATAAAGAACGAAAATAATGATGTACGTATATGCCATCCGCATTCGCCACTGGGTCCCTTCATCACCCGTTAGGTTACTTAACTAACGACAGAGCGGGGACTGGACTAGCGCGGATGCAAAACATATACAACATCTACTAGTATATATATCAATATATAATATTTCGCTCAAGGCGTGATAAAATGCAACATCACAGAAATGTACAGCATCACAGAACAATACAGATATCTGGGATCCCCGGGTTTCATAGAGCCGCTACTGAAACCCGACGTTCCCCTGGTCGTGTGGATAGCCTGTGCAATGAAATCCTAGACCCCTACGGGAGTGGCAAGTTACCCGCCAAAACCTGAAGCGAGGCAGCCCCCTTCAGCAACGTGAATGGACCACCCAGCACTTCACCGAATTCGGTAACTTGGGCACCCCTCCTTGGGTCAACCTGTACCCCCTACGAGTGCGGCGAATAGCCCGCCAATTCTAGAGTAAAGCCCCCTCCGTCTCAAAGCCATGAGATGCGGGCCCGTTGCCCTCTAGAACCCGGCTATCCGTGCACCCCTCCGCGGGGTAATCCTAGTACAGAAAGTAAAATATACATACAACGGGTACATCGACCTCGACCCGGTCGTGCCCCAAAAGAATAATATACAAACAGGCAGTGACGGCAGTCCACGTGTCGGACGCTCTCCCCGCAATATCAAATGTACATATAAAACGAAACTGTACTAACATTGCATCCATGCTATCCCCCATGACCAATCCGCAACATCACAGCACAACACAGAACATCAACGTGAATGTCACGTTCGCAAATCCGTCTAACCGGGCTATAGCAGTTAGACAGGATTTACCGATCAAATGACATTCACGGTCGCAGATATAATGTAAATACTGTGAACTAACATGTTTAAACTTTTCGATCGATCAATTTTATCGAAGTGGGCCCCAAGCAGTACTGTAGCTCTCACAGAAAATCTGGGCCCAAAAAGAACATTCCATAAACCATATTTCCTATTCAGAAGCCTACTGTGAAAATCTGGTGCAACGATTACACTTACCCACCACGGAATCGCGGCAAAACCAGGGGTTTGGCCGCGTTTCCGCGGTAATAGTGAGGAATCATTGCATCGAATTTTCCCAGTATGCTTAGAATTGCCTGCATATGTTTCTGAAACAACCTGAAAAATTTTTAGAGCCCAAAATAATTTCGACAGAAACCTGATGCACAAGAAATACGGTTTTTGGGATTTTTGTTCGATCGAGTCTTTAAACATACTAGAGCAAGCTAGGCAAGGTTAATGGCGTGGCTCTGATACCAATGTAAGTGCACGGCGGCGCCCCGGCCGTCAATCCGACGCCGGAAACGCGGAAACGAAAAACTTTACAAACTAGTAAACCGGCACCACCGCGCACAAAAATCCCGGATCGGGCCATTAACCTAACTACTAGCAAACTAAAAGATGGGTAGAGAGATATACCGAGCGATCCGTGTCCTTCGGTCTTCTCGCCGTCGTCCCGATCTCCCGCGGAATCACCGTTCGTCACCTCTTCGTCGGAAAGGGCACCACGTAGCCGAATTCTTTTACGGGCTCCCATCTCTTGACCGAGGCAACTCGGGCGCGAAGTTGGCAAGCCGACGCGTCCAAGGGTACTGTAGGTGTAGTGTAGGATCTATGTCTCTTGGGGTTAATGTAGTTGCCATGGTGATGGAGGAATAGACAATGGACTTTGGGGAGAGGTAGATGAATTTGTGTAGGAAGCAAAAATGAGTTGATCAATTTCCCTCACATAATGAACTCCCCTTTTTCTCCTCCAAGAATGGCCGGCCTCACTCTTAGATGGTGGAGGAAAAAAACTAAGAATAAAGCAAGTGGAGAGAAAAGAATAAATAAGGAGGAAAAAAGAAAATGGTCACACCAAAGTCAAACCCAAACCCAACTCAATCCTTTCATTTCCATTCTCAATTAATGCAAGGATTGATCCAAAAGGAATCTCATGATGAGAGAACCATCATGAAGCCACAAATGCAAATAAACCCCCCCACAATATGCTAATTTGCGAACTTGCAAATTAGCCCCTCCAACGGAAAAGTCCGGCCAGGATGGAACAAAGGAAAACTGGCCGGAACGGAATGCAAACTGGCAACTTCAGAAAACTGATCCCGTAATAAATTACAGGAAAACCTCGCTACTGCATATACATGCCCGCATTTGTATTCCCACTGAATACAAATGCAAAGAGACAAAATCTACACTGTCTAATACTAGGATCTGGCTTAAACCAAAGCCCGCTAGTAAAATCCGTCCGATCACGATCCGTGCAATACCGCACGTATCTGATCGAACCTTGCCATATCTCCATACGGCCTCTACAGCGTTTCGCCCGAAACTTGAGTAACTGTGTGTGGGGGACTCTAAAGACTCGTCAATACTATGGCTGTGGATTTAACCACTAGCACGTCAGAGGTATTAGCCATACGTGACGGGCTACCAGCTATTGACCAAAAGGGACGTCGATGAGCGAACTCATCCTGACACCCTACTGAGCCTGTCAGTGACAATATCCGCACAGTCCGGTCCGTTCGTCTATGAGCATCGCATGGCGGGCCTAGGGGGTTGGTAAAAGTCAGACCCCAAAAGCAGTACAAGTCGTGTCGGAGTGTAGCCCAGAACACCCTGAGATACTACTGGAATACCTACCAGTAAATCTCCTGCCTTGGCCAAGGACTTTTCATGCACTGGCTCTCCTAGACACAGCACGACCTCACCCCCAATACCGGGAGAGACGAACCCCTGCAGATCCGCTCACTGCCTCCATGTGGCTCGGGACTGTACCCAACTAAAACCTGTTTGCACGTCTCCTTTGAGCGTGGTAGGGTAGTAATCAAAGCACAGTGGGAACTCACACGAGACAAATGACGATCTCAGGTCGATGAACTAACCTGTACACATGTCACCAGGGAAATGCTATCTGACGTCGGGTATAATACCAACTAGCAGGTTCCCGGCGAGTCCTGTCCGGTGTACTCATAACCCAATGAGCACCTGTATACATTTTAGGTGAACTAACTGACACCAGTGGCTTGTGAGACCGGCCACCGCCCCTCGTCAGGGTCTCGATTGTATACACTAGTCTACTCTAGAGTATCGATGCCCTGTCTCGAAACTCCCACGACTAGGGACCTTTTAAGGATGTGCTTATAGACCCCAGCTCCCACGTATATGATCGCCCTCATATTGCTGGTAGTCAAGCAAGAATCCTAGGGGCTCTATCAACGTGTAATAGCGACTCGTAAGGTCACCTAAAGCAGTACACGATGATAAAGATAAACCAGATAGCATACTATCATCTTGAGTAAGACTGTCCTACCGGTATAGGTCCTCCCTCAATCATTGCAATCACATGCCTGTGATCCAATAATTGACTCTGAGGGCACTATCTCCAACATTGTGCACGCTGATGCACATGGTTGTGAGCTTATACACCGCGGTATACCTGCTTTTGATTGAGCTATATTGTATACCGTCGATCTTGATTCTGATATTGATGTTGATTTCTTGCACTCCGTGCATTCGATTTGGATTTTCGCGCGCGTTGAGCGCATGTTTTGAGATACGATTTTGGTGCACACCAGATGCACTAAATCGGGATTCTTTGTGCATGTCAGATGCACCTGATTTTGCTGTCAGGCATGCCCGTTGCCCTTAGCATATGTTTCGTGCACGCCCGTTGCACCTAGATGATGTTTTTGTGCACATGTATGGCACATATATGGATTTTGATTTCCGTGCGCACCAGACGCACAGGGTATTCCTATATACATTTTGGGAGTGATTTCTTATAGAGCAGTACGCTTTCATGATATTTGCTATTTGTTTTCATACTGAGCAGGACTAGTCAGAGGACAATACCTGGACATATTTTGCATGCATTGATAGTTATTGAAGGGATTTCCAAAAAGCGAGCTATAGTCTCGGTATTTACCTACGTGTCTGATATGACACGACACATTTAAAACAAAGGAACCCTTCTAAACAGTTTTCAAAACGGCGGAACGTACATATTAAACAAAGGATATATACGTATATGGTTATTTTATTATAATAGACGTCCGCCACTATGCAGTGATATACGCATCGCACAGCGACTTAAAAAGATTTGGCATGCATTTATTTCAGCTATTTATATGTATAGTTCTGATTTATATCATAATGGTTTTATTTTGGCTTTGACATTTGTGTCTGTACCATAACTCCGATGATTGCGGGGTGCTTGACGGAGTTTTGTTTTTGAGTGATCTGCTCATTGTTCTTGCGCATGCATTGCGCTATGATGCGTTTTATGTATTGATGATTTCGGAGCCCCGACGACTTGGACTTTCTATTGAAATGTTTTAGTATTTGAGGGGTTTCAATTTAAATTCGGGGACCGAATTTCTTTAAGGGGGGAAGATTGTAACATTTCAGAAAAATAAAATATTATTTTTGAGAATTTTTATAATTTAATATTAATTTTAATGAATATTTTAATATTTCGGTATAATTAAATACCGATAAATTGGGGAATTTTTTTGAAAATTATAGAAATTACTAGGAAGAGGGTGTTTTATGTGAATTATGCAAATTTTAAGTTTTTATGATTAGTTTGACACTAATTTAGTGCTAATCGCGATTAAAAATCGCTAATCGGATTTTTAGCATATTTGTGCAAAACATGCACCATATCTTTTTTTTATACTTGTTACATAATTTTCTTCCATGGTTTCCTTCATGTTTTAGCATGGTTGTTGATTGTTGGAAAAGAGAAAAGAAAAGAAAAAGGAAAGGAATAAAATATATAGGTATGGGTGAGAGAGAAAGGTGAGGGGGTTACTTGACTTTGACCATTCTCTTTGCAATTCATCTCTCTTCACCATTATCCTCTCCCCTCTCTTCACTTGCTGCTGCTGCTGCCCTAGCCCCCTCCTTCTCTTCAACCCTCTCTGTAACGTTTTGAAAATCGTTTTGGTGAAATTTCGGAAAAACGGTAAAATAAAGGGGTTTTCTGTAAAAAAGTCAAAATGCAAATATCTTTATTATAAAATTAAATATTCATATTCTAGCTATATAATTGCTATTAATTGGTGTTTATTGAGCCACTGGTGAAATTTCAAATTTTCTGAAATTTTTTCCGAAATTAATTATTTTAATATTATTTTAAGCCGTCACTAATACATTTAATTAGGGAAAATTACAAATTGGAATGAGTTGAAACAAATTTTGTGCATCATAACACATTAAACAAAATTTTATCATGTGGTTTTTGAAATGAAATGGTTTGCCAAAACGGTTTAGAAAATATCGAAGAAAAAGGCTTTTTTCGGTGAAATTAGTGTTAATGGAAGTGGGGTACAACATTTATCATTTTTCTCTCACCCAAACTCACCCCTCACACACTCTCTCTCCTCACAAATTCTGGCCGACCAAGAAAAGGGGGGGCCGCCCATTTTCCCCTCTTCCAAAGGTCAAAGAAAAGAAAAGAAATGAAATTGGTGTTAAACATTAAAGCATGGGTCTTTATACTTGATGTATGGTTCCTTACTTGGACTTTTCTCTCACCCACACCCAACACCACACTCTCTCTCACCTCCTCACTGCTGCAGAAATTCAGCAGCCCCCTTCTCTCATTTCCCCATCTCATTTCTTCTCCAAAGTTCACAAAAATTCCATGAAAAATCAAATAAAACCTCACTAATTTCAAAATCCAACCCTTACCCATTTTTCCTTGGCTATACTTGTATGGATATTGATGAAAAGAAGCAAGTTTGGGAGGCTAGATTCATGTTGGATCTCTTGAAATTGTGAGGTATAATCTTAACCCTTTAGTCAAAATGTTGTCTAATTACTTCAATCTAGCTAACTAGAAGTTTAAATATGGTTTAATTTTAAAGTTTGGTTTTCAAGTGAAGGGTTAATCTAAAGTTAGGGTTTAGAGTATTTGGATTATGGTTGTGTGGAGTAGTGAAGATCTTAAGTCATGCAAAACCTAATCTAATTGCCACTATGTAAATTGTTAGATGTAAAATGTCCAAATTAAGCTTTTTTTTGTAAACTAGGTTTTTAGAAATTATTGAAAATGTGAAATTTAAAATCTAGTTAGGGTTTTTAGAAATTTATTATGGTTTTAATGAGGAGATTAACATGTTAATGGAATGCTAAAACTAATCTAGTTGCTAGTTTACAAATTGTTGCTTTTAAAATGTTAAAATTGGATAATTTGCAAACTAGAATTTTGGATTCAATGAAAATTGATGGGGATAAAATCTATTAATGGTTTATATGACTTAGTTATGATATTTAGTGGATATTATGGTCATTAGATTTGTTAAAACATCAAGTTTCGAATTAAAACGAAAATTTTGTGCTTTCTAGGTTTTCGGAAATAAATCAATTTGAATTATTTTAATGTTTTAATGATTTAAACCCTGTTTTATATTATAATTAGTGAGTTTTGGGAACTACGATTTGTACGTTTGAGTTTTTCTCGATCACTCAGCGTTTGTACGTCGATGTCGAGGGTTTTGGGTTGATTTGAGAGAGAGCAAACCATAGGTTTTGACCTATGTGGGATTCGTGTGTCGTTTTGGTCATGAGTCGGATTTTAATGCGATACGGTGCGTTATGATATGTAGGTACCCCATGTGGACTTCGAGACGACAAGCAAGCTCGTGGCGACGTCGGCACCGGCGAGCGAAGATCAGGTGAGTAGATTTATATCTACGGGGAGAAGTCGGGTGGATGGCGTATAGCACCCCCGCAGTTCGTGGTGATGTATACGAATACGTATACACACATTTATTGATTATATATTGTTTGAGTTTATTGATGATAAATATGGATGGTTTAGTATCGCGAAACCCTAGAGTAGTGGTCGCACCATACATGCACACACCCACCCATACTTGCATACATTCTTCTTCCATTTGTGTTTACGGGAATATATATAGTTATGTGTTCACATGGGTATGGGACTATGTGTTCACATACGGATTTGAGGATGATACTTGGGATTGAGATGAGTCGATGAGATTTGTGTTGAGGTTGTGATATCGGTGATATGGCAGGATTCGTACTTGAGGTACGTCCTGGTGTTATAGCGGATCTTGGGGCGGCGATACGGGTGAATAGTGTTATAAATAAAATGGTCGACATGTGATCGTGATATGAGACATGATATGCTAGGATATTGATATTAGGCCGTATTGGGCGATGTATATACCCCTTGATGATGATGTGCTGATGATATCAGTTTGTACGAGACTGTTGATCAGTAGCCAGATCATGACCATATTGATGATATTAGTATTGTACTAGACATAGGTCAGTACCCTAGACTATGATCTTTGATAAAGAGGATACCGGATGAATAGTGTGATGAATATGATATTGACCCGTACCCAGATTTGGGGATGCCGTACGGCGGATTTACGTACGAGCTATATTTTGATAATTGATCCGCACTCTTGACTTGGGATGTCTGATTATAGATATGGTATCGGATATGATATTATTAAGGCGGGATCACCGACTAATATATATACAGGTATGTATATATATCGACTCAGATGTTAGGCGGTTTCCTTACCTGTAGTCCAGCTTGTTAGCTTAGCCCTTTAGTTTAGTTTAGTTATTAGATTAGATTAGACTCCTACCTATTTCAAAACTAGCGGATCGTGGGTATTTTAAAAGACAGGTCAAGGGATCTACGGATATTTCAAAAGACGTATCCTTTCTTAAAACTGCCGTAGCCCTATTTTCAAAACCCCACGATTCGTGTTATTTCAAATGGCACCATTGTTCAATATTTTGCTCCCGCTCATTTTGGTTGCTCGCTCCGCATCGCATACTTACATTGTTATTTCATATTGCATTGTTGACATTATGCTGTTAGGACACCAGCACCATTACCGATGATGCGTATGTACCACGTACACTTACTTGCCGGCTCACACACATCTTCATCGGTAATTTCCATGTCACGTACACCTTAGAAAATATTATTGCTTAACTTAGCTTGATAGCTAGTAGTTTGACATAATATTAGTGTACTTACCTTATATGCCAGCTTTGATATTGTAGTTATTACTTGTCACTTCATGCATACTGTTATTCATTGTTATGCCGTATTCATGGATTCTTATGCCTATATTCATGGGTTTATATACTATTGATGATTTGGATTCGGATTTCTATGAGATTTTTTGGATTTGGAGGAAAACCGCAAAACTTGTATAAGCTTCTTCCCTCTCTTTTAAATAAAAAGTGCGGTTTTCCCATGATGTATGAGTCGTCCACCATGAGTTTGCTGATGGATTTCGAGACCCGATTCGAGGAGTGGAGGAACCGTTTCGGGTACATGGTGGGCCCGGTGCGGTACCCCGGGGCAAGAGGATCGTGTTGTTGACGTTGAGCCTGGCAGGGGAGCACTACCGACCGGTGATTTTACCCGACACGTCGGATATCCGGAGGATACCGTCGTGGTCTTGAGATGGATGGTAGGGGCCGGTCTGGACTGACGGCGCCCTAGATATTGTGATTGAGATTTTGAGATATGAGGTACAGAGATTGTGATACGGAGATATCGAGATATTTGGACACTTGTTTTGTGTCGATGCTGGGCACTGTTTTATGCTGATTTCATTTATGGTACCTCATTTTTAAAATACAGAAATCTCACTGATTTATGAAAGCAGTTTTCTTCAGTACATGCATTCTGTTTCATGCATTCATACATCATCCATATGATACATTGCTACCTGAGGCACTGACATGGGCACATGGGATTACACTTGGGTTAGATATTTGCCCTAGCCATGGTTATGGGTTGTTGGTTATATATTTGAGGATTATATTATGATCGTATGACCTAGGATTGCGTCATACATGCGATTCCTGTTCGTAGATGTATTCTATTCACGAGTTGGCAACTCACCCCCGTTGTGCCACAGTTTCTTGCAGGTTTTGCCGTACAGGTTTCATTACGGCTTTGCTGGCACTGCTTCTTTTCGGGTGACTTGCTAGCAGGTGGGTTTATTTGTATCGTACCCACCATTATACCTTGTATATTATTACTCTGTTGTATCTAGAAGTTCCATCAACCAAACATGTATTTATTCTTTGAGATAGAGACCAGTGATGTTATTCTTTCGACCTTAGAGTCGCGCGTTATATTTCTGTGGATTTCTTGTGGTTTTGAGTTTCCTTTTGAGTTTTGATCCTCGCCCTTGGCGTTGTATATTATATTGCTTGTGTGGCTGTGACCGTCGATTGACGAAGAGCTAGCTCCCGCTTGGGGATGCCTTTTATTGATTTCGTATACTATTCATGTTGTATCCCGTTTGGGAGCCAGTATTTACAAAGGAGACTCTGCCGAAATTTTCAGGAAATATTTGATGTTTTTAAAAACGCATAATTCGGCTTATGCTATTAAAACTACTTGATTTTAAATTGGTTTTCCTTCACTCTACTACTTTTCTTGGTTTGGATTTCTGGGCTTTCGGCTTACTTAGATTACGTACGCCTCGAGACGTTTCGTAGTTTAAGTGCCGGTCATGTTCCGTACTTTCGGGACGTGACACTCTCAAACACCATGAATATCACTCCAAACCCTATCTCCTTTTCATAAAAAATATGCACAAGCTCAAGGGAAGCACATTGGACCAAGAAAGCAAGGATTTTGGCCACTTGGGGCAACTCAAGAATTTTCTTGAGTTGCCAAATAAGGTAATTTCTGAACCATGAGCTTAGTTTTTCCATTACTTATACCCCCATGTTAGATTTGAACCGATATCGGGTGGTTTTGTGGACTTAGGAAAAACCTAGTTAGGGTTGGTGGAAATTGAGAGTTGTGTTGGACAATTAAGCCCAGTAGAGGCCACACAAACCCCATAGTGCTAGAATTAAGACTCAAACCAGAGACTAGAAACCCGGAATACGGATTTAGAAACTCGATATCGGAAGAAGTTTGGATTCTGTGAGTGTATTATGAAATCTGGTATCACATGGAGACTCTGAAAATTGTTTTTCAAACACATAGAGATAAGCAGGCACCCAGGAAGCTAACCCCAAAACCTGAGCCATCCCCTCCATGTTCTGGCCGCAGATTTAATCGATCTGGCCGCAAATTGCGGCCAGGGTAGGAGATTTGGGTCTCGTGTTTGTTTTGTGGCTTTATCTCCAGTAAACTAGACCTTTGGTGTTAGTTATGTATATGCCCTAGAGGCCATTGTTGTACATTTGATGTATATTATAATGGATGCTTGGATATATACAGAGAGGACTTTCTTGTTCGTCATGATAGCATGCTATTTGGTTTCACTTTATCTTAACATGTTGACTTGTATTGGTTTACTGTCTTTCTCTCACATGTTGATAAAGCCCTTAGGATCTGTACTCGACTACTGGGATTATGATGAGATCATACTAGTGGGGCCTCGGTAGTCGATGAGTACATCCTATAAAAGTTCCTAGTCGAGGGTATATCGAGACAGGGCATCGATACACCAGAGTAGACTAGCGTATACGCATCTTGACCCATATGATGGGCGATGGATGATCCCATATCCATCGGTGTTTGACATCAAGGATGATGTACGGGTGCTCAGTGGAGACTGGGTACACTGGACGGACTCGCCGAGAACTCCCAGATGGTGATATACCACACGTCAGATGGCAGTTCTCCGGTGACACTGGTACAGGGTAGTCTGTAGACCCGAGATCGTCATAGAGTCTTGTGTGATTCCCACTGTGTTTTGATTTCCATCTTACCACGTCCAAAAGGGCGTGCAAAACGGTGGCTTTTGGGTACAGTCCCGAATCACATGAAGGCAATGAGCGATAGGAGGGGATTCGTCTCTCCCGGTATAGGGAGTTGATGTTGTGCTGTGTTCGATTGGCTATAACTGGAAGTCCCTGGCCAGGGCTGATATAGAGATTTACTGGTAAGTGTTACTAGTAGTTTCTCGACCTGTTATGAGCCTCACATCGACACGACTTATCGGTTACTGGGGTCTGACGTATACCACCCCTAGACCTGATATGCGACATATCAGACGAACAGACCGGACTGTACGGGAGTGTTACTGATTGGATTCACAGGAGAACGCACAGGCTAGCTTATTGATCTTCTGATCGCTCAATACCTGGGTGGCTGTTACGTTTAGCTGACCGCTTGCAGCTTGTGGGTGTTTGATATGATCATCACCTGCTACCGGAGTATTGACGATTCTTTAGAGTCCTACACAGAGGTTTCTTGGCTCAGGCAAAACGGAGTAGAGGCACATATGTGATATGTGCAGGACCGAGGATAATACGATATGAGATACCGTATTATATTCTCGAGATATTTTGATATGAATCGGGACATCGGATTAAGTGTTGATTCGATGAATCGGTACATGATATATTAGCCGGTTATATTCGATATAGCCGGATCGTTGGATCAAGTGTTGATTCGATGATTTAATGTATAATAATATATATGATATATTGTATTACATTATCTAATATTGGCTCACTTTATTATTTCATTTTCTCACTAGATGATACATTGATATATATACGATATATGTTAATTGTATTATTTTCTTTTGTTACAAATATATAATATATATGTGATATATATTATTGTGACATGATATGATTTATTATTAAACATGTTTAAGGATGATTAAATGGGATTAGGGTTTGATTAGGGTTAGCTTCTTCTTGCACATTCTAGAAGCTTTTCCTTTTGTCTTGGTTAAGATATTATGGTTGATACTTATCCTTAACCTAACCAAACCCTAACTCTAGTTTATTCTCTACAACTTCTTAGCCACTCATCCTTGACCATGGTTGATATATCAATCATATAGATTTCTTTTCTATTCATCACAAAAGGATTCATCTTTTCCATGATCATCTTCTTCTCTCTTGAGTTCTAAAAGAAAATGCTTACTAGTTAATTCTTTTGTGATGATTTCTTGTGAGAAAGTGAATAAAAAGAAAGCATAAATACTACTCCCTCATCCTCATCTCATCTAGCCCATGAGCTTAGGGTGTTCATCTCTTTAGAGTGAGAAAGCTTGGGTTTTTACAACTTCGACGTAGATCATCGGAGATTCGGAACACTTCAAGCTAGCATGGATCGTTCGAGTCGTGGAGCCTCTCTTGAGTCCGGGAGATCATGGATCGCGGCAAAGGGACTTCTACTCGGAGCTTGTGAAGCGAAGGAGCGGACTACAAAGGTTGTAATCCCTCACACTTAGATAAAAAGTTGTTATCTTGCATGCTAAACCCTGATAATCTAGCAAAGATCCCGTCTTTGGGTTGTTCGGCATATGTAGAATTTTATTCGGGCATGTTTGATGCTCTATGAACCTTCACTAGTGTGCCTAGGAACCCTAAAGTGGTATCAGAGCCTAGCTAGAGCATTAGGCGATGTGTTTACGAAGTTAAAACTCCGATCGAACCCGAACCGACGAAAATAACCCCCTCTCTGGAAATTTTTCAAAATCTGGGATTTTTCTGAATTAAAAATACGTAAAAAAATCAGCAGGGAATTCTAAGAATTACCATGAAACACGGGCCCACAACTCAACTAAACCGCGGCGGAACCCCGGCGGGAACCTGCTTCCCGCGGCGGTTCCGCGACCGATTTTTGGAATTGTGACACGTGGCTTCATGATAATATCCGTAGGTGCTTGTTGATGCTTCTGGGTATTTTTAAAGTGACTCAAGTGTTGAATATTCTGGGGTTTGCTTTGTAATCGTAGATTCGATCGGAATATTTAAATTCGTTTTTATTTCCGGATATTTAGAAACTGTTAAACTATTTGAACGGATATCATTAACCCATTTTATCCCGGAACGACAAACTTTCAAGTGTTGAATTTTTATTGGGTTTAAATCTTTCGGAAAATTTGTACAAGTTAAGCGGTGGACCCTCTAGAAGACAACAAACCTTAACTCGATTATGTGACCGTCTTGAACCGCCTTTTGAACCTTCGGGTTTGGGGCAGTACGGCGTGCCACATGTGAGGCGTTGGCTTGACCCTTCTACGGCTGGATCACTGGTACTGTGACATATTCTGGGATTATTTAAACTCCGCTCAAGTGTTGAGCTTTTTGGGAAATTCTGGGTATTTGATTATCTGTTCGAAAAGTTTAATACTGTCTATTTATCTGGAATGTGATACAATATGTGGAATTCATTGTGTTAGGCATGAATGCGAAGTATGTGATATTTCGGATTTATGATGTCTAAAGTGATTGTGGATTCCAAATATTGTAGTTTTACAATTTCTTTTCTGTGACCGTAAGTGTAGTATGTAGTTGTATTGCCGGTTTTCGTTGCTATACATCGACGACGATCGGTGTATGCATACTTACTTACGTTGATGATATGAGATATTATGTGTTGCTGAGATATGATGTGCAGGATTGTCGTGATTGAATAGCCGGGGGTTTTATGTGAGATGAGAGTTTTATATTTTCATTCATGTAAATTCAAATGTAATGTAATATTCTTTTATTTGGGGCACTTCCAGGTTGAGGTTGATGCCACCAGTGTTGTATATTATTTACTTTTCCGCATTAGGATGGACCTAAGGAGGGGAGCACAGGTGACCGGGTTCTGGGGTTCAGTGGGAGGCTATCTCGAGGAGTCGAGACCGGGTCTCCTAAACTGCAGAATTGGTAGGGTCGCTTGCCGCTCTCGTAGGGGTCCAGGGTGTGGGCTTGGCTATTCATCGCGACTGTGGAATCCGTATTTTCTATAGTTGGCTAAATACTAAATACGGACGTCCTAGTATATCCCACATTATATCTATATTTCTGCTGCGATATCTGTGATGTGATCATTTGATATGTTCTGATGGATACAGTATATAGTATATATGATATATTATATAGATGTTACTTATGTTTTACACCCGCACTAGCCCTGCCCTGCTCTGTCGTTAGTTACCTAACCTAACGGTGCACGAGGGGACATCGAGGCGAATGCGGATGACATAAGTGTACGTCGTATTTATCTGTGATGCTTAGGAAGCATAAGCTGATGGGATTTTATTAATGAGATTAATAAAAAGAAAAGAAACCTAAAGATGTTGTAGAATCAAAACTTTATAAAAAGGGTAGCTACAGTTTTGCTTTGCACAGTGATATATATGATATATCCTGCACCTTATTCGATGGGGAAAGAGCCGAGATCCCTTCACCGGGAGTGACCTCTTTAGCGAAACTTGCAGATGCTAAAAAACTCGGTTTGTCTTTTGATTGCTTTTAGGGTTTTGCTTTGCACAGTGATATATATGATATGTCCTGCACCTTATTCGATGAGGAAAGAGCCGAGATCCCTTCACCGGGAGTGACCTCTTTAGCAAAACTAATGAAAGCCTCAAAAACACTCCATTTCAAAATTTCACATGATTCTACGACAATATCAAGTTCATTACGCTCATGGTTTTTTCTGAAAAAACCTGCGTAGCCCTCCGTCATTTCAGATAGATATTATTTAATATTCGTGCTATGTTTGTTGACTTAGTCAAGGCGTAGTGTACGGTAGCTAAGTAGTGTTTATCTGCTAAAACATGAGATGTGATTGGATTAGGGTATTCGCACGGCCTTGTTGACTCAGTCAAGGGTCGTACGGGTGGGTTTAATTCAATCGAGAAATGTACGGGTTGAACTTGACTTGCGATTTATGGTTTGTTGACTTAGTCAAGGTCATAGATCGCTAGGGGCAAAACATTATCGGGAATTTCAAGTGTTGAAATTTGCAATGAGATTGCATACCTCCTATGAGATAGTTGGATCCCGATACCCACTGCGAGTAAGAGTTACTCCTGGGAGAGTTTTACACGGGACAATTAGTCGATCAAGTAGGTGTCTAGAAAAGTGTTAACGGGGTTACGCCTCTGGGAAAACGAGGTTTACTTTAATTAGGTCCGTGCGAAAGCATGGGGAACCTCCCTCAAAGTACCGACACTGATCTGGCTGAAAGATTGACGAAATTGTAGGGTGTAATTAATCCCGGCTAATCTTACCTTTTAGGGTTTGAAGGTAGATTTGATAAAAACAGTGGGAGATATCCTGATTAGATAAGAAAATAACCAATCTAATCTTGCAAGAGCATACGCTAAAGTGTTTTCTTCTCTCTCTCTCCAGGTAGTGACCATGTCAGGTCATAATCAAGATAATAATATGGATGTATTGACTGAACCCGCTTATTATACTGAGCAGGGGAACGTTGGACCCGTTCTTTCTTATAAGAGTTATAAGACTGAACAGGGAATAGAAGAATTTCTGGATTCTCACGCCGCCCAAAAGAACATGCATGTTGATGCATCTTCTTCAGGTGTATTAGTTATTGAGAACTGTTTCTCAGTTCACCCTACGTCCTGGGTATTAGATACCGGATCAGGATCCCACATATGTAAATTGTTACATGGGCTACGTAAAGGTAGAGAACTGGGAAAAGGTGATCATTCCGTTCAAGTAGGGAACGGTGCAAGTATTGCAGCCAAAGCAGTTGGCGAATATCACCTTGTATTGCCAAGTCGTAATACACTGATTCTAAATGAGTGCTATTATATACCGAACATGATGTGCAACATTATATCAGTTTCTTTATTAAGTAAAGAAGGATATAATTTTGTAGTAAAGGATAATGTTATGAACATATTCCTAGATCAAAAGTTGATTGCATCAGGCTCGTTACATAATGGCATATTCATTTTAAATCAGAATACAGTCCTCAATATACAAAACACACACAAGAGGAAAAGTTCAGAAATGAACGAATCTTTCTTATGGCATTGTAGACTTGGCCATATCAATGAGACACGGCTAGCTAAGTTACATAAAAATGGATATTTGAATTCATTCGAATTTTCATCTTATGATACTTGCCATTCATGTCTCAAAGGAAAAATGACCAAAGCTCCGTTTAGTGGACACGGAGAAAGAGTTACCGAACTCTTAGGACTGGTACATAGTGATGTATGCGGTCCCATGTCTACGCATGCCAGGAACGGTTCTTCCTACTTCATTACATTCACTGACGATCTCTCAAGATTCGGATATGTGTTCCTGATGAAACACAAGTCTGAAGCTTTTGAGAAATTCAGAGAATATAAGCACGAAGTAGAGAATCAAACGGGCAAAAGTATTAAGATTCTTCGATCTGATCGAGGAGGTGAATACTTAAGCAGTGAGTTCCTAGATTATCTAAAAGAGAATGGGATTCTCTCTCAGCTTACTCCTCCTTATACACCACAGCACAACGGTGTATCGGAACGAAGGAATCGGACCCTATTAGATATGGTGCGATCTATGATGAGCGATGCTGAGTTACCTATTTCCTTCTGGGGATATGCGCTTGAGACAGCCATATACATATTGAATCTAGTTCCGTCTAAATCTGTACCTACCACACCATATGAGATATAGAGTGGGAAGAGACCATATTTTAAACGAGTTAAGATATGGGGTTGTCCGGCCTATGTCAAAAGACAAAATCCGGACAAACTCAAGGCACGATCAGTCTTTTGCAAATTTGTGGGATATCCAAAGAATTCTCAAGGATATTTTTTCTACCACGCTGAGGAACAAAAAGTGTTTGTTGCTCAACATGCCACCTTTTTGGAAAAGGAATTTCTTGCAAAAGAAATTAGTGGCAGAGAGGTAGAGCTGGAAGAGGTTCCAGCACCACAAACCGCAACTGATGATTTGTTGGAACCAGAAGATTCAGTAGTACCCGACGAACCCCAGCCTCTCCGCCGATCTAGCAGGGTTTCTCATCCACCTGAGAGATACTACGGTTTTCTCATTGATGGTGGAAGCGAGGATTGCATCATGGAAGATGATGACCCGACTAGTTTCGAGCAGGCCATCACGAGTGGTGACTCTGTGAAATGGCTGGATGCAATGCGATCTGAGATGGAATCCATGTACACCAATAAAGTATGGATTTTAGAAAATGCTCCTGAAGGGGTAAAACCCATTGGGAGCAAGTGGATTTTTAAAAAGAAATTTGGTGTAGATGGAAAAGTTGAGACTTTCAAAGCTAGACTTGTAGCAAAGGGTTTTCGTCAACGACCAGGTGTGGATTATGACGAAACTTTTTCTCCAGTGGCTATGCTTAAGTCCATCCGGATCTTACTTGCCATTGCTGCATACCATGACTACGAAATCTGGCAAATGGATGTTAAGACCGCCTTTCTAAACGGTGATTTAGAAGAGTGCGTGTACATGACTCAGCCAGAGGGCTTCGTAGATAGTGGGAGCAGCGGAAAGGTGTGCAAGCTGCTTAAATCCATTTATGGGTTAAAGCAAGCATCGCGGAGTTGGAACATCTATTTTGATGTTGTAGTCAAAGAGTTTGACTTCATCAAAAACATAGATGAACCTTGTATCTATGAGAAGGTAGCAGAGAGTAAGGTTGTCTTCCTCGTATTGTACGTGGATGACATACTCTTGATAGGAAATGATATTCCTATGCTGCAATCAGTCAAGCTCTTCTTATCACAAAGATTCTTAATGAAAGATCTAGGTGATGCCTCATGCATATTGGGGATTAGGATCTATAGAGATAGATCCAAACGGATACTGGGATTGTCCCAATCCAGGTACATTGACACCATACTAAAGAGGTTTAGTATGGAAGAATCCAAGCGTGGGAACCAACCCATGATCTCTGGACTCACTCTCTCCAAAGAGATGTCTCCCAAGACTGATTTGGAGAGAGCTCGCATGCAAGGGATACCCTATGCTTCGGCAGTAGGCTCTATCATGTATGCGATGCTATGTACCAGACCCGATGTTGCATACTCACTAAGCGTAGTGAGTCGGTATCAAGCAGATCATGGAGAGAGTCACTGGACGGCTGTGAAGAACATTCTCAAGTACTTGCGAAGGACTAGAGATATGTTCTTGGTGTATGGTAACGGAGAACTCCGGGTGGAGTCTTTTACCGATTCCAGTTTCCAAAGTGATAAGGACGACTCTAAGTCGCATTCGGGTTTTGTCTTTACCCTCAATGGAGGGGCGGTATGTTGGAAGAGTTCCAAACAGGATACCGTTGCAGACTCGACGATGGAGGCTGAATACATCGCTGCCAACGATGCTGCCAAAGAGGCTGTCTGGATGAAGAAGTTCATTAGTGAACTTGGTGTGGTTCTATCCATTGAACATCCAATACCTCTGTATTGCGATAACAATGGAGCTGTGGCTTTGGCCAAGGAACCCAGATCCCATCAGAAATCCAGACATATTCTGAGGCGGTATCACCTGATCAGGGAGATAGTTGATCGTCGAGAGATCGAGGTCAGGAGAGTAGATACGAAGGACAACACTGCGGATCCACTCACGAAAGCCATGCCCCAGATACAGTTTGAGAGATTATTCGGGATGCTAGGTATGAGATACTACAGCAGCTGGCCTTAGTGCAAGTGGGAGATTGTTAGTTATGTATATTCCCTAGAGGCCATTGTTGTACATTTGATGTATATTATAATGGATGCTTGGATATATACAGAGAGGACTTTCTTGCTCGTCATGATAGTATGCTATTTGGTTTCACTTTATCTTAACATGTTGACTTGTATTGGTTTACTGTCTTTCTCTCACATGTTGATAAAGCCCTTAGGATCTGTACTCGACTACTGGGATTATGATGAGATCATACTAGTGGGGCCTCGGTAGTCGATGAGTACATCCTATAAAAGTTCCTAGTCGAGGGTATATCGAGACAGGGCATCGATACACCAGAGTAGACTAGTGTATACGCATCTTGACCCATATGATGGGCGATGGATGATCCCATATCCATCGGTGTTTGACATCAAGGATGATGTACGGGTTCTCAGTGGAGACTGGGTACACTGGACGGACTCGCCGAGAACTCCCAGATGGTGATATACCACACGTCAGATGGCAGTTCTCCGGTGACACTGGTACAGGGTAGTCTGTAGACCCGAGATCGTCATAGAGTCTTGTGTGATTCCCACTGTGTTTTGATTTCCATCTTACCACGTCCAAAAGGGCGTGCAAAACGGTGGCTTTTGGGTACAGTCCCGAATCACATGAAGGCAATGAGCGATAGGAGGGGATTCGTCTCTCCCGGTATAGGGAGTTGATGTTGTGCTGTGTTCGATTGGCTATAACTGGAAGTCCCTGGCCAGGGCTGATATAGAGATTTACTGGTAAGTGTTACTAGTAGTTTCTCGACCTGTTATGAGCCTTACATCGACACGACTTATCGGTTACTGGGATCTGACGTATACCACCCCTAGACCTGATATGCGACATATCAGACGAACAGACCGGACTGTACGGGAGTGTTACTGATTGGATTCACAGGAGAACGCACAGGCTAGCTTGTTGATCTTCTGATCGCTCAATACCTGGGTGGCTGTTACGTTTAGCTGACCGCTTGCAGCTTGTGGGTGTTTGATATGATCATCACCTGCTACCGGAGTATTGACGATTCTTTAGAGTCCTACACAGAGGTTTCTTGGCTCAGGCAAAACGGAGTAGAGGCACATATGTGATATGTGCAGGACCGAGGATAATACGATATGAGATACCGTATTATATTCTCGAGATATTTTGATATGAATCGGGACATCTGATCAAGTGTTGATTCGATGAATCGGTACATGATATATTAGCCGGTTATATTCGATATAGCCGGATCGTTGGATCAAGTGTTGATTCGATGATTTAATGTATAATAATATATATGATATATTGTATTACATTATCTAATATTGGCTCGCTTTATTATTTCATTTTCTCACTAGATGATACATTGATATATATGCGATATATGTTAATTGTATTATTTTCTTTTGTTACAAATATATAATATATATGTGATATATATTATTGTGACATGATATGATTTATTATTAAACATGTTTAAGGATGATTAAATGGGATTAGGGTTTGATTAGGGTTAGCTTCTTCTTGCACATTCTAGAAGCTTTTCCTTTTGTCTTGGTTAAGATATTATGGTTGATACTTATCCTTAACCTAACCAAACCCTAACTCTAGTTTATTCTCTACAACTTCTTAGCCACTCATCCTTGACCATGGTTGATATATCAATCATATAGATTTCTTTTCTATTCATCACAAAAGGATTCATCTTTTCCATGATCATCTTCTTCTCTCTTGAGTTCTAAAAGAAAATGCTTACTAGTTAATTCTTTTGTGATGATTTCTTGTGAGAAAGTGAATAAAAAGAAAGCATAAATACTACTCCCTCATCCTCATCTCATCTAGCCCATGAGCTTAGGGTGTTCATCTCTTTAGAGTGAGAAAGCTTGGGGTTTTGCAACTTCGACGTAGATCATCGGAGATTCAGAACACTTCAATCTAGCATGGATCGTTCGAGTCGTGGAGCCTCTCTTGAGTCCGGGAGATCGTGGATCGCGGCAAAGGGACTTCTACTCGGAGCTTGTGAAGCGAAGGAGCGGACTACAAAGGTTGTAATCCCTCACACTTAGATAAAAAGTTGTTATCTTGCATGCTAAACCCTGATAATCTAGCAAAGATCCCGTCTTTGGGTTGTTCGGCACATGTAGAATTTTATTCGGGCATGTTTGATGCTCTATGAACCTTCACTAGTGTGCCTAGGATCCCTACACTTGGCATATGCAAAATTGTCCAATTTGACCTAGGGTGAAATCTGAGACCCTTTTCTGTAGTTGTTGTTTTGGATTCGTGTTTCATTTCTCGTACTTTAAATTCTAGATTTGCGTATTGTGTTTTACCTCGATTACTTGGCGTTTATACAACGATATCGAGGATTGTTTGATGGTTTTGAAAGCGTAGTCCATAGGTTCTAACCTATAAGCTTTTAAGCGTATCGTTTTGGTTTTTGTGTGTCGTTTTAGTTTTGATTTGGTTTTAAGATGCTTTTGCAATTTTGTTACTTTGTAGGTACCTTCTCGAGGGCTTCATATGAGGAAGAAGATGAAGGCGACATCGACACCTACACGCAGGATTCAAGGTGAGTAGATTATATCTACGGGGGATGTCGGGTGGATGGCGTATAGCACCCCCGCAGTTCGATGCTAGTATACTATAGATACTATATATATATGATATCTTATAGTGTGTCGTGGATATTTGAGATGAGATTAGGTGTACTAGGGTTAGATTAGGGCGTAGGAGTAAAACTAGTATAGTTCCCAGTTGCGAACCCTAGAATAGGCTTACACTCACACGCACACACATGCTTATTGCTACACATATACCTACATGATGAGGATAGTGGATGATATTTGGAGATGAGTCGATGAGATTGGGCATAGTACCATGAGATCGGTGATATATTGTGATTCGTATTTGGGATACGACATGAGATTTTAGCGGACCTTTAGACGTGTGTTTCACACACGCATTTATATTTATATAGATGGTATCGATTTGTATTAGACTTAGACCAGTACCCCAGATCATGAGATATTATGATGAGGATACCTGATAATTGATGAAAGGAATGTGATATTGACCCGTACCCAGCT
This sequence comes from Agapanthus africanus, assembly GCA_030015575.1. Lineage (NCBI taxonomy): Eukaryota > Viridiplantae > Streptophyta > Magnoliopsida > Asparagales > Amaryllidaceae > Agapanthus > Agapanthus africanus. Next base: position 270,525,272 of record JASDDO010000031.1, on the reverse strand, counting down.
TTTGGGATGCCGTACGATGATTTACCGTACGAGCTTTATATTGATGATAGATCCGCACTCATGACTCGAGGATGTCATATGATATTGTATCGTATGCGGTACCTTTGAGGCGGGATCACCGACTATTATATTTATATGTATATATATATATCGACTCAGATTTAGGCGGTTTCCATACCCCTCCTGATTGACTTGTGAGTAGAGCCGTAGTTTTGCTAGTAGATGTTAGGATAGGCTGAGGTCATACCTATTTCAAAACTAACGAATCGGGAGTATTTTAAAGTCAGGCAAAAGGATTCTACGGATATTTTCAAAAGATGCATCTTTTCTTAAAAACACCGTAGCCCTTATTTTACTAAAAACCCCGATTCGTCCTATTTCAATGACAAACTGTATGACCTTTTATATTGATGCAGATGCATCACTGTTGCATTTATTAGTCAATTCCTGCATATTCTTGTTATTTGCATCGCATTGCATGTGCAAATGGTTATTGCTATATTAAACTCATGCTGTTAGGACACCAGCACCATTATCGATGATGCATATGTTCCACGTACACCTGCTTGCCGGCTCACACACTTCATCATCGATAATTGCCATGTCACTACACTGTAGTACTGTTGCATTCAGGATATGATCTCTTGCATGGCATACTTATGTACATACCTATTGTACACCCATATTTACATACATAGATGATTCTGGCTTGATTAGAGATTTGGGAACCACAAGATACTCTTAAAACTGATTTATTTTAAAAGAGCGGTTTTCCCTCAACGTGTGCATATTACTATTCCATATTGCATGATATACTGATATGCTTACATTTCTTTTACATGTCGCATACATCATGCTTTTGATTATACGCATTGAGATATGTTGTTTCCATGATATTTCTGGATTTGGGAACCGTGGATATTTCCAAAGAGAGTATGTAATTGTTTTAAAAACCCGGTTACCCTTGATATAATATTTCAGTGCGTCCACCATGTGTTTTCTCGGTGCTGAGAGCGACGTGTGAAACCCGATTCGAGGACGGATGAGGCCGATTGCGGGTACATGGTGGGCCCGGTATGGTACCCCGGGGCCAGAACGGATTTGCTGTGTAGCTAGACGGTGAGCCTGGCAGAGGGACTACTACCTACCGGTGATTGCATTTGAGCTCGGCGGATATCCGGAGGATACCGACCGAAGTTGAGAGATGATATGGGCCGATCCGGACTGCCGGGGCCCGATATATGAGGATTTTCGTGCCGATGCTAGGCACTGGTTTCATGATGTTTTCGAGTGTTGATGCTTGACACTCAAGTTCCGTGATTTTGATATGTCGCGAGCGACACATGTTGATTTACATCCTCATACTTCCATGCATATGTTTATGATATTTACATGCATGATGCTTATTGTCATTGATCACATAGTTGAATGATATTCACATACTCATAGATTTCCTGATATAGTTGACATTGATTACATTGATCATACCTCATACTTATGATATGTTATTACCTGAGGCACTGGCACGAGCACTTGGCACTACACTCATGTATAGATGTTACATTTCTACCTTATCATGCTTCAGACTTATTCATTTGAGGCTTATATATATATCTGATCGTATTGACCTAGGATTATGTCATGCATACGATTTCTACTCTGCGATGTTTTCTACTCACGAGTTGGCAACTCACCCCCGTTGTGCCACAGTTCTTGCAGGTTTTGCCGTACAGGTTTCATTGCGGCTTTTCTGGCACACTGCTTCCTTTGCGGGTGATTTGCTTTGGTAGGTGGGTTCTTTTGCATCAGAACCACCATTGTACATGTATTATTTTATTCAGTTGTATCTAGAAATTCCATCAACCAAAACTTGTATATTTATTCAGACTTAGAAACCAGTTATGTATTATTTCGACCTTAGAGTCGCGCGTTGTAGTATTATGATTTTCATGCTGATTTTTAGTTCTTTTTTTGAGTTTTGATCCTCGCCCTCGGCGTTGTATATTATACTGCTTGCGTGGTTGTGACCGTCGATTGACGAAGAGCTAGCTCCCGCTTGGGGATGTCTTTTATCATTGCATATATATTATTCTTGTGGTACCCCGTTCAGGGCCAGTATTTACAAAGGAAACTCTGCCGAAATTTTTAGAAAAGATATGGAGTATTTAAAATGCATATTCGGCTTACCTATTTTAAAACCCTTATTTTAAAAACTTGTTTTCTCCACTTCTTAAAACTATTTCCTTTATTTATTACTTAAAAATGGTTTTAGATTTTTGGGCTTTTGGCTTACTTGAATTAGATTGGGTCCTATAGACTTCATATGATTTAAGTGCCAGTCATGGGCTAGTTCGGGTCGTGACACACATAGAATTTTCCCTAAAAACCCGAGCCCCTACTTCCCTCTTCTGGCCACAAATAAATCCCTTCTGGCCGCAAATTGCGGCCTGTCCATGAAGTTTGGGCCTCGTTCTTGGTCTATGGCTCATTTATCTGGTATTTAGACCTACCATATATACAGAATGTCTTATTTTAACCTAGGGTAGAATCTGGGAGTGTTTTCCCATGTTGCTGATTTCGGGTTTCCGATTTCTAAAAACTTGGTTTTGGTATTTAAGTTTGGACTTGGTCGTTGGACGTCAACGCAGAGGGTTAATTGGTTGTTCTTGTATGTGTAGGCTATAGGTTCTAACTTATGAGCATTTCGTTTGCCGTATCGGTTTTCGGACTTTGTTTTAATATCGTTACGATGTGTTTTGATTGTAGGTACCTTCACATAGTCTTCCGAGACGACGAAGGAGATCAAGAAGTTCATTGACTTTGACTAAGCAAGGATATTGCAGGTGAGTAGATCTATATCTATGGGGGAAGTCGGGTGGATGGCGTATAGCACCCCCGCAACCATAATAATGGAGAATATATATATATATATATATATATAAATAATATTTTGGAGAAACCTATGCTATGAACTTACGGATATGATAAAAAGATTTAGTATGAGATGATATATATATATGATGTGAGGATATGATGAAATAAGATAATTGTAGAACCTTAGAATGTGATTATGGGTTATTTATGCTTTAATGTGGGGGGTTTTTAGTAAAAAAAAAAGTTTACCAAAATGGTTTTCAAATATTTTATCTGGATTTATGGATATTTTATTAGAATTTAATTTGGACTGCACACACTTGTGCATGTTAACTAGGGTTAAGTTAGGGATTAAACCATGTTTAGTAACCATGGTGGACTAACCCATTTAATTAAGATAATTTGATTCTAATTAAGGGTATTTGTATTTTTTTTTTTTGAAAAATAGAATTAGTGTTAGGGGTTGACTTGGGTGAGAGAGAGGGAGCATGATGGCTTGAGTATGCTTGCTAATTAATAAAGAAAGAGAGATGGGTTGGCTCTCATTTCTTTCCTTGTTACAAACCAATTATTTTCACTCATTTCCCTCTCTCATATCCTTCTCTCCCTCTCACTTACACACACACCCAGCAGCTGCAACAGAAGCAACAGCAGCAGCAGACGTGGCAGCAGCAGCAGCAGGCAGCAGCAGCAGCAGGCAGCAGTAGCAACAAGCAGCAGCAGCAGCACCAGCCTCAGCAGCAGCAGCACCAGCTTCAGCATCAGCATCAGCATCAGCATCAGCAACAACATTAGCAATAGTAACAACAACAAGCAGCAGCTGCAGCAGAGCTCACCCCCTTCTCCTCCTCCTTCTTCTTCTTGCACCTAGGATCAAGTGAGGTATAATTTTTTTAAACTTAACTTCTTGCTTTTGCAGAATATGGTTATTTGAGCTAAAATGAGAGTTTAATATGATTTTAGTGCTAGTTATGGTGATTTAAGTGGAGTTTTGTCCAAGTGATGATTTTTATGGTTAGTGTGACTTGACTAAGTGTTTTTAAGGCCATTTAACCTAAGATTTTCCCCAAATTTCACTAAAATACCGTAGGGTTTCAATTTAGTGTAAATTAACGTTTTAATGAAGATTTTTAGCCATTTTAAGATCTGCTATTGACTCATGTACTTCAGATAAAATCTGAGTTAACTGGAGCATAATCTTTTGACCTAGATCACACCCAGAGCACGAGGCCCCCTACGCACTGTTTGGTCGCCGTTTTATTCTTTCTGGCCGCAATTTGTAGCCAGATGATGGTATTTTGTGTTGGGGTTTGGGCTGTGGGAGTCTGCTGTATATTTGAGGGTTTTGGTATATGCAACTTTTTATATTTTCACTCGAGTCCAAATCTGGAACTTAAAACCCTTTTTCGATACTTTTTAACTTGTGCGACACGTGTGTTTTCTGTGTTGGGTCTGTGGTGCACTGCGCGACACAGCGAGTCAGGGTGGTTTCTGGTAAGGTTACACACGTTTTGACGTATCGAGTGCACGCGCGTTTAGTTTCCAACGCGAGTTTTTCCTTTGACCGTGATATCGCGTTTTTGCAGGATTTGCCTTATGTGTGCTACTTTATGTAAATTCTATGTTCCCAGGAGGGGACTTCGAGCGCCGCGGAGAATGGAAAGCAGGTGGCCAGATACACCTAGCGCGAGATCCGGGTGAGTAGATGTAACATCTACGGGGGACAATCATTTGGATGGTGCAAGACGCCCGATAGTTTGAGTAATTTAAAAGACTTCTAGTGGTATTAGTAATTATGAGTATAATGCTTGCCTGAACATCTTGCTACATTTATGGTCCTATATATTTACATACGTGTGCGACTCATTTCATAGGACACTTGCAACATTGCCAGGGTTATTATGCAGCACGAGCACTATTCATGCGGACACACACGCCTTGGTAATTGCTATGCCACAACACTAGATAACTTGTATAACCTGAAATCTAGAACAATTTCACCATATATGATGCTTAAATCTATGCTAATGCATTTAAATTCCTCAAGATGAACATGTAGGATTGCTATTCATATGCATGTACCTCATTACATCATTCGTTCATGTCTAGTCTATTAATCATACATTGCAGCTTGATTTGTTGATACCATAGGCGTTCATTATCATTGACCTGTGCACTTATGATGATTTTCTTGAGATTTATGAGATTTCTGGATTTTGGGGGAAAACCGCAAGGAATTATAAACTTATTACCCTTTTAAAAATATGCAAGTTGCGGTTTTCTAGTGATGAATGTGTCGTCCACCATGAGTTTTTCTGTTGGTTTTCGAGACCCGTTTCGAGGAGTTAGATGAACTGTCTCGGGTACATGGTGGGCCTGGTATGGTACCCTGGGGCAAGAAGATCGAGTTGTAGACGATGAGCCTGGCAGGGGCAGACTACCTACCGGTGATTGTTGACTCGGCGGATATCCAGAGGATACCGATCGTGGCCGTGAGATGTTGAGATATTGATACTTGAGATGGGTCAGCTGGACGGCTGAGGCCAGAGATACTGTGATATGGATACATGAGATTTGAGATAGTTGTTAAGGTGTCGATGCTGGACACGGATTTCTGTTGATTCTATTGATATTATGCTGATATTTCACAAGAGATTTCTAAGAAGAAAATAATGATTTCTTATACCTACATATGCAGATCACGAGTTGATTCATGTTGCATACATTCCTGCTAGCACATCATGCCAGATTAGTATTGTACAGTGATTCATGTTGCATACATATCTGCTAGTATATCCTGCCATATCAGTACTGTTGATGTTATGACACTTGCGTGCATGCTTATGATAGCCTCTCTAGATGTTATTTTTTACTCACGAGTTGGCAACTCACCCCCGTTGTGCCACAGCCTTTTTGCAGGTCCGCTCCGTCAGCACAGTAGCGGCGGACGCACTTGCTCCTTTTGCTTCTCTTGCCTGGACTCGAGGCTTTTGCTCGTAGGTGGGTTGTGATATTATTTTGTACCACCTTGTATATTCATTGTATCTAGAGTACTCCATCTACTGTACCTGCTATTTGTATTGTTGTATATTGACCTAGAGACGAGGCAGTGAGATTTGTGAACTTTTATGTTGTATTTTGGGGTCGAGCTCACTTGAGCCGACATGATGTTATTACTTGTGCTTCTTATGCTTATTTTGCACATTGCTGATTTATATTGCATGGGATTTGTGTCCGCCTTAGGGCGAAGAGCTAGCTCCCGCTCGAGGATGCCTTATTTCCTGTTATTCATATATACTCCTGTTTTGTACCCGTTTGGGGGCCTGTTTTTACAAAGGAGACTCTGCCGAAATTTTTGGAAAAATGGATGTTGCTTTTAAAAATCTTGATGTGACTTATTGGATTAAAATCGCTTTCAATAAATTGGTTTTCCTTCACTCTATTTCTTAATTGGGTTTTGATTTCTGGGCTTTGGCTTACTTATTTTACGTACGCCTTGAGACGTTTCGTAACTTAAGTGCCAGTCACGTTCCGTACCCTTCGGGTCGTGACAAAGTTGGTATCAGAGCGATAGGTTTTACCTTTCTGAGTGTAGGATGACCCTTAGTAGATGGAGTAAGTGACTTAAGCAGGGTAACGTAGCATGTGTATGTCCGCGACATATTTGCGATACGGTACTCCGCCTAAGTGACTTTAGGATATACTTGCTTGAAAATTCCTTCTTCAATTCCGTGTATCCTATGATTCTATTGCACTGTTCTTATTATCCTGTTTCCTATACCAGCCACTATGCCGCCGAAGGCTACGAGAGCGCAGAGGGCTGCCGCCCGAGATGAGATCCGAGCAGGCTCATCCGAGATGAGGACCGAGCAGGACGGTGTACCTACTCCCCAGGGACAAACTGATCCGCCTTCCCCAGGCCGCATAGATAGGCTAGAGTCTGGTATAGAGGAGCTACGACAGATGATGGGAGGTATGCAGGAGTTACGACAGATGGTGGGATCCTTAGTAGAGGCCAGTCATGCACGGAGATCGGAGGACGTACCTACCGCAACACAGATTACCATAGTACCTGCTTCCCAGACAGTTGCTCCTACTTCTACTACCGTGGCTATTCCAGTATCGCTACAGGATTTCATGAGGCTGAGACCCCCAGTCTTTACCGGCACAGATGCAGTGGAGGATCCGCAGACATTCCTTGACAAATTAGCTAGGATTTGCCGTTCGCTCAGATGTTCCGACGATAGATGGGTGAAGCTTATGAGTTTCCGTTTAGAGGGCCTTGCGCAAACATGGTGTGAGTCGGTCGAGAGAGGTCGAGCTGCAGGTCTACCTCCTATGACTTGGGCCGAGTTCACAGCAGTATTTCTAGCCCGTTTCCTTCCCGAGAGCGTTCATGATGCTAGAGCTCGTAGTTTTGAGGCTTTGCGCAAGACTTCAGGGATGACAGTGTCCGAGTATGATGTTCAGTTTACGCAGTTGTCCAGATATGCTCCGTACTTGATTAATACTGAAGAGAAGAGGGTGAAGAGGTTTATGCAGGGACTTGACACCCAGTTATTAATTGCCATCGGCGCCCAGCACTTCGACACTTATGCAGCTGTTATGGACACGGCCTTACAGATGGAGGCACGCATTTCAGAGACTTCGGCCGTTTCTGGGCCGAAGAGGATTCGTACCGATATGCCAGCTCAGAGGCATCGTGCCAGATTCTTCTCGAGAGATGGTGGCGGCAGAGGAGTTGGACGGGGTCAGCTATTTGGTTCTTATCCACAGGGACATCAGGCATCGCCAGGATGTTTTGCATGCGGGAGTCCGCACCATCGTATCAGAGACTGTCCGGTGAGACGACAAGGAGCGGCGACAATTCCACACGTGACTTTACCACCTTCACCACCTCATCAGAGAGCTCTACTTCCTACCCCCGGTGGTGCTCCACGTCAGTTAGATGCCCCCAGAGGCCGTGGACGCGGCGGTCCTGTTCAGAGATGATGAGGAGGTAGAGGCCGAGGCAGAGGTCAGCCAGCTATTGGTGGGGGACAGGCCCGAGTATTCGCTTTGACTCCGCAGGATGCACAGGCATCCAATGCCGTTGTGACCGGTACCTTGCCAGTATGTTCTTTCGACGCGTAAGTATTATTCGACCCAGGTTCCACACATTCGTATGTATCTACACACTTTGCACCGATGTTGGGCCGTGAGTCGTCGTCGTTAGATCAGCCGCTTGTGGTTATTACTCCGGTCGGTGAGTCGTTTGTCGCTCGTTTTGTATTTCGTTTGTATTCCGTTCGTATCGGAGAGAGGGATTCATCGGTTGATTTGATTCTTCTCGATATGTTGGACTTTGATGTGCTTCTGGGCATGGACTGGCTAGCCACTTGTTATGCATCTGTGGACTGCTGTGAGAAAGCAGTCAGATTTAGCTTTCCGGGAGAGCTAGTCCTTGTTATTCAGGGAGACCGCAGTATTACCCTTCCCAGCTTGATTTCGTCTATTCGCGCCGGTCAGCTCTTGCGGAAGGGATGTCAGGGGTTCTTAGCATCTGTTTGTGATACTCGAGCTGCAGAGGTTCCTTTGGACCAGGTCCCGATTATTAGAGAGTTCCCTGATGTTTTCCCTGACGAGCTGCCTGGGCTACCGCCTGAGCGCGATGTTGAGTTCTGCATTGACTTGATTCCCGGCTCGGGGCCTATTTCTATACCGCCTTATCGGATGGCCCCGGCGGAGCTTAGAGAGCTGAAGGATTTGTTAGATAAAGGGCTTGTTCGACCGAGTGTTTCTCCGTGGGGTGCTCCTGTCCTGTTCGTCAAGAAGAAGGATGGCAATTTGCGCTTGTGTATTGATTACTGCCAGCTGAACAAGGTTACCGTACGGAACAGATATCCCTTACCATGTATCGATGATTTGTTCGACCAGCTTCAGGATGCGGGATACTTTTCGAGAATTGACTTGCGATCGAGTTACCATCAGTTGCGGGTGCGACAGGAGGATATTCCGAGGACGGCTTTTCGCACGCGTTATGGACACTATGAGTTTTTGGTGATGTCGTTCGGACTCACCAATGCACCAGCCGCGTTTATGGATTTGATGAACCGCATTTTCAGGCCGTATCTAGATCTGTTCATCATCGTGTTTATTAATGACATTTTGGTGTATTCCCGGAGCTGAGAGGAGCACGAGCAGCACTTGCGGATCACATTGCAGACTTTGAGAGAGCACCAGCTATTCGCGAAATTCTCCAAGTGCGCGTTTTAGCTTGACAGCATTGATTTCTTGGGTCACGTGATTACGAGAGAGGGCATATGTGTGGACCCGAAGAAGATCGAGGCCGTTCAGCATTGGCCCAGACCGGCATCAGTTACGGAGATCCGCAGTTTCCTAGGCCTGACTGGCTACTACCGACAATTTGTTCAGGACTTCTCCCGTATTGCTGCACCGTTCACCGGGTTGACCCGGAAGGGAGTTCCTTTTGATTGGACCGAGGCGCGCGAGCATAGCTTCCAGCAGTTGAAGACTCGTCTGACTACTGCACCAGTGTTGTCATTGCCTTCGGGATCGGGCGGATTCGTGGTTTATTGCGACGCTTCGCGAGTGGGACTAGGTTGCGTGTTGATGCAGCACGACAGAGTTATTGCGTATGCTTCTCGACAGCTGAAGACGCATGAACAGAACTATCCTACGCACGATTTAGAGATGGCTGCAGTGGTGTTTGCACTCAAGATCTGGAGACATTACCTATATGGAGAGTCATGCCAGATATTCACGGACCACAAGAGCTTGAAGTATATATTTCAGCAGCGAGACCTGAATCTGAGACAGCGCCGTTGGATGGAGCTGGTGAAAGACTATGATTGCGAGATTCTTTACCATCCGGGCAAGGCGAACGTGGCAGCAGACGCTTTGAGTAGGAGGCCTGGAGGTAGTTTATCTTATTTGAGCGCCGTACAGAGGCAGTCGTCAGCAGATTGGCAGATTTTATGCGACAGCCGAGTTGAGTTCGAGTTCACTCTGATAGGGGGACAGCTTGCGCATATTCATGCACGTCCGCAGTTGCTTGACCGTATTCGCGAGGCACAGCCTAGTGATGACCGTCTTTCAGAGATCATGGAGCAGATTAGGCAGGGCAGAGATTCCGAGTTCGTGACCGATGATCAGGGAGTACTACGATTTGGGACTCGATTGTGCATACCAGATTCTGAGGGACTGCGGCGTGAGATTCTTGAGGAGGCGCATAGATCGATATATAGCGTTAATCCAGGTTCCACCAAGATGTACCGCGATATGAGAGATGTTTATTGGTGGGACGGAATGAAGATGGATGTCACAGACTTCGTGTCGAGATGCCTGACTTGTCAGCAAGTCAAGGCCGAGCACCAGAGGCCCGCTGGAGAGTTGCAGCCTTTGCCCATTCCGGAGTGGAAATGGGAACAGATTTCTATGGACTTCATTGTGGGTCTACCCAAGACCAGTCGAGGGTACGACTCCATTTGGGTGATCGTGGATCGATTGACGAAAGCGGCTCACTTCCTGCCAGTGAAGACCACTTTCAGTTTTGCTCAGTATGCCCAGATTTACATCGACAAGATCGTACGGTTGCATGGCGTCCTGACTTGTATCGTGTCAGACCGAGGCACCCAGTTTACCAGCCAACTATGGCAGAAACTTCAGGAGGCGTTGGGTACCCATTTGAGTTTCAACACAGCATTTCATCCGCAGACCGACGGCCAGTCAGAGCGGACTATTCAAACTCTCGAGGACATGCTCCGAGCGTGCGTTTTAGACTTTGGTGGTAGCTGGGATCATCATTTACCCTTAGTGGAGTTCTCCTACAACAACAACTTCCAGGATACTATTCAGATGGCACCTTTCGAGGCCTTGTATGGGAGGAGATGTAGATTGCCCGTCTGTTGGACTGAGCTTAGCGAGAGCAGTATTTTGGGGTCGTAGATCGTGCATGAGACGAACGAGAAAGTACAGTTGATTCGAGATCGGATGAGAGCGGCTCAGAGCAGACATAAATCGTATGCAGACAGACGCCGTCGCAGACTAGAGTTCGCAGTTGGCGATCACGTTTTTCTGAGGGTCTCTTCGATGAAGGGCGTGATGAGGTTTGGACGAAAAGGAAAGCTTAGTCCCAGATTTGAGGGTCCCTTCGAGATCCTCGAGCGTGTCGGCGTAGTTGTGTATCGTTTGGCTCTTCCACCCAGCTTTTCGGATGTTCACCCCGTATTTCACGTGTCAATACTTCGCAGATATCTTCATGACCCTTCTCACATGATTCAGCATCAGACCGTTCAGCTTGAGCGCGATCTTTCGTTCACCGAGCAGCCAGTAGTGATATTGGATCGGCAGGTGAAGAAATTTCGATCAAAGATCTTGCCATCTATGAAGGTTCTTCGGCGCAACACGAATGGTGATGAGATCACTTGGGAGGCCGAGGGCGAGATGCGGAAGAAATTCCCTCATCTCTTTGAAGGTACGCGTAGCTATATTTTAAATTCGGGGACGAATTTTCTTTAAGGGGGGAAGATTGTAGCACCTTAGAATGTGATTAGGGGTTATTTATGCTTTAATGTGGGGTTTTTAGTAAAAAAAAAGTTTACCAAAACGGTTTTCAAATATTTTATCTGGATTTATGGATATTTTATTAGAATTTAATTTGAACTGCACACACTTGTGCATGTTAACTTGGGTTAAGTTAGGGGTTAAACCATGTTTAGTAACCATGGTGGACTAACCCATTTAATTAAGATAATTTGATTCTTAGTAAGGGTATTTGTATTTTTTTTTTGAAAAATAGAATTAGTGTTAGGGGTTGACTTGGGTGAGAGAGAGGGAGCATGATGGCTTGAGCATGCTTGCTAATTAATGAAGAGAGAGAGAGGGGTTGACTCTCATTTCTTTCCTTGTTACAAACCAATTATTTTCACTCATTTCCCTCTCTCATATCCCTCTCTCCCTCTCACTTACACACACACCCAGCAGCTGCAACAGAAGCAACAGCAGCAACAGACGTGGCAGCAGTAGCAACAAGCAGCAGCAGCAGCACCAGCCTCAGCAGCAGCAGGACCAGCTTCAGCATCAGCAACAACAACAGCATTAGCAACAGCAACAACAGCAAGCAGCAGCTGCAGCAGAGCTCACCCCCTTCTCCTCCTCCTTCTTCTTCTTGCACCTAGGATCAAGTAAGGTATAATTTTTTTAAACTTAACTTCTTGCTTTTGCAGAATATGGTTATTTGAGCTAAAATGAGAGTTTAATGTGATTTTAGTTCTAGTTATGGTGATTTAAGTGGAGTTTTGGCCAAGTGATGATTTTTATGGTTAGTGTGACTTGACTAAGTGTTTTTAAGGCCATTTAACCTAAGATTTGCCCCAGATTTCACTAAAATACCATAGGGTTTCAATTTAGTGTAAATTAGCGTTTTAATGAAGATTTTTAGCCATTTTAAGATCTGCTATTGACCCGTGTACTTCAGATAAAATCTGAGTTAACTGGAGCATAATCTTTTGACCTAAATCACACACACAGAGCACGAGACCCACAGCCAATTTTTTGGCCGCTGTTTTATTCTTTCTGGACGCAATTTGCGGCCAGATGATGGTATTTTGTGTTGGGGTTTGGGCTGTGGGAGTCTGCTGTATATTTGAGGGTTTTGGTATATGCAACTTTTTATATTTTCACTCGAGTCCAAATCTGGAACTTAAAACCCTTTTTCGATACTTTTTAACTTGTGCGACACGTGTGTTTTCTGTGTTGGGTCTGTGGTGCACTGCGCGACACAGCGAGTCAGGGTGTTTTCTGGTAAGGTTACACACGTTTTGACGTATCGAGTGCACGCGCGTTTAGTTTCCAACGCGAGTTTTTCCTTTTACCGTGATATCGCGTTTTTGCAGGATTTGCCTTATGTGTGCTACTTTATGTAAATTCTATGTTCACAGGAGGGGACTTCGAGCGCCGCGGAGAATGGAAAGCAGGTGGCCAGATACACCTAGCGCGAGATCCGGGTGAGTAGATGTAACATCTACGGGGGACAATCATTTGGATGGCGCAAGACGCCCGATAGTTTGAGTAATTTAAAAGACTTCTAGTGGTATTAGTAATTATGAGTATAATGCTTGCCTAAACCTCTTGTGTAACGTTTTAGAAATCGTTATGTGAATGTTTCCGTTTTTGGGTAAAATTGTCGGTATTTTCTGTTTTTAACCGACTGTGATCAAACGACCATATAGACTTGTCAGCACCTAATTTAGCTAAAATAAAGCTAGTGCGCAAGATTTGGGGTTATATGGGACGTTTTGGTCCAATTTGAATTTTTTCCAATTTTAATATTTTTTAATGCGGTATTCACATTTTAGGAAATTGTGCTTAAGTGAATTTTTCTTCAATTAAGTTGTGTAAGAAAACCCTTCCCACCTTATCTAGATATTTATTTGTGCATATGGATTAAGTTTTTAAGGAAAATGAAATGAAATGAATGAGGTGGCATGTGCATGCATATAGGTGTGAAGGCATTTATGTGTGCATTTATTGCTTTTCTTGCTAGAATCATCCACACAATTCCTCACCCTCTCCTCCTTGGCCGAGACCTCTCTCTCTCTTCTGCCCTTAACCATTTCTTTCTTCATTTGCAACAACTCCTAGCTCAATAACTCTCCAAAATCCCAATTTATATCACAAAAATCACATTTTTCTTCACTTGTGCTTCTTGGATGCCTAGGAGCATGCAAAGCTTGGATCTTTGTGTTCTCGAGGATAGGTAATGATCCTTATCTGTTCTTTTTATAGTTTTTGTGGTATGTAGCTAGTTAGTTTCAGTTTTAAGTGTTTAAATTTTAGTTTGACGCGGAATATCGTATTTTAGTATCGATTTGTGACATCTGTGACCTGCTGTGACCCCGAGATTTTACTAGAAAACCAAAAAATGTAGTTTTGTAGTACCTGTGACCATAGGACCCCACCTGAGACACGAACCCACCTGCTCGGACCTCGGCCGGCGATATGAGGAGCAAGTCCGGTGACCTCAGCCCCTAGGGTGAGTGGGTGTGTGGGTTTTTGAGGGTAGCTCTATGCTTGGGTTTGGTGTGTTTGGTCTTGTTTAGTTGTTGAGTTTTCTCTGTATACGAAATCTGGGATCACTTAGGTAGGTTGTAGTGTTTCGTGTTCGCGCGATACGTTATACGACACGGATCGTGCACTTTGTGTGGTTTTACTCTTAAGTTGTTTTCGTCGTGTCGCTACGTGCGTTAGCCACAATACGAACACTCAAGAGTATGTTTTGTGTTGTCGCGTCGGTTTAAGGTAGTTTGTACGTGCTTTAGGGTTATTATTAATATACACTTATTTTATTGTCTTAATATTGTAGGTTCGCAGGCGGGGACTACGGACACAGCTACAAAAGGAAAACAGGTGGTTGGCTACACTTGCCAGGAGTGTTGGTGAGTAGATTTAACATCTACAGGGGAATCGCCCACATGGCGTTATGCGTCTGGGCTAGAGATGTTACTTTTGTCGCATATTCTATGTCATGTTTAGAATTGCGTATTTACTCTACTGCTTAGTAAATTGTTGTGCTTGGACTAGTATCCTTAGGACACTGCACTATTATTGACGGCTTATGTTGCACGAGCACTGATTGTATGCCACACACACCGTCAATAATTGACATGTCATGCACAACCCACATATAGAAATGATATTGTCTGGTTAGGGATATTGAGACATTGATTCATATTTTTATTGTGCTTATGACATATAGCATACCTGTACACTTACATGCTAGTTACCCATATACCTATATGGTATTGTACCATTGTGATAGGTATATACACGTATGAGACATAGCTACCTATACATCTGGCATACATACATACATATACCTGGAGGGTATTATGGATAGGTATAGATACATATCTTGCTACAACTACTTTGACATCATACATACTTACATATGGACACACATATCTTGCTATACCGACATGGTTACGCATACCTTGTTCTAGCTACATGTTCACCTGTCTATATTGTTGCATCTGATTTCGGGGAAATCAGGAACCGTGTGATATATTTATTTAACTGGTTCCAGTTAAATAGTTGTTTTCCTTTATATGCTCATATTACTGTTTCATGTTGCCTATATTACATTCATCGATTTCATATGATGTTCTTTGATATTTTAATACTATGTATATATAACAGAGGAGTGGGACGTTGTTATATATGCGTTTACACATATATTGTAAGTCCACGTTGCTCACCCCGGTTCTTACGGGGAGGCAGAAACGGTAAAAAACGATTTTTGGTGCAAAGGCAACATGGACTAAAAGAAGGATCTTTGCTAAACTACAAACTAGCAAGCTACTTGAGGTTCTATCTACTATGCCATAGAGATTATACCTCACGATACCGGTCCTTCGGATCTTCATTCCGCTGTCATACTCGTCCATCTAAGCTCCGAGGATCGATCCGGATCTTGATCACCTCCGCGACCTTCTTGAGTCGAAGACGATCCACCCGAGAGTTGTGCTCCGAGCTCCACCTCGAGCCGAGGTAACTAGGGCAACAAGATCGCTAGGCTTGATGTCCTAGGTGGTGTAGAAGTACTAGATGGATGTGTTTTTCTATTTGGATCCTTTTTCTCTTAACACATGAGATCAAAGGAAGAATCAAGAGGAGGAGGAAGAAGCTAGCAACCATGGAGCTTTCTTATTTCTTTTTCAAGCGAGAGAATGAGAAATGAATTATGAGCTAGAGAGAATGAACCATGGTTGCAATAATACACTAATATCATCATTACTAATCTTTTCAAGATAAAGTTGATGGCAACTAATGACTTGACCATTTTCATAACCAAAAAATAGAAAGAAAACCAAAGAATACTCTAGACCTCTCATGAAGGTCCAAGTCAACTTTGGTCAAACGGTCAACAAAGTCAAGTATGGTCAAATGGTCAAAGCAATTAGCCATCACATAATTATCACTAAAAAGATTAGTAAATAATGTCCCCGGCTCATAATGGTTTTGACCGAACGAACTGCCAAAACCCTAATGAGTCCGCCTCATTATGGCTTCGACCGGATCAACTGTCAAAACCCTAATGAGGCACCTCCTTCCTCTTCGCTCCTCACAACTGTTAGTTATATGTATGCCCTAGAGGCCATTACTGTACATGAGATGTATATTGTAGTGGATGCTAGGACATATATAGGTAGGACTTTCTTGCTCGACATGATAGTACGCTATCTGGTTGCTCTTTATCTTAACATGTATACTTACTGTCTCTCTATTACATGTTGATAAAGCACTTAGGATATGTACTCGACTTGCAGGAGTATGATGCGGATCATACTAGTGGGGCCTGGGTAGTCCATGAGTACATCCTTCAATGTTCCTAGTCGTGGGAATATCGAGACGGGGCATCGATATTCCAGAGTAGACTAGCGTATATCTTCTCGACCCATTTGATGGGCGATGGATGATCCCATATCCATTGGTGTTTGACATCAGAGATGGTATGCGGATGCTCAGTGGAGACTGGGTACACTGAACGGACTCGCTGAGAACTCCCAGGTGGTATTATACCTCACGTCAGATGGCAGTTCTCTGGTGACACTGGTACAGCTTAGTCTGTTGACCCGAGATCGTCATAGAGTCTTGTGTGTCTCCCACTGTGCTTTGATTTCCACCCTACCACGGCTCTACTGAGTCGTGCAAATAGGTGGATTTTGGGTACAGTCCCGATTCACATGGAGGCAATGAGCGATAGGAGGGGATTCGTCTCTCCCGGTATTGGGAGTTGATGTTGCGCTATGCTCGACTGGCCATAACTGGAAATCCCTGGCCAGGGTTGCAGTGATTTACTGGTAAGTGTTATCAGTAGTTTCACGCTTGTTGTGGACCTTACATCAGCATGACTTATCAAGCTGCTGGGGTCTGACGTTTACCACCCCTAGGCGAGATATGCGACATATCAGACGAACAGGCCGGACTGTGCGGTAAGTGTTACTGATTGGATTCGTAAGAGTGTGAGCAGGCTTGCTCGTTGATCTTCTGATCGATCAATACCGGGGTGGCCGTTACGTTTAGCAGACCGCTTGCGGCTTGTGGGTGATTGATATGATCACCACCTACTGCCGACATATTGACGAGTCTTTAGAGTCCTACACAAAGGTTTCTTGGCTCAAGCGAAACGAAATAGGAGCGCATATGAGATATGTGCGGGACCGAGAATAATACCAGTATGTGATACTGTATTCTATTCTCACGATTTATATCATCGGACGGTTATATGAGATATAGCCGGGTTACCGAATCAAGTGTTGATTCGATACAATGATACACTAGATATTAGTCGGTTATATGCGATATGACCGGATCATTAAATCAAGTGTTGATTTAATGATTTAATGTATAATTATATATTTGATATATTACTTTACATTAACTAGTATTGGTTCACTTAAGATTGATTTTCTCACTATTTGTGCACATGTTGTATATGTGATATATGTTTGTGCACTAGATTGTATCATGTTTGATGATACATGCAAACTTGGGTGTGTGTATGACTTACACCATATTTAAGATAATGGTTTTGGGTTTTTATTTATTTTGGTAAAACAAAATGGTGGCTTTCTTTGTCTTGGCTTGAAGCTTCATGAAGCTTTAAGCATGTGTAAGTCGATGTACAACACACCACTACTTGTGGGGAGGCGGAATTTTCAAAAACGAACTTGTTTAGTGAACAAACATCGACTAACCGCTTGAATCGAAGCTAAAAGATAACTAACTTAAAACATAGAGTTTCTATGCTACTATGTTTAGGGATTATACCTAACGAATCGTGTCCTTCGTCTTTGCGAACTCCACCTCCTCCTCGGCCTTCTCGAAGTAGTAGACGATCCACCCGAGAGCTTTACTCCAAGCTTAGCCTCTAAACTTGAGGCAACTAAACTTCTCTAAGTGCTAATCAAAGAAGCTAGGTGTAATATAGAGAGGGTTATGGATTAAGTAGTCTAACTAATCCTTGTACTCAACACATGAGAGGGGAGGATTAGGGTTTGAAGAGGGAGAGCTTGAGGAGAGAGAAGGTGAGGATAATTATATGGTGAGAATAGTAAGTTATCATAATATATATGAAACTTTAAAATTCATCAATAAAAGAAAAACAAATGATGAATAATCAAGTTTCATAAATATCTAATGGTGATTCATAACCATGACTCATTAAGCATTTATTGTGCATTAATGATATGTATGAATCACTCTCATGACTCACTAAACCCAATTAATGCATATGACACCTAAACCTCCTTAGTCACCATCTTCTAGAAGCTTCTCGCACAATTACGAGAACGCCCCTCCTTTCCGCAAAAATACGGAAAAACTTTAGACTGTATAAATCCAATAACCGGATACCAGTAACTGGCTTAAACCAAAGCCGACTGGTAAAAACTGTCCGAAAGTCGTACGCGCGTAAACGCACGTATGCGTCCGAACCCTTGTCGTAAAACCATACGACCTCTATATCGTTTCGCCTGGAGTAGGGAAACTCTCTGTGTGGGACTCTAGAGACTCGACTACTACGTTGGCAGTGGGTTTAACCACAGACCGCAAGCGGCACTAGCTGTACGTAACGGTCCCCAGGTAGATGTCGATAAGAAGGCCGATGAGGGGACCCATCCGAACTCCTACTGAGTCTGATGTGACAATCTCCATACAGTCCGGTCCGTTCGTCCTAGACTATCGCATATCGGGCCTAGGGCGCGGCAAGCGTCAGTCCCCTAATAGCGGTATAAGTCGTGTCGGAGGGAAGCCCATTACACCCTGAGAAACTACTGGAACCTACCAGCAAATCTCGCTTGCCCTGGCCAGGGACTTTGCGTAATGGCTCTCTGACACAGCGCGATATCAACTCCCAATACCGGGAGAGACGAATCCTGTCTAACCGCCACTGCCTCCAAGTGCTCGGGACTGCACCCAACTGCTACCTATTTGCACGACTCTTTTGAGCCGTGGTAGGGTAGCAATCTAAGAACAGTGGGACACACTCGAGGCGAAGTAGCAGTGTCAAGTCTGCGGACTATGCTGTACTCATGTCACCTGGGAACTGTTTACTGACGACTGGTATAAAACCAACCAACAGTTCCCTGTGAGTCCTGTCCGGTGTACTCGTAACCCAACGAGCACCTGTATACTATCTCCAGTACGACGTACTGACGGCTGTGGGACAGACCATCTCCCCAACTGGGATGAGAAGCGTACACATTAGTCTACTCCGGAGTATCGATGCTCTGTCTCGATAATCCAACGACCAGAGACCTGAATAAGGATGTGCTTGTAGACTACCCAGCCCCCACTAGTGTGACTGCCATCACAACGCTGGTAGTCAAGCAAGATCCTAAGAGCTCTATCAATACGTACACTCACATATTAAGATAGAAAAACCAAGTAGCATACTACCATGTTTAGCAAGACTGTTATATACATGTGAATATCCCAAGCTTCCATTAAGTAATATACAAACTAGTATGATACAGTAATGGCCTTCTAGGGCATAAACACTAACAATCTCCCACTTGCACTAGGGCCATGTACTGGCATATCGAAGACCAATGATCTCGAGTAGCCTCTCGAACTGAATCTGAGGTAGGGCCTTCGTGAATGGATCAACAATGTTCTCTTCAGAAGCAACTCTCCGAACCTCGATCTCCTGACGATCAATGATCTCCCTGATCAGGTGATACCGCCTCTAGATGTGTCTGGACTTCTGATGGGACCTTGGTTCCTTCGCTAAAGCTATAGCTCCGTTGTTGTCGCAATACAGAGGTATTGGATCAACTATGGTAGGAACCACCTGAAGTTCTGTTAGGAACTTCTTCATCCAGACCACTTCTTTTGCGGCATCGCAAGCAGCTATATACTCCGCTTCCATCGTCGAGTCAGCAACGGTGTCCTGCTTGGAGCTCTTCCAGCACACCGCCCCTCCATTGAGGGTAAAGACATAACCTGACATGGACTTGGAATCGTCCTTATCACTCTGGAAGCCGGAATCAGCAAAGGCCTCCAACCTGAGGTCTTTTCCGCCGTAAACCAAGAACATCTCCTTAGTCCTCCTCAGGTACTTGAGAATGTTCTTTACTGCTATCCAGTGCTTCTCCCCTGGGTCTGACTGATACCTGCTTACCACGCTTAGTGCGTAAGCTACATCTGGTCTGGTACACAACATCGCATACATTATAGAGCCTACCGCAGAAGCGTAGGGTATAATAGACATGCGTTCCCTTTCCAAATCAGTCTTGGGAGACATCTCTTTGGAGAGGGTGATTCCGTGACAAGCCGGTAGATTACCGCGCTTAGAATCTTCCATACTGAATCTTTTCAGTACAGTGTCGATATACCTGGACTGCGAAAGTCCCAACATCCTCTTGGATCTATCACGATAGATCCGGATCCCCAGAATGTAAGAGGCATCACCCAGGTCTTTCATGGAGAACCTGTGTGACAAGAATCCTTTGACAGATTGTAGCATAGGAATGTCATTTCCTATCAATAGAATGTCATCCACGTACAAGACGAGGAATACGACACTTCTGGCTACAACTTTACTATATATGCACGGTTCATCTGGATTTTTGATAAAGTCATATTCTTTGACTGTCTCATCAAAACAGATGTTCCAACTCCGCGATGCCTTCTTTAGTCCATAAATGGACTTAAGCAGCTTGCATACTTTCCCGCTGCTCCCACTCTGATTGAAACCCTCTGGCTGATCCATATAGACGCTCTCTTCTAAATTTCCATTCAGAAAAGCCGTCTTTACGTCCATCTGCCAGATTTCATAATCATGGAAGGCAGCAATAGCAAGAAGGACCCGAATGGATTTGAGCATAGCCACTGGAGAAAAAGTTTCGTCATAGTCCAAACCAGGTCTTTGACGAAAACCCTTTGCAACAAGTCTAGCCTTATAGGTTTCCACCTGTCCATCTACACCAATCTTTTTCTTGAAGATCCATTTGCATCCTATGGGTTTTACCCCATCTGGAGCAAAGTCCAAAGTCCATACTTTGTTGGTGTACATGGACTCCATTTCGGTCCGCATTGCATCTAGCCATCGTACCGAGTCGCCGCTCTGGATGGCCTGCTGGAAGTCAGTAGGTTCATCATCATCTATGATGCAATCCTCTCTATCCCCATCTATGAGAAAACCGTAGTATCTCTCAGGCGGATGAGACGGCCCACTACTCCTGCGGAGGGGTGCGGGAATGTCCTGTTCTTCTTGAACTTCCGGTTCTACCAAACTTTCAGTATTAGTTTGTGGTTCTGGAATTTCTTCCAGTTCTATTTCGCTCCCACTTGATTCCTTTTCTAAAAACTGATGTTCTAGAAAATGGGCATTACGAGAAACAAATACCTTTTGTTCCTCTGCGTAATAGAATAGATATCCCCTGGAGTTCTTTGGATATCCCACAAACTTACACTTTACTGATCGTGCCTCGAGCTTGTCCACATGCTGCTTTTTAACAAAAGCTGGACATCCCCAAATCTTTATATACTGATGGGGTTTCTTCCCGCTCCACATATGATATGGAGTGGTAGGCACAGTCTTGGTAGGTACCATGTTCAAAAGATATGCCGCTGATTCTAGCGCATAACCCCAGAAAGATCGCGGTAACTCAGCATTACTCATCATGGATCGTACCATATCTAATAGGGTTCGATTCCGTCTCTCCGATACACCGTTATGCTGTGGAGTGTATGGAGGAGTAAGCTGAGAGAGAATTCCTTTCTCTTTTAGGTAACCTAGGAACTCGGCACTCAAGTATTCACCATCTCGATCAGATCTTAGTGTCTTGATACTTTTGCCGGTTTGGTTTTCTACTTCATTCTTATACTCTTGGAATTTCTCAAAAGCCTCGGATTTATGTTTCATCAGATAAATGAATCCGTATCTTGAGTAATCATCCGTGAAAGTAATGAAGTAGGAATAACCACCTCTTGCATGTGTAGACATTGGACCACATACATCGCTGTGTATGAGTCCTAAGAGCTCGCTCGCTCTTACTCCTTGTCCAGTAAATGGAGTCTTTGTCATCTTTCCTTTGAGACAAGATTGACAAGTGTCATAAGTTTGATATTCGAACGAGTCCAAATATCCTTCTCTATGCAACTTAGTCAACCTTCTCTCATTGATGTGACCCAGTCTACAATGCCATAAGAAAGCTTTATTTAAATCTGGAGACTTTCTTTTTAGTGTGTTCTGGACATTGAAAATTTGGAGTTGGTTTAAAACATATATACCGTTATTTAGTGTACCTGACCCAGTCAAACCATGATTAAGGTGGATGTTGACAACATCTCTTACAAACGTGAAATCATAACCTTTATTTGATAACAAGGAAACTGATATGATATTACACGTTAAGCTTGGTACAAAATAACAGTTATGTAAAACCAAAATGTGTCCATTTGTCAATCCTAGGTGATAATCCCTGACGGACGCAGCTCCCACGCTAGCTCTGTTAGCAACCTTTAGGGTCATATCACCTTCCTTTAGCACTCTACGGTTTCTTAGTGCCTGCAATGAATTGCAAATATGAGATCCTGATCCGGTATCCAATACCCAGGAAGTAGAGTTGATCGACAGACAATTCTCAATTACAAACACACCTGAAGTCGAAGCCACAGCTTGCTTCAGTTCCTGGTTCTTGGCGTTCCACGCCTTGCAATCCTTCTTCCAGTGCCCTTTCCTGTGACAATGGAAGCACTCATCCTGGCCAACTACCGGTGCTGCAAACTTTTTCTTTCCCTTCTCTCCCACCTTACTAACACCTCCTCTAGGTCTGGGTGCGGCCTTCTTCTTCCTTCCTTTGGCCCTTGCCTTGGACCCGGAAGAAGATGTACCGCCAACAAACATAGCGGGTGTTTCCCTTGTATTCTTCAAGGTGCCCTCTGCACTCCTTAACATGTTCAGGAGTTCCGGAAGTTCAACTTCTTTTCTTTGAATATTGAAGTTCAGGATAAACTGGGCGTAGGTGTGAGGAAGGGACTGGAGAATAAGGTCTGTATAGAGCTCATTATCCAAAGTCGTCCCAAGGTCTGCGAGCTCTTCAATATAGCCGATCATCTTTAGGACATGTTCTCCTACCGATGACCCGACAGCCAACCTCGCTCGAAACAAGTTCTTAGAGGTCTCGTATCTTGCTATACGAGATTGCTCTCCATAAAGTTCCTTTGTATGGAGAAATATGCCATCAAGGTCCATATCCTTGTGCCTCCTCTGATGTTCATTGTTCATCGAGGCAAGCACGATGCACTTGGCTTTCGCGCAATCTAAATCCCAGGTTTTGCGGATTTCCTTATCCGCATTGCTGGATTTGGGACCAGGGACAGCAGGTGCCGTAGTGGTGAGGACGTACCCCAGTTTGTCATAGGTCAAAGCCATTTTGACATTCCACAGCCAATCTTTATAGTTTGGCCCTGTCAGTATATTTTTCTCTAAAAGTAACTTAAGTCCAGTCATTTTCAGGGTCGCTGCAATTAGGAGAGAGAGAAGAAAACTCTTTAGCATGATGCTCTTGCAAGTTTAGAGTGGTTTTTAGTTTATCTAAACTGGATGGCTCCCACTGTTTCTCGAATCCTTCCTCAAACCATAAAAGAAGAATTAGCCAGGACTATTCTCACCGTACAATACTTGCTTAACCGTTCAGCCAGGCCAGTGTCGATACTTCGAGGGAGGTTTTCCAACGCTTTCGCGAAGTTCCTTAATTAAATAACCTCTTTTCTCTGGGGGCGTAACCCCGCTGACACTTTTCTGGACACCTACTTGGTTTATAGCATTGATCATTAAGTGACGAATATCCTGATAAGTAGCATATACTCACAGTAGGATCGGGATCCAAATATCATCGTCTGATAATGTTGTAGGAATGCTACCAACATTCATTAAACTCAAAATGGTATGCATCTCTTTGCAAATTTCAGTTTCTTTAGAAATTCCCGATATAAGTTTTTGCCCCATGCTCTTATGACCTTGGCGTTAGGTCAAAATGTCATAAGTCACATGTCAAGTTCTACCCATCATTATTTTGTCAATTTGAACCCATCCGTATATATCCTTGACGTTCGGCCAAAATGATAATACGACTGTCCCAAACTAACTCATCTATCTATGCAACAAATGAATATCCAGTAGCTACCAAACACTATGCCTTGGCGTTAGGTCAAAATACATAGCTTGAATACTACTGAATACCCAGATGAAATGACGGAGGGCTACGAATGGTTTTAGCGAAACCGTGAACGTAGTGAACTTGATATAACCGAAGGAACCTGATAGCTTTTAAAAGGAGTGGTTAAAGCTCCGCATTTAAAAATATCTGTTTTTAAAATTAACCGAGTGGTTTCTTTTAAATTGTTCCAACGATTAAAACTTTGGTTTATTTTCTTTGCATTATAGATAATGCGTCCCATCATTAACCTATCATTGCAGAAAACAACGAAAATACAACGTCCTCTTATGCCATCCGCATTCGCCACGGGGTCCCGTCATTACCCGTTAGGTTACTTAACTAACGACAGAGCGGGGGCTGGGCTAGCGCGGGTGTAAAACATAAGTGACATCTAAATAGCTATCATATATAGATATTTTACATTCGTCTGACGCAATGATATTCATTCCAGATCACAGATGAACTTAATTGGATTTGCAAGCAATCCGTGTTTGTTTTGAGCCTGCAACAAAATACGGATTACACAGTTGTGATGAGTAGCCATTACCCCTCCCACGACCCCTACGGGTGCGGCAAACTACCCGCCCGGCAGTTTGTGCACCCCACCTTGGGTCTGTCATAGGAGCAAAAACAGTAAAATGAAATAATACAACGGTGGCTACAACCGCAACCTGGAAGTGCCCCGCAAAATAATATTACAACAAATTACATTTACACCAAATGAATTAAATGATAACCCATCACATAACCCCGGCTATACATCACAACAGTCCAACACAGTTCATATACACAAACAGATAAAATCCATTTCAGAAATGTGCAACCCCCTGCCAACTGACATACTAGCAGTTAGGGGAGGTTTACGAACACATTATACAATCACAGATATAATCCAACAAGCAAATACTGTATAATTTCGATCGATTAAACACATTTAATATTGCTCCAATACTTCTCTGTAAACTTGAAACCTGAGCAAAATTAAAAAATACCAGAAAATCCCAAATATCACAGAGAACCAACACAAGAAAAATGGGTCCCTGAATCGTCAACTCGGCGGCGGAAGCGCGGCGGATCGGTGCTATCCGCCGCGGTTCCACGGCGCCGTAGGCGATTCAGGGGACCAAATTTTTTGTGTGTTCTTCTGGTGTCATTTCAAGCTTTCTGAACATCCCTGAAAAATTTTTGGACTTCATTTAAAAATCGACAGAAACTGATATTTTCGGGGTTTTCCGGTTTCGTTTTTTCCGTTCGAAATTCATACAAATTTGCAAGTAAGTTATTTATTGTTTAGCGAGGCTCTGATACCACTGTAAATCGATGTACAACACCCCACTACTTGTGGGGAGGCAGAATTTTCAAAACGAACTTGTTTAGTGAACAAACATCGACTAACCGCTTGAATCGAAGCTAAACGATAACTAACTTAAAACATAGAGTTTCTATGCTACTATGTTTAGGGATTATACCTAACGAATCGTGTCCTTCGTCTTTGTGAACTCCACCTCCTCCTCGGCCTTCTCGAAGTAGTAGACGATCCACCCGAGAGCTTTACTCCAAGCTTAGCCTCTAAACTTGAGGCAACTAAACTTCTCTAAGTGCTAATCAAAGAAGCTAGGTGTAATATAGAGAGGGTTATGGATTAAGTAGTCTAACTAATCCTTGTACTCAACACATGAGAGGGGAGGATTAGGGTTTGAAGAGGGAGAGCTTGAGGAGAGAGAAGGTGAGGATAATTATATGATGAGAATAGTAAGTTATCATAATATATATGAAACTTTAAAATTCATCAATAAAAGAAAAACAAATGATGAATAATCAAGTTTCATAAATATCTAATGGTGATTCATAACCATGACTCATTAAGCATTTATTGTGCATTAATGATATGTATGAATCACTCTCATGACTCACTAAACCCAATTAATGCATATGACACCTAAACCTCCTTAGTCACCATCTTCTAGAAGCTTCTCGCACAATTACGAGAACGCCCCTCCTTTCCGCAAAAATACGGAAAAACTTTAGACTGTATAAATCCAATAACCGGATACCAGTAACTGGCTTAAACCAAAGCCGACTGGTAAAAACTGTCCGAAAGTCGTACGCGCATAAACGCACGTATGCGTCCGAACCCTTGTCGTAAAACCATACGATCTCTATATCGTTTCGCCTGGAGTAGGGAAACTCTCTGTGTGGGACTCTAGAGACTCGACTACTACGTTGGCAGTGAGTTTAACCACAGACCGCAAGCGGCACTTGCTGTACGTAACGGTCCCCAGGTAGATGTCGATAAGAAGGCCGATGAGGGAACCCATCCGAACTCCTACTGAGTCTGATGTGACAATCTCCATACAGTCCGGTCCGTTCGTCCTAGACTATCGCATATCGGGCCTAGGGGGCGGCAAGCGTCAGTCCCCTAATAGCGGTATAAGTCGTGTCGGAGGGAAGCCCATTACACCCTGAGAAACTACTAGAACCTACCAGCAAATCTCGCTTGCCCTGGCCAGGGACTTTGCGTAATGGCTCTCTGACACAGCGCGATATCAACTCCCAATACCGGGAGAGACGAATCCTGTCTAACCACCACTGCCTCCAAGTGCTCGGGACTGCACCCAACTGCTACCTGTTTGCACGACTCCTTTGAGCCGTGGTAGGGTAGCAATCTAAGAACAGTGGGACACACTCGAGGCGAAGTAGCAGTGTCAAGTCTGCGGACTATGCTGTACTCATGTCACCTGGGAACTGTTTACTGACGACTGGTATAAAACCAACCAACAGTTCCCTGTGAGTCCTGTCCGGTGTACTCGTAACCCAACGAGCACCTGTATACTATCTCCAGTATGACGTACTGACGGCTGTGGGACAGAACATCTCCCTAACTGGGATGAGAAGCGTACACACTAGTCTACTCCGGAGTATCGATGCTCTGTCTCGATAATCCAACGACCAGGGACCTGAATAAGGATGTGCTTGTAGACTACCCAGCCCCCACTAGTGTGACTGCCATCACAACGCTGGTAGTCAAGCAAGATCCTAAGAGCTCTATCAATACGTACACTCACATATTAAGATAGAAAAACCAAGTAGCATACTACCATGTTTAGCAAGACTGTTATATACATGTGAATATCCCAAGCTTCCATTAAGTAATATACAAACTAGTATGATACAGTAATGGCCTTCTATGGCATAAACACTAACAGCATGTTTGACAAAGTCCACCCATTTTGTTTTGTATAAGATTTTTATTAACCAAACCATTAACTAAAACTATGGTTTAGTCTCTACAATGGTTAACTCACCGATGGTTGCATTATGATAGACTTCACTTGTTTATTCTTTTTATCTAATTAATTTTTATTCTTTTCTTCTTCTTCTTCTTCTTCAAGAAGAAGAAAGTGTAAGTCGATGTGCAACACCCCACGAGTTGCGGGGAGGCGGAAATTTGAAAAAACAATCATGTTTAAAAGGCGAACATCAACTAACCGAAGATCGTTTCTAAACAATACTTAACAATAAGCATAGAGTTCTAAGCTACTATGTTAAAAGATTATACCAAACGGTTCGAGTCCTTCTTCTTTACGTTATCTACGGCCTCTTTGGATCTCCACGTCCTCCTCGGCTTCCTTCCGTGATAGACGATCCACCCGAGAACCCTAATCCAAGCTATAACCTCTAAACTTGAGGTTACTTAGTTTCTCTAGTTGCTAAATAGAGTAGCTAAGGTGATGTAGAGATAGGTTATGGATTAATTAGTCTTTCCTAATCCTTGTTCTCAACTCATGAGTGGTAGGATTAGGGTTTGGTGAAGGAGAGAGCTTGAAGAGAGAGAATGAGAAGAAGATAATGATAATAATAATAATAATAATGAAATAGCTTCTCACTTGATATATGAAACATAATGAATTAAAAAGAAATGAATAATATGAGATTATTCATCATGTTTCATAAATGCAAGTGGGTGATTCATTATGTGAGTCATTAAGCATTTAATAATGCATTAATGACATGATGAATCACTCACAATGAGTCACTAAATCATTAAATGATAATGCCACCTCTCCCTCCAAGTCACATCCTTCTAGAAGCTTCTCCGAAAATTACGAGAACGCCCCTCTCATTCGTGAAAGCACGGAAAAACTTTAGACTTTATAAATCCAATAACCTAATACTAGAATCTGGCTTAAACCAAAGCCGGCTAGTAAAAACTGTCCGAATATCGTACGTGCGTTCAAACACGTATGCGTCCGAACCTTTGTCGTAAAACCATACGACCTCTATATCTTTTCGCCTGGGTTTGGGAAATCTCTGTGTGGGACTCTAAAGACTCAACTACTACGCTGGCAGTGGGTTTAACCACAGACCGCAAGCGGCACTAGCTGTACGTAACGGTCCCCAGGTAGTTGTCGATAAGAAAGCCGATGAGTTAACCCATCTGAAATCCTACTGACCCTGTCCGTGACAATATCCGCGCAGTCCGGTCTGTTCGTCTAAGAGTATCGCATGTATGGTCTAGGGAGGTGGTGGACGTCAGACCCCTAATAACCGTACAAGTCGTGTAGGTATGGCTCAAGACCATCCGAGAATCTACTGATCAGTCCATCAGTAATTCTCAATCAGCCCTGGCCAGGGACTTATGGTAATGACCAACCGACCACAGTGCGATATCAACTCCCTATACCGGGAGAGACGAATCCTTAACAGTCGCTCACTGCCTCCACGTGGCTCGGGACTGTGCCCAACTAAAACCTGTTTGCACGACTCCTTTGAGCCGTGGTAGGGTAATAATCAAAGCACAGTGGGAACTCACACGAGACAAATGATGACTTTAAGTCAACAGACTATCTGCACACATGTCACCTGAGAACTGCTATCTGACGTTAGGTATAATACCATCCAGTCAGTTCTCGGCGAGTCCTGTCCGGTGTACTCACACCCAGTGAGCATCTGTATACAATCTTAGGTGCACACCACCAATGGCTGCGGGACCAATCCATCGCCCCTCGTCAAGGTCTAGATATGTATACACTAGTCTACTCCGGAGTATCGATGCCCAATCTCGACACTCTTGCGACTAGGGATATCTAAGGATGTGCATATTGACTATCCAGCTCCCACTAGTATGACTGCCATCACAACACCGGTAGTCAGGAAAACACCCTATGGGCTTTATCAACATGAATATATAAATGAATACAACACAAAATATATCATATGTTAAGATAAAGACAAACCAAATAGCGCACTATCTTATCAAGCAAGACTGTCATGTACATACATATCCCAAGCTTCCTATACAATGTAGGCCTCTAGGGCATATATATCCAACAATCTCCCACTTGCACTAAGGCCTATAATTGGCGCAATGAGTACCCACTATCTGCACTAGATCCAGTTGCTGGCGTACCGCATGCCCAACATCTCAAACAGCCTCTCAAACTGGACTTGAGGGATGGCCTTGGTGAATGGATCTGCCGTGTTGTCTTTTGTATCTACTCTCCGTACCTCGATCTCCTGACGATCCACGATCTCCCTGATCAGGTGAAACCGCCTTAAGATATGCCTGGATTTCTGATGGGACCTTGGTTCCTTCGCTAATGCTACAGCCCCATTGTTATCATAATACAAAGGTATTGGATTGGCAATGGACGGAACCACTTGAAGTTCAGAAATGAACTTCTTTATCCAGACAGCCTCTTTTGCAGCTTCACTAGCAGCTATATACTCAGCCTCCATAGTTGAGTCTGCGACGGTATCCTGTTTGGAACTCCTCCAACTTACCGCCCCTCCATTGAGGGTAAACACAAAACCCGAAATGGATTTAGAATCATCTTTGTCACTTTGGAAGCCGGAGTCGGTAAAAGCCTCTACCTGGAGGTCCCCATTACCGTAAATCAAGAACATCTCCTTAGTTCTTCTCAGGTACTTGAGAATGTTCTTTACCGCTATCCAATGTTTCTCACCTGGGTCCGACTGATACCTGCTTACCACACTAAGTGCGTAAGCCACATCCGGCCTGGTACATAACATCGCATACATTATAGATCCTACCGCCAAAGCGTAGGGTATAATGCCCATGCGAGCCCTCTCTTCATCAGTCTTTGGAGACATCTCTTTGGAGATGGTGATTCCGTGACAAGCGGGCATATTGCTGCGCTTGGAATCTTCCATACTAAATCTCTTTAGTATAGTGTCTATATACCTGGACTGTGAAAGTCCCAATGTTCTATTAGATCTATCACGATAGATCTTAATGCCCAGAATGTATGATGCATCTCCCAAGTCTTTCATGGAGAATTTCTGTGACAAGAAGAGCTTTACTGATTGTAGTATAGGGATATCATTCCCTATCAGTAGTATGTCGTCGACGTACAAAACGAGGAAGACTACTGCTCCTTCTACAATCTTCCTATAAATACATGGTTCATCTACATTTTTGATAAAGTCAAATTCTTTGACTGTCTCATCAAAGCAGATGTTCCAACTCCGCGATGCTTGCTTTAACCCATAAATGGATTTAAGCAATTTGCACACTCTTCCGTTGCTCCCATTGTCTAAGAAACCTTCTGGTTGATCCATGTAAACACTCTCTTCTAGATGTCCATTTAGAAAAGCTGTTTTTACATCCATTTGCCAGATTTCATAGTCATGGAAGGCAACAATGGCAAGCATGATCCGAATGGATTTAAGCATAGCTACTGGTGAAAAAGTTTCATCATAGTCCAATCCTGGTCTTTGACGAAAACCTTTTGCTACTAGTCTAGCTTTGTAGGTTTCCACTTGTCCAAATGTACCAATCTTCTTTTTGAAGATCCATTTGCACCCAACTGGTTTTACCCCAGGAGGAGCAACTTCTAAAGTCCATACTTTATTTGTGTACATGGATTCCATTTCGGATCTCATAGCATCCAGCCACTTCACTGAGTCACTACTCGTGATAGCCTGCTGAAAACTAGTAGGCTCACCATCATCGATGATGCAATCCTCTCGATCCCCATCAAGAAGAAAACTATAGTATCTTTCAGGAGGATGAGAAAGCCTACTAGATCTGCGGAGTGGCGTTGGTTCGTCATGTTCTATTGAAATCTGAGATTCTTCTAAGTCATCGGTTGCAGTTTGAGGTTCTGGAATTTCTTCCAGTTCTACCGCGCTCCCACTAATTTCTTTTGCAAGAAATTCGCTTTCTAAGAAGTCAATGTGGCGAGTGACAAACACCTTTTGTTCTTCAGTGTGGTAGACCATATACCCCCTTGAATGCTTGGGGCATCCTACAAACTTGCACAAAACCGACCGTGCCTCGAGCTTGTCCGGATTATGCTTCTTAACATATACCGGACACCCCCATATCTTGATATACTTAAGATATGGTCTCTTCCCGCTCCACATTTCATATGGAGTGGTAGGCACAGACTTAGTCGGAACTCTATTTAATAGGCATGCTGCTGATTCTAGAGCAAATCCCCAGAAGGAAAGTGGCAACTCAACACTACTCATCATTGAACACACCATGTCTAACAGAGTGCGATTCCTCCTTTCTGATACACCATTATGCTGAGGTGTATAAGGTGAAGTAAGCTGAGAGAGAATTCCATTCTCTTTTAAGTATTCAAGGAAACTGGTACTTAAGTATTCTCCACCTCGATCAGATCGAAGTGTCTTGATGCTTTTACCAGTCTGTTTTTCTACTTCATTTTTCTACTCCTTAAACTTCTCAAAGGCCTCAGATTTATGATTCATTAAGAATATATGTCCATACCTAGAGAAGTCATCAGTAAAAGTTATGAAGTAGGAGTGACCGCTTCGTGCATGTGTAGACATTGGACCACATACATCACTGTGTATAAGTCCCAAGAGTTGTGTGGCTCTTTCTCCGTGTCCGGTGAACGGAGATTTGGTCATTTTTCCTTTGATACATGATTGACAAGTTGCATATGATGAATATTCAAACGGATCTAAATATCCATCTTTATATAACTTAGTCAACCTTGTTTCATTTATATGACCAAGTCTACAATGCCATAGGAAGGCTTGATTCGAATCTGGAGCCTTTCTTTTACGCGTGTTTTGAATATAGAAAATTTGAGGTTGATTAAGTATGTATATGCCGTTTTCCAGTGTGCCATACCCAATCAGTTCTTGATTCAGGTGAATGTTCATAAAATTTCTTTCAAGCGTAAAATTATATCCTTTATTAGACAACAAAGATACTGATATAATATTACACAACATACTGGGAATACAAAAACAGCTGTTCAATACCAAAATGTGTCCACTATTCAACCCTAGGTGATATTCCCCTATTGCAACTGCATCTACATGCATTCCATTGCCCATCCGGAGAGTCATATCACCTGCCCCCAGTACTCTACTATTTCTTAGATCCTGCAAAGAATTACAGATATCAGAACCAGAACCGATATCAAGTACCCATGAAGTAGAGTTTACTGAAAGACAATTTTTGAATACGAACACACCTGAAGCAGAAGCAACAGCTTGCTTCATGTCCTTCGTTTTAAAGGCCAAACAGTCCTTCTTCCAGTGCCCTTGCTTGTGACAATAGAAGCACTCGTTCTTTTCTGCCTTCACCCTTCCTGCCTTGTTCGTTCCCTGCACCTTCTTGACCCCACCCTTCGGTTTGGTGGCTTTCATCTTCTTCTTCCCTTTAGCTTTCGCTTTAGATTTAGAAGAGGATGATTGGCCGACATACAGAATGGGGGTCTTCTCCTTTTTCAAGGAGGTCTCTGCTACCCTCAACATGTTGATGAGCTTTGGAAGATCAGCTTCCATCTCGTGCATATTGAAGTTCAGCACGAACTGAGAGAAGGTGTGGGGAAGGGACTGCAAAATCAAGTCGATATACAAATCATTCTCTAGCACGCATCCCAGGTTTGCGAGTTCCTCAATGAGGGTGATCATTTTGAGGACGTGCTCTCCAACAGGCGATCCTGGAGCTAACCTCATCTGGAAGAGTTTCCTTGAGGTTTCGTACCTCGCGATACGGGAGTGTTCACCATACAATTCCTTGCAATGGAGGAATATGGATACAATATCCATACTCTCGTGCTGTTTCTGGAGTTCATTATTCATGGACGCCAGCACGATACACTTAGCTCGCTCATAGTCTAGATCCCAGGTTTTGCGAACTTCCTTGTCCGCAACTGAGGAATCTGGTCCTGGGATAAGGGGAGGAACAGCGGTGGTAACATATGCTACTTTGTCATAAGTCAGTGCAATATTGACGTTCCTTAGCCAATCTTTATAGTTCTGCCCGGTCAGTATATTCTTTTCAAGTAATAGTTTAAGTCCAGTCATGGTAGCTGCCATAGAGAGAGAAAAGAAACACTCAGCATATGCTCTTGCAAGTTTAGATTGGTTATTAATTTATCTAAACAGGATGGCTCCCACTGTTTCCTCAAATCCTTCTTCAAAACCTAAAAGAAGAACTAGTCAGGATTTAATCACACGTTACAATACTTGCTTAACCTTTCAGCCAGGCTGGTGTTGGTACTTCGAGGGAGGTTTTCTGTCACGACCCGAAAGTACGGAACGTGACTGGCACTTAGATTACGAGACGTCTAAATGCGTAACGTAACCTAAGTCAGCCAAAGCCTAGAAAAATCTAAACCAAAATCAAAAGAGAGTGAAGGAAAACCTTTCATGAAAACAACTTGAACTCAATTAAGTTGCATTGAACCCCTTTTTAAAAACATCAAAAATTTTCGGAAATTTCGGTAGAGTCTCCTTTGTAAATTCTACCCCCCAAAATGGGTACAACAAGATATATAACCTGTAATCACAAAATGGCATCCCCAAGCGGGAGCTAGCTCTTCGCCCAAGGCGGATCACAACCACACGCAATATATATATGTAATATCAAGAAAAGAGCATAAAGAAATGCAAAATATAAGAAAACACAACGTCGGCTCAAGTGAGCTCGACCCGAAAGAAACCACATATACACAAATCTCTCAGTCTCATCACTTGGTCGCATATACAAATAAGAAGTGGTAGATGGAGAATACTAGATATAATGGTAGTACAAAAAGAGATAAAAGTGTCCTCGCAACCCACCTACGAGCAATGTCGCAAGTCTGAGCAAAAGAAGCCAACAATAAGATAAGCCCGCCGCTACAAGGCTGACGGGTCCGACCTGCAAGACACTATGGCACAACGGGGGTGAGTTTCCAGCTCGTGAGTAGAAAATAACATCTAATAAGGCTATCGTAAGAATGCACGCAAATGCGTCACAACATGTATGTCTAGATGTAATGTAATGCCACTAGTATGTGTGCACATGTATGCAACATCAATATGAAATCTTTAAGTGTTTTAAAATACTATAAGCTCTGCATTCTTAACTTAGAAAAAGAATATTTGTGCAATAGCTAAAGTACTATCATGAAATCATCTGAAAACCGTGTCAAGCATCGACACCAAATATGGAAATATCTCTGTCTCAATGTCTCACTGTATCAATGTCTCAATACATCAGGCTCCGTCAGTCCGGATCGGCCCATATCATCAAATCTCACGGCAACGGTCGGTATCCTCCGGATATCTGCCGCGCCAGACATCACCGGTAGGTAGTCTTCCCCTGCCAGGCTCATCGTGTACAACTCGATCTTCTTGCCCCGGGGTACCATACCGGGCCCACCATGTACCCGAGACGGTTCATCCACTCCTCGAATCGGGTCTCGAAATCCAACAGAAAACATGAAAACTCATGGTGGACGACACATACATCATGAGTAAACCGCAACTTTGTTTTAAAAATGATAAATATAAGCATTTGTTAAATTCTTGCGGTTTTCCCCAAAATCCAGAAATCGCAGCAATACTGAAATCCTCAAGAAAATCATAATGTCCAAGATGTTGTATATGATAAATGTCTATGATATCAAGGTATGCGATGTGATTTGTGGCGAGAAATCTATGTAAGTATGATGATGATGCGAGGTATATCCATGCTATGCGATTTCATATATCATGTATGATGCAAGCGGTGATACTAAGCTAAACAGGTTTTATGGTGCTCGTGGCATGGCAATTACCAAAGGCGTGTGTGTCACATGAATAGTGCACGTGCAACAGGAGCCAATGGTAATGGTGTTCGTGTCCTACGAAGTGATATCGCACATGTGTATATGAATATCCATGCAATCTAGCAGACGATTTGCTATAAGGGTATGCAATGTAAATGAGGGGGTAAGCTAACTAACAATACAAATCTTGCAAGAAATAAAGTAATCCTAACTAGGGGCGCCTTGCGCCATCCAGACGATTCCCCCATAGATGAATACATCTACTCACCTGAAAGCCCCGGTAATCCGATCCGACCACCGCTTTGCCTTTGCGCGCCGCGTCCGATGTTTTCGCGACCGATCCTAGAATTGCATAACATACAATATAAGATTACAGGTTCTTGAAATGACGCAACTCATAATATTAAAAGATCGACACTCTCGAATTAATCACAACGTGCACTCAGTGCGCGGAAAACGCACGAAAATCGCTAAAACCTTAACTAAAATCGCCGTTTCGGGGCAATCGTCAAAACTAAAATCCGACTAGACAAAACCCTGCATTCGCACACACTAAAATTCATATAGGATGCTAATTATATAGTACATATATCGTAATTAAGTCACTTTCTAATAATTTAGAAAACCTAGTAAGCATTCGCGTAAAAATTCCGATGGAAACCTCGCGGATTAACGACTTAGCAATCGCAATATCGCACAACCATCCAATTCAAGCTACTAGATGGCCACAACACAATTTACAACCCACTTATAAAACTTCAAACCCTAATTTAAATTCCAAACCTTTACTAGAATTTTCAAGACAACCCATTATAATGAAATTAACACTTTAAACTTCTAATTTAGCATAAACAAACTACAAATTTAACAACTTGATTAGAACTTATACCTCAAAAGTGGTGAACCTCTTGCACTTAGCCTCCAAAGATGTCTTCTTTCTCCTTGTTTTAAACAATTTAGGGTTTGAGAAGAGGTGGAAAATGATTTAGGTTTGAATTAGTGAAGAAAAGTGTGTATTTTGTGGATTTTTGTGCATTTTTTTCATGATTTTTGAAGCAAGAAAGAGAGGGGGAAATTGTTAGTGTATATGCCCTAGAGGCCATTACTGTATCATACTAGTTTGTATATTACTTAATGGATGCTTGGGATATTCACCTTGTATATACAGTCTTGCTCAAAATAGTAGTATGCTACTTGGTTTGTCTCTACTTCAATGTGTACTTGTGTTTATTTTACTATATCACTTATACGCATTAGTGGAGCCCTTAGGATCTTTGCTTGATTACCAGCGTTGTGATGGCAGTCACACTAGTGGGGGCTGGGTAATCTATAAGCACATCCTTATACAGGTCCCTAGTCGCAGGACTATCGAGATAGGGCATCGATACTCCGGAGTAGACTAGCGTATGCGCTTCTCATCCCAGTGTGGGAGATGGTCTGTCCCACAGCCATCAGTACGTCGTACTGGAGATAGTATACGGGTGCTCGTTGGGTTACGAGTACACTGGACAGGACTCGTCGGGAACTGACAGGTTGGTATTATACCTATCGTCAGTCGTCAGTTCCCAGGTGACATGAGTACAGCTTAGTCCGCTGACTTGACACTGGCACTTCGCCTCGAGTGTGTTCCCACTGCACTTTGATCACTACCCTACCACGGCTCAAAGGAGTCGTGCAAACAGGTGGTGGTTGGGTGCAGTCCCGAAGCACTTGGAGGCAGTGACGGTTAGACAGGATTCGTCTCTCCCGGTATTGGGGGTTGACATCGCGCTGTGTCTAGGAGAGCCATTACACGAGTAGTCCCTGGCCAGGGCAAACGAGATATACTGGTAGGTTTCCAGTGTTATCTCAGGGTGTTTTGGGCTTCGCTCCGGCACGACTTGTACCGCTATTGGGGGACTGACGTTTACCGCCCCCTAGGCCCGCCATGCGATGTATCAGACGAACAGACCGGACTGTACGGAGAATGTCACATTCAGACTCAGTAGGAGTTCAGATGGGGTTTTCACTTCGTCAGCCTTCTTGTCGACATCTACCTGGGGACCGTTACGCACAGCTAGTGCCGCTTGCGGTCTGTGGTTAAACCCACTGCCAGCGTAGTGTCGAGTCTTTAGAGTCCCACACAGAGGGTATTCGCCTCTGGGCAAAACAGAGTAGAGGTCGCATGGTTTTGCGACAGGGTTCGTTCTCATCCGCGCACTTGTGCACGTTTGGAGTCCGGACGGATTATACTGGCAGGCTCTGGTTTGAGCCAGATACTGGTATGTGTTTTTGGGGTTGCTTTTATATCTTGGTATTCTTGTTTTTCGGAACGAGAATGCAGGTGTGTATGCACAGTTGCTTGAGGCGGAGAATGAGATTTTTCATTAGGGTTTCGGAACGGGTGCGTATGCACAATTGACAGTCTTCATTTTCCAAACCCTAATGGATTTATATATTATCTATTAATAATAATAATTAAATGAGAATTATGTTATGGTTGTTTTTGTTGACTTGTTGACCTTGGTTGACTTGTTGACCATTGACCACTTTCATGCCTTCAAAAGTCCTCCTTGATTTATGCTTACATTTTTAAATGAAGCATGGTAGTGGTCATTCCAAATTACCATCAACTATTCTCATTTTCAATTATTATTATTAGATAATTATTTTCTTTTGCATTATGGTTGCAAGATAGAATATGATAGCTCATTCTATCATATTCATTCTCTCTCCTCTCTTCATCTTCTTCTTCCTCTAGTCAAGAGAAACCTTCTCATGAGTTGAGAATCCTTCTCTTGAAAAAGAAAAGCAAACCCTAGTCACTCTCTCTACTCATTCTAGGTTGAAGGTTTAGCAAACCGGAAACCCTAGTTCACTCAAAGATCGAGGAAGAGCCCAAAGTCGAACCTTCGAGGTGGATCCATCTTCGACGGGAGAAGGCGACGTAAAGAGAACCATCAACCTCTACAAGACTTGAAGAAGAAGGAGTTCAAGTATAGGTATAACCATCTTCCATAGTAGCTAACTCTCTTTAGCTAGAATACTAGTTTTAGTTTAGACAACGATCCCGACCATGTTTAGTCCATGTTGCCTCTTGCGATAAAAATTCGTTTTTTATACCGTTTCCGCCTCCCCGTAAGCACCGGGGGTCGCAATATGGACTAACAGTGGTATCAGAGCCTAACTAAACTTAAACTAGCTTGGTAGTGAAGTGTAACGAAGTTCGAAACCGCAAAAACCCAAAAACCGTATTTTTCAAAAACCTGAGTTTCTGTTGAAATTTTTTTGGCTCGAAATGAAAAAATTTATATTTGTAAAATCATCTCAGGGTTTTCTAAAAACACACATGAAAAACGATCCAGTTTGGAGCTCAAAGCGCCGCGCATCCGCGGCACGAGGTAGGCTCGTGCCGCGGAACCGCCGCGCTTTGTCGTCTTCTGCGCCTCGTTTTTCGTGCAGTGTCTGTAGGTTTTGGTTTTGGGATTTTTGAGATATATTATATGTACCCAGATTTTCCAGAAAAGAAATTTCCTTTTGGGGTCCTATAATTCCGTATTTTTCCGAACTTCACTACACTTTGGCTATATTGGTTATATCTGTGTTGTTTGCATGTATTG
Organism: Agapanthus africanus; assembly: GCA_030015575.1. NCBI lineage: Eukaryota > Viridiplantae > Streptophyta > Magnoliopsida > Asparagales > Amaryllidaceae > Agapanthus > Agapanthus africanus. Next base: position 270,486,524 of record JASDDO010000031.1, on the reverse strand, counting down.
AACGTCGGCTAATCGCTATAAGTCGATTAGTCGGGGTTATACATGATCTGTAATGTGCTGGAATGTGTATATGAATGTGTTGGACTGTCGCGGGTGAATAGCCGGGGTTGGATGTGAGATGAGCTTTTGTTTTTCTTTCATTCATTTGTAAATGTAAATTGATGTAATTATATTATTTGTTTGGCCGCACAACCGGGTCGGGGTTGTAGCCGTCATTGTATAATTCTTTTTACTGTTTATGCTCCTAGGATAGACCCATGGTGGGGTGCACAAACTACCGGGAACTTGGCGGGTAGTTTGCCGCACCCGTAGGGGTCTTGGGTGGGGTATTTGCTATTCACCGCGACCGTGTTATCCGCTTTTCGTTTCAGGCTCGAAAGAAATGCGGATTGCTAGTATATCCAATGTATTCATCTGTGATCTGTAATGTCTATCATTGCTTTCTATTTAGGCGTTGCTTATGTTTTACAGCCGCGCTAGCCCAGCCCCCGCTCTGTCGTTAGTTAAGTAACCTAACGGGTGATGACGGGGCCCCGTGGCGAATGCATATGGCATAAGCGTACGTCATATTTTGGTTGTTTTCTGCAATGGTAGGATTAAATGATGGGACGCATTAAAAGAACTAATGCAAGAATATCACGCATTAAAAGAACTAATGCAAGATAATAAACCAAGTTAAAGTCGTTGGAACACTTTCGAAAAACCACTCGGTTCTTTTCAAAACTAACTTTTAAAATGCGGAGTTTGAGCCACTCCATTTAAAAGCTATCTCGTTCCATCGACCAAATCAAGTTCACTACGTTCACGGTTTTGCCAAAAACCATTCGTAGCCCTCCGTCGTTTCGTATGAATATTCAAATAGTATTCAAGCTGTGTTTGTTGACCTTCGTCAAGGCATAGTGATTGGTAGCTGTTAAGTATTCATATGTAGCATAGATAGATGCGTTGGTTTGGGACACTCACATTACCTTGTTGACCTTCGTCAAGGGTATATGCGGGTGGATTCAAATTAACCTGGATAATGACGGGCAGAACTTGACATGTGACTTATGATTTGTTGACCTTCGTCAAGGTCATAAGAGCATGGGGCAAAAATCCACATCGGGAGTTTCATAAGTACTGAAACTTGCTAGATTTGCATACCATTTGGAGTGTGGTGATTCTGGTAGGATTCCTTCAGTTTCGTCACGCGATGATATTTGGATCCCGATCCTACTGTGAGTATATGCTACTCCTCGGGAAATTTCTCACTTAACGATCAATGCTATAAACCTAGTAGGTGCCTAGAAAGGTGTTAGCGGGGCTACGCCCCCAGGGAAAAGAGGTTCTTTAATTAAGGAACTTCGCGAAAGCGTTGGAAAACCTCCCTCGAAGTACCGACACCAGCCTGGCTGAACGGTTAAGCAAGTATTGTACGGTGGGATTGATCCTGACTAATTCTTCCTTTATGGTTTGAGGAGGGATTCGAGAAACAGTGGGAGCCATCCTGTTTAGACAAACTAAAAACCACTCTAAACTTGCAAGAGCATCATGCTGAGTGTTTCTTCTTCTCTCTCCTAATTGCAGCGACCAATCAACATGACTGGACTTAAGTTACTCCTAGATAAAAACAAGCTGACAGGGCCAAACTACAAAGATTGGCTCAGGAATGTCAAGATAGCAATCACTTATGACAAGCTGGGGTATCTTCTTACCACCAAAGCTCCCCCTGTCCCTGGTCCAACTTCCAGCGTCGCGGATAAGGAAATCCGCAAGACTTGGGAGATTGATAGCGCGAAGGCCAAGTGCCTCTTGCTTGCCTCGATGGACAACGAACATCAGAGAAGGCATGAGAATATGGACATGGAATCCATATTGCTTCATACAAAAGAACTGTATGGGGAGCAATCACGTATCGCAAGATACGAAGCGTCGAAAAAGTTGTTTTCGACAAGAATGGCCGTCGGATCATCAGTAGCCGAGCACGTGCTAAAGATGATCGGTTACATTGAGGAGCTCGCTGACCTAGGGATCACATTGGAGAGTGAGCTATATACGGATATAGTTCTCCAGTCCCTTCCTTCCACTTACTCCCAGTTTATAATGAATTTCAACCTACAAGAAAAGGAGGTTGAACTTTCAGAGCTCCTCAACCTGCTGAGGAGCGCAGAGGGCACCCTACAGAAAGGTAGGGAAACATCCACTTTGTTTGTAGGAGGATCATCTTCTTCTAGGTCCAAGGCGAAAGCCAAGGGAAAGAAGAAGAAAGCCCCCGCCAAACCAAGGGGCGGTGTTAGTAAAGTGGATACGAAGGGAAAAGGAAAAGCAACAAAGATAGCGGGGAAGATTGTGGATAAGGAAGAATGCTTCTTTTGTCATAAGAAAGGACACTGGAAGAATGATTGCAGGGCCTGGAAGGCCAGAACACAGGAATTGAAGCAGGTTGCAGCTTCAGCTTCAGGTGTGTATGTTATTGAAAACTGTCTTTCTATAAACTCTACTTCCTGGGTATTGGATACCGGATCAGGATCTCATATCTGTAATTCTTTGCAGGCGTTGAGAAACCGTAGTGTTTTGAAAGCAGGTGACATGACCCTCAGAGTTGCAAACGGAGCGAGCATGGATGCTAAAGCCGTGGGGGACTATCACCTGGGAATGTCAGATGGACATGTTTTGGTTTTGCGTAATTGCTTTTTTGTACCCAACGCAACTTGTAATATCATTTCTGTATCTTTAGTTTCTAAAGAAGGTTATGAATTTGCGTTTGTAAGTAATGTTGTAAACATTCGCCTTAATCAAGTTTTGATTGGGTCAGGTACTTTGAGTAATGGTATATACGTATTGAACCAACCACAGATTTTTAATGTCCAGAATACACACAAAAGAAAGTCTCCAGAAATAAACCAGACTTTCTTATGGCATTGTAGATTGGGTCACATCAATGAGAGAAGGTTGACGAAGTTACATACAGAAGGGTATTTGAATGCGTTCGAATATCAGTCGTATGCCACTTGTCAATCCTGTCTCAAGGGAAAGATGACAAAGACTCCGTTTACTGGACATGGAGAAAGAGCGAGCGAGCTCTTGGGACTTGTACACAGTGACGTGTGCGGTCCAATGTCTACACATGCCCGAAGCGGACATTCTTACTTCATTACTTTTACGGATGACTTCTCAAGGTACGGTTATGTTTTCTTAATGAAACATAAGTCCGAGGCTTTTGAAAAATTCCAGGAGTATAAGAATGAAGTAGAGAAACAGACCGGCAAAAGTATTAAGATTCTAAGATCGGATCGAGGTGGAGAATACTTAAGTGCCGAATTCCTGAATTACTTAAAAGAGAATGGTATTCTCTCTCAGCTTACTCCTCCATACACTCCGCAACATAACGGTGTATCGGAGAGACGGAACCGAACCCTATTGGATATGGTTCGGTCCATGATGAGTAACGCTGAGTTACCGCGATCATTCTGGGGATATGCAATAGAAGCAGCTGCGTATCTCTTGAACAAGGCTCCCACCAAGACTGTGCCTACCACCCCTTATGAGATGTGGACTGGGAAGAAACCCTGTCTCAAGTATCTTAAAGTATGGGGATGTCCAGCCTTTGTAAAAAGGCAGCATGCGGACAAGCTTGAGGCACGTTCAGTACAGTGTAAGTTTGTGGGATACCCAAGGAACTCCAGGGGGTATCTTTTCTATTCCGCTGAGGAACAAAAGGTTTTTGTTTCTCAGCATGCCCGCTTCTTGGAAACTGAGTTTTTGGAAACCCAGATAAGTGGGAGCACAATAGAACTGGAAGAAGTTCCAGAACCACAGACTGTTACTGAAAGCTTAGTGGAACCAGAGGGTTCAACAGAACAGGACATTCCTACGCCGCTCCGCAGAAGTAGTAGGCAGTCTCATCCGCCCGAGAGATACTACGGTTTTCTCATAGACGGGGATAGAGAGGATTGCATCATAGATTATGATGAGCCTACTAGCTTCCAGCAGGCCGTTCAGAGCGTTGACTCAGTGAAATGGCTGGATGCAATGCGGACCGAAATGGAGTCCATGTACACCAATAAGGTATGGACGTTGGACATTGCTCCAGACGGGGTAAAACCCGTAGGATGCAAGTGGATCTTCAAAAGGAAGATTGGTGTAGATGGACAGGTTGAGACCTATAAAGCTAGGCTGGTAGCAAAGGGTTTCCGTCAAAGACCTGGCTTGGACTATGACGAAACCTTTTCTCCAGTAGCCATGCTGAAATCCATTCGGATCCTTCTTGCCATCGCTGCCTTCCACGATTATGAGATCTGGCAAATGGACGTAAAGACAGCTTTTCTAAATGGAAATTTAGAGGAGTGTGTCTATATGGATCAGCCAGAGGGTTTCATTCAGAGTGGGAGCAGCGGAAAGGTGTGCAAGTTGCTTAAGTCCATCTATGGACTAAAGCAGGCATCGCGGAGTTGGAACATCTGTTTTGATGAGACGGTCAAGGAATTTGGCTTTATCAAAAATCCAGATGAACCATGCATCTATAGTAGATTTGTAGCGAGAACTGTAGTATTCCTCGTTTTATACGTGGATGACATTCTCTTAATAGGAAATGACATTCCTATGCTACAATCTGTCAAGGGGTTCTTGTCACAAAGGTTCTCCATGAAAGACCTGGGTGATGCCTCATACATCCTGGGGATCCGGATCCATCGTGATAGATCCAAGAGGATATTAGGACTTTCACAGTCCAGGTACATCGACACCGTACTGAAAAGATTCAGTATGGAAGATTCCAAGCGCGGTAACTTACCGGCTTGTCACGGGATCACCCTCTCTAAAGAGATGTCTCCCAAGACTGATTTGGAGAGGGATCGCATGTCTATTATACCCTACGCTTCTGCGGTAGGCTCTATAATGTATGCGATGTTGTGTACCAGACCGGATGTAGCTTATGCACTGAGTGTAGTAAGCCGGTATCAGTCAAACCCTGGGGAGAAACATTGGATAGCAGTAAAGAACATTCTCAAGTACCTGAGGAGGACTAAGGAGATGTTCTTGGTGTATGGCGGAAAAGACCTCCAGATCGAGGCTTTTGCTGACTCCAGCTTCCAGAGTGACAAGGATGATTCCAAGTCCATGTCGGGCTTTGTCTTTACCCTCAATGGAGGGGCGGTGTGTTGGAAGAGTTCCAAACAGGAAACCGTTGCAGACTCGACGATGGAAGCGGAATACATCGCTGCATCTGATGCCGCAAAAGAAGCTGTCTGGATGAGGAAGTTCTTGAAAGAACTTCAGGTGGTTCCGTCCATTGTTGACCCAGTACCTCTGTATTGCGACAACAACGGGGCTATAGCTTTAGCAAAGGAACCCAGGTCCCATCAGAGATCCAGGCACATCTTGAGGCGGTATCACCTGATCAGGGAGATCGTGGATCGCAAGGAGATCGAGGTTCGGAGAGTAGCTTCAGAAGACAACACTGCAGATCCATTCACCAAGGCCCTGCCCCAGACTCAGTTCGAGCGGCTGATCGAGATGATAGGTCTTCGATACGCCAGTACATGGCCTTAGTGCAAGTGGGAGATTGTTAGTGTATATGCCCTAGAGGCCATTACTGTATCATACTAGTTTGTATATTACTTAATGGATGCTTGGGATATTCACCTTGTATATACAGTCTTGCTCAAAATAGTAGTATGCTACTTGGTTTGTCTCTACTTCAATGTGTACTTGTGTTTATTTTACTATATCACTTATACGCATTAGTGGAGCCCTTAGGATCTTTGCTTGATTACCAGCGTTGTGATGGCAGTCACACTAGTGGGGGCTGGGTAATCTATAAGCACATCCTTATACAGGTCCCTAGTCGCAGGACTATCGAGATAGGGCATCGATACTCCGGAGTAGACTAGCGTATGCGCTTCTCATCCCAGTGTGGGAGATGGTCTGTCCCACAGCCATCAGTACGTCGTACTGGAGATAGTATACGGGTGCTCGTTGGGTTACGAGTACACTGGACAGGACTCGTCGGGAACTGACAGGTTGGTATTATACCTATCGTCAGTCGTCAGTTCCCAGGTGACATGAGTACAGCTTAGTCCGCTGACTTGACACTGGCACTTCGCCTCGAGTGTGTTCCCACTGCACTTTGATCACTACCCTACCACGGCTCAAAGGAGTCGTGCAAACAGGTGGTGGTTGGGTGCAGTCCCGAAGCACTTGGAGGCAGTGACGGTTAGACAGGATTCGTCTCTCCCGGTATTGGGGGTTGACATCGCGCTGTGTCTAGGAGAGCCATTACACGAGTAGTCCCTGGCCAGGGCAAACGAGATATACTGGTAGGTTTCCAGTGTTATCTCAGGGTGTTTTGGGCTTCGCTCCGGCACGACTTGTACCGCTATTGGGGGACTGACGTTTACCGCCCCCTAGGCCCGCCATGCGATGTATCAGACGAACAGACCGGACTGTACGGAGAATGTCACATTCAGACTCAGTAGGAGTTCAGATGGGGTTTTCACTTCGTCAGCCTTCTTGTCGACATCTACCTGGGGACCGTTACGCACAGCTAGTGCCGCTTGCGGTCTGTGGTTAAACCCACTGCCAGCGTAGTGTCGAGTCTTTAGAGTCCCACACAGAGGGTATTCGCCTCTGGGCAAAACAGAGTAGAGGTCGCATGGTTTTGCGACAGGGTTCGTTCTCATCCGCGCACTTGTGCACGTTTGGAGTCCGGACGGATTATACTGGCAGGCTCTGGTTTGAGCCAGATACTGGTATGTGTTTTTGGGGTTGCTTTTATATCTTGGTATTCTTGTTTTTCGGAACGAGAATGCAGGTGTGTATGCACAGTTGCTTGAGGCGGAGAATGAGATTTTTCATTAGGGTTTCGGAACGGGTGCGTATGCACAATTGACAGTCTTCATTTTCCAAACCCTAATGGATTTATATATTATCTATTAATAATAATAATTAAATGAGAATTATGTTATGGTTGTTTTTGTTGACTTGTTGACCTTGGTTGACTTGTTGACCATTGACCACTTTCATGCCTTCAAAAGTCCTCCTTGATTTATGCTTACATTTTTAAATGAAGCATGGTAGTGGTCATTCCAAATTACCATCAACTATTCTCATTTTCAATTATTATTATTAGATAATTATTTTCTTTTGCATTATGGTTGCAAGATAGAATATGATAGCTCATTCTATCATATTCATTCTCTCTCCTCTCTTCATCTTCTTCTTCCTCTAGTCAAGAGAAACCTTCTCATGAGTTGAGAATCCTTCTCTTGAAAAAGAAAAGCAAACCCTAGTCACTCTCTCTACTCATTCTAGGTTGAAGGTTTAGCAAACCGGAAACCCTAGTTCACTCAAAGATCGAGGAAGAGCCCAAAGTCGAACCTTCGAGGTGGATCCATCTTCGACGGGAGAAGGCGACGTAAAGAGAACCATCAACCTCTACAAGACTTGAAGAAGAAGGAGTTCAAGTATAGGTATAACCATCTTCCATAGTAGCTAACTCTCTTTAGCTAGAATACTAGTTTTAGTTTAGACAACGATCCCGACCATGTTTAGTCCATGTTGCCTCTTGCGATAAAAATTCGTTTTTTATACCGTTTCCGCCTCCCCGTAAGCACCGGGGGTCGCAATATGGACTAACAGAAATGGGGGTTCCCTGCTGATTGAGCTCGACCTGAGCAAGAGGGGGAGTGAAGGGAAGAGTTGTGTGGAAAATTCTACGCAAAAATTTATCATCTAAGGTCAATTAATGCATATCACATCACTTTTTACACAAAAACCCCATTTTTAATTCATTTTTGACCATAAAACCACAATTCTTGGTAAGTTTTGATAAAATTTTTGTTAACACTAATTTTTAGTTTATAATGGTTATTAAGTGTGTAATTTAACCATTTAAATTTGTATTTATTACTAATTTAATATATTTTTAAATTCTTAAAATAATATTAAAAATAATTAATTAAGGAAATTTTTTTAATTAACTAGAAAATTTTAAATGAAATTTTAGTGACCAATTTATAGTAATATCATATCTAAATTTTGTATAATTAGGTCTATAATGAAAAATACCTATTTTGACTTTTTACGGAAAAAGCGGCTAATTCAGCCGATTACCGAAAAACTGCCTAAACGATTTTCGAAGCGTTACATTTTCCAACGCTTTCGCGAAATTCCTTAATTAAAGAACCTCTTTTCCCTGGAGGCGTAGCCCCTCTAACACCTTTCTAGGCACCTACTTGGTTTATAGCATTGATTGTTAAGTGAGAGAAATTCCCGAGAGTAATCCTACTCATCAGTGGGATCGGGATTCAACTATCATTGCATGATGCCCTAGATGGAAGCCACTCTAGTCACCACACTCCAGAAGGTATGCTAAATCTGCAAGTTTCCTTTATGTTTGAAACTCCCAATGTGATTTTTACCCCAAGCTCTTATAGACCTTGACGTAGGCCAACAAGTTATAAGACGCAAGTCAAGTTCTACCCGTCGTTGTCCTGATCAATTTAAGTACATCGTACAAGCCCTTGATGTAGGCCAACAAGGTGTACGTCTATATTAAACTAATGCATCTATCTATGCAACAAATAGGCACACACACTGCTACCATTCACTATGCCTTGATGTAGGCCAACAAGCATAGAATGAATACGATGTGCTGTCTATCTGAAACGACGGAGGGTTACGGCTGGTTTTTGGCAAAAAACCGTTAACATAGTGAACTTGATTTGATCGAAGGAACTAAGATAGCTTTTATTAAAATGAGTGGTTTAAGCTCCGCATTTAAAATTTGTTTTTTTCAAGAAAACCGAGTGGTTTTTAGAAATTGTTCCAACGATTCTGTTTAGGTTTTATTTTCCTTTGCATTAATAATAATGCGTCCCATCATTAACCTATCATTACAGATAACAACGAAAATACAACGTCCTCTTATGCCATCCGCATTCGCCACGGGGTCCCGTCATCACCCGTTAGGTTACTTAACTAACGACAGAGCGGGGGCTGGGCTAGCGCGGGTGTAAAACATAAGTGACGTCTAAATAGCTATCATATATAGATATTGTACATTCGTCAGACGCAATAATAGGCATTCCAGATCACAGATAAACAATATTGGATTTGCAAGCAATCCGCATTTCTTTTGAGCCTGCAATGAAAGACGGATTACACAGTTGTGATGAATAGCCATTTTACCCGTCAAGTACCAGAAGTGAAGCGGTCTACCTCAACACTTCAAAATACCCGGTAGTTTGTGTACCCCACCTTGGGTCTATCCTATGAGCAAAAAACAGTAAAAGAATAATACAACGGTGGCTACAACCGCAACCTGGATGTGCCCCGCAAAATAATATTACAACTTATTACAATTACATTGAATGAATTAATACAATAACCCATCACAAAACCCGGCTAATCATCACAACAGTCCAATACAGTTTATATACATAAACAGTTATATATAACATCACAGATATGTGCAACCCCCTGCCAACCGACATACTAGTAGTTAGGGGAGGTTTACGAACACATAAAACATTTCACAGATATAATCAAACATGCAAACACCGTATAATTTCGACCGATTAAACACTTTTAATTTTGCTCCAATACTTCTCTGTAAATCTGAAACCTGAGAAAAAATTAAAAAATACCAGAAAATCCCAAATATCACAAAGAAGGCACAGAAGAAAAATGGGCTGAATCGGCCCCAACTCGGCGGCGGAACCTCGGTGGATCGGTGGGAGCCCTTTGGCCGAACCAGGAGACCATTTTTCTTGTGTGTTCTTATATTATCATGCTGGTCATTCTGGAGGTCCCTGAAAAATTTTTGGACCTCATTTAAAATTCGACAGAAACTACAAGATATTGGGGTTTTTCCGGTTTGTTTTTCCGTACGAAATTCATACAATTTTGCAAGTGTGTTAATTATTGTTTAGTGAGGCTCTGATACCACTGTAAGTCGATGTGCAACACCCCACGAGTTGCGGGGAGGCGGAAATTTGAAAAAACAATCATGTTTAAAAGGCGAACATCAACTAACCGAAGATCGTTTCTAAACAATACTTAACAATAAGCAAAGAGTTCTAAGCTACTATGTTAAAATATTATACCAAACGGTTCCAGTCCTTCTTCTTTACGTTATCTACGGCCTCTTTGGATCTCCACGTCCTCCTCGGCTTCCTTCCGTGATAGACGATCCACCCGAGAACCCTAATCCAAGCTATAACCTCTAAACTTGAGGTTACTTAGTTTCTCTAGTTGCTAAATAGAGTAGCTAAGGTGATGTAGAGATAGGTTATGGAGTAATTAGTCTTTCCTAATCCTTGTTCTCAACTCTTGAGTGGTAGGATTAGGGTTTGGTGAAGGCGAGAGCTTGAAGAGAGAGAATGAGAAGATGATAATGATGATAATAATAATAATAATGAAATAGCTTCTCACTTGATATATGAAACATAATGAATTAAAAAGAAATGAATAATATGAGATTATTCATCATGTTTCATAAATGCAAGCGGGTGATTCATTATGTGAGTCATTAAGCATTTAATAATGCATTAATGACATGATGAATTACTCACAATGAGTCACTAAATCATTAAATGATAATGCCACCTCTCCCTCCAAGTCATATCCTTCTAGAAGCTTCTCCGAAAATTACGAGAACGCCCCTCTCATCCGTGAAAACACGGAAAAATTTTAGACTGTATAAATCCAATAACCTGATACTAGAATCTGGCTTAAACCAAAGCCGGCTAGTAAAAACTGTCCGAATGTCGTACGTGCGTTCAAACACGTATGCGTCCGAACCTTTTTCGTAAAACCATACGACCTATATATCTTTTCGCCTGGGTTTGGGAAATCTCTGTGTGGGACTCTAAAGACTCAACTACTACGCTGGCAGTGGGTTTAACCACAGACCGCAAGCTGGTACTAGCTGTACGTAACGGTCCCCAGGTAATTGTCGATAAGAAAGCCGATGAGGTAACCCATCTGAAATCCTACTGAGCCTGTCCGTGACAATATCCGCGCAGTCCGGTCTGTTCGTCTAAGAGTATCGCATGTATGGTCTAGGGAGGTGGTGGACGTCAGACCCCTAATAACCGTACAAGTCGTGTCGGTATGGCTCAAGACCATCCGAGAATCTACTGATTAGTCCATCAGTAATTCTCAATCAGCCCTGGCCAGGGACTTATGGTAATGACCAACCGACCACAGTGCGATATCAACTCCCTATACCGGGAGAGACGAATCCCTAACAGTCGCTCACTTCCTCCACGTGGCTCGGGACTGTGCCCAACTAAAACCTGTTTGCACGACTCCTTTGAGCCGTGGTAGGGTAATAATCAAAGCACAGTGGGAACTCACACGAGACAAATGATGACTTTAAGTCAACAGACTATCTGCACACATGTCACCTGAGAACTGCTATCTGATGTTAGGTATAATACCATCCAGTCAGTTCTCGGCGAGTCCTGTCCGGTGTACTCACACCCAGTGAGCATCTGTATACAATCTTAGGTGCACACCACCAATGGCTGCGGGACCAATCCATCGTCCCTCGTCAGGGTCTAGATATGTATACACTAGTATACTCCGGAGTATCGAAGCCCAATCTTGATACTCCTGCGACTAGGGATATCTAAGGATGTGCCTATTGACTATCCAGCTCCTACTAGTATGACTGCCATCACAACGCCGGTAGTCAGGCAAACACCCTATGGGCTTTATCAACATGAATATATAAATGAATACAACACAAAATATATCATATGTTAAGATAAAGACAAACCAAATAGCGTACTATCATATCAAGCAAGACTGTCATGTACATACATATCCCAAGCTTCCTATACAATGTAGGCCTCTAGGGCATATATATCCAACAGAAAGCTTTCTAGAAAATTTTCAAGTGAAGATTTAGAGTGAGAAATCCAAATCTAAAGTAAACCCACTTCCTATTTCATCATACTCTACTACTTGCCATTTAGTTTAGGGTGTTCTCTTCATAAAGTTCTTGACCTACTGAAGATGGAGCTTGAGTTTGAGTCCCCTCGACGTAGATCATCTTCGGCCTCGAAGTCAACGACCTAGCCCGCTCATTTCTCCGAAGAAACCATCGCTAGGGTCCGGGATCCCGATGATCACAGCGAAGGGACATCAACACGGAGCTTTAGAAGTGAAGGACCGGATCTACAAAGGTTGTAATCCCTTTCACTTGTAGTTAAGATGTTTAACTTGCTAGTTTTCGCATAATCTCTAGTATACGATCTTGGTTAGGGTTGTTCGGCACGACTATTTTTTTTTGAATCGGGCATGGTAGATGCCTTGTAGAACCTTGTTAGAGTGCCTAGGAACCCTACAACAACTGTGCATACACACCCGCATCCGCATTCCGTATAATGCGAATGCACAGAAGACAAAACAAATCCATCCGTGCAATACTAGGATACGGCTTAAACCAAAGCCCACTAGTATTGCCTGCCCGAACAGAATACGCACACAAGTGTACGTAAGTGATCGTAGCCCTGCTGTAAAACCATACGGCCTCTACACCTTTCGCTCAGTGCAGGGAAACTCTCTGTGTGGGACTCTAAAGACTCGACACTACGCTGGCAGTGGGTTTAACCACAGACCGCAAGCGGCACTAGCTGTACGTAACGGTCCCCAGGTAGATATCGATAAGAAGGCCGATGAGGTAAACCCATCCGAACTCCTACTGAGCCTGAATGTGACAATCTCCGTACAGTCCGGTCTGTTCGTCTAAGAATATCGCATGGCGGGCCTAGGGGGGTGGCAAACGTCAGTCCCCTAATAGTGGTACAAGTCGTGTCGGAGTGTAGCCCAGAACACCCTGAGATAACACTAGAAACCTACCAGTATATCTCGCTTTCCCTGGCCAGGGACGATTATGTGTAATGGCTCTCCTAGATACAGCGCGATATCAACCCCCAATACCGGGAGAGACGAATCCTGTCTAACCGTCACTGCCTCCAAGTGCTTCGGGACTGCACCCAAATACTACCTGTTTGCACGACTCCTTTGAGCCGTGGTAGGGTAGTAATCAAAGAACAGTGGGAACACACTCGAGGCGAAGTGACAGTGTCAAGTCAACGGACTAAGCTGTACTCATGTCACCTGGGAACTGATAACTGACGATAGGTATAATACCAACCAACAGTTCTCGACGAGTCCTATCCAGTGTACTCATAACCTAATGGCACCCGCATACTATCTCCAGTACGACGTACTGATGGCTGTGGGACAGACCATCTCCCCTGCTGGGATGAGAAGCGCATACGCTAGTCTACTCCGGATTATCGATGCCCTGTCTCGATAATCCTACGACTAGGGATCTGTATAAGGATGTGCTTATAGATTACCCACCCCCCACAAGTGTGACTGCCATCACAACCCTGGTAATCAAGCAAAGATCCTAAGGGCTCCACTAATATGTATAAGCAATATGCTAAAAGAAACACATGCACATATTAAAGTAGAAACAAACCAAGTAGCATACTACCATTTTGAGCAAGATTGTCTATACAACTGTGAATATCCCAAGCTTCCATTAAGTAATATACAAACTAGTATGATACAGTAATGGCCTCTAGGGCATATACACTAACAATCTCCCACTTGCACTAGGGCCATGTACTGGCGTATCGAAGACCTATCATCTCGATCAGCCGCTCGAACTGAGTCTGGGGAATGGCCTTCGTGAATGGATCTGCAATGTTATCCTTCGAATTTACTCTCTTCATCTCGATCTCCCGGCGATCTGCGATCTCCCTGATCAGGTGGTACCGCCTCAAAATGTGCCTGGACTTCTGATGGGACCTGGGTTCCTTCGCTAAAGCTATAGCTCCGTTGTTGTCACAATACAGCGGTATTGGATCAACAATGGTAGGAACCACCTGAAGTTCCGTGAGGAACTTCTTCATCCAGACAGCTTCCTTTGCGGCATCGCAAGCAGCTATGTACTCTGCTTCCATAGTTGAGTCAGCAACGGTTTCCTGCTTGGAACTCTTCCTGCAAACCGCCCCTCCATTGAGGGTAAAGACATAACCCGACATGGACTTGGAGTCATCCTTTTCACTCTGGAAGCTGGAGTCAGCAAAGGCCTCAATCTGGAGGTCTTTTCCGCCATACACCAAGAACATCTCCTTAGTCCATCTCAGGTACTTGAGAATGTTCTTTACTGCTATCCAGTGTTTCTCCACTGGGTCCGACTGATACCGGCTAACAACGCTTAATGCGTATGCTACATCTAGTCTGGTACATAACATCGCATACATTATAGAGCCTACCGCAGATGCGTAGGGTATAGATGACATGCGAGCCCTTTCCAAATCAGTCTTGGGAGACATCTCTTTGGAGAGGGTGTGTTTACCCCAATCAGAGCAAAGCTCTGTTCAAATTCCAAGGCGGCAGATGAAGCAACGCTTCATCTTCCCCCAATCAGAGCAAAGCTCTACTTTGAAAATTTAAACTTTAATAAATGAAGCAACGCTTCAGATTCTTTGCGCTGCACGCAACGCGCCACATGTCAGGCGCAGATAAATCAGCACAGTGCCCAAAGCAGCGCACCCAATCAGAGCAAAGCTCTATTTTAAGCAAAATTAAAGGAAGCAACGCTTCAGTTGCGCAAGCACTGCGCTGCGCGACATGTGTCAGCGCAGATGCGCTAGCGCAGTTGCGCTGTGTTTTGCGCTGCGCGACACGTGTCAGCGCAGATGCGCTGGCGCAGTTGCGCTGCGCGACACGTGTCAGCGCAGAAGCGCTGGCGCAGTTGCGCTGCTTGACACGTGTCACACGCTGGGGCATTTGCGCCAAACAGAATTAAGATTTTAAAGAAATCTTTCTGTTCTTGTTAAAACAAGAAGATTTTCTTCTGTAAAACAGAAGCCCTTGGATCAAAGATCCAACGGTGGGAAAAATTCCCCAAATCACTCAGAGAAAGATCTCTTTAACAAATTTAACTAATTTATGGGCACTATATAAAGGCCCCTAGACCTCAATTCAAAGGGAGGAACATCTTTTGTGAGAAATCAAAAATTTCAAGCAGAGAGAACTCTGAGGAAATTTCAAGAACAAAAAAGGTAAAAACCTTTGGAAAAAGAGAAAATTCTCTTATGAACAGATCATTGATCTGAGAACAAGATCAATGATCTCTAATGAAAAGAAAAATAAATAATAATTAGTGTTTTGCACTTATTTTTATGAACCATTGGTTCCCTGAGATAAGAAAAACAAGAAGAACTTGTTTTCTTTGATCTAAATTAGATCAAGAAAACAAAAAGTGCTTTGCACTTTCTTGTGAACCACTGGTTCTGGAATCTAAAAGATTTTCAAGTTAATAGTGCTTTGCACTTGCAAAACTGCACTGTTGCGCTCTTGGGTTGGCGCAAGCCACCAGAGAGCGCCACGTGTCAGCATCTGACTCACTTGCGCTGTGCGCTTTTAAGATAGAGCTTTGCTCTCTGAATTTGGCGCAACTCACCAGAGCGCGCCACGTGTCGGCAGCGCAAGCACAGCGCACTGGCGCAGCGCTCACCAGAGTGTGACACGTGTCACCTCCACAGGGACTTGCGCCTTGCGCTCCTCAATCAGCGCAAAGTTCCTGACAAGCCATGTGGCACTCTGTCAGACTAATTAATGCAATGCATTATCAAGGGCAGAGCCCAATAAAGAAAGGTCTAGCAAACCAAACAAAGTGCTATGCACTATTAAAGGGAATAAAGCCCAAACAGAGGTCTGTCAAGCTTAAAACAGATGCTATGCATCATTTAAAGGAACATAGCCCAAATCAAAAAGGCATAGCAGGCCAGAATGAAATGCAGTGCATTATCAAATAGGGGCAAAGCCCTAGCATAGGCCTAATAGGCCAAAGATAAAAATGTTGAACATCTTCAACTGGACTTAGCCCAATCATGGCCGTAAGTCCTCAAATTAAATTGATTGAGCATGGCTGCTCTTTTAAATCAATCAACTTTGGTTCAAGGGTACATCTCCGAACTCCTCTGACACATGTCGTTGTAATCCTTCAACGTCGTCAGAGAGGTGACGGGTCCCGACGGCCATACAGGCAATGGACCACCACGTTCTTAAACTGGCAATGGACCGCAATGTCCTTAAACTACCAATGGACCAATACGTCCCTAAACTGGAACAATAGAGCTCCCAAATGCTCTTTTTTCGGATCTAAACGATCCCGTTTAAGTTGATCTTAGCCTCAAATATGGCTAACGTATCCTTAAACATTCAAACAGACTTTAGTCCCAAATTGGACTATAAGACCCCCAATCAACTTTGGTTCAAGGGTACATCTCCGAACTCCTCTGACACATGTCGTTGTAATCCTTCAACGTCGTCAGAGAGGTGACGGGTCCTGACGACCATATATTAAATGGACCACCATGTCCCTAAACTGGAAATGGATCTAGACGATCCCGTTAAGTAGATCTTAGTCTGGAAATTAGACTAACGTATCCTTAACAAACGTTTAAGTTGATCTTAGCCTCAAATATGGCTAATGTATGTAAGTCGATGTACAACACCCCACGACTTGCGGGGAGGCGGAATAATGAAAAACGATCTTGTTTAAAGCATAAACATCGACTAACCGAGAATCTTTGCATAAACAATAACTAACAACAAACATAGAAGTTAACAACTACTATGAAAAATGATTATACCTAAAGATCCGAGTCCTTCGTCTTGTCGTTCTCCATGTCCTTTCCGGCCTTCTCTAAGTAGTAGAAGATCCACCCGAGAGCTTTACTACAAGCTTCACCTCAAACTAGAGGTAACTAGGTTTCTTAAACCGCTAATCTAAGCAACCTAGGTGATATAGAGATTGGTTAAGGATTAAGTAGTCTAATCTAATCCTTGTACTCAACACATGAGAGGGGAGGATTAGGGTTTGAAGAGGGAGAGCTTGAGGAGAGAGAAGGTGAGCAAGAGAATGGAATGAGATAATGAACTCTCATAATATATATGAAGCATAAATAATAACAAGATAAATCAAGTAAATGATTTAACAACCATGCTCCATAAATATCTAATGGGTGATTGATCTCCATGAGTCATTAAGCATTTATGATGCATTAATGACATGGATGAATCACTCAAATGAATCACTAATCCCATTTAATGCATATGCCACCTTAACCCTCAAGTCACCATCTTCTAGAAGCTTCTCGCGCAATTACGAGAACGCCCCTCCTATCCGTGAAAACATGGAAAAACTTTAGACTGTATAAATCCAATAACCGGATACTAGAAACTGGCTTAAACCAAAGCCGACTAGTAAAAACTGTCCGGATGTCGTACGTGCGTAAACACACGTATGCGTCCGAACCCTTATCGTAAAACCATACGACCTCTATATCGTTTCGCCTGGAGTAGGGAAACTCTCTGTGTGGGACTCTAGAGACTCGACTACTACACTGGCAGTGGGTTTAACCACAGACCGCAAGCGGCACTAGCTGTACGTAACGGTCCCCAGGTAGATGTCGATAAGAAGGCCGATGAGAAAAACCCATCCGAACTCCTACTGAGTCTGATGTGACAATCTCCGTACAGTCCGGTCTGTTCGTCTAAGACTATCGCATATCATGCCTAGGGGGCGGCAAGCGTCAGTCCCCTAATAGCGGTATAAGTCGTGTCGGAGTGAAGCCCATTACACCCTGAGAAACTACTGGAACCTACCGGCAAATCTCGCTTGCCCTGGCCAGGGACTTTGCGTAATGGCTCTCTGACACAGCGCGATATCAACCCCCAATACCGGGAGAGACGAATCCTGTCTAACTGCCACTGTCTCCAAGTTCCCGGAACTGCACCCAACTGCTACCTGTTTGCACGACTCCTTTGAGCCGTGGTAGGGTAGCAATCTAAAAACAGTGGGACACACTCGAGGCGAAGTAGCAGTGTCAAGTCTGCGGACTATGCTGTACTCATGTCACCTGGGAACTGTTCATTGACGACTGGTATAAAACCAACAAACAGTTCCCTGTGAGTCTTGTCCGGTGTACCCGTAACCTAACGAGCACCTGCATACTATCTCCAGTACGACGTACTGACGACTGTGGGACAGACCATCTCCCCAACTGGGATGAGAAGCGTACACACTAGTCTACTCCGGAGTATCGATGCCCTGTCTCGATAATCCTACGACCAGGGACCTGAATAAGGATGTGCTTGTAGACTACCCAGCCCCCACTAGTGTGACTGCCATCACAACGCTGGTAGTCAAGCAAGATCCTAAGAGCTCTATCAATACGTATACTCACATATTAAGATAGGAAAAACCAAGTAGCATACTACCATGTTTAGCAAGACCGTTATATACATGTGAATATCCCAAGCTTCCATTAAGTAATATACAAACTAGTATGATACAATAATGGCCCCTAGGGCATATACACTAACAACGTATCCTTAAACCAAAACCCAAAACCCAAATCTAAGAAAGTACGGATTTGGACTAATCCACGTCCTACGGGCGACGAAATAAATACTCTCCGTATACAATTCACGGACAACCACATACAAAACAAACACCCACGACACGAAGTGAAATTCTGGAGAAGGAGAAAGTTGTTACCGCGATGCGGTAGCGTAATTAACTGCAGGGGCTTGCGCTTGCAGGGAAGAGCGTCCCCACAATCAAAAACCCCTCAAGCGAGGGGGAATCTGACGAAATCTGCTACATCGGCCGCATCCGTCTAAACCTCCGATACACGGTGCCATAAATCAACTTGGCATTTTCGGAGAGGTGGACGGATAAAACCAAATAGCATCTGCCTCGAATCTCAGGCAAGACGTCCTCGCGTCGTCGCGGCCGCCATTCAGAGGGGAACAGATTCTGGCACGCCCGGTGGGAACTTTTCCTCTTTCCACTCCACACTTCGTGTGTCGTGTTCGCGAACAAATCGCGGTTTGCTGTGGTTGTCCGTGGATTCGAGATACTTAGATTTGGTGTCTTGCTCCGTGCAGGAAATAGAAAATCAATGGCTTCAAACTGCACTGCGTGCAACTGCAACTCTCGCTCCGTCCTCGCTGGAGGGGTGACTTATGGGCCCCAAGCGGCCTCCCTTTTCAAGATGCCAGTGGAGCAGGTAACTCAGGCCACCGCTGGATTATTCTTCGAGACTATGCTCCCACTGATGAGCTTCAATGCCCCAATGACATCGCAAGAAGCTCCAAAGAAGCCGGTCTTTGATCGACTTACCACTGCCGCGACCCCTCTCAACGGGTCGCCCATTTTCAATACCTCTGTTTTCAACAGACTGGGCCAGAACGTCCGCAAACCTGCGATACCCGAAGCTGCCATCCCAAAGCGGATAGCCATCCCGACTCAAACGGACGAAATCATTGGAAAGGCTCTTCCTTCCGAGAAGTCTGTTTTTACAAGGCTGGCCATTCGGGTTGTTGCTACAGGCGAGGTCCTTAAAGCTGCTTCCCCTACCCAGAGCAGGGGGCATGAAGAAGCTTATCCAACAACGGAGGTGACTCCATCCGCAAGACACGCTCGACGTCGCCACTGGCGCCGAGTGAGGAAGGCTGGGGAAACTCCCCCTCTGGGATAACTCCGCCAGCTCCAACGGTGGAGATCGAGGATGCTGTCCCAACCAAGAACATCTTTGAATTGCTGAACACGGTGTGCAGAAACTCTCCTACTGCAGTGCTGAAGAGAACTTCTTCACCTGTGGGGAATGATATAGAGAAGAAGCTGGAGCAGCCCCCTCAGCGGCTGTCCTCTAAGATTCACAAAGTCTGGCGTCAAGTCCAAGACTCGGTTGTTGATCAAGACTACCTCCGCCGACAGAAAAAGATGAAGGTTCGGCAGGAGAAAGACTACTTTGTCAAGCCGGAAAAAGAAACAGCTGGTTGGGTGCCCACTGCAACGGCTCCCTCAACGTCAATCACTCAAAAGAAAAGGAGGCCGCAAAGAGCCCTTATGAACATGGCGAAGCGTGAAAGCGTTGAACACAAACGCTCCAAGTCTGGGGGCATGGTGGTGCACACTGTTTATATGGCTTCCGGAAAGGGGGAAAGCGGCGCTTCGACGGGTCACCGACCGCTTACCCGATCTGTGACAAAAGCCTAGGAGCAGCAACAGAAGCTTCAGGAAATGATGACTACAATGGCTGCACTTACCGGGCCAAAAGAAAGCTCGGGGGCATCATCAGAACAGCGTCACGAGCAAGAAACCGATGCTGACTACCTACGCAGAGTTCTCGAAAAGAAGGACAAAGAAGCCTCAGAACAAGCGGCTAACATAAAACAAATGGCACTCCTCTTCCAGGATATGGTAGGGATGATGTTACAGCCGGACCCTCCAGTTGAAGACCCTCCGATCATTGTTGGAGACGACAAAGGGGAAACATCTAGTCCTCCACTGGCTCTTTCAGCAGCAAAAAATGAGACCATTTCTAAGGCCACGCTGTATGACTATATAGCTCAGCAAATACGAGCTCATCAGGCGAGTGAAGCGGCTGGGCAAATTGTTAGAACTGGACGACCCTATCCGGGCTGGTATGACCAAATCAGTTACCTGCCGGGATATACGATCCCTAAATTCCACATATATAAAGGGACAGGGAATCCACATCAGCATGTCGCTCAATTCAGGGCCTTATGCGGCAATACTGGAGGCGATGACAAATTTTTGCTTAGACAGTTTATCGGCAGCTTAGCAGAAACAACCTTTGAATGGTATTCGGAGCTACCTAACGACTCTGTCAACACATTTGCAGAGATGGAGCTACTATTTACACAAAGATTCGCGAGTGCTAGTGAACGCGCCCCGATAACAGCACTGATAAATGCCAGGATAAGGCCAGGTGAAACGTGGGTCCACTACGCAACACGATGGCGGAACCTATGGTTAAAATGTGAACAACGCATAGAAGAGGCACCTGCGGTAGGCATGTTCATGGGTACCCTTGACCCTCAAGCGACCATCTCGCAATTCATGATGTTCTTCAGGCCAACCACCTTTCAAGCATTGATTGACAAGTTAGCCCAAATGGACCAGATGGGCCATGGACCGTATCCTCCAAAACCAGACTCTCGAAATGAGAAAGGAAAAGGGAAAGCGACTGTCGTTGCCAATGCTCAACGACAGCCGAGCAACTCAAAGCCGGCCGTTCGCCAAAATAACGCGCATCCACGCCCGTCCCTCGAAGAGAGACTAAGACGTCCTTACTCGTTTCTTCAGAATAAAACGAGAAGACTGTTTGAAATGGCAGTACGCAACAGACTCATCAATCTGCCGAATCCAAAACGTCCGTTGCAGCCAGGCGATCTCAATAATCCCGATTACTTCCCTTATCACCAAACGGTAAGTCACCCGATCGAAGATTGTTTCGTCTTCAAGGGATGGATCGAGGATCAGTACCTACAATGCAAGTTTGCGCTGTCTGAAAAGTGGAAGGTAAACCCACCACAACCGCACACTCCAAAGAAGACGGAAGCATCGGGGGCAACTTGTCATGTGATCTCTCACTCATTGGCGGATGATGAAGAGGCTCCTTGCACCGAGAAATCGAGGGCGAACCCTGAACCAGAAATTCCGCGGCTGTCAGACGGGTTGATCGATGCCTTCCTGAATGAGATTCGTCTGAAAGTTAAAGCCAATCAAGAGCGTAAGATGGCCATACTGGAAGGAGCCAAACACCAACGACTGGACCAAAGAGTCGAGGCACTCCCGTCAAATCAAAAGCCATCCGCTGCGGATAAAAACAAATTCAAGACAAGGAAAAGGTTCGCTAAAGCCCTGTCAGCGGGAATGGTGCTACCACCCTCTGAAGAAAATACTCTCGATGAAGTAGAGATGCATCCTAACTTCTGCTTATATCATCAGAAGATCACACATCCTACCGAAGACTACGACTCCTTTAAGTGTTGGTGGCAAGGGTATGTCGCTCAAAAGCAACACTTCAACAGGACAAAGTGTGGAGCTCGTAGACGTCAGAAAAATGTGATAGATGAGCGCAAAAGAGCCGCCGACGATTGTCATATAGCCGACTCCAAGGGATCGCAAATTATCACCTTTGGAAGCGACTCTGACGAGGAAGCTGCCCTCAACCCTCTCCTCAAGGAATCCATTTCAAAGATGAAAGAATTGAGAAGTTGCGATAACGTTCAGCCGTGTAATCGCACGCTGCTCGGAAAAAATCTCGGCCCCGCAAACAAGGGATCGAGCAAAAAGGATAAAGGGAAGGGAAAAACAGCCCTCGTAGCCAATGCTCAACAGCAATCGAGTGGCCCTAGACCGGTTGTTTTCCGAAAAAACAAGCAACAACCCCTCCAGGAAAAGTTGAAATGTCCTTACTCGTTTCCGCAAGATAAAACAAGGGGACTGTTCGAGCTGGCGTTGCGCAACCGACTCATAAATCTGCCGGAGCCAAAACGTCCGTCGCAACCAAATGATGTCAATGAGCCCAACTACTGTCCCTATCACCGAGTACTGGGTCACCTGATCGAGGATTGCTACGTCTTCAAAAACTGGGTTGAAGATCAATACCAACAAGGCAAGTTCGTCATCTCCGAAAACTGGAAGGTAAGCCTGCCACAACCGCACGCATCGGGAAAGATGGAGACGCCGGGGGCATCATGCTCATTAATAGGGAAGGCCCCAGAGACCGAAAAGTCAGCAAACTAGAGATTCTCCACAAATACGGCGATGGCGGACCGAAACGTCCTTAAACTAATGATGGACCGCAATGTCCTAAACTTGAAAACGACCGAAACGTCTTTAAACTACTACCGCAGCATCCTCAGGCGGACGAGATAAAAAAAATAATAAAGAATAAAATAAAAAAAACGAAAAAAACGGTACGTCCATAAGCAGAATGGTCACGGATGAAAACCCGAAAGGGCTCCGTGAGTAAAAACAGCAGGGTTACCGGCGAGTGTTCGTGAAAACCCGAAAGGGCGCGACCTCGTAAAAAAAAATAATATAAAAAGAATTAAAAAAAAAAAGAAGGCATGTCCATAAGCAAAAAGGGGCACGGATGAAAACCCGAAAGGGCTCCGTGAGTAAAAACAGCAGGACTACCGGCGAGTGCTTTTGAAAACCCGAAAGGGCGCAACCTCGTTAAAGGACGCTTACAGGGTCCTCTCGACCTTGTAAGGAGAAACCACCCGCGTGAGATCCTTACGACTCACAAGGGAGCAACACACTTAGGGATCCCCACGATTCCTAAGGAGAAAATACACTTGCGAGATCCTCACGACTCGTAAGGAGAACTCTCTTATGGGACCCTCACGGCTTATAAGATTTGAAAGTCTTAAGTTACAGAGACCTGAACCTGTTCTTAAGCAAACCCTCCACAACTTTCGTTATTGCCCTACAAGTGGTTCAATACTGACCCTTGTATACAATCCACGGGCGCGAATAAACATTTCCCTAACCAAATTTCATCCGTGATTGGGGATATGTGTGCAGGATGAATAACCCTTATAAGTCCTCTCGACTTACAAGGAGAAAACCCTCTTGTAGGATCCTTACGACTTGCAGAGGAACATACACTTGGGAATCCTCACGATTCCTAAGGATAAAATACACCTACGAGATCCTCACGACTTGTAGGGAGAAATACCTTTGTGAGACCCTTACGGCTCATGAAGTCAAAAGCCTTGGCCGACAGGATCCTAACCCTGTCGCTAAGCCACCTTTGTTCGACATCGACAGTGGTAAATGATGATTCGCTCCTGGCAATATCCCAGTTGTAGCAATGCTGATGCCTAGACCGGTATCAAACTCCAAGTCCTGTCAGGGCAAATGATGATTCGCTCCTGGCAATATTCCAGTCGCAGCGATGCTGATGCTAAGATTGGTATCAGATCCCAAATCCCCTACTCGCAAAAAAAAAATCAGCAAGCAAAAAAAAATGCATATGAAACAGCCGAAATGATGGGGCAACTTGCAACAAAATCAGCAAGTAAAAATGTATGCATACAAAAATAGCCGAAATGATTGGGCAACTCGCAATAAAAAACAGCGAGTAAAAGGAAAAATAGCCGAAATGATTGGGCACCGCGAAAAATAGCCGAAATGATTGGGCAATCGCGACCTTCGCGATATAAAAGCTGAAATGATAGAGCATCGCGGAAATAAAATAAAAATAAAAATGAAATTTATGCCCTACAGGTAAGATCGCACCGATCCCTGTATACAATCCAGGGGCACAAACAAAAAGGGAACCATACCTTCCCAACAGGCTCCATCAGAAAGCGAAGCCAAATCTCGACGGTTCATAGACAACCTAGAGACAACCTCGACGTTTGTCGCAATATTGCATACACAATGTCAACAAATGAAGCAAAGGAAGATCCCTAGCTTCAGGGTCTCGACGTCAACATCGACAACTTAGAGATCACCAACGGCGTTTCTCCTCACTCCAACCAGATGCAGACGTGACGTCAACAATCGATCTCAGAGTCGCAACGAAACGGAACCATAGCAAAGTCCCTAGTTCCAAATCTCAATGGACACATCTGCAGCCTGGAGACCAACGACGGTGGGCCTCCTCATTCTAGCATGACACAGATGTTACACCATCAAACGGAGATATCGAATAATCCCAGTTCCATCTCAGCATCCGTCTCGATACAGCAGACGAGATGTCAACAATGGCGTTCCTTCGCAGTCTAGCAGGATGCAGATGCAACGTCAACAAAAGGCCTCACGGTCGAAACAAAGCGGAGCGACGGCAAAATCCCAGCTCCACCCCAGCATTCGTCTCGATACAGCGAACACGATGTCAACAATGGCATTCCCTCGCAATCCAGCACGATGCAGATGCAACGTCAGCGAAAGACCCCATGGTCGAAACAAAGCGAAGCGACGGCAAAATCCCAGCTTCATCTCAACAATCGTCTCGATACAGCAGACGAGATGTTAACAATGGCGTTCCTTCGCAATACATCAAGATGTAGGTACAACGCCGACGAAAGACCCCATGGTCAAACAAGCGGAGTAACGGCAAAATCCCAGTTCCACCTCGGCATTTGTCTCGATACAGCAGACGGAATGTCACTACAGCGTTCTTCCTTCAACAGGGTTCAGACGCGACAATCAAACAAACGGAGCCACGGCAAAATCCCTAGTTCCAAATCTCGACGGTTCACCAGCAACCTAGAGACAACCGCGACATTCGTCTCAATACAGCAGACGCAATGCCAGCAAACGAAGCGAAGGCCAAATTCCTAGCTTCAGGGTCTTAACGGCAAGTCATATAAAGCCTGAAAGACAATCGGAGATCATCTCGCACCAGCATAGAGTGGTCACCACCTCGACGTTCGTCTCGATACAGCAGACGCAACAATCAAACAAACGGAGCCACGGCAAAATCCTTAGTTCCAGACCTCGACGGTTCACCAGCAACCTAGAGACAACCTCGACGTCCGCCTCGATACAGCAGACGAGGTGTCACCCCAGCGTTCTTCCTTCAACAGGGTTTAGACGCGACAATCAAACAAACGGAGCCATGGCAAAATCCCTAGTTCCCACCGCGACATTCGTCTCGATACAGCAGACGCGATGCCAGCAAACGAAGCAAAGGCCAAATTCCTAGCTTCAGGGTCTTAACGGCAAGTCATATAAAGCCTGAAAGACAATCGGAGATCATCTCGCACCAGCATAGAGTGGTCACCACCTCGACGTTCGTCTCGATACAGCAGACGCAACAATCAAACAAACAGAGCCACGGCAAAATCCCTAGTTCCAGACCTCGACGGTTCACCAGCAACCTAGAGACAACCTCGACGTCCGTCTCGATACAGCAGACGAGGTGTCACCCCAGCGTTCTTCCTCCAACAGGGTTCAGACGCGACAATCAAACAAACGGAGCCACGGCAAAATCCCTAGTTCCCACCGCGACATTCGTCTCGATACAGCAGACGCGATGCCAGCAAACGAAGCAGAGGCAAAATTCCTAGCTTCAGGGTCTTGACGGCAACTCACATAAAACCTGAAAGACTATCGGAGATCATCCCACACCAGCGCGGAGTGGTTATGACTCATCGGGGCTCGCCAAAATGAGCCTAACCTCAAGTAAAAAGCGGCATGGCAAATTCCTAACGCTTGCTCTTCCGACGGTCAAACTGCCTAGGAAGATTGCTTGAAGACGTCTTGTCCAGCCCCCAAAGGGATCAGAGACACGGCAGTCGCAGGGCTACTCGAACAACACGATTGCCTATCGAGGAATATATCAGCTTATGCGACGGTACGACGGCCAAAACCCTAAGTACCACAGACCCTAACGGACTTCTGTCGTAAAGAGCAGAGGTTAACTGTGACGTTAGGATGTTCTTGCGAGAAATGCTCGATTCGTCTCGACTTGTGAAGAAATTGATGTCTTTGCGAGAAATTCTCGATGCGGCTCGACTCGTGAGATAAAGCCTTAGGCAGTAGACATAAAAGAAGCCTGTTTCCTAAGCACTGGGACCCTGCAAGTCGACCTAAAACGGTCTCTTGCATACTATTCACGGGTCTCACTCTCCAAAGTCGAGTTTCGACAAGGAGGGAAACAACCGCTTATGAGTCCTCTCGACTCGTAAGAGGGAAAATTTCTCTTATAGGATCCTTACGACTTATAAGAGAAAACACACTTAGGAATCCTCACGATTCCTAAGGAGAAAACCCACCTACGAGATCCACTCGATCCGTAGGGAGAAAAGTCTCTATGAGACCATCACGGCTCATAGAGTTGAAAAGTCTTAGGCGGCAGATCCGAACCTGCGGCCTAAGCCATCGCTATCTTTTGGAAAAAACTAAGTTATCTTCCAATTATGTTTATCAAGACAGCATGCTGATAATAAGAGAAAGAAGAAAGCAACAGAAAGAGCATCCGATTTACATTTGATCAAGCGTTCGAGACACACTCATTCATGCATAAGCAAAAGTCTCAGAACGAAAAATAAAGACAAGCTGGGATAAAATTTCCATTAATATTGCCAAAAGTTCTTACAATCATAAAAGCAATAAACGAAAAATATTATTACAATGGAATAACCTCAGATCCAGGGCACGGATTGAGGAATTCAAAAGTAAGGCCATTCAGAGTTCTTCTGGCCTTTCGGATTATTCTCGTGCGCAACCTCTCGTGCTCCTGTGTGTCAAGATCCTCGGCAAGCCCACCCAGCCTTCGATAAGCAGCGACTATCATCGTCTGCTGGAAAATTTGATGCAGGATGTCGATGAGGCTATCCTGCCGTTTCTTTGAGATCAGCCCCGACAGGTACACTGAATGCACCTTGTCTTCGGCATCATCCAGCGCATTGAGTGGTAGGGCCTCGTGGAACCCCGGGAGTGCTTTCCAAATGGCTCCCAGCACGACTTTCAAGAGAGCAGAGCGGCGGGGGAGCAGCCAACCAACACGTGCGTTCAGACGACCGATGACATCCGCACACTGGGCATCCGTAAACTCTTGGTTTTGCCGACGGCCCTGTACACGGATATCCTCGTAGGTAATGAATTCATGCAGACTGTATAGACGCACCGCCATAATGCCTGAAGGAAACAGCATTGGAAGATCAGCAATGAGAAAAAGCACAGGGAGTTAAAACTCCTCGAGAGCAATGCTCTGCAGACAGGAGTAACACCTATCAAAATCAATAATGAAGAGAATTTGAAGAAAATCCCCTAAGAACATTGAGAGCTTTGCTCTAAAGAGATGATATAATTATAATAATAATATAAAATGCCATCTTTAACTTCCAAGATCCATGAAGAATTCTTAAGAGTTCTTCTATATGATTTGGAAGGAGCAAAGCTCCATTAATGGATCGAGAAAATCCAAGGGAAATCTTTTAAGAGAGCAGAGCTCTATTAATGGAACCCTAACAGGGTTCTCCTTAATCCTCTTTAATCCCCTTTAGAGCAAAGCTCTGCTAAATGAAACCCTAAATGGGTTTTCTTTAGATCAGGGATCTATTGAGAGCAAGGCTCTGTCAATAAAAATTAATCTAATTTAATTTAATTCAAATTAAAATTTTCACCTAAAAGTTTTAAGAATATTACTCTTGAAGTTCTTGAAAATAAAGAGCAGGGCTCTGAATTCTGAAAGTAAAATTTTGGAGATGATAATCATCTGTTGAGGACCAAAGGTCCTATTTATAGGCATCAAATGACCTTTCAACTTCCAAAAGTTGCCGCAACGGTTGGAATTCTACCACCGTTGCGCTCGCGTTTGGGGCCACGTAAGAGCAACGGTGGGGGGGCATTTGTTTACCCCAATCAGAGCAAAGCTCTGTTCAAATTCCAATGCGGGAGATGAAGCCAATCAGAGCAAAGCTCTACTTTGAAAATTTAAACTTTAATAAATGAAGTAACGCTTCAAATTCTTTGCGCTGCGCGCAACGCGCCACGTGTCAGGCGCAGATACATCAGCACTGCGCCCAAAGCAGCGCACCCAATCAGAGCAAAGCTCTATTTTAAGAAAAATTAAAGGAAGCAACGCTTCAGTTGCGTAAGCACTGCGCTGCGCGACACGTGTCAGCGCAGATGCGCTAGCGCAGTTGCGCTGCGCTCTGCGCTGCGCGACACGTGTCAGCGCAGATGCGCTGGCGTAGTTGCGCTGCTTGACACGTGTCAGCGCAGAAGCGCTAGCGCAGTTGCGCTGCGCTGTGCGCTGCTTGACACGTGTCACACGCTGGGGAATTTGCGCCAAACAGAATTAAGATTTTAAAGAAATCTTTCTGTTTTTGTTAAAACAAGAAGATTTTCTTCTGTAAAACAGAAGCCCTTGGATCAAAGATCCAACGGTGGGGAAAATTCCCCAAATCACTCAGAGAAAGATCTCTTTAAAAAATTTAACTAATTTATGGGCACTATATAAAGGCCCCTATACCTCAATTCAAAGGGAGGAACATCTTTTGTGAGAAATCAAAAATTTCAAGCAGAGAGAACTCTGAAGAAATTTCAAGAACAAAAAAGGTAAAAACCTTCAGAAAAAGAGAAAATTCTCTTATGAACATATCATTGATCTGAGAACAAGATCAAGGATCTCTAATGAAAAGAAAAATAAATAATAATAAGTGCTTTGCACTTCTTTTTATGAACCATTGGTTCCCTGAGATAAGAAAAACAAGAAGAACTTGTTTTCCTTGATAAAATTAGATCAAGAAAACAAAAAGTGCTTTGCACTTTCTTGTGAGCCACTGGTTCTGGAATCTAAAAATTCTCAAGTTAATAGTGCTTTGCACTTGCAAAACTGCACTGTTGCGCTCATGGGTTGGCGCAAGCCACCAGAGAGTGCCACGTGTCAGCATCTGACTCACTTGCGCTGTGCGCTTTTAAGATAGAGCTTTGCTCTCTGAATTTGGCGCAACGCACCAGAGCACGCCACGTGTCGGCAGCGCAAGCACAGCGCATTGGCACAGCGCACTGCGCTTGCGCTCACCAGAGTGTGACACGTGTCACCTCCATATGGACTTGCGCCTTGCGCTCCTCAATCAGCGCAAAGTGCCTGACAAGCCATGTGGCACTCTGTCAGACTAATTAATGCAATGCATTATCAAGGGCAGAGCCCAATAAAGAAAGGTCTAGCAGACCAAACAATGTGCTATGCACTATTAAAGGGAATAAAGCCCAAACAGAGGTCTGTCAAGCTTAAAACAGATGCTATGCATCATTTAAAGGGACAGAGCCCAAATCAAAAAGGCCTAGCAGGCCAGAATGAAATGCAGTGCATTATCAAACAGGGGCAAAGCCCTAGCACATGCCTAATAGGCCAAAGATAAAAATGTTGAACATCTTCAACTGGACTTAGCCCAATCATGGCCGTAAGTCCTCAAATTAAATTGATTGAGCATGGCTGCTCTTTTAAATCAATCAACTTTGGTTCAAGGGTACATCTCCGAACTCCTCTGACACATGTCGTTGTAATCCTTCAACGTCGTCAGAGAGGTGACGGGTCCCGACGGCCATACAGGCAATGGACCACCACGTCCTTAAACTGGCAATGGACAACCACGTCCTTAAACTGGCAATGGACCGCAATGTCCTTAAACTACCAATGGACCACTACGTCGCTAAACTGGAACAATAGAGCTCCCAAATGCTCTTTTGTCGGATCTAAACGATCCCGTTTAAGTTGATTTAGCCTCAAATATGGCTAACGTATCCTTAAACATTCAAACAGACTTTAGTCCCAAATTGGACTATAAGACCCCCAATCAACTTTGGTTCAAGGGTACATCTCCGAACTCCTCTGACACATGTCGTTGTAATCCTTCAACGTCGTCAGAGAGGTGACGGGTCCCGACGGCCATATATTAAATGGACCACCATATCCCTAAACTGGAAATGGATCTAGACGATCCCGTTAAGTAGATCTTAGTCTGGAAATTAGACTAACGTATCCTTAACAAACGTTTAAGTTGATCTTAGCCTCAAATATGGCTAACGTATCCTTAAACCAAAAACCAAAACCCAAATCTAAGAAAGTACGGATTTAGACTAATCCACGTCCTACGGGCGACGAAATAAATAGTCTCCGTATACAATCCACGGGCAACCACAAACAAAACAAACACCCACGACACGAAGTGAAATTCTGGAGAAGGAGAAAGTTGTTACCGCGATGCGGTAGCGTAATTAACTGCAGGGGCTTGCGCCTGCAGGGAAGAGCGTCCCCACAATCAAAAACCCCTCAAGCGAGGGGGAATCTGACGAAGTCTGCTACATCGGCTGCATCCGTCTAAACCTCCGATACACGGTGCCATAAAACAACTTGGCATCTTCGGAGAGGTGGACGGATAAAACCAAATAGCATCTGCCCCGAATCTCAGGCAAGACGTCCTCGCGTCGTCGCGGCAGCCATTCGGAGGGGAACATGGTGATTCCGTGACAAGCCAGTAGATTACCGCGCTTGGAATCTTCCATACCGAATCGTTTCAGTATGGTGTCGATTTACCTGGACTGTGAAAGTCCCAACATCCTCTTAGATCTATCACGATAGATCTGGATCCCCAGAATGTAGTTGGCATCGCCCGGTCCTTCATGGAGAACCTCTGTGACAAGAATCCTTTGACTGACTGTAGCATAGGAATATCATTTCCTATTAGGAGAATGTCATCCACGTTCAAGACGAGGAATGCCACAGTTCTCCCTATAATATTACTGTAAATGCATGGTTCATCTGGGTTTTTGATAAAGTCGAATTCTTTGACAGTATCATCGAAGCAGATGTTCCAACTCCGCGATGCTTGCTTCAGTCCATAGATGGATTTGAGCAACTTGCACACTTTACCGCTGCTCCCACTCTGAATGAATCCCTCCGGCTGATCCATATAGACGCACTCTTCTAAATTTCCATTTAGGAAAGCCGTCTTTACGTCCATCTGCCAGATCTCATAATCGTGGAAGGCAGCAATGGCAAGAAGGATCCGAATGGATTTAAGCATAACCACTGGAGAAAAGGTCTCGTCATAGTCCAAACCAGGTCTTTGACGAAAACCCTTTGCAACAAGTCTAGCTTTATAGGTTTCAACCTGCCCATCTACACCAATCTTCTTTCTGAAGATCCATTTGCAGCCTACGGGTTTTACCCCTTCTTGAGCAATGTCCAAAGTCCAAACTTTGTTGGTGTACATGGACTCCATCTCGGTCCGCATTGCTTCCAGCCATTTTATCGAGTCACTGCTCTGAATGGCTTGCTGGAAGCTAGTAGGCTCACCATAGTCAATGGTGCAATCCTCTCTATCCCCGTCTATGAGAAAACCGTAGTATCTCTCGGGCGGATGGGACTGTCTACTACTCCTGCGGAGTGGCGCTGGGATGTCCGGTTCTCCTGAAACTTCTGGTTCTTCCAAGCTTTCAGTAATAGCTTGTGGTTCTGGAATTTCTTCCCGTTCTACTACGCTCCCACTTATACCTTTTTCTAAAAACTGATGTTCCAGAAAGTGGGCATGACGAGAAACAAAAACCATTTGTTCCTCTACGTGATAGAAAAAATACCCCCTGGAGTTCTTTGGGTATCCCACAAACTTACACAGTACTGAGCGTGCCTCGAGTTTGTCCGCATGCTGTTTTTTAACAAAAGCTGGACATCCCCAT
This sequence comes from Agapanthus africanus, assembly GCA_030015575.1. Lineage (NCBI taxonomy): Eukaryota > Viridiplantae > Streptophyta > Magnoliopsida > Asparagales > Amaryllidaceae > Agapanthus > Agapanthus africanus. Next base: position 270,454,477 of record JASDDO010000031.1, on the reverse strand, counting down.
ATCTTCAGATATTGAAGTGGGGTTTCTTCCCACACCACATCTGATATGGTGTGGTAGGCACAGTCTTGGAGGGAACCTTGTTCAAAAGATATGCAGCAGATTCTAGTGCATAACCCCAGAAAGATCGCGGTAACTCAGCCTTACTCATCATGGAACGAACCATATCCAATAGGGTTCGATTCTGCCTTTCCGATACACCGTTGTGTTGTGGTGTGTATGGAGGAGTAAGCTGAGAGAGAATTCCATTCTCTTTTAAGTAGCCCAGAAAATCGGCACTCAAGTATTCACCACCTCGATCAGATCTTAGTGTCTTGATACTTTTGCCTGTTTGTTTTTCAACTTCATTCTTGTATTCCCGAAATTTCTCAAAGGCCTCGGATTTATGCTTCATCAAGAAGACATGTCCATACCTAGAGAAATCATTTGTGAAAGTAATGAAGTATGAATAACCACTTCGCGCATGTGTAGACATTGGACCACACACGTCACTGTATATGAGCCCCAAGAGCTTGCTCGCTCTTACTCCGTGTCCAGTGAACGGAGTCTTTGTCATCTTTCCCATGAGACAAGATTCACAAGTGGCATAAGACTGGTACTCGAACGGATTCAAGTATCCCTATTTATGTAACTTTGTCAACCGTGTCTCATTAATGTGACCCAGTCTACAATGCCATAAGAAAGCCTGATTTAATTCCGTAGACTTTCTTTTAAGTGTGTTCTGGACACTGAAAATCTGAGCTTGATTCAATACGTATATCCCGTTTTTTAATGTACCTGACCCAATCAGAACTTGATTTAGGTGGATGTTGACCACATCGCTTACAAAAGTAAAATCATATCCTTCCTTAGAAAGTAAGGATACAGATATGATATTACAAGTCGCACCTGGCACATAAAAACAGTCACGCAGAATCAATATCTGCCCTGTTGTCAGTCCAAGATGATACTCCCCTACGGATTCAGCGTACATACTCATTCCGTTAGCAACCCTGAGAGTCATATCACCTATCTTGATAACCCTACGGTTTCTCAGAGCCTGTAACGAATTACAGATATGAGATCCTGATCCGGTATCCAATACCCAGGAGGTAGGGTTAACTAACATACAGTTCTCTATCACAAACACACCCGAAGCCGAAGCCACAACATGCATCGAATCCTGGCTACTGGCTTTGCTAGCCCTGCAATCTTTCTGCTAATGTTCATTCCCGTAACAATAGGAACGTCCCCCTTTTACTACATCCAGTCCCGAAACTTCTGCCTTTCCCTTTCCTTCTACTTCCCTGGTTTCCTTCAGGGTAGAAGGTAGAGACTGTAAAACCAAGTCAGTATCTGACCCGCTCTTCAACGTGGTCTTCAGGTCCGTGAGCTCAAAATAGCTGGTCTCTGTAAGGACGTTGCCCCCTACAGATGACCCGATAGCCAACCTTGCTGGAAGCAATTCGTTCGAGGTCTCATATCTTGCGATACGAGATTGCTCTCCATATAAATCTTTGTTATGGAGGAAGATAGAAACTAAGTCCATCTTCTCGTGCTGCCTCTGGTATGCACCATCAACTGAGGCTAACACGAGGCACTTGGCTTTCGCACAGTCTTTTTCCGATGTCTTGCGGATATAAATATCCGTGACAGGAGAAACTGGACCTGAGACTGCAGGGGTTGGATCAGTCAAGAGGTGTCCCGGCTTGTCATGGGCAATGGACATCTGGACAGACCTTTGCCAGTCATAACAGTCAGATTCAGTCATTTTATTATCTAGATGTAACCTAAGTCTGGTCACTGGGTCGCTGCAATTAAGAGAGAGAGAAGAAAACACTTAGCATGATGCTCTTGCAAGTTTAGATTGGTTTTTAATTTATCTAAACAGGATGGCTCCCACTGTCTCTCGAATCCCTCCTCAAACCATAAAGGAAGAATTAGCCGGGATCAATCTCACCGTACAATACTTGCTTAACCGTTCAGCCAGGCTGGTGTCGGTACTTCGAGGGAGGTTTTCCAACGCTTTCGCGAAGTTCCTTAATTAAGTAACCTCTTTTCCCTATGGGCGTAGCCCCGCTAACACCTTTCTAGACACCTGCTTAGTTTATAGCATTGATCGTTAAGCGAGAAAGTTCCCGAGGAGTAGCATATACTCACAGTAGGATCGGGATCCAAATATCATCGTGTGATAAAACTGAATGAATCCTACCAGAATCATCACACTCCAAATGGTATGCAGCACTAGCAAGTTTCAGTTTCTTTAGAAACTCCCGATGTGGATTTTTGCCCCATACTCTTATGACCTTGACGAAGGCCAACATATCATAAGTCACATGTCAAGTTCCACCCGTCATTATCCAGGTTAATTTGAACCCACCCGTACATACCCTTGACGAAGGCCAAAATAGTAGTACGACTGTCCCAAACTAACGCATCTATCTATGCTACAAATAAATATTCAGCAGCTAGCAATCACTATGCCTTGGCGAAGGTCAAAATACATAGCTTGAATACTACTGAATATTTAACTGAAATGACGGAGGGCTACGAATGGTTTTGGCGAAACCGTGAACGTAGTGAACTTGATATAATCGAAGGAACCTGATAGCTTTTAAAAGGAGTGGCTTAAGCTCCGCATTTTTAAAAGTTTTCTGTTTTGAAAAGAAACCGAGTGGTTTTGAAATTGTTCCAATGACTTTAACTTTGGTTTATTTTCTTGCATTAATTTTTAATGCGTCCCATCATTTAATCCTACCATTGCAGAAAACAACGAAAATATGACGTACGCTTATGCCATCCGCATTCGCCACGGAGTCGCGTCATCACCCGTTAGGTTACTTAACTAACGACAGAGCGGGGCTGGACTAGCGCGGATGCAAAACATAAGCAACGCCTAAAGAGATATCATATATAGATATTTACATTCGTCAGATGCAATGATAGCCATTCCAGATCCCAGATGAACACTTTGGATATACTAGGAATCCGCGTTTCGTTCTAGCCTGCAACGAAAGACGGATTACACGGTCGCGATGAATAGCCAAACCCCACCCTAGACCCCTACGGGTGCGGCAAACTACCCGCCAAGTACCCGAAGTGAAGCAACCTCCCTCAACAACGTGAGTAGGCCACTCGGCACTTCGAGATACTCGGTAGTTTGTGCACCCCACCTTGGGTCTATCCTAGGAGCAAAAACAGTAAAAAGAAATAATATACAATGGCGGCTACAACCTCATCCCGGATGTGCGGCCATAAAATAATATTACATCAATTACAAACTTTACATTGAATGAAAGAAAAAGAAACTCTCATCTCACATCCCCCAGCTATTCATCCGCGACAATCCACCGAGTTCATATACACAAACCATCAACATTACAGATCACAAATATGTATAACCCCTACTAATCGTCGTATAGTGATTAACAGACGTTCAATACATATATCGCATCACAGATAATATCCATTAGCCAAAGTCTACGGAATTTCGATCAAAATAAGGATTTGTAACCACCCAAAAAAAAATTTGTTCTCTGGAAAATCTGGGCAGAAACAAACTATACTAAAAATCCCAAAACATCCAAATAAGAACACTGCACAAAACCCGGTCCACGGCCGAGTCAACTCGGCCGCGGTTCCGCGGCAGGAAGCATGTTCTTGCCGCGGATCCGCGGCGCTTTGACCGAGTCACTGGATCGTTTTTGTTCTGTGTTTTTATAAAACCCTGAGCCGATTTTTCATGTATGTTAAATTAATTTTAGAGCAGTATAAAAAATCGGCAGAAACATGGTTTTTCCGGACGTGTTTTGCGATTTTTTTCCGATCGAAATTCTAAACACTTCGCCAACTTGCTAGTTTATGTTTAGCTAGGCTCTGATACCACTGTAAGTCCACGTTGCTCACCCCGGTTCTTACGGGGAGGCGGAAACGGTAAAAAACGATTTTTGGTGCAAAGGAAACATGGACTAAAAGAAGGATCTTTGCTAAACTACAAACTAGCAAGCTACTTGAGGTTCTATCTACTATGCCGTAGAGATTATACCTCACGATACCGGTCCTTCGGATCTTCATTCCGCTGTCCTGCTCGTCCATCTAAGCTCCGAGGATCGATCCGGATCTTGATCACCTCCACGGCCTTCTTGAGTCGAAGACGATCCACCCGAGAGTTGTGCTCCGAGCTCCACCTCGAGCCGAGGTAACTAGGGCAACAAGATCGCTAGGCTTGATGTCCTAGGTGGTGTAGAAGTACTAGATGGATGTGTTTTTCTATTTGGATCCTTTTTCTCTCAACACATGAGATCAAAGGAAGAATCAAGAGGAGGAGGAAGAAGCTAGCAACCATGGAGCTTTCTCATTTCTTTTTCAAGAGAGATAATGAGAAATGAATTATGAGCCATGGTTGCAATAATACACTAATATCATCATTACTAATCTTTTCAAGATAAAGTTGATGGCAACTAATGACTTGACCATTTTCATAACCAAAAAATAGAAAGAAAACCAAAGAATACTCTAGACCTCTCATGAAGGTCCAAGTCAACTTTGGTCAAACGGTCAACAAAGTCAAGTATGGTCAAATGGTCAAAGCAATTAGCCACCACATAATTATCACTAAAAAGATCAGTAAATAATATCCCCGGCTCATAATGGTTTTGACCGAACGAACTGCCAAAACCCTAATGAGTCCGCCTCATTATGGCTTCGACCGAATCAACTGTCAAAACCCTAATGAGGCACCTCCTTCCTCTTCGCTCCTCACAAATGTGCATACACACCCGCATCCGCATTCCATAGAATGCGGATGCACAGAAGACAAAACAAATCCATCCGTGCAATACTAGGATCCGGCTTAAACCAAAGCCCACTAGTATTGCCTGCCCGAACAGCATACACACACAAGTGTACGTAAGTGATCGTAGCCCTGCCGTAAAACCATACGTCCTCTACACCTTTTGCTCAATGTAGGGAAACTCTCTGTGTGGGACTCTAAAGACTCGACACTATGCTGGCAGTGGGTTTAACCACAGACCGCAAGCGGCACTAGTTGTACGTAACGGTCCCCAGGTAGATGTCGACAAGAAGGCCGATGAGGTAAACCCATCCGAACTCCTACTGAGCCTGAATGTGACAATCTCCGTACAGTGCGGTCTGTTCATCTAAGAATATCACATGGCGGGCCTAGGGGGTGGCAAACGTCAGTCCCCTAATAGCGGTACAAGTCGTGTCGGAGTGTAGCCCAGAACACCCTGAGATAACACTGGAAACCTACTAGTATATCTCGCTTGCCCTGGCCAGGGACGACTATGTGTAATGGCTCTCCTAGACACAGCGCGATATCAACCCCCAATACCGGGAGAGACGAATCATGTCTAACCTTCACTGCCTCCAAGTGCTTCGGGACTGCACCCAACTACTACCTGTTTGTACGACTCCTTTGAGCCGTGGTAGGGTAGTAATCAAAGAATAGTGGGGACACACTCGAGGCGAAGTGACAGTGTCAAGTCAACGGACTAAGCTGTACTCATGTCACCTGGGAACTGATAACTGACGATAGGTATAATACCAACTGTTCATATCAGTTTTTTGCATTTTTATACCGCCCAATTTTTATCACATTGCTTATCGGTAGGTACTCTTGAGCCGTGTTTGCTAGTCAATTGCAGGATGCAGGTTCTCGGCTCTAAACGGTGAAATTCATGGAAAAGCACGACAAAAGTCCGGATTCCTGCCAACCACAGATAAAACACGGGTCTCCGCTCTCTATCCGTATGTTGCCACACACCAGTTTAAGAGACAAAATGGCAAATCAATGTCATTTTCATGCACAAGGCTCAATGGCAATACAAGATCCAAGAAATCTACGCGGAGCTCAAGAAAATCATGACAAAAAGATCCACATCCAATCACCTTTTGATTTGCTGAAATTCTGGAAAAATTGTGAAGAGCTTCTGAGAAAAATCACATACCAGAATGAAGTACAAAGAAAACCAGGAAAACCCACAAAAAACGAGGGCCCAACTCTATACTATGGCCGCGGAACCGCGGCCGTACGGCCTTGTCGGCTGAAGACTTTTCAGGGGTAGTTTGGACTTTTCATGTGGAGGCAGAATTTTGCCCTAGGTTTCCAGTTTCCTGCCTATAAATAGTCCAGAACTTGCCAAAGCCAAGGGTCCATAATCTTGTTTTTAGATTTTAGGTTATATGTTGTTGTTGTTCTTCCTCCTCTCATCTCTTCTCCATTAAAAAAAACTTGTAGTGAGCTTTTGTGAGTGAAGAATGAATAAAGGAGTTCTTGTTCTTACTATACTTGTCTTTTTATTTTGTTAACTATTATTGCTTGTAATTTTCATTTGCTAATTTAGTTGTTGTTATTTGTGTTTGTTTCTTTCTTGTTCTCTTTTCCTTTATCCTTAAACAACCATGATGCTTACGCTTGATCCTTGCCGAGGTGAGGTCGCAAATAGCTAGTTGTAATCTTCTAACCTCTTTCTTTCTATTTTCCTCATTTGTTTTATTTTCATTTTTCTTGTAATGGGTGAGTAGTTTCCATACTTGTTAGGGTAGGATAAGGAAAGTTTGAGAGAAGGAAATCTCTCTCACTCTTTCCTTGCCCAACATCTTAAATCGAACTCCCGTTAATTGAACCACAATCCGCTCCCTACGGCACCCTATCCTACATGATAGCGGTGATTCCGTAGTGAGACCGGTTGTGGTTGAATTAACCGGAGGTTAAGGCTAAGAGCCAAGAACGGACGGACAAGCACCAAAAGGAAGAACTTATGCGTTGGAAAGCCTAGCTTATACTCGCAAGTTCCTTCCTAGTCGTGCTAATCCCCGTTATTGCCGATTACCGTAACACCGATATTAAGAGTGGCAACGAAAGAAGTGAGCGACTCCTAACTCAAACTAACCTAATCCTAACCCTAACAAGCTCTCTCTCTATATATCATTTTAGCACTTAAGTAATCTAAAAACAAACCTGGAAAATTGGACTTAACTCGCAGCACATAGAAAAATATTCCCATCTTCCTGCGGACGACCCGTACTCAACCGGCTAGCTACAAGCGAAACCGTCTTGATTGCGGTAACAAACTTAGCACGCAAAAACTCTACCAATCAAATGACGCCGTTGCCGGGGAGATGGTAGTTTATTTCTTTGTGTATTTTCGGGTTAATTTGTGAATATAAATATAACCGAAAAACAAAAAAAAAATACATTGTAAAAAAAAAACCCATATTGTTATTTTTGATTAGTTTTTGTGCAAGTGTGCAGGATAATACGAAGTTCAAGTTCAGTGCCAAAGACGTGGGAAGTTAGACCCATATCTCGCGGTTACACCGCGACGGATCAAAACGGAGCCAACGGTCTACTGTAAAAATCTGGAGCAGATCTAGTAAGCAAATCAAGATTCAGGAGCTCCAGCCAAGAAGAGGACACCCCTTAAAGCACACACAAAAAATTTGGAGACTCAATCCCTTCTTACTGTCGCGGAACCGCGGCCTAAGCACGCGTTTGGCAGCGGAACCGCGGCCATTTGGGGAGTTCACGGTTGCAAATTTTCTGTGAGTTCTTCTAACTTCCTCCCCACTCCTCTGAACTCCACTGAACTGTGTTTTCTGCAGCATTCTTTGCGCAAACTCTCTTCCCCCTTCCAATAAATTGTTTTTGTGCAGGATTCTTTGCGCCGCGCTAAAATAAAAAAATTGTTTGCAGTTGATTGTTACTGCTTTGCATATTTTAATACGGACTTTAAGGGGCTTGAAACCAATTCAGATTGGGTGGGGATTTCATCACCCTTCCCAGGACCCCAGAAATCACAAAAAGCATATGCATTGACCATTACTTAAATTAAAAAATACTAGACTCAGCCCTAAGGATTTCGCGCTCAATAGGACATAGGACTAGTTACAGGCATCGGCCGTTTATCCTATCCTGACTTTTGCGGTGTCTAGGCAAGTGTGTCCAAGGCAAGTGGTTACTTAATTAGGACCACTACTTACGTAGTGGTCATAATTAAGTAACCACTTGCCTTGGACACACTTGGCCGCAATTGTTGGAGAAGAGGCGGTTTGAGGTCCTATTTCTAGCCCTTTGGAACAGTTAGGAGCTGTCTTACTGACCTAGGTGACCCTAGATGTAGGTGTGATTGTGCATATCTTGTTTGTGATTGCTTGAAGCCGTAAGTCCGTACATATTTCTGTAAAGCTCTTTCTAAAAAAAAAAACACAAAAAAACCAAAAACTTTTATAAAAACTTGCCCTTTGTCGCCAGAATCCATTTTTTCACCCACCACCTATCGTATTTCTCCATTGACGTTTTCTTACCCTCACTTTCTCCACTTTGACTATACTAAACTCGTTTAGTGTATGTCCGCTTGGACTCGGGACACTAGCGCCCACCTAGTCCGCGTTACGTTAGTCGCTACCGACTACGCGATCGACTCAGACGTCGAAACTCCGTCCACGCCTCTTTCACCCTTACCTTTGCCGGCCAACTCCGACGTTGACCGGAATTATGTTCATACATCTTCACCTTCACCATCACCAACCTCTTCTTCCGCGATGTCAGGATTTAATCCAAGCATCTCTTTGACCACCCCAGGATTGACTCCACCACCTACGGAGGCAACTAACCCACCACCACCGCCTATTGTAGCGCCGCAGGGAATCGCGCTCCAGGATCGTTTCTATCCCACCCGTTATGCACTTCCCACCTGTCTTTCTCTTCCACCGGCCAATAGGGATAACTTTGAAATTAAGCCCCACTTCATTAACATGCTTCCGCGATTTCATGGGCTTGAATCTGAAGATGCCTATATCTTCATCAACAAGTTCCAAAATGTTTGTGCCATGATGAAAACCACCCAGTTGTCGGAAGATGCTATACGGCTACGGGTCATTCCGTTCACTTTATGCGATCTTGCTGAAAAATGGCTGTATAGCACCGCTTCCCACTCCATAACCAGTTGGGACGAGTTTGTGAAAGTGTTTCTCAAGAAATTTTATCCGAATCATAAAACCGCAAGGATCCGTAACGAAATCAACCAATTCTCTCAGCTTCCTTCTGAACCCTTTTGGAAATGCTTTGACCGGTATAAAGACCTTCTTGTTCAGTGTCCTCACCATGGTATCGAGAAATGGCAACTTTGCCAAACCTTATATGAGGGCCTGAACCCAGCAACCAAGCATTTGTTGGAAACCATTTGTCAGGGCTACTTCCTATCGAAATCTGACGAGGAAGCGTGGCAATTCTTCGACGACTTTGAGGAACAAACGCTACAATGGGAGAGCACCAGACCGACTTCTTCTTCTTCTACTTCCACTTCTACCAGTCAGTCTAGGGTAGGAATTCACCAACTTGATGTCTCTATTGCGATGAAAGCTGAAATGGCTGCAATAACGAGAAAACTTGAAGCGATAGAGAGCAAATTTTCTTCTCCTGCTCCTGCCCCTGTTCTTCCCCTTCGTACCATTTGTGCTTGTTGTTCTGATCCTTCTCACTTAACCGAAGAGTGTCCTTACAATCCACCATCTCAAGGACAGGATCAGGTTAATGCTGCATTTCAGCAAAGACCGAGGAATGATCCATACTCTTCCACCTACAATCCCGGTTGGAGGAACCACCCCAATTTCGCCTGGAATCAGAATCAGAATCAATTCCAAGGCAACAATTTCCAGAGGCCACCTCCTCCACAACAACAAGCGCAACAACAAACTCAACATCAGTTTCAGCAGCCCTTCCAACCCCAGCCTTTTCAAAATCAGACGAACAACTTTGCACCCAACAATTCTTTTCCCCAAAACAACTTTGTTCCGTCAAACAACGATTAGGTTTCCTCACTAGAACGAAGTCTGGAGGCGTTCGTTAAACAATCGACACAATCCACCGCCAACATCCAGTCGTCTATTCAGTCTTTGGTGCAACACACTGCTGCACACGGGCAAAGCATCAAGACCATCGAGGCCCAGATTGCACAGCTGAATGCGGCGTTAAGCGAGCGAGAGAAGGGAAAGCTTCCATCTCAACCACTCCTAAATCCCGGTCACCCACATAATGTACATGTTGCTCTTGAACAACAGAACCATAATGTGAGTGCCGTGACTACGTTGAGATCAGGAAGGATGCTGCACAACAACATCGGCACAACAATTGAGGATAATGACACCCCATCCGCTTCTTCTTCTTCTTCTTCTTCTCCTTCCTCGTCTTCTGAGCCTATTCTTCATTCTTCAAAAGGCTCTTCTTCTTCTTCTTCTTCTTCTGCTCTGAACGGACCCACTTCTTACTCCACGAAAACACCAGCTCTGGGATCCATTCCAACTCCACAATCTCCTCCACAAGCATTGGACTCAACCAATTTTAATAACGTTCCATTTCCAAACTGGTTGAGGTCCAATAAACAAAATCCACAAATGGAGAAGATTCTGGAGTTATTTAAGCAGGTTAACATTAACATTCCTCTTTTAGATGCTGTCCAACAAGTCCCGTCCTACGTGAAAATCTTAAAGGACTTGTGCACGAAAAAGAGGAAGTCTCAGGTACCCAAGAAAGTTTTCTTGGCTAGTGCTGTGAGTGATGCTCTTACCCAATCTTTACCACAAAAACGGAAGGACCCTGGCTGTCCTACGATTTCTATTACCATTGGGGATAAGAACATCAACCGCGCACTATTAGATCTTGGTGCCAGTGTTAACCTGCTTCCGTACTCAGTATATGAGCAACTAGGTGTAGGAGAGCTGAAACCCACACACTGTACTCTCCAAATGGCCGACCGATCGATCACCCATCCTAGGGGTGAGCTAGAGGATGTGTTAATCAAAGTCGGGGACTTCATATTCCTCGTTGACTTCATTGTATTAGACACACAGCCTGTAGCTAACCCCTGGAATCAAATTCCGGTGATACTCGGTCGCCCATTCCTTGCAACCTCAAATGCTGTGATCAATTGTCGCAATGGTTCGATGAACCTATCTTTTGGAAACATGACAATTGAACTCAACATTTTTAGGTTGGGGAATCAGCCCTCCGAACCTAATGCTCATATATTAGACGTTTTCTCAATCCAGGAGATCACCCCTGAAGAGTGTGAATTCGAGGAGTTTTTGTTCGATCACGATAACCTTAACACCACTAGTGCGTTCCTCTTCGAACCTGCTGCTGTTTCTGCACGCGACAACGACTACGAGTGTTTCACTTTCTCGAACGATCTTAGCCACTCTCCACCCGAGTTTGAATCCTTCAAATTTCCGGATGAGTTACCTGAACCATCCAACTCGGTCGCTTACACTCGTTTTGAACCTTTGCTGGAATCCTTCGAGTTCGAGACCTTTTCACCAATCTTGCCTTCAATCATTTCACCTCCAACGCTCGAACTCAAGCCTTTGCCGTCTCACCTTAAGTACGCTTACTTGGGTAAGAACGAGACCCTCCCTGTTATCATCTCGGCTTCTCTAGCTCCAGAGCAAGAGAAATCCCTTTTTGCGGTCTTGCACAGCAATAGGCAAGCTTTTGGCTGGTCCATGGCGGACATCAAGGGGATTAGTCCCCTGATCGTTGAACATCACATTCATCTGATGGATTATGCCAAACCAGCCAGAGATCCGCAAAGGCGACTCAACCCAGTCATGAAGGAGGCTGTGAAAAAGGAAATCGTGAAGTGTCTGGATAGTGGTATCATTTACCCTATCTCTGATAACCAGTGGGTTAGCCCCATTCACGTTGTCCCCAAGAAGTCAGGCATAACGGTCATTACTAACGAGGCGAATGAGTTAATCCCTACTCGCACCCAAACTGGGTGGCGAGTCTGCATCGATTACAGAAAACTCAACGCCGCTACGCGGAAAGACCACTTTCCGCTACCTTTCATTGACCAAATGCTTGAACGATTGGCCGGACACGAGTACTACTGATTTCTTGATGGCTACTCCGGCTATATCAAATTCCCATCACCGAAAAAGACAAGGACAAGACCACATTCACTTGTCCTTTCGGCACGTTCGCATATCGTCGCATGCCCTTTGGGTTATGCAATGCGCCCGCTACCTTCCAGCGGTATATGATGGGAATCTTCTCAGACATGGTGGAGAAATTCCTGGAGATCTTCATGGATGATTTCTCCATCTTCGGCGATTCCTTCAATGAGTGTTTGCTGCATCTTGACGCTGTCCTTACCCGATGTAAGGACAAGAACCTCACTTTGAATTGGGAGAAGTGCCACTTCATGGTGCGCGAAGGTATTGTCTTAGGATATATCATTTCGCAAAATGGCATAGAGGTTGACAAAGCAAAGATTGAGGTCATTTCCAATCTCTATCCTCCCAGATGCGTCAGAGAAATCCGAACCTTCCTTGGCCATGCCGGTTTCTATAGACGGTTCATCAAGGACTTTAGCAAGATTGCTAGGCCCTTGACTCTTTTGCTGGCCAAGGACATGCCATTCGACTTCAACTCGAGCTGTGTGACTGCGTTCGAGTCATTAAAAAGCTCACTCACTTCTGCTCCCGTTCTTTCTTCACCTGACTGGACGCACCCATTTGAGATTATGTGCGATGCATCCGACTTTGCCATTGGTGCTGTCCTTGGACAACACATCAACAAGATGCCGCACGTAATCATTATGCTAGCCGAACCCTGAACGACGCCCAACTTAATTATACAACAACTGAGAAGGAATTCTTAGCTGTTGTATTTGCTTTAGAAAAGTTCAGGCCCTACCTCATCGTCTCTCCAGTCACTGTCTACACAAACCATTCTGCTCTGCGCCATCTTTTTGCGAAGAAAGATGCAAAATCTCGGCTAATACGTTGGATCCTCTTGCTTCAAGAGTTTGACCTTGTCATTAAGGACAAAAGAGGATGTGAAAACGTAGTCGCCGACCATCTCTCACGACTTCCTTCTTCGCCGTCGCCTCAACTTCCGATCAACGACGTTTTTCCGGATGAACAGCTCTTGACAGTATCTCGCGAACCCTGGTTCGCAGATATTGTGAATTATTTAGCCACAGGGTTACTACCGACTGAATGGTCAAGTCAGGACAGACTTCGATTCTTATCCCAAGTAAAACACTTTTACTGGGACGAACCCTATCTGTTCAAGTACTGTCCCGACCAGATTATTCGTCGGTGTGTCCCTGACGATGAATTCAAGAGTGTGCTGTCATTTTGCCACGACCAAGCATGTGGCGGGCATTTTGCCCCCAGAAAGACAACTGAGAAGATCTTGCAATGTGGTTTCTACTGGTCACAACTCTTCAAGGACGCTCATGACTATTGCAAGACTTGCTCCCGGTGCCAACACTTGGGTCGGATATCCCGGAGGAACGAGATGCCGCTCCAACCAATCTTGGTTGTGGAGATTTTCGACGTTTGGGGGATAGATTTCATGGGGCCATTTCCCAGCTCTTTCGGGAACTTGTACATCCTTCTCGCTGTTGATTACGTCTCTAAGTGGGTCGAAGCTGTGCCCAGCCGGACCAACGACAACAAGGTTGTCGTTGGGTTTCTTAAAGAAAACATTTTCTCTCGGTTTGGGAACCCCCGAGCGATCATTAGCGACAATGGAACTCATTTCTGCAATAAGACTTTTGAGGCCTTGATGCGGAAATATTCCATTAATCATAAGCTATCAACTCCCTACCACCCCCAAACCTGTGGGCAGGCCGAAGTTTCAAATCGGCAAATCAAGCAGATACTGGAGAAGATGGTTTCCAAGAACCGTAAGGATTGGTCGCTGAAAGTCACTGATGCCCTGTGGGCATTTCGAACCGCTTATAAGACCGATCTTGGCATGTCTCCCTATCGGCTTGTGTACGGAAAGGCTTGCCACCTACCTGTCGAAATATAGCATCGCGCATTTTGGGCGATAAAAGAGCTGAATCTGTCTCTCGAAGATGCGGGCAGCCATCGAAAGCTGCAGTTGAACGAATTGAGCGAGCTTAGGGATGAGGCTTACGATAACGCGGTTGTCGTTAAAAACCGAACGAAGGTGTTTCACGATAAACACCTTTTGCGCAAAACCTTCATACCTGGTCAGCAGGTACTTCTTTATGACACCCGGCTACACTTCCATCCAGGAAAGCTCAGATCTCGCTGGAAAGGGCCGTATTTTGTGCGGAATGTGTATCCGCAGGGCGCTGTGGATTTGGAAGGGCGCTGTGGATTTGGAGAATCCAAAGGACGGTTCATTTTTCAAAGTAAATGGACACCGACTTAAACCGTACCTTAGCGCCGAACCAACAGAGGAGCTCCTGGTCTTACAGGAGCCGGTTTACCCTGCATAATCTTCCTCTGCCTACCACCAAACTTCGGTTATCCAGCCAAGAACAGTGGACACTGTTCCAAATAAGTTTGGGGGTATGTATATACCATTTTGTATTTATTTGTGGATATTCTTTTCCATTTTTATTCTTTTTCTTTAAAAACATTAAAAAAAAAATTGTGTATATCTAACCGACAATTTTGACCCTTCAAATGATATCTTCATGCAATGACAGTGAGGACACTGTCCAGTTTAAGTTTGGGGGTACGCTCGGTACGCATTTCTAACCTTCGCATTCATATGTATATTTTGCATCTGCATACTAAAATCCATAAAATCCATAAAAATCAGAAAATTTTCTAAAAATATAAAAACTTTTCTGTCAAGTTAGCTAGTGGGAGAACTCTGATTCAACATTTCGACGGTTTTGTTTGATAAGATAAGAATAACTAAATCTTATTTTTAGATTTTGAAAACCCGAAAGATAACTCTCCTTTGAAGTTAACTATAGCTGATATACGTCTTTACATCACACTACACGTGTCGTGAGTTTTGGAAATTAGATGACAAGTTTTTTATGTCTAAAAACTTTTAAATGGATAAATGATTTTCTGAGGATCAAATAGGTTTGTTCTGAAATAAGTAATATCAAGAATAGTTTATGAAGTGAAGTGAATATGAAGGAATGTTATTGATGCCTTAATTGGAACTAAGTCTGAAAAATAACCCATCTGGAACTTGAGTGGAATGATTACACACCTAACCCACTAAACACGTCTTTTATCCAAAAAAATAACTGAACCGCCGATTATATCTCCGTTCGTATTGAATCATCATGATTTTCACGCTAAATTGTCTTTTTTTTTGGACCTAGGTAACTTGAGTAATTAAGTCCGCTGGGGTGTTTCTACACCTAATGCCCTAAAGCCAACTGGTTTGGGAGCATTGGCCCAAAGCTCGCTAAGAAGCCTAGAAAGTCTAGATTAAAACAAAGTCAAGCAAGTGTTCTCTCCGAGTTAAAATTCCTAACGGTTCTTTGCGTGAGAATAATCTTGACAAAAGACAGGTTTTTATAAAAAAATATTTCTAGTGGAGATATGAAGGTTTTATTCTACGATAAAGACTATTGCACGTTCACAGAGGTGTGTATGAAATGAAAATAAGAAAAAGGTGGAGTGAAAAATAAGACCTAGTTTCCTATTAAGGAAGATAGAAATTCTGAAGTTGAAACTTTACTGGAAAATGAAACTTGAAAAATGCTTAACTCTTTATAAAACCTATGCGATCCTTTCAAAATTCTTATCTGGGCTTTATTGTGTGACATGATGACTTTATTCGAACCTTCTGGAACTTAACGACACTATTTGCACCACACGTAAAGACATATAAAATCTTATGTTAAATAAGATGCGAGATGTGAAAAATAAAGGTTCGATAGTCTAGACTTAGGATAATAGAATTGTTATTTTCTGAAACAAAACTTCAGGGTTTGAATCATAAGTTATTTTGCAAAACTAGCTTGACCGGATTTTGTGGGTAGTATCCGCTGAAAACCCTCAGGAGACAACACTCCTCCTACTAGGGACACCTAGAGGTTTAACGGCTTGTTGCACATGCTCAGTGCAATCGCGTTCCCTGCGAAAGTGAGGTTAGGAAATTTTTTATGAATAAATTGGCTATGCTCGGGACGAGCAAATGATAAGTTTGGGGGTATTTGTTCATATCAGTTTTTTGCATTTTTATACCGCCCAATTTTTATCACATTGCTTATCGGTAGGTACTCTTGAGCCGTGTTTGCTAGTCAATTGCAGGATGCAGGTTCTCGGCTCTAAACGGTGAAATTCATGGAAAAGCACGACAAAAATCCGGATTCCTGCCAACCACAGATAAAACACGGGTCTCCGCTCTCTATCCGTATGTTGCCACACACCAGTTTAAGAGACAAAATGGCAAATCAATGTCATTTTCATGCACAAGGCTCAATGGCAACACAAGATCCAAGAAATCTACGCGGAGCTCAAGAAAATCATGACAAAAAGTGTTAGTAATATGTATGCCCTAAAGGCCATTATACGGATAGTGGAAACTTGGACATATTATCTTTGGAGATAGATGAATTTCTTGCTCAACATGATAGTACGCTATCTGGTTTACTTTATCTGTAGATTTAATCATTTACACATGTTGATAAAGCCCAAAGGATATTTGCTTGACTACTGTGATTATGATGCAGATCATACTAGTGGGGCACATGTAGTCTATAAGCATATCCTTGAACTGTTTCTAGTTGAGGGTGTATCGAGACAGGGCATCGATATTCCAGAGTAGACTAGCGTATACTATTCTTGTCCCATATGATGGGCGATGGATGATCCCAAATCCATCTGGTGAGGAGACACCAAAGATTGTATGCGGGTGCTCAGTGGAGACTGGGTACACTGAACGGACTCGCCGAGAACTCCTATGTGGTATTATATCTATCGTCGGATAGCAGTTCTCAGGGAACACTGGTACAGGTTAGTCTGTAGACCCGAGATCGTCATAGAGTCTTGTGTGTCCTCCCACTATACTTTGATCTCCACCCTACCACGGCTCTACTGAGTCGTGCAAACAGGTGGTCTTTGGGTACAGTCCCGAGGCGCATGGAGGCAATGAGCGATAGGAGGGGTTTCGTCTCTCCCGGTATTGGGGGTTGATGTTGTGCTATGCTCGATTGGCTATAACATGAAGTCCCTGGCCAGGGCTGCTGAGATTTACTGATATGAGTTATCAGTAGTTTCTCAATCTGTTATGAGCCATACACCAGCATGACTTATTGAGTTACTGGGGTCGACGATTCCATCCCTAGACTCGATATGCAGCATATCTGACGAAGAGACCGGACTGTACGGTAAGTGCTGCCAGTTGGCTCGACGGGAGTTTTTACAGCTTCGCTGGTTTTCTTCTGATCGTTTCAATACCCGGGTGGCCGTTATGTTTAGCTGACCTCTTGCGGCTTGTAGTTGTTTGATATGATCATCATCTACTGCCGGCGTATTGACGAGTCTTAGAGTCCCACAATGAAGTTTCCTGGCTCAGGCAAAAAGGTGTGGTGTGCATATGAGATATGCGCGGGACCCGATTAAATACGGTTATGTGATAACGTATATTTATCGGGCATTTTCTATTTGACGGATCGTATGTGATATGACCGGTTTGCTAAATCAAGTGTTGATTTAACAAATTACATTTAGATTAATTCTTTAAGTAAATCCTTTTGTATGCATGCATGTATGCACATGATGATGTGCATGGACACATACATGCATACATAGTATCATGGTTGTTGATACAAGAATGGTGGCAATGCAAGACTTATATTGAAGCTTTTAATTTGTATTTATTATTTTAAGTTAATGTAAAGAATATCCACTCATGCTCCTTTATTCTTTAGTGGGTAAGCTTTACTTAACTTAATGAAAAGAATTTCCACCCATGCTTAATTCTTTATGAAAAGAATTTCCACTCACAATTATGGTGGTAATGGAATAATGGTGATTATTCCTTCTCATCACTATAAATAGCTTCATATGTGATATGAAACAAGGAGTACAAAACTTGTGTACAATTAGTGCAAGGGTGTGAAGAAAACAAGTTATCATATGTGATATGATAGAAAGCTCAAGCCACCATTATCTTCTTCTTCCTCTCTTGATTTTTCTCTAGAGTGAAATTGATAAAAGAAAAGGATTTCAATTGAAGAACATAAACCACATTATCATACTACACACATCTAGCCGATTTGCGTAGGGTGTTTGCTCTATTTCGTTTGCGAAACAAGTAAGGCAAGGAGCTTTGGGCAAAGGGGCTTCGGGTGGATCATCGTGGACAAGGAAGGCTTCCCTCGATCCGTTCCAAACTCTCATAGTGCCAAGGAGTCACCGAGGGAGATCTACAAAGGTTGTAATCTCTACTCTTAGTGATAGTTTTACATTTGCATGTGATGCTTATTTGTATGAATCCCTAAAACTTCTAGTTTCGATTCTTGTCGAGTTAACTTAGCACCTCTAAAATTTTGATTATGGCATGTGTGATGCTACCAAACCCTTGACGAGGTGCTAGGCTAGCCCTACAATGGTATCAGAGCCAGGCTAGAGCTTTAGGCGATGCGTAGGCGATGTTAAAAGTCCGATCGAACCACGAAACACCAATTTGGACCGCTCTCTGGAAATTTTTTGAAAATTGGATTTTTCCAAATTAAAAGTTCTTAAAAAATTCAGCAGGCTATTCTTTGAGTTACTGTAAAATTTTTTTTGAATGATCTCACTAAAGAGCCGCGGATCCGCGGCCAAAGCATGGCTTTGGCGGCGGATCCGCGGCAGTTCTAAAGGATCAGGAAATTTTTTTTTATACAGAGAACCTGATTTAATATGTACATGCCTCTGGAATATTTTAAACTTACTCAATTGTTGAGTTTTCTGGAGAACTATTGTATTTGGTGATTCGATTGGAAAGGTTTAACTTTGTTCAGATTTTCAGATTTTTAGAACGTGTTAAAATGTTTGAACGAATATTAGAAACGCAATTTTTCCCGTATTGGAAATATTCCAAGTGTTGGATTTTTCCCTAGTTCGAAACTTTCGAAAAACATGCAAGCGTATCTGTGGACACTCTAGAAGAACATAACCTTAACTTGATTATGTGACCGTCAAAACTATCACTGAACCTTAGGGTTTGTGGTAGTTTAGCGTTGCCACATGTGAGGCGTTGGTTTGGCCCTTCTACGGTTGGTCCATAAGGGGCTGTGGCATGTTCTAGAAATTTTTGAACTCGGCTCAAGTGTTGTGCAGTTTGGGAAATCTTGGGTGTTTGTTTATTCGATCGAAAAGTTTGACATTGTCTATTTATCTGAAATGTGATACAATATGTGGAATTCATATAGTTAGGCATGAAATACGAAGTATGTGATATTTCAAATTTATGACGTCTAAGGTGATTGTGGATTCCAAATGTTGTAGTTTTTCATTTTATTTTCTGCGACCGTAAGTGTAGTATGTGGTGCATCGCCGTTTTCGTTGCTATACGTCAATGGCAATCGGGATACGCATACTTACTTACGTTGATGATATGAGATATTATGTGTTGCTGAGATATGATGAGTAGGATTGTCGCGAATGAATAGCCGGGGGTTTTTATGTGAGATGAGAGTTTTATTTTTCATTCATGTATAAATCAATTGTATATTATTTACTTTTCCGCATTAGGATAGACCTAAGGAGGGGAGCACAAGTGACCGGGTTCTAGGGTTCAGTGGGAGGCCATCTCGAGGAGTCGAGACCGGGTCTCCTAAACTCTAGAATTGGCGGGATCACTTGCCGCTCTCGTAGGGGTCTAGGGGTGTGGTCTTGGCTATTCATCACGACCGTGGAATCCGTATTTTCTATTGTTGGCTCGATACAAAATACGGACATCCTAGATATCCTTTTATATGCTTCTGCTGTTGATATTCTGTAATGTGATTACTTAGTATCTGAGACGAATGGATTATTATTATATATATGATATATAATAAACGTTGCTTATATTTTACACCCGCGCTAGTCCCGCCCCGCTATGCTGTTAGTTAAGTAACCTAACGGTGCATAACGGGACACTGTGGCGAATGCGGATGGTATAAGTATACGTTCTATTCTGTGATGGCTTAGGAACTTAAATGATGGGATCACATTAATGAGATTAATGTAAAGAAAAGAAACCTAATGATGTTGTAGAATCGGATTTGAAACAAACTCGGCCTTTTATGAAAAATGCAAGTTTCAAGAAGATGCGGAGCTTAAGCCACTCCTTTTCTTAACCGTTTGATTCTACAACGAGATCAAGTTCAAAGCGTTAAAGGTTTTCTTAAAAACCATCCGCAACCCTCTGTCATTTTAGGAAGCAGCGTACTTAGTATTTTGATTATAGTCAAGGCGTAGTGTACGGTAGCTAAGTGATGTCTTCCTACAAAGCATATGATGCGATTAGTTAGGACATTCATGTGATTATGTTGATCATAGTCAAGGGTCATATGGGTGGGTCTAATTAATCATGAAATGACGGGTAGAATTTGACTAGTACTTATGATATGTTGACCATAGCCAAGGTCATAAGTGAATAGGGGTAAAAACCATATCGGGAATTTCAAGAGTTGAAATTTGCAATGAGATTGCATACCATCTATGTGATAGTTGGATCTCGATCTCACTGTGAGTAAGTGTTACTTCCAGGAGAGTTTTACACTTTACAATTAGCTAATTCAGTGGGTGTCTAGAATGACTGACCGGTTAGCGAAACTGTAGAATGTAATTATTCCTGGCTAGTTTTCTTTTCAGGTTTTGAAAGAAAATTTGATTAAAAGCAGTGGGAGACATCGATTAGATAAAATAATAACCAATCTAATTGTTTGCTGGAGCATTTCGCTAAGTGTATCCTTTTCTCTCTCCGAATGGCAGTTACAGATGTCAGGACTTAAGCTTCTACTTGAGAAAAATAAACTGACAGGACCAAATTATAAAGAATGGTTGAGGAACTTGAATATTGCGCTTTCATATGATAAGGTATCATATGTCCTCAATAATGAAGCCCCACCCGTCCCAGGACCTGAATCATCTGTCTCGGATAGGGAGATCCGAAAAACTTGGGAAAATGACTACAACACGGCCAAATGCCTCGCGCTCGCTTCTATGGACAATGTCCATCAGAAGCAACACGAGAATATGGATGTACAATCCATCTTTCTTCACACAAAGGAGTTGTATGAAGAGCAATCTCGTACTTTGAGATACGAGGCATCTAGAAAGCTGTTTCAGATGCGAATGGCCCCTGGTGCATCAGTTGGAGACCATGTTTTGAAAATGATTGGTCTTATTGAAGAACTTGAGGGACTGGGATGGACTATGGATAATGAGCAATATAAGGATATTGTTCTACAGTCTCTCCCCCCTGCCTTTGCTCCGTTCATAGTAAATTTCAATATGAATGGTTTGGAGAAATCATTGCCTGAACTTCTCAATATGTTGAGAAGTGCAGAGAACACATTGAAAACGGCAAGGACTCCTGCTCTGCTTGCTGGGCCATCTTCCTCTTCATTCACAAAAGCTAAGGCCAAGGGAAAGAAAAAGAAGAAGTCCATCAAACAGAAAGGTGGAGTTAGAAAGGCGAAGGGGAAAGACAAAGTCGGGGCTGTGGGAAGTGGAAAAGGAGAATGTTTTTACTGTAAAAAGTCAGGACATTGGAAACGCAACTGTGCTGCATATCTTGCTGATCTCAAGAAGAAGAAGCATGCTGATGCTTCCACTTCAGGTGTGTTTGTAACTGAAAACTGTTTTTCTTTAAACTTTGCATCCTGGGTATTGGATACCGGTTCTGGTTCTCACATCTGCAATTGTATGCAGGGATTGAGAAATAGTAGAGTTTTAAAAATTGGAGATCATACTCTGCGGGTTGGAAATGGTTCCAATATACATGCTGTATCCGTGGGAGAGTATCATCTAGGGTTGCCTTCAGGAAGTATTTTGGTTTTGAACCCGCGTTATTTTGTACCAAGTATGCTGTGTAACATAATATCCGTTTCTTTGTTGGACAATGAAGGATATCATTTTATATTGCAAAATAATGTTATGAACATTAACCTGAATCAAGAGTTGATTGGGCATGGTACATTAAATAACGGTATTTACATCCTGAACCAACACACAGTTTTCAATATACAACATACTAGTAAAAGAAAGTTTTCAGATATAAATGAAGCTTTTTTTTTGGCATTGTAGACTTGGTCATATTAATGAAACAAGACTAAACAAGCTACATAAAGATGGATATTTAAATCCGTTTGAATATAAATCTTATACGACTTGCCAGTCTTGTATCAAAGGTAAAATGACCAAAACTCCGTTTAGTGGACACGGAGAGAGAGCTGGTGAACTCTTAAGCCTCATACATAGTGATGTATGCGGACCAATGTCTACACATGCAAGAGGTGGTTTTTCATACTTCATCACTTTTACTGATGATTTCTCAAGATTCGGACACGTGTTTTTGATAAAGCACAAATCTGAAGCCTTTGAGAAATTCAAGGAGTATAAACTTGAAGTAGAGAAGCAAACAGGCTTGAGCATCAAGAAACTTCGATCGGATCGAGGTGGAGAATATTTAAGTACAGAGTTTCTAGACTTCTTAAAAGAGAATGGGATTCTCTCTCAGCTCACTCCTCCTTACACACCACAGCACAATGGTGTGTCAGAACGGAGGAATCGTACCCTATTGGATATGGTACGATCCATGATGTGTGATGCTGAGTTACCGCTTTCTTTTTGGGGAGATGCATTGGAGACAGCAATGTATCTATTGAACAGGGTGCCAACCAAGACCGTGTCTACCACTCCATATGAGATGTGGAATGGAAAGAGACCATCTCTTAAAAAGTTTAGGATTTGGGGTTGTCTGGCTTTTGTTAAAAAGCAGAATCCAGACAAACTCGAGACACGATCGGTCATGTGTAAATTTGTGGGGTATCCAAAACATTCGTATGGATATCTATTCTACCACAAAGAGGAACAAAAGGTGTTTGTTGCTCAGCATGCCACATTTTTGGAAAATGAGTTCTTTACGGAAAGTACTAATGGCAATGTGGTAGAACTAGAAGAGGTTCTAGAGACACAAATTACTCAGGAGGAATTGGTTGAAACTGATGTTGCAGTAGAACTTCAAGAACCTCAGCCGCTCAGGAGGTCTAGTAGAACTTCTCACCCACCAGAGAGATACTATGGGTTTCTCATAGATGGTGATAGAGAAGATTGCATCATGGATGATGATGACCCTACTAGTTTTCAGCAAGCTATCACGAGTGGTGACTCAGTGAAATGGCTGGAAGCAATGAGATCCGAAATGGAGTCAATGTACACCAACAAAGTATGGACTTTGGACGTTGCGCCTCCTGGGATAAAACCCGTTGGGTGCAAATGGATCTTTAAGAGAAAGATTGGTGTAGATGGACAGGTGGAGACCTATAAAGCAAGGCTTGTAGCGAAAGGTTTTCGTCAAAGACCAGGCTTAGACTATGATGAAACTTTCTCTCCGGTAGCAATGCTTAAATCCATTAGGATCCTACTTGCTATTGCTGCTCACTATGATTATGAAATCTGGCAGATGGACGTGAAAACTGCATTTCTAAATGGTGATTTAGAAGAATGCGTTTTTATGGATCAGCCAGAGGGCTTCATTGATAGTGGGAGCAGCGGGAAAGCATGTAGATTGCTTAAATCCATTTATGGATTAAAGCAGGCCTCAAGGAGCTGGAACATATGCTTTGATGATACTATCAAAGAGTTTGATTTTGTCAGAAATGAAGATGAACCATGTATTTATAAGAAGATTGTAGGGAATACTGTCACATTCCTCGTATTGTACGTTGATGACATTCTCCTGATAGGAAATGATGTTCCTATGCTACAATCGGTCAAACTATTCTTATCACAAAGGTTCTCCATGAAGGACCTGGGTGATGCCTCGCGCATTTTGGGCATTAGGATCTATAGAGATAGATCCAAGAGGTTATTGGGACTGTCCCAATCAAAGTACATAGACACCATTCTAAAGAGGTTTAGTATGGAAGATTCCAAGCGTGGTGCCTTGCCTGCTAGTCATGGAATCACTCTCTCTAAGGACTTCTGTCCGAAGACTGATGAAGAGAGAGCTCGCATGAGCGTTAT
Source organism: Agapanthus africanus (assembly GCA_030015575.1). Lineage (NCBI taxonomy): Eukaryota > Viridiplantae > Streptophyta > Magnoliopsida > Asparagales > Amaryllidaceae > Agapanthus > Agapanthus africanus. The sequence continues at coordinate 270,430,513 of JASDDO010000031.1, read as the reverse complement.
ACCCTACGCTTCAGCGGTGGGATCTATAATGTATGCGATGTTGTGTACTCGCCCTGATGTGGCTTATGCACTGGCTGTAGTAAGCATGTATCAATCCAACCCGGGGAGAAACATTGGATAGCAGTGAAGAACATTCTTAAGTACTTGCGAAGGACAAAAGAATTGTTCTTGGTGTATGGTAATGGGGATCTCCAGATGGAGGCCTTTACCGATTCCAGCTTCCAAAGTGACAAGGATGACAGTAAATCAATCTCAGGGTTTGTATTTACCCTAAATGGAGGAGCGGTTAGTTGGAAGAGTTCCAAACAGGACACCGTTGCAGACTCCACGATGGAAGCTGAGTATATTGCTGCAAGTGATGCTGCTAAGGAAGCCGTCTGGATGAAGAAGTTCATTGCGGAACTAGGAGTAGTTCCAACCATTGTTGATCCAATACCATTGTATTGTGATAATAATGGAGCTATAGCATTAGCCAAAGAACCAAGTTCCCATCAGAAGTCCAGACACATCCTAAGGAGATATCATCTGATCCGGGAGATAGTAGATCGCCAGGAGATCGAGATTCGGAGAGTAGATACAAAGGATAACACAGCGGATCCATTCACCAAGGCACTTCCACAGCCTCAGCATGAGCGACTGTTTGAAATGTTGGGTATGAGATACGCCAATAACTGGTCTTAGTGCAAGTGGGAGATTGTTAGTAATATGTATGCCCTAAAGGCCATTATACGGATAGTGGAAACTTGGACATATTATCTATGGAGATAGATGAATTTCTTGCTCAACATGATAATACGCTATCTGGTTTACTTTATCTGTAGATTTAATCATTTACACATGTTGATAAAGCCCAAAGGATATTTGCATGACTACTGTGATTATGATGCGGATCATACTAGTGGGGCACATGTAGTCTATAAGCATATCCTTGAACTGTTCCTAGTCGAGGGTGTATCGAGACAGGGCATCGATATTCCAGAGTAGACTAGCGTATACTATTCTTGTCCCATATGATGGGCGATGGATGATCCCATATCCATCTGGTGAGGAGACACCAAAGATTGTATGCGGGTGCTCAGTGGAGACTGGGTACACTGAACGGACTCGCCGAGAACTCCTATGTGGTATTATATCTATCGTCGGATAGCAGTTATCAGGGAACACTGGTACAGGTTAGTCTGTAGACCCGAGATCGTCATAGAGTCTTGTGTGTCCTCCCACTATACTTTGATCTCCACCCTACCACGGCTCTACTGAGTCGTGCAAACAGGTGGTCTTTGGGTACAGTCCCGAAGCGCATGGAGGCAATGAGCGATAGGAGGGGTTTCGTCTCTCCCGGTATTGGGGGTTGATGTTGTGCTATGCTCGATTGGCTATAACATGAAGTCCCTGGCCAGGGCTGCTGAGATTTACTGATATGAGTTATCAGTAGTTTCTCAATCTGTTATGAGCCATACACCAGCATGACTTATTGAGTTACTGGGGTCGACGATTCCATCCCTAGACTCGATATGCAGCATATCTGACGAAGAGACCGGACTGTACGGTAAGTGCTGCCAGTTGGCTCGACGGGAGTTTTTACAGCTTCGCTGGTTTTCTTCTGATCGTTTCAATACCCGGGTGGCCGTTATGTTTAGCTGACCTCTTGCGGCTTGTAGTTGTTTGATATGATCATCATCTACTGCCGGCGTTTTGACGAGTCTTAGAGTCCCACAATGAAGTTTCCTGGCTCAGGCAAAAAGGTGTGGTGTGCATATGAGATATGCGCGGGACCCGATTAAATACGGTTATGTGATAACGTATATTTATCGGGCATTTTCTATTTGACGGATCGTATGTGATATGACCGGTTTGCTAAATCAAGTGTTGATTTAACAAATTACATTTAGATTAATTCTTTAAGTAAATCCTTTTGTATGCATGCATGTATGCACATGATGATGTGCATGGACACATACATGCATACATAGTATCATGGTTGTTGATACAAGAATGGTGGCAATGCAAGACTTATATTGAAGCTTTTAATTTGTATTTATTATTTTAAGTTAATGTAAAGAATATCCACTCATGCTCCTTTATTCTTTAGTGGGTAAGCTTTACTTAACTTAATGAAAAGAATTTCCACCCATGCTTAATTCTTTATGAAAAGAATTTCCACTCACAATTATGGTGGTAATGGAATAATGGTGATTATTCCTTCTCATCACTATAAATAGCTTCATATGTGATATGAAACAAGGAGTACAAAACTTGTGTACAATTAGTGCAAGGGTGTGAAGAAAACAAGTTATCATATGTGATATGATAGAAAGCTCAAGCCACCATTATCTTCTTCTTCCTCTCTTGATTTTTCTCTAGAGTGAAATTGATAAAAGAAAAGGATTTCAATTGAAGAACATAAACCACATTATCATACTACACACATCTAGCCGATTTGCGTAGGGTGTTTGCTCTACTTCGTTTGCGAAACAAGTAAGGCAAGGAGCTTTGGGCAAAGGGGCTTCGGGTGGATCATCGTGGACAAGGAAGGCTTCCATCGATCCGTTCCAAACTCTCATAGTGCCAAGGAGTCACCGAGGGAGATCTACAAAGGTTGTAATCTCTACTCTTAGTGATAGTTTTACATTTGCATGTGATGCTTATTTGTATGAATCCCTAAAACTTCTAGTTTCGATTCTTGTCGAGTTAACTTAGCACCTCTAAAATTTTGATTATGGCATGTGTGATGCTACCGAACCCTTGACGAGGTGCTAGGCTAGCCCTACAAAAAGATCCACATCCAATCACCTTTTGATTTGCTGAAATTCTGGAGAAATTGTGAAGAGCTTCTGAGAAAAATCACATACCAGAATGAAGTACAAAGAAAACCAGGAAAACCCACAAAAAACGAGGGCCCGACTCCATACTATGGCCGCGGAACCGCGTCCTAAGCATACTTAGGCTGCGGAACCACGGCCGTACGGCCTTGTCGGCTGAAGACTTTTCAGGGGTAGTTTGGACTTTTCATGTGGAGGCAGAATTTTGCCCTAGGTTTCCAGTTTCCTGCCTATAAATAGTCCAGAACTTGCCAAAGCCAAGGGTCCATAATCTTGTATTTAGATTTTAGGTTATATGTTGTTGTTGTTCTTCCTCCTCTCATCTCTTCTCCATTAAAAAAAACTTGTAATGAGCTTTTGTGAGTGAAGAATGAATAAAGGAGTTCTTGTTCTTACCATACTTGTCTTTTTATTTTGGTAACTATTATTGCTTGTAATTTTCATTTGCTAATTTAGTTGTTGTTATTTGTGTTTGTTTCTTTCTTGTTCTCTTTTCCTTTATCCTTAAACAACCATGATGCTTACGCTTGATCCTTGCCGAGGTGAGGTCGCAAATAGCTAGTTGTAATCTTCTAACCTCTTTCTTTCTATCTTCCTCCTTTGTTTTATTTTCATTTTTCATGTAATGGGTGAGTAGTTTCCATACTTGTTAGGATAGGATAAGGAAAGTTTGAGAGAAGGAAATCTCTCTCACTCTTTCCTTGCCCAACATCTTAAATCGAACTCCCGTTAATTGAACCACAATCCGCTCCCTACGGCACCCTATCCTACATGATAGCGGTGATTCCGTAGTGAGACCAGTTGTGGTTGAATTAACCGGAGGTTAAGGCTAAGAGCCAAGAACGGACGGACAAGCACCAAAAGAAAGAACTTATGCGTTGGAAAGCCTAGCTTATACTCGCAAGTTCCTTCCTAGTCGTGCTAATCCCCGTTGTTGCCGATTACCGTAACACCGATATTAAGAGTGGCAACGAAAGAAGTGAGCGACTCCTAACTCAAACTAACTGTTGGAGATAGTGCCCTCAGATTCAATTATTCGATCACAGGCACGTGATTACAATGATTGATGGAGGACCTATCCCGATAGGACAGTCTTACTCAAGATGATAGTATTCTATCTGGTTTATCTTTATCATCGTGTACTGCTTTAGGTGACCTGACAAGTCGCTATTACACGTTGATAGAGCCCCTAGGATTCTTGCTTGACCACCAGCAGTATGAGGGCGATCATATACGTGGGAGCTGGCAGTCTATAAGCATATCCTTAAATGGTCCCTAGTCGTGTGAGTTTCGAGATAGGGCATCGATACTCCAGAGTAGACTAGTGTGTACATTCGAGACCCCGACGAGGTGCGGTGGCCGGTCTCACAAGCTACTGGTGTCAGTTGGATCACCTAAGATGTATACATGTGCTCATTGGGTTATGAGTACACCGGACAGGACTCGCCGGGAACATGCCAGTTGGTCATATACCAGACGTCAGATGGCAGTTCCCTGGTGACATGTGTGCAGGTTAGTTCATCGACCTGGGGATCGTCATTTGTCTTGTGTGAGTTCCCACTGTACTTTGATTACTACCCTACCACGGCTCAAAGGAGTCGTGCAAACAGGTTTTAGTTGGGTACAGTCCCGAGCCACATGGAGGCAGTGAGCGCATCTTCAGGGGTTCGTCTCTCCCGGTATTGGGGGTGAGGTCGCGCTGTGTCTAGGAGAGCCATTACACGAAGCCCTCGGCCGAGGCAAGGAGATTTACTGGTAGGTATTCCAGTAGTATCTCAGGGTGTTCTGGGCTACACCCCGACACGACTTGTACCGCTTTTGGGGGTCTGACTTTCACCAACCCCTTAGGCCCGCCATGCGATGCTCATAGACGAACGGACCGGACTGTACGGATATTGTCACTGACAGGCTCAGTAGGGTTGTCAGGCTGAGTTCGCTCACAGACGTCCCTTTTAGTCAATACCTGGTAGCCCGTTACGTATTGGCTTATACCTATGACGTGCTAGTGGTTAAATCCACAACCAAGGTGTTGACGAGTCTTTAGAGTCCCCCACATTCTGTTACTCAGCTTTCGGGCGAAAGGTTGTAGAGGCCGTATGGAGATATGGCATGGTCCGATCAAATACGTGCGGTATTGCACGGATCAGGATCGGACAGTTTGTACTATAGGCCGTATGGATATATGGCGGGGTTCGATCAGATACGTGCGGTATTGCACGGATCAGGATTGAACGGATATTACTAGCCGGCTTTGGTTTAAGCCGGATCCTAGTATAGTATAGTGAAGAAGTCTCATTTTTGGGGTTGTGGAATTGCCATTTTGGTGGAGGAAATAAAGCCTTCGAGTTCGTATCTAACCATACGATGGTTTTGTCCAATGGAAGTGGACGTTCGTAGTAATACGGGGTGTCCTGGAGAAAAGGGTAAAAGTAGGAGTGGCAATGAGGTTTGCAACTCTGATAATCCAAAAGCCGGTGTTAAGAAGGTTCGGTTAATTTGGTCACTGAGTCATAGTCTTAGGGTCGGGTCAATGGTCGCTGCCAAAGAGAGAGAGAAAAGAAACACTCAGCGTGCACTCTAACCTAGATCAGAATGGTTACCAATTTATCTAATCTGGAAACCTCCCACTGTACCGTCAAATTCTCCTCCAAACCCGAAATAAGAATTAGTCGGGATCACCCGAGGAGTATACCAACTCATCAGTGGGAATCGGGATCCAACTATCATCGCATGATAACGTGACGGAATCCGCTCACGGTGTCACACTCCAGAAGGTATGCGCATATCTGGCAAGTTTCAGTTCTTTTGAAACTCCCGATGTGATTTCTGCCCCATGCTCTTATGACATTGACTTTGGCCAACATATTATAAGTCACATGTCAAGTTCTACCCGTCATTCTCCAGGTTAATTTGAATCCACCCGTACATACCCTTGACTTTGGCTAAAATGGCAGTACGACTGTCCCAAACCAACGCATCTATCTATGCTGCATATGAATGCCCCAATAGCTACCAATCACTGTGCCTTGACTTTGGCCAACATACACAGCTTGAATACTATTGAACACTCATATGAAACGACGGAGGGCTACGAATGGTTTCCGGCGAAAACCTTTAACGTAAAGAACTTGATATCGTTGAAGGAACGGATAGCTTTTAAAATATAGTGACGAAAACCATTGCTAAAGAGGTCACTCCCGGTGAAGGGATCTCGGCTCTTTCCCCGTAGAATGAGGTGCAGGATATTCCAACTGAATACCACGGTGCAAAGCAAAAGTAATCGGCTATAGTGAAGTTAATGCCCTGACGCAAAATTCTGTCCAAGGGGTCACTCCCGGTGAAGGGATCTCGGCCCTTACCTCGTCGACTGAGGAGCAGGATATTCCAACTGAATACCACGATGCCAAACAAAAGTGAACGTCCTTGCAATAACAGCTTTTTGAAAAGTGTTCCAACAACATCAGATTAGGTTAGCTAACTAACGAAAATAATATGAACAGCATCACAGAAACAATATGACGTACGTATATGCCATCCGCATTCGCCACTGGGTCCCGTCATTACCCGTTAGGTTAGCTAACTAACGACAGAGCGGGGACTGGACTAGCACGGATGTAAAACATATACAACATCTACTAATATATATACCAATATATTATATTTCGCTCAAGGCGTGAGAAAATGCAACATCACAGAAAATGAACAGCATCACAGAAACAATACAGATATCTGGGATCCCCGGGTTTCACAGAGCCACTACTGAAACCCGACGTTCCCCTGGTCGTGTGGATAGCCTGTGCAATGAAATCCTAGACCCCTACGGGCGCGGCAAGTTACCCGCCAAAACTTGAAGTGAGGCAGCCCCTTTCAGCACCGTGAATGGACCACCCAGCACTTCACGGAATCCGGTAACTTGGGCACCCCTCCTGGGTCAACCTGTACCCCCTACGAGTGCGGCGAATAGCCCGCCAATCCTAGAGTGAAGCCCCCTCCGTCTCAATGCCATGATATGCGGGCTTGTTGCCTTCTAGAACACGACTATCCGTGCACCCCTCCGCGGGGTAATCCTAGTACAGAAAGTAAAATATACATACAACGAGTACATCGACCGCAACCTGGTCGTGCCCCAAAATAATAATACAAACAGGCAGTGACGGCAGTCCACATGTCGGACGCTCGCCCCGCAATATCATATGTACATAATACAACCACAACTGTACTAGCATTGCATCCAGGCTATCCCCACCGACCGATCCACAGTTTATTTGGATACTCCATCGTATGGTTATATACGAACTCGAAAGGAACTTGTTCCAGTTCGGGGATGGATTCTAGTTCAGGAGAAATAGGAATAAGGTTCATTCAGTTGTCTTTTATCCTCACCTTCTCTCGCATTGCGAGTGCTCCTAGGATTAGGACAGTACACCCATTATGCTTATTGGATAGTCTTCTTCCAAACCATAGGCTGGTGCCGAACGGTAGGGAAGGAAGAAAACCATTTGGCCTAAGGGGTGTACAGAAGGTAAAGTCTAAAGACATATGAAGGGATTTGGAGAGGTGGCAAAGAATTATACGGTTACAATCGTGAATCTGGAAGAGGCATTACTAGGAATACCAGGATACCCCATCGGAACATTTCAATGTTTCAGTTTCACTGTGTACTGTTAAAGGAAAACTGATTTCCTGATTAGATACTTACTCCAGGGTATGTATTTACCAGGTACGATTCTCACATCTGTATGGTTTTACAGATGATGAGTGGGAGTAGGTTATTGGGAATTGGGTGATTCTCCTCATTATATCGGGATTCGTTGTAATCGGTGATATTTGAGGAGATCACCTGGGCTGTTTGCCGGTCGGCAAATATTTGGTTTTGAATATCCGCTGTTATGCACCAATTTCAAATTGATATATCTGTACGTCTATTTTCATAGAGTGAGATATACCTTTTTGAAATTATGTCTGTGACATTTACCTATATCAGTGGATGGTTAGGTAAGGAGCATTAAACAGCGGTGTAATTCTTCTTAACCATAAGTACAGTTCTCAACCTACGACACACAGTGAATGAGTTATCAGACTCAAGGGACTTATACAGAGTATTGTATGTTGTCCAGGGTCCATCAGGACACAGGGGTTGTTCCTCGTACTATATTCGGTTTACTTATGACTTCTCTAGTTTTTAGACAGGTGTTTCGTGGAAACACAGGGTCCGAATTTTGAGAAGTTATAGGTATTTGAATAGAGTAGAGAACCAGGTGTAGAAAGTATCTGGATTCTTCAAAGTGATCGAAGATGTAGATACTTGTGTATGGTATTCAGTTGATAGTAATGATTAAGAGAACTTGCTTCTCTTTCAGGTTATTCATAATTGGAAGCATTCCTAAGTTGAGTAGCGCTGATCGGCCTCCTTCCATTTAGTTGACATGCACTGGAGACAGCTGCATGATTTGAATCTGGTTCAATTAAATCAGTGCCTCTGGTTCTATATTGGATATAGAACAGTTCATATCTTAACGTTGTTAAGGTACGGGGAGTTGTCCGGCTTATGCTTAAAACCGGACACTGGACAACTCAAGGCACGTTTCTGTAATGGATGTTTGTGGGTTGACCCAGGCTATGACGCGGGTTGACTTTCTACCATCTGGAAGATCAATAGCGATATTGTTCTTGACTCTCCACAGTTTTAAATTAAAAATGGATTTTTTCAGAAAACAGTAGTGGGAGTATGGTAGAACTGGAAGTGATACCAGAACCACAAACGATTACTGAAGATTTGATAAGGAACCTAAAGATTCAATCCGGATTGACATTCCATTGGCCACTCCGCATATAAGGTGGGTAACTTCAGGCACCCGAGAGGTACTACGGTAGCCTCAAGGACGGTGGCAGGGAAGTTCTTGTTTACCCACACTTGCCATTTCTGTTGTTCCAGACTGTGAGACCCGGCAGGAGGATGAGTATAGCGTCGTTCTAAACTTGCTTTAGAAGTGTACACTTATATGACTCTGCCAGAGGGTTGTCGTAGTCAGTGGGAGCAGCGGAAGCATTGGTGGACAGGTGGCTTATATCTATTTATAGACTAAAGCACAAGTAGCGGAGATAGATCATCTATTTCTGACGTGACAGTCATGGGTTTGACTTCATCAGAATAGGGGATGGATCTGTTGAGAAGGTGGTAGGGTGTGATATCCTGGTATTTGGATGACATACACAGAGTAGGAAAAGAAACTCCTATACTACAATCGGTTATACTTTGGTCGTCACACAGTGGTTTCTCCACAAAAGACTTGGATTTTATTTCTGACATACTGGTTACTGGATCTATGGTTTTAGATCTAGATTTAGGTGTTTTCCCAATTAAGGGTACTTAGACGGCATTCTAAGAGTATTTAGAATGGACGACTCCTGGCACGGTAGTGTACCTGCAGGTGATGGAGTTACCCTCTCTAAAGGTGTCTTACAGACTAAAGTAGAGAGGGATGTGCATGAATGACAGATCACTTGCTTAGGCAATTGAGTCAATCATGAGATGTCAAGTACCACACCAGATGTTGTTCTTGCACTAGATGCAATAAGTTGACATTGATCCAATCCTGGAGAAACAGTAGGAAGCAGCTTTAGAGCATAAGTGAATGTTCTAGGGATATGATAACGACAGCCTCATTCGGGAGACAGTTATCATTCCAGGCTTCCAAGGTGACATGGACGACAAGGAGGTTGTCAGAGTTACAGTTTTCCTTCTGATGAGGGGCAGTATTTTGGACAGGTGGTCCAAGGCAATACTGAGGGAGGCATGGCGCAGGATACTGATGAAGTTCAGTTGACGATACAGTCTGAGAAGTTTGGATTTGGAGTTCATTTATGAGCTAGGTCCCATCAGACATCCAGACACATTCTAAGACAGGTATTGCTCATTTCGGGAGATGGGTTTCTCCGCGAACTTGAGATATAGAGAGACATAGAAAGAAACAACAAGGCGGATCCACTCACTAAGGCTATTCCTCGAACGCAATAGTTTCGCACGCGAGCTTTGTGAGACTGACTAGTAGAGGGGTTGGGTGTTCGGTATCACACGTGCTGTGAGTATGCGACATCGCAATAATTAGCCTTGAGTGCAAGTGGGAGATTGTTGGAGATAGTGCCCACAGATTCAATTATTCGATCACAGGCACGTGATTACAATGATTGATGGAGGACCTATCCCGATAGGACAGTCTTACTCAAGATGATAGTATGCTATATGGTTTATCTTTATCATCGTGTACTGCTTTAGATGACCTGACAAGTCGCTATTACACGTTGATAGAGCCCCTAGGATTCTTGCTTGACCACCAGCAGTATGAGGGCGATCATATACGTGGGAGCTGGCAGTCTATAAGCATATCCTTAAATGGTCCCTAGTCGTGTGAGTTTCGAGATAGGGCATCGATACTCCAGAGTAGACTAGAGTGTACATTCGAGACCCCGACGAGGGGCGGTGGCCGGTCTCACAAGCCACTGGTGTCAGTTGGATCACCTAAGATTTATACAGGTGCTCATTGGGTTATGAGTACACCGGACAGGACTCGCCGGGAACATGCCAGTTGGTCATATACCAGACGTCAGATGGCAGTTCCCTGGTGACATGTGTGCAGGTTAGTTCATCGACCTGGGGATCGTCATTTGTCTTGTGTGAGTTCCCACTGTACTTTGATTACTACCCTACCACGGCTCAAAGGAGTCGTGCAAACAGGTTTTAGTTGGGTACAGTCCCGAGCCACATGGAGGCAGTGAGCGCATCTTCAGGGGTTCGTCTCTCCCGGTATTGGGGGTGAGGTCGCGCTGTATCTAGGAGAGACATTACACGAAGCCCTCGGCCGATGCAAGGAGATTTACTGGTAGGTATTCCAGTAGTATCTCAGGGTGTTCTGGGCTACACTCCGACACGACTTGTACCGCTTTTGGGGGTCTGACTTTCACCAACCCCCTAGGCCCGCCATGCGATGCTCATAGACGAACGGACCGGACTGTACGGATATTGTCACTGACAGGCTCAGTAGGGTTGTCAGGCTGAGTTCGCTCACAGACGTCTCTTTTAGTCAATACCTGGTAGCCCGTTACGTATTGGCTTATACCTCTGACGTGCTAGTGGTTAAATCCACAACCAAGGTGTTGACGAGTCTTTAGAGTCCCCCACATTCTGTTACTCAGCTTTCGGGCGAAAGGTTGTAGAGGCCGTATGGAGATATGGCAAGGTCCGATCAGATACGTGCGGTATTGCACGGATCAGGATCGGACAGTTTGTACTATAGGCCGTATGGATATATGGCGGGTTCGATCAGATACATGCGGTATTGCACGGATCAGGATCGAACGGATATTACTAGCCGGCTTTGGTTTAAGCCGGATCCTAGTATAGTACAGTGTAGATTATGTCTCATTGCATTTGTATTTCGGTCGGAATACAAATGCGGGTGTGTATGCACAGTATCGGGGTTTTCCTGTAATTTATTGCGGGACCAGTTTTCTGGAGTTGCCAGTTTGCTTTTCGTTTCGGCCATTTTCATTTGTATCTTTCAATGGCCGAAGATTGGTGGAGGAGGGCTTATTTGCATTGTTGCAAATAGGCATTTGTGGAGGGGGTTCTTTGCATATTTGTATTATGATGGTTGCACCATCCCTTGACCTTGACTTCTTGACTTCTTCTTGTCATCATAGTTTGACTTGTGAAAAGATGATGGTTGCTTTGGAGTGTTGGGTTTTGTGGTGATCATTTGACTTTTCATCATCACTCACTTTCCACCCACCCCCTTGTCTTTGCTCTCTCTCTCCAATCACACGGGGGGGGGGGGGGGGGGGCGGCCATTCCTTGGGGATGGGATGGGATTCATTTCATTTGGTATGTGGCAAATTTATTTCTCATGGTGCCAAGAAAAATGCTCTCTTGTTCATCCAAAAACATCCTTTATTTCCTCCACCAAAATGGCAATTCCACAACCCCAAAAATGTGACTTCTTCACTACACATTCTACATCGAATCTTGGGCACGTCGACTAGCCAGCTTCGTGCCCGAGTTGCCTCTGCATTGAGGTGGGAGCCCGTAAAAGAAGTAGGCGATGTGGTGCACTTCCGGCGACGAGGTGGAGACCGGAGCTTCCGCAGGAGATCGGGACGACGACGAGAAGACCGGAGGACTCGGATCAGTCGGTATATCTCTCTTCCCCATCTTGTAGTTAGCTAGGACTAATTAATGGTTCGATCCGGGTATTAGTGCGCGGTGGTGCCGGTTCGCTAAGTTCGCAAAATTAAAGTTTATCACCGCTTCCGCATTTTGGCCTCGGGATGGAGGCCGGGGCGCCGCCGTGCACTTACACTAACCTAATCCTAACCCTAACAAGCTCTCTCTATATATCATTTTAGCACTTAAGTAATCTAAAAACAAACCTGGAAAATTGGACTTAACTCGTTAAAGCACATAGAAAAAGATTCCCATCTCCCTGCGGACGACCCGTACTCAACCGACTAGCTACAAGAGAAACCGTCTTGATTGTGGTAACAAACTTAGCACGCAAAAACTCTACCAATCACCAACCAACAGTTCCCGACGAGTCCTGTCCAGTGTACTCGTAACCTAACGAGCACCCGCATACTATCTCCAGTACGACGTACTGATGGCTGTGGGACAGACCATCTCTCCGGCTGGGATGAGAAGCGCATACGCTAGTCTACTCCGGAGTATCGATGCCCTGTCTCGATAATCCTACGACTAGGGACCTGTATAAGGATGTTCTTATAGATTACCTAGCCCCCATAAGTGTGACTGCCATCACAACGCTGGTAATCAAGCAAAGATCCTAAGGGCTCCACAAATATGTATAAGCAATATGCTAAAAGAAACACATGCACATATTAAAGTAGAAACAAACCAAGTAGCATACTACCATTTTGAGCAAGATTGTCTATACAACTGTGAATATCCCAAGCTTCCATTAAGTAATATATAAACTAGTATGATACAGTAATGGCCTCTAGGGCATATACACTAACATATATTAGTGGAATGTGACGCTAATATGTGTGTATTGATTCATGCATTTATACGTATTCACTACTTGATTTCTGGATTTGAGGACCGTGGTTGTTTCATGAAATTATGCATTATTTGAAAAACCCGGTTTCTCTTGATATGATATTTCAGTGCGTCCACCATGTGTTTTCTCGGTTCTGAGATTGGCATGTGAAACCCGATTCAAGGAGCGGGAGGCACCGTCTGTGGGTACATGGTGGACCCGGTATGGTACCCCGGGGCGAGAGGTGATTTCGTGGTGTAGACGATGAGCCTGACAGAGGGACCACTACCTACCGGTGACAGTAATTGGACTCGACGTATATCTGGGGGATATCGATCGAGGTTATGTACGTACATGCCTTGCAGATTGCGGGTGGTGCTTACCCAGGTTATTAGGATGTACGTACATGACATTGGAGGTCTAGTCCTAGGTGATGGCACCTCAGAGATCAGTATTTTGGTGTCGATGCTGGACACATGTTTCATGATGTTTTGGGTGTCGATGTTAGACACTCACCTTATATAAAACTTACTTTATACTGATATTGTACACACTGGATATGTGGGATATATTGATGTTGTGCATTCGGGATATATGAGATATACTTGATGTTGGACATTCAGGATATATGAGGTTTACTTGATGTTGTACATTAAGGATATATGAGAATTACATGAGATGAGAGCCAATTTGGGGGCTGAATTGTGGAAATTGGGAATTTGATTGTCTTGTTGGATTTTGGTCCTACCACGAGGTTAGGATTTCCGTGGAAATGACATGTTTTATTCCATACTCCACATTTATTGTTTATGCACTGCTTCATGTATTAGTAGTATCTGTAAGTGCACGGCGGCGCCCCGGCCGTCAATCCAAGGACAAAATGCGGAAGCGATAATTTACTTTAACTTTTTAAACCGGCACCACCGCGCACTAAAATCCCGGATCGTGCCATTAATCTAGTCCTAGCTAACTAAAGAACGGGTAGAGAGATATACCGAGCGATCCGTATCTTTCGGTCTTCTCATCGTCGTCCCGATCTCCCCGCGGAATCTCCGGTCTTCAGCTCCTCGCCGGAAGGGCACCACGTCGCCGGTTTCTTTTACGGGCTCCCATCTCTCGACCGAGGCAACTCGGGCACGAAGTTGGCGAGTCGACGTGCCCAAGGATTGCTGTAGAATACGTGTAGTGCTTTATGTCTCATTTGGGGTTTGAGGAAGTTGCCTTTGGTGGAGGAAATGAACTATGAACTTTTGTAGATCAACTTGGGGATTTTTCAAGCATCAAGAGAACAAAATCCCCTTGCCAAAAATTTGGACAGCCCCATGTCCAATAATGGCCGGCCCTCTCATGTGTGGAAGTGAGGAATGGAGAGGGAGGGGGGGGAAAGGTCAAGGGGTGGGAAAGCAACACATACAAGCAAAAAGGAAAATGATTATCATATGAAATGATGATCACAATCCAATCCAAAACCACTCCCATCATCAACAACCATGATGAACCAAAAGTCAAGCCATGATGAAAAGAAGAAGAAGTCAAATGGTGGAGGAATTATCATGATACAACAATATGCACATAACACCCTCCAAAATGCTTATTTACACAAATGCAAATAAGCCCTCCTCCACCAATTTCCGGCCAAGGAAAGATACAAAGGAAAATGGCCGAAACGGAAAACAAACTGGCAACTTCATAAATCTGATCCCGTAATAAATTACAGGAAAACCCCGCTACTGTATATACATACCCGCATTTGTATTGCGACCGAATACAAATGCAATGAGACAAAATCTACACTGTACAATACTAGGATCCGGCTTAAACAAAAGCCCGCTAGTATTAACTGTCCGATCATGATCCGTGCAATACCGCACGTATCTGATCGAACCCTGCCATATCTCCATACGGCCTCTACAGCGTTTCGCCCGAAACTTAAGCAACTGTCTGTGGGGGACTCTAAAGACCCGTCAATACTATGGCTGTGGATTTAACCACTAGCACGTCAGAGGTATTAGCTATACGTGACGGGCTACCAGCTATTGACCAAAAGGGACGTCGATGAGCGAACTCATCCTGACACCCTACTGAGCCTGTCAGTGACAATATCCGTACAGTCCGGTCCGTTTGTCTATGAGCATCGCATGGCGGGCCAAGGGGGTTGGTGAAAGTCAGACCCCCAAAAGCGGTACAAGTCGTGTCGGAGTGTAGCCCAGAACACCCTGAGATACTACTGGAATACCTACCAGTAAATCTCCTGCCTTGGCCAAGGACTTCGTGTGATGGCTCTCCTAGACATAGCGCGACCTCACCCCCAATATCGGGAAAGACGAACCCCTGCAGATCCGCTCACTGCCTCCATGTGGCTCGGGACTGTACCCAACTAAAACCTGTTTGCACGTCTCCTTTGAGCGTGGTAGGGTAGTAATCAAAGTACAGTGGGAACTCACATGAGACAAATGACGATCTCAGGTCGATGAACTAACCTGTACACATGTCACCGGGGAACTGCTATCTGACGTCAGGTATAAGACCAACTAGCATGTTCCCGGCGAGTCCTGTCCGGTGTACTCATAACCCAATGAGCACCTGTATACATCTTAGGTGAACCAGCTGACACCAGCGGCTTGTGAGACCGGCCACCGCCCCTCGTCGGGGTCTCGACTGTATACACTAGTCTACTCTGGAGTATCGATGCCCTGTCTCGAAACTCCCACGACTAGGGACCTTTTAAAGATGTGCTTATAGACTACCAGCTCCCACGTATATGATCGCCCTCATACTGCTGACAGTCAAGCAAGAATCCTAGGGGCTCTACCAACGTGCAATAGTGACCTGTAAGGTCACCTAAAACAGTACACGATGATAAAGATAAACCAGATAGCATACTATCATCTTTAGTAAGACTGTCCTACTAGGACAGGTCCTCCCTCAATCATTGCAATCACGTGCCTGTGATCCAATAATTGACTCTGAGGGCACTATCTCCAACAATCTCCCACTTGCACTCAAGGCTAATTATTGCGATGTCGCATACTTACAGCCCGTGTGATACCGAACACCCAACTCCTCTACTAGTCAGTCTCACAAAGCTCGTTTGCGAAACTATTGCGTTCGAGGAATAGCCTCAGTGAGTGGATCCGCTTTGATGTTTCTTTCTATGTCTCTCTATATCTCAAGTTCGCGGAGAAAGCCATCTCCCGGAATGAGCAATACCTGTCTTAGAATGTGTATGGATGTCTGATGGGACCTAGCTCATAAATGAACTCCAAATCCAAACTTCTCAGACTGTATCGTCAACTGAACTTAATCAGTATCCTGCGCCATGCCTCCCTCGGTATTGCCTTGGACCAACTGTCCAAAATACTGCCCCTCGTCAGAAGGAAAACTATAACTCTGACAACCTCCCTGTCGTCCATGTCACCTTGGAAGCCTGGAATGATAACTGTCTCCCGAATGAGGCTGTCGTTATCATATCCCTAGAACATCCACTTATGTTCTAAAACTGCTTCCGACCGTCTCTTCAGGATTGGATCAATATCAACTTATTGCATCTACTGCAAAAACAACATCTGGTGTGGTACTTGACATCTCATGATTGACTCAATTACCTAAGCAAGTGATCTGCCAATCATACACATCCCTCTCCCCTTTAGTCTGTAAGACACCTTTACAGAGGGTGACTCCATCACCTACAGGTACACCACCATGCCAGGAGTCATCCATTCTAAAGCACCTCTAGAATGCCGTCTAAGTACCCTGATTGGGAAACTACCCAAATCTAGATCTAAAACCATAGATCCAGTAAACAGAATGTCTGATATAATATCCAAGTCCCATGTGGAGAAACCACTGTGTGACAACCAAAGTATAACCGATCGTAGTATAGGAATATCACTTCCTACTATGTGTATGTCATCCAAATACCAGGACATCACACCCTACTACTTTCTTAACAGATCCATCCCCTACTATGATGAAGTCAAATCTATGACTGTCACATCAGAAATTGATGATCTATCTCCGCTATGTCTGCTTTAGTCTATAAATAGACATAAGCCACTTGTCCACCAATGCTTCCGCTGCTCCCACTGACTACGACAACCTTCTGGCAGAGTCATATACACGTACACTTCTAAAGCTAGTTTAGAACGACGCTATACTCATCCTCCCGCCGGGTCTCACAGTCTGGAACAACAGCAATGGCAAGTCTGGGTAAACAAGAACTTCCCTGTCACCGTCCTTGAGGCTACCGGAGTACCTCTCGGGTGCCTGAAGTTACCCACCTTATCTGCGGAGTGGCCAATGGAATGTCAAACCAGATTGAATCTTTAGGTTCCTATCAAATCTTCAGTAATCGTTTGTGGTTCTGGAATCACTTCCAGTTCTACCATACTCCAACTACTGTTTTCTGAAAAAATCCATTTTTATTAAAACTGTGGCGAGTCTAGAACAATATCACTATTGATCTTCCAGATGGTAGAAAGTCAACCCTCGTCATAGCCTGGGTCAACCCACAAACATCCATTATAGAAACGTGCCTTGAGTTATCCAGAGTCTAGTTTTATGCATAAGCCGGACAACTCCCCGTACCTTAACAATGTCAAGATATGAACTGTTCTATATCCAATATAGAAACAGAGGCACAGATTTAATTGAACCAGATTCAAATCATGCAGCTTTCTCCAGTGCATGTCTGTTAGTGTATATGCCCTAGGGGCCATTATTGTATCATACTAGTTTGTATATTACTTAATGGAAGCTTGGGATATTCACATGTATATAACAGTCTTGCTAAACATGGTAGTATGCTACTTGGTTTTTCTATCTTAATATGTGAGTATACGTATTGATAGAGCTCTTAGGATCTTGCTTGACTACCAGCGTTGTGATGGCAGTCACACTAGTGGGGGCTGGGTAGTCTACAAGCACATCCTTATTCAGGTCCCTAGTCGTTGGATTATCGAGACAGGGCATCGATACTCCGGAGTAGACTAGTGTGTACGCTTCTCATCCCAGTTGGGGAGATGGTCTGTCCCACAGCCATCAGTACGTCGTACTGGAGATAGTATGCAGGTGCTCGTTAGGTTACGGGTACACCGGATAGGACTCATAGGGAACTGTTGGTTGGTTTTATACCAGTCGTCGGTGAACAGTTCCCAGGTGACATGAGTACAGCATAGTCCGCAGACTTGACACTGCTACTTCGCCTCGAGTGTGTCCCACTGTTCTTAGATTGCTACCCTACCACGGCTCAAAGGAGTCGTGCAAACAGGTAGCAGTTGGGTGCAGTCCCGAGCACTTGGAGGCAGTGGCGGTTAGACAAGATTCGTCTCTCCCGGTATTGGGGGTTGATATCGCGCTGTGTCAGAGAGCCATTACGCAAAGTCCCTGGCCAGGGCAAGCGAGATTTACTGGTAGGTTCCAGTAGTTTCTCAGGGTGTAATGGGCTCCGACACGACTTATACCGCTATTAGGGGACTGACGCTTGCCGCCCCCTAGGCCCGATATGCGATAGTCTTAGACGAACAGACCGGACTGTACGGAGATTGTCACATCAGACTCAGTAGGAGTTCGGATGGGTTCCTTCATCGGCCTTCTTATCGACATCTACCTGGGGACCGTTACGTACAGCTAGTGCCGCTTGCGGTCTGTGGTTAAACCCACTGCCAGCGTAGTAGTCGAGTCTCTAGAGTCCCACGCAGAGAGTTTCCCTACTCCAGGAGAAACGATATAGAGGTCGTATGGTTTTACGACAAGGGTTCGGACGCATACGTGTGTTTACGCACGTACGACTTTCGGACAGTTTTTTACTAGTCGGCTTTGGTTTAAGCCAGTTACTAGTATCCGGTTATTGGATTTATACAGTCTAAAGTTTTTCCGTGTTTTCACGGATAGGAGGGGCGTTCTTGTAATTGTGAGAGAAGCTTCTAGAAGATGGTGACTAAGGAGGTTTAGGTGGCATATACATTAAATGAGATTAGTGAGTCATATGGATGATTCATCCATGTCATTAATGCTTCATAATTGCTTAATGACTCATGGATGTTAATCACCATTAGATATTTATCAAGCATGGTTGTAAAACATTATCTTTTCTTTTCTTGATAAAACAATAATGCTTGATATATATTATGATAACTCATTTTCTCATTTCATTATTATTCTCACCTTCTCTCTCCTCAAGCTCTCCCTCTTCAAACCCTAATCCTCCCCTCTCATGTGTTGAGTACAAGGATTAGTTAGACTACTTAATCCATAACCTTACTCTATTTCATCTAGGTACTTTGATTAGCACTTAAAGATACCTAGTTACCTCAAGTTTAGAGGCAAAGCTTGGAGTTTAGCTCTCGTGGTGGATCGTCTACTACTTGGAGAAGGCCGAGGAGGAGGTGGAGTTCGTAAAGACGAAGGACACGGTTCTTTAGGTATAATCCCTTTACATAGTAGTTTAGAACTTCTATGTTTGTTGTTAGTTATCGTTTAGCTTCGATTCATGCGGTTAGTCGATGTTTAGCATAAAAACAAGATCGTTTTTCATATTTCCGCCTCCCCGCAAGTCGTGGGGTTTTGTACATCGACTTACAATGTCTACTAAATGGAAGGAGGCCGATCATCGTTACTCAACTTAGGAATGCTTTCAATTATGAGTAACCTGAAAGAGAAGCAAGTTCTCTTAATCATTACTATCAACTGAATACCATACACAAGTATCTACATCTTCGATCACTTTGAAGAATCCCGATACTTGCAATACCAGGTTCTCTACTTTATTCATATACCTATAACTTCTCAAAATTCGGACCCTGTGTTTCCACGAAACACCTGTTTAAAAACTAGAGAAGTCATAAGTAAACCGAATATAGTACGAGGACCAACCCCTCTGTCCTAATGGACGCTGGACAACATACAATACTCTGTACAAGTCCTTTGAGTCTTATAACTCAATCTCTGTGTGTCGTAGGTTGAAAAATGTACTTATGGTTATGAAGAATTACACCGCTGTTTAATGCTCCTTACCTAACCATCCACTGATATAGGTCAATGTCATAGACATAATTTCAAAAAGGTATATCTCACTCTATGAAAATAGACGTACAGATATATCAATTTGAAATTGGTGCATAACTGCGGATTTTCAAAACCAAATATTTGCCGTCTGGCAAACAACCCAGGTGACTTCCTCAAATATCACCGATTACAATGAATCCCGATATAATGAGGATGATCACCCAATTCCCAATAACTTACTCCCACTCATCATCTGTAAAACCATAAAGATGTGAGAATCATACCTGGTAAATACATACCCTGGAGTAAGTATCTAATCGGGAAATCAGTTTTACTTTAACAGTACACAGTGAAACTGAAACATTGAAATGTTTCGATGGGGTATCCCGGTATTCCTAATAATGCCTCTTCCATTATCCAGATTCACAACTGTAACCGTGTAATTCTTTGCCATCTTTCCAAATCCCTTTATATGTCTTTAGTCATTACCTTCTGAACACCCCTTTAGGACAAATGGTTTTCTTCCTTCCCTACCGTTCGACACCAGCCTATGGTTTGGAAGAAGACTATCCAATAGGCATAATGGGTGTACTGTCCTAATCCTAGGAGCACTCGCAATGCGAGAGAAGGTGAAGATAAAAGACAACCGAATAAACCTTATTCCTATTTCTCCTGAACCAGAATCCATCCCCGAACTGGAACAAGTTCCTTTCGAGTTCGTATATTACCATATGATGGAGTATCCAATAAACTGTGGATCTTCGTAGTGATACGGAGTGTTCTGGAGAAATACAAAGGTGATTTAGGATTGGCGAATAAATACTTGGTTTGGTCGTGAATAGCAGTCGCAATTTACTTTGCCCTCTTACTAATCCCTTGTTATGTCTTTACTTAATACCTTCTGTACACCTTCATTATGCTAATTGGTTTTCTTCATTCCCCACCGTTCGGCACCAGCCTAAGGTTTGGAAGAAGACTATCCAATTTGCGTAATAGGTGTACTATCTCCTTAACCAAGCAGTACTCGCAACCTGAGAGAAGGTAAAAGGAAAAGACAACTGAATAGTCCTATTCGTTTTCTCCAGAACCGGAAACCATCCTCGAATAAATCCGTTCGAGTTCGTATATAACCATACGATGGTTTTGTCCAATGGAAGTGGACATTCGTAGTAATACGGGGTGTCCTGGAGAAAAGGGTAAAAGTAGGAGTGGCAATGAGGTGTGCAACTCTGACAATCCAAAAGCCAGTGTTTAAGAAGGTTCGGTTAATTTTGGTCACTGAGTCATAGTCTTAGGGTCGGGTCAATGGTCGCTGCCAAAGAGAGAGAGAAAAGAAACACTCAGCGTGCACTCTAACCTAGATCAGAATGGTTACCAATTTATCTAATCTGGAAACCTCCCACTGTAACGTCAAATTCTCCTCCAAACCTGAAAGAAGAATTAGTCGGGATCACCCGATGAGTAAACCAACTTATCAGTGGCAATCGGGATCCAACTATCATCGCACGATAACGTGACGGAATCCGCTCACGTTATCACACTCCAGAAGGTATGCGCATATCTGGCAAGTTTCAGTTTCTTTAGAAACTCCCGATGTGATTTTTACCCCATGCTCTTATGACCTTGACTTTGGCCAACATATCATAAGTCACATGTCAAGTTCTACCCGTCATTCTCCAGGTTAATTTGAGCCCACCCGTACATACCCTTGACTTTGGCCAAAATAGTAGTACGACTGCCCCAAACCAACGCATCTATCTATGCTGCATATGAATACCCAATAGCTACCAATCACCGTACCTTGACTTTGGCCAACATACACAGCTTGAATACTATTGACTACCCATATGAAACGACAGAGGGCTACGAATGGTTTCTGGCGAAAACCTTTAACGTAAAGAACTTGATATCGTTGAAGGAACCGGATAGCTTTTATAAAAATATAGTAACGAAAACCTTCGCTAAAGAGGTCACTCCCGGTGAAGGGATCTCGGCTCTTTCCCCGTAGAATGAGGTGCAGGATATTCCAACTGAATACCACGATGCAAAGCAAAAGTAATCGGCTATAGTGAAGTTATTGCCCTGACGCAAACTTCTGTCCAAGGGGTCACTCCCGGTGAAGGGATCTCGGCCCTTGCCTCGTCGACCAAGGAGCAGGATATTCCAACTGAATACCACGATGCAAAACAAAAGAGAACGTCCTTGCAATAACAGCTTTTTTGAAAATAGTTCCAACAACATCAGAATAGGTTTGTTTAGCTTGCATTGATCCGAATCAACGCAGTCCCATCAATTGATCACACCAATAAAGAACAAAAATAATGATGTACGTATATGCCATCCGCATTCGCCACTGGGTCCCGTCATTACCCGTTAGGTTACTTAACTAACGACAGAGCGGGGACTGGACTAGCGCGGATGCAAAACATATACAACATCTACTAGTATATATATCAATATATATAATATTTTGCTCAAGGCGTGATAAAAATGCAACATCACAGAAATGTAATAAGCACCACAGAACAATACAGATATCTGGGATCCCCGGGTTTCACAGAGCCGCTACTGAAACCCGACGTTCCCCTGGTCGTGTGGATAGCCTGTGCAATGAAATCCTAGACCCCTACGGGCGCGGCAAGTTACCCGCCAAAACCTGAAGCGGGGCAGCCCCCTTCAGCAACGTGAATGGACCACCCAGCACTTCACGGAATCCGGTAACTTGGGCACCCCTCCTGGGTCAACCTGTACCCCCTACGAGTGCGGCGAATAGCCCGCCAATTCTAGAGTAAAGCCCCCTCCGTCTCAATGCCATGAGATGCGGGCTTGTTGCCCTCTAGAACCCGGCTATCCGTGCACCCCACCTTGGGGTAATCCTAGTACATAAAGTAAAATATACATACAACGGGTACATCGACCTCGACCCGGTCGTGCCCCAAAAGAATAATATACAAACAGGCAGTGACGGCAGTCCACATGTCGGACGCTCGCCCCGCAATATCAAATGTACATAATACAACCAAAACTGTACTAGCATTGCATCCAGACTATCCCCACGACCAATCCGCAACATCACACACAACACAGAACATCAACGTGAATGTCACGTTCGCAAATCCGTCTAACCGGGCTATAGCAGTTAGACGGGATTTACCGATCAAGTGACATTCACGGTCGCAGATATAATGCAAATACTGTGAACTAATATGTTTAAACATTTTCGATCGATCAAATTTACCCAAGTGGGCCCCAAACACTACTGTAGCACATAAAGAAATTCTGGGCCCAAAAAGAATATACCAAAACCCTATTTTCAGCCCAAAATCCCACTGCAAAAAATTGGTGAAATGAAGCTTAATTCCTGCGGCGGAACAGCGGCTAAAGTGGGGTTATGGCCACGGTTCCGCGGCCCTATTGAAGGATCAGGTCACCAAAATTTTACAGTGCTCTTAGAATTCCCTGCACATGTTTCTGCAACGTACGGAAAAAAATTTTGAGCTAAAAAAAATTTCGAAAGAAATTGATGCAAATGAAAATACAGTTTTTGGAAAATCCGATCGATCGAACTCGTAAACACGTTAGAGCAAGCTAGACTAGGTTAATGGCCTGGCTCTGATACCACTGTAAGTGCACGGCGGCGCCCCGGCTGTCAATCCGAGACCAAAATGCAGAAGAGATAATTTACTTTAACTTTTTAAACCGGCACCACCGCGCACTAAAATCCCGGATCGTGCCATTAATCTAGTCCTCGCTAACTAAAGAACGGGTAGAGAGATATACCGAGCGATCCGTGTCCTTCGGTCTTCTCATCGTCGTCCCAATCTCCCCGCGAAATCTCCGGTCTTCAGCTCCTCGCCGGAAGGGCACCACGTCGCCGGTTTCTTTTACGGGCTCCCATCTCTCGACCGAGGCAACTCGGGCACGAAGTTGGCGAGTCGACGTGCCCAAGGATTGCTGTAGAATACGTGTAGTGCTTTATGTCTCATTTGGGGTTTGAGGAAGTTGCCTTTGGTGGAGGAAATGAACTATGAACTTTTGTAGATCAACTTGGGGATTTTTCAAGCATCAAGAGAACAAAATCCCCTTGCCAAAAATTTGGATAGCCCCATACCCAATAATGGTCGGCCCTCTCATGTTTGGAAGTGAGGAATGGAGAGAGGGGGGGAGGTCAAGGGGTGGGAAAGCAACTCATACAAGCAAAAAGGAAAATGATTATCATATGAAATGATGATCACAATCCAATCCAAAACCACTCCCATCATCAACAATCATGATGAACCAAAAGTCAAGCCATGATGAAAAGAAGAAGAAGTCAAATGGTGGAGGAATTATCATGATACAACAATATGCAAATAACACCCTCCAAAATGCTTATTCACACAAATGCAAATAAGCCCTCCTCCACTAATTTCCGGCCAAGGAAAGATACAAAGGAAAATGGCCGAAACGGAAAACAAACTGGCAACTTCATAAAACTGATCCCGTAATAATTTACAGGAAAACCCCGCTACTGTATATACATACCCGCATTTGTATTGCGACCGAATACAAATGCAATGAGACAAAATCTACACTGTACAATACTAGGATCCGGCTTAAACCAAAGCCCGTTAGTATTAACTGTCCGATCATGATCCGTGCAATACCGCACGTATCTGATCGAACCCTGCCATATCTCCATACGGCCTCTACAGCGTTTCTCCCGAAACTTGAGCAACTGTCTGTGGGGGACTCTAAAGACCCGTCAATACTATGGCTGTGGATTTAACCACTAGCACGTCAGAGGTATTAGCCATACGTGACGGGATACCGGCTATTGACCAAAAGGGACGTCGATGAGCGAACTCATCCTGACACCCTACTGAGCCTGTCAGTGACAATATCCGTACAGTCCGGTCCGTTTGTCTATGAGCATCGCATGGCGGGCCTAGGGGGTTGGTGAAAGTCAGACCCCCAAAGCGGTACAAGTCGTGTCGGAGTGTAGCCCAGAACACCCAGAGATACTACTGGAATACCTACCAGTAAATCTCCTGCCTTGGCCAAGGACTTCGTGTAATGGCTCTCCTAGACACATCGCGACCTCACCCTCAATACCGGGAGAGACGAATCCCTGCAGATCCGCTCACTGCCTCCATGTGGCTCGGGACTGTACCCAACTAAAACCTATTTGCACGTCTCCTTTGAGCGTGGTAGGGTAGTAATCAAAGTACAGTGGGAACTCACATGAGACAAATGACGATCTCAGGTCGATGAACTAACCTGTACACATGTTACCAGGGAACTGCTATCTGACGTCAGGTATAAGACCAACTAGCATGTTCCCAGCGAGTCCTGTCCGGTGTACTCATAACACAATGAGCACCTGTATACATCTTAGGTGAACCAACTGACACCAGCGGCTTGTGAGACCGGCCACCGCCCCTCGTCGGGGTCTCGACTGTATACACTAGTCTACTCTGGAGTATCGATGCCCTGTCTCGAAACTCCCACGACTAGGGACCTTTTAAGGATGTGCTTATAGACTACCAGCTCCCACGTATATGACCGCCCTCATACTGCTGGCAGTCAAGCAAGAATCCTAGGGGCTCTACCAACGTGCAATAGTGACCTGTAAGGTCACCTAAAGCAGTACACGATGATAAAGATAAACCAGATAGCATACTATCATCTTGAGTAAGACTGTCCTACTGGGACAGGTCCTCCCTCAATCATTGCAATCACGTGCCTGTGATCCAATAATTAACTCTGAGGGCACTATCTCCAACAGTATCTGATAGAGTACCTTACATGATTATTGCATACAGATTGTCATATTATTGCTTCATGTATAAATTGTACCTGCTAGTGTACTTTTCATGATTATTGCATTACATATGACTATTCATTGTTATTAAATGCTTATGTTAGATTCGCGCTGTATGTGCATACTTGCGATTACCTGCATATGTTATTTACTATTCACGAGTTGGCAACTCACACCCGTTGTGCCACAGTGTTTTGCACGTTGTTCACCAGAGTAGTCGATGCAGGCTATTCATCTATCTTATCATCTTTTGGCTGCGGATACCACTTCGCCTGACAGTGTGCAGTTTTGCCCAGGTGGGTTTTGTGGTTATCTGATGTTGTATTGTATGTTCGTTGTATCTATGTACTCTCCATCTACTAGTATTATGTATGACTTAGTGATTTGGTGTGAGGACGGTATTGTATATTATTTTGTGACTTGGAGGTTTTTATGCAGTTTTATTTATATCGTCTCTTTCTTCGCTACGGCGTCGTATATCTGTTGTGGTGTTTGTTTTCTGCCGTTGGGCGTGGATTTTGCTCCCGTTTGGGATGCTTTACTTATATATTATGTTGTACCCATTTTGGGGCTGGTTTTTACAAAGGAGGTGCTGCAAAAATTTTAAGGAATAAAAGTGAGACTTTAAAGAATTTGGGTTGTGATTTCAAAGGTTTTGAAAATACTATTATCACTTTCTTATTACTTTTGATGGTTTAGATTGCTGGGTTTTGGCTTTCTTTTACTACGTTACGCCTGTAGACGTTACGTAGTATTAGGGCCGTCACGTGCCAATTTTGGGTCGTGACAAAGTTGGTATCAGAGCGCTAGGTTTTACCTTTCGGAGTGTAGGATGACCTTGGTATGATGGAGTAGGTAGCTTAAGCAAAGTAACGTAGTGTGTGTATGTCTGCAGCATACTCACGATGCTGTACTCCGCCTAAAGTCCCTAAGTACAAATTTCTTGAAATTCCTTCCTTGATGATACATATTCTTGTGATTCGATTTCTGTGTTCTTATCGAATCTTATATTCTATTTATAGCCTTTGCCGCCGACGACTATGGGGACTCAGAGAGCTGCAGCGAGGGCCGAGGTCAGTATTGACTCGGGGAGAGCGAGGACTGACCAAGATGGCACGCTCGTTGCATAGGTGCAGACGGTTTCGCCTTCGACTGATAGTATCGTTTGGCTTGTGGCAGAGATGCAGGACTTTCGCCAGACGATGAGTTCTTTGGTTGAGGCCATTCGAGCGCAGCGACAGGAGGTTGTCACCCCTGTTACCCAGTTGTTCCTTGCGGTCAGCACACAACATTCCGTTACCTACACCGCACCTATGGATGCAGCCCCAGTTGACGAGACACGTCTTCCAGAGACTTTAGGAGTTTCGGATCAGAGGAGGGCTCATGCAGGTGTGACGACCCATAGACAGAGGTTCAATCATCGTGACCGGTTTCGTGTACGTCATGGGAGTACAAGAGGCTTGAGGCGAGGACAGTCGTCTAGCTCTTATCCCCAGGATGGTCAACAGTTTTCTTCCGGATGTTATCGGTGCGGGAGTTTGGATCATCGAGTTTGAGTTTGTACTGAGCCACGTAGTCACAAGGCAGTTATACCGCAGAGAGGAGGATTTCAGCCTGTTTCAGGTAGAAGACAGACTCGGGAGTTTTCTTCTACTCATCAGGACACGCGGACGTCCGATGCTGGGTTTGCAGGTACTCTAAATTCACATGTTCCTTGATGTACTTTTTGTTTATACACTTTGTGCCGTGGTTTGGGATGAAGAGAGTCGTGTTAGCTAGATCAGCCGCTTGTTGTGTTAATTTCTGTCAGCGATTCTTTTGTTGCGCAACACGTATTAGAGTCGTGTGCCAATCGGTTAGGAGATTCTTTCGTCACTTGATCCCTATAGAGATGTTGGATTTGACGTTCTCCTGGGTGCGGATTGGGTAGCTATGTGATAGGCGTCTGTGGACTACCGCGAGAAAACAGTCAGGTTTGTTTTCTCGGCAAGTCAGTTCTTGTTGTGCAGAGGGACAGTGGTGCCGCCTCTCACATCTTGAATTCAGCCTTTTTCGCTAGTCGGTTTTTGAGGAGATGTCGTGGATTCTTGGCGTTCATTCATGATACCGTAGCCACAATGGGTTGTTAGACCGGTTTCCTTTCGTGCGAGAGTTTTCCGACGTTGTTCTAGATGAGCCGGCGAAGCTTATGGAGCTTAAGGATCAGCTGCAGAGTTGTTTGTCGGGGGGCTGGTGCGTCTGAGTGTTTCGCTTTGAGGGGCTCCTATTTCTGTTCGTCAAGGAGAAAGACGGCAGTTTGAGGTTGTGTATTGATTGGTCGTCAATTGAACCGGCTTACGGTGCGGATAGGTATCCTTTACCTCGCATTGACGATTTCTTCGATCAGCTCCAGAGTGCGAGGCATTTTCTAAGTTTGTTTGGGATCATGTCATCATTGTGCAGGTTCGGAGTGATGACAATCTGAAGACTGCTTTTGTGCGTGCTACGGGCAGTATGTGTTTGGTGGTGTCATTGGACTCACCAATGCCCTAGCAGCATTCGTTGATGTGATGAACCAGATTTCTTCAGGCCGTTCCTCGACCAGTTTATTGTTGTGTCATTGATGACATTCTGGTCTATTCAATGTGTCATGAGGAACAAGAGCAGCACTTGAGGATTTGTTTTGCAGACATTGGGAGAGTGCCAGCAGTTTGCTAGATTCTCGGAGTGTTCCTTCAGGCTTGTTTGTGTTGACTCCTAGGTCTTGTAGTTACGGGAAACGGTGTCGTATGGTTCCGAGGGAGATCGAGACCGTACAGCTTTGGCCCAGACTTGAGTACAAACGGAGGTCCATTGATTTTTGGGCTTAGCAGGTTTTTACCGCCGTTTCGTGCAGGATTACTAGCGTATTGTTGCACCGTTGACTGGACTGACCTGAAAGGAGGTTCTTTTCTGTGGACCGAGGCATGCGTGTGGAGTTTTCCAGCAGTTGGAGATTCGGTTGACAACTGCACCAGTTCTTCTTGCTTTCTGGTTCGGGCGACTTTATTGTTTAACTGTAATGTTTCACGAGTGGGGCTCGACTGTGTGCTGAGGTGACACTATAGAGTTATCGCTTTTGCTTCCCGACAGTTGGAGGAAGTACGAGCAGGATATCCCACTCATGATCTGGAGATGGCCGCGGTGGTTTTGCGTTGGAGATTTGGAGACACTACTTGTTCGGAGAGTCGTGTCAGATCTTTCACGGACCACCGGAGCTTAATGAACATCTTCCTGCAGCGGGTTTTAATTGTTGAGATAGTCTTCTGCAGATTTACAGTTCTTGTTCGATCGTGGAGTACAGCTTAAGTTCGCCTCTACTGAGGGGACAGCCTGCTCATGTCCGCGCCCGACCACTTTTCCTTAATCACTTTCGCGAGGCACTGCCCGCCGATGCTCGTTCGTTAGAGATACTTGAGCATACTCGGCTGGGTAATGATTCAGAGTCCTTGATTTGTGAACAGGGTGTGCTACGCTTAGGGACGCGTTGTGTACCTGTTGCTGATGGACAGAGACGCGAAATCCTAGCACAGGCACATCAGTCAGCTTCAGTGTTCATTCAAGTTCCACCAACATTTGGCGTGACTTGTGAGATAGTTACGGGTGGACCGGGATAAAGAGTGAAGTTACGGATTTCGTTTCAAGGCGTCTGTCTTGTTATGAGTTTTGGTTGAGCATTTGAGACCGGCTGGAGAGTTGCAACCTTTAACCGTTCCGAAGTAGGAATGGGAGCAGATTTCCATGAATTTCGTTGTGGTGTCTACCCAGGTTAATCAGGGTATGACTCCATTTGGGTGTTGGTTGACCGGTTATTCTCAGTTTGCTCAGTTGTTCTTTGTTAAGTTTGTGCGTTGCACGGAGTTCCTTCATGCGTTGTATCCAATAGAGGTACCTTGTTCGCTAGCCATAGTTGGCAGAAGGTTCAGGAAGCCCTGGGTACTAGATGAGCTTTAGCTCCGTTTTTCCATCTGTGGGACGATGGTTAGTTGAGCGGACTATACAGACTCTGGAGGATATGCATGTGCGTACGTACTAAGTGTTTGTTGGCAGTTGGGATCGTCACTTTCCATTGTTAGAGTTCTCCTTCGATAGCTGTTATCAGGAGACTATCCAATTGGCAACCTTTAGGTTTTGTTATTCGGTTGTGTCGATCGCCATTCTATTTTTCTGACTCTACGTGAGTAGGATTTTTGGACCCCAGCTAGTCTAGAGACTTCGGATATGATCCAGTTAGTTCAGATCAGGATAATGACAGTCCTGTGCGGACAGAGGTCTTATGCCGACCATGGTGGTCGCAGGCTTGAGTTCGCAGTGGGAGATCATGTATTCCTACGGACTTTCCGATGAATGACGTGTTGAGTTTTGGGAAGCTTATCCCAGGATTATAGATTCTTTTGAGATCTTCAAGCAATTTAGTTCCGTTGCCTATAACTTGGCACTTCCGCCCAGATTTTTGACTATTCACCCCGTTTTCTTTGTGTTGATACTTTGCAATTACCTTCATGACTTTCCCACATGATTCAGCACCAGACCATTTAGTTTGGACTCGATCTTTTCGTTCACCGGCAGCCATTTGTGTTAGTGGTTCGGCAGGTGGAGAAACTTCGGCCAAGGGTCTTGCCATCTGTGGAGAGTTTTCTTGGACGTAGCCGTATAGTGAGGTGATCACTTGGGAGGCCGCGAGCGAGATATGAGACTTTGTAATCTTCTCTTTGAAGGTACGCTTAGTGAGAGTTTTAAATTCGGGGACGAATTTTTATAAGGGGGAGATTGTAACGTTTTAGAAATCGTTATGTGAATGTTTCCGTTTTTGGGTAAAATTGTCGGTATTTTCTGTTTTTAACCGACTGTGATCAAACGACCATATAGACTTTTTAGCACCTAGTTTAGCTAAAATAAAGCTAGTGCGCAAGCTTTGGGGTTATATGGGACGTTTTGGTCCAATTTGAATTTTTCCCAATTTTAATATTTTTTTAATGTGGTATTCACATTTTTGGAAATTGTGCTTAAGTGAATTTTTCTTCAATTAAGTTATGTAAGAAAACCCTTCCCACCTTATCTAGATATTTATTTGTGCATATGGATTAAGTTTTTAAGGAAAAGGAAATGAAATGAATGAGGTGGCATGTGCATGCATGTAGGTGTGAAGGCATTTATGTGTGCATTTATTGCTTTTCTTGCTAGAATCATCCACACAATTCCTCACACTCTCCTCCTTGGCCGAGACCTCTCTCTCTCTCTTCTGCCCTTAACTATTTCTTTCTTCATTTGCAACAACTCCTTGCTCAATAACTCTCCAAAATCCCAAATTATATCACAAAAATCACATTTTTCTTCACTTGTGCCTCTTGGATGCCTAGGACCATGCAAAGCTTGGATCTTTGTGTTCTTGAGGATAGGTAATGATCCTTATCTGTTCTTTTTATAGTTTTTGTGGTATGTAGCTAGTTAGTTTCAGTTTTAAGTGTTTAAAGTTTAGTTTGACGCGGAATATCGTATTTTAGTATCGATTTGTGACATCTGTGACCCCGAGATTTTACTAGAAAACCAAACAATGTAGTTTTGTAGTACCTGTGACCATAGGACCCCACCCGAGACACGAACCCACCTGCTCGGACCTCGGCCGATGAAATGAGTAGCAAGTCCGGCGACCTCGACCCCTAGGGTGAGTGGGTGTGTGGGTTTTTGAGGGTAGCTTTATGCTTGGGTTTGGGTGTGTTTGGTCTTGTTTAGTTGTTGAGTTTTTTCTGTATACGAAATCTGGGATCATTTAGGTAGGTTGTAGTGTTTCGTGTTCGCGCGATACGTTATACGACACGGATCGTGCACTTTGTGCGGTTTTACTCTTAAGTTGTTTTCGTCGTGTCGCTACGTGCGTTAGCCACAATACGAACACTCAAGAGTATGTTTTGTGTTGTTGCGTCGGTCTAAGGTATTTTGTACGTGCTTTAGGGTTATTATTAATATACACTTGTTTTATTGTCTTAATATTGTAGGTTCGCAGGCGGGGACTACGGACACAGCTACATAGGGAAAACAGGTGGTTGGCTACACTTAGCTGGAGTGTTGGTGAGTAGATTTAACATCTACAGGGGAATCGCCCGCATGGCGTTATGCGTCTGGGCTAGAGATGTTACTTTTGTCGCATATTCTATGTCATGTTTAGAATTGCGCATTTACCCTACTGCTTAGTAAATTGTTGTGCTTGGACTAGTATCCTTAGGACACTGCACTATTATTGAAGGGTTATGTTGCACGAGCACTGATTGTATGCCACACACACCGTCAATAATTGACATGTCACGCACAACCCACATATAGAAATGATATTGTCTGGTTAGGGACATTGAGACATTGATTCATATTTTTATTGTGCTTATGACATATAGCATACCTGTACACTTACATGCTAGTTACCCATATACCTATATGGTATTGTACCATTGTGATAGGTATATACACGTATGAGACATAGCTACCTATACATTTGGCATGCATACATACATATACCTGGAGGGTATTATGGATAGGTATAGACACATATCTTGCTACAGCTACTTTGACATCATACATACTTACATATAGACACACATATCTTGCTATACCGACATGGTTACGCAACCTTGTTCTAGCTATATGTTCACCTGTCTATATTGTTGCATCTGATTTCGGGGAAATCAGGAACCGTGTGATATATTTATTTAACTAGTTGCAGTTAAATAGTTGTTTTCCTTTATATGCTCATATTACCGTTTCATGTTGCCTATATTACATTCATCGATTTCATATGATGTTCTCTGATATTTTAATACTATGTATATATAACAGTGGAGTGGGACGCTGTTATATATGCCTTTACACATATATTAGTGGAATGGGACGCGAATATGTGTGTATTGATTCATGCATTTATACGTATTCACTACTTGATGTTTTCTGGATTTGAGGACCGTGGCTGTTTCATGAAATTATGCATTATTTGAAAAACCCGGTTTCTCTTGATATGATATTTCAGTGCGTCCACCATGTGTTTTCTCGGTTCTGAGATTGGCATGTGAAACCCGATTCGAGGAGCGGGAGGTACCGTCTGCGGGTACTGTTAGTTATATGTATGCCCAAGAGGCCGGTATTGTACAGATGATGTATATTATATTGGATGCTTGGACATATATAGAGAGGACTTTCTTGCTCGATATGATAGTATGCTATCTAGTTGCTCTTTATCTTAACATGTATACTTGTCTCTTGATACCGTCTTATAGTTACATGTTGGTAAAGCCCTTAGGATGTGTACTTGACTACCTAGACTATGATGCATATCATACTAGTGGGGCTATGGTAGTCCATAAGTACATCCTTTAATGTTCCTAGTCGTAGGTGTATCGAGACATGGCATCGATATACCAGTGTAGACTAGCGTATACGCTTCTCGACCCCTGAGATGGGCGATGGATGATCCCATATCCATTGGTGTTTGACATCAGAGATGGTATACGAGTGCTCAGTGGAGACTGTCTACACTGGACGGACTCGCCGAGAACTCCCAGATGGTATTATACCTCACGTCAGATGGCAGTTCTCTGGTGACACTTGTGCAGGTTAGTCTGTAGACCTGAGATCGTCATAGAGTCTTGTGTGATTCCCACTGTGCTTTGATTTCCACCTTACCACGTCCAAGAGGGCATGCAAAACGGTGGTTTTTGGGTACAGTCCCGAGTCACATGGAGGCGATGAGCGATAGGAGGGGTTTCGTCTCTCCCGGTATTGGGGGTTGATGTTGCGCTGTGCTCGATTGGCCATAACAGGGAAGTCCCTGGCCAGGGCTGATTTAGAGATTTACTGGTAAGTGTTACCAGTAGTTTCTCGACTCGTTATGAGCCTCACATCGGCACGACTTATCGGTTATTGGGGTCTGACGTTTACCACCCCTAGACTTGATATGCGACATATCAGACGAGGAGACCGGACTGTACGGGAAGTGCTACCATTTGGCTTTTACAGGAGTTGGAGCGGGCTTGCTTGCTGATCTTCTGATCGCTCAATACCCGGGTAGCCGTTACGTCCAGCTAGTATCGCTGATGGCTTGTGGGTGCTTGATGTGATCATCACCTACTGTCGGCGTATTGATGAGTCTTTAGAGTCCTGCATAGAGGTTTTACTGGCTCAGGCAAAACGAAATAGGAGCGCATATGTGATATGTGCGGGACGGAGAATAATGCGTGTATGTGATACCGTATTCTATTCTCGCGACTTTCTGTATCGGTCGGTTATATGTGATATAGCCGGGTTATCGAATCAAGTGTTGATTCGATAAGTCGATACATTGGATGTTAGTCGGTTATATGAGTTATGACTGGATTATTAAGTCAAGTGTTGATTTAATAATTTATTGTATAATTGTATATTGGATATACTAATTTACATTAACTAACATTTGTTCACTTAAGGGTATTTTTCTCACATGTGCACAACTTTAATGTATATATGATATATATTAAAATGTGTTTTCTTTTTGTATCATGGTTGTTGATACATCATTCATGGGTGTATGAGACTTACACCATGCTATATATTATGTTGGGTTTTAATATTTAAAGTAATTACAAAATTAGTGGAGGATTAGAAAAATGCATGAAGCTTGTGGAAGCTTGTGGATGCATTGACTAATTCC
This sequence comes from Agapanthus africanus, assembly GCA_030015575.1. Lineage (NCBI taxonomy): Eukaryota > Viridiplantae > Streptophyta > Magnoliopsida > Asparagales > Amaryllidaceae > Agapanthus > Agapanthus africanus. Next base: position 270,396,145 of record JASDDO010000031.1, on the reverse strand, counting down.
ACTAAGTTTGTTTTTTACTATGGATATTTGTTAACCTAACCATAAGGATTAGCCATGGTTATGTCTCTATATGAGTTAGTATATGATACTCACTTACCATGGTTAGCTTTCTCACTTGATCATTATCTTTCTCTCTTTTATTTCTTCATATTCTTTCTTGAGCAAAAGAGCTCTCTAGGGTTTGATCCAAAGTGAGAAATATCGTGAGAAAATAAATTCTAAAGTGAACCCACTTCTTATTTCTCCATCCTCTACTAGACTAGCACTTTAGTTTAGGGTGTTTGCTTCACTAATTCTCTAGTTAGTGAAGTAGAAGCTTGAGTTGGCATCCCCTCGACGTAGATCATCTTCGGCCTCGAAGACTTCAAGCAAGGACGCTCCTTTAGATTCGTGAAGCCATGCAAGAGTCCGGGAGAACCACGATCGCAGCGAAGGGACTTCAACAAGGAGCTAAAGAAGTGAAGGACCGATCTACAAAGGTTGTATTTCGTATTCACTTAGTTGTAGGTGCTATTTACTTGCATATGAAACCCTAATTTTCTAGCAAAGATCTTGTTTAGGGTTGTTAGGCACGGCTAAAATTTTAATCGGGCATGATTGATGCTTTCTTAACCCTTGTTAGAGTGCCTAGTAACCCTACAGTGGTATCAGAGCTTAGCTAGAGCATTAGGCGACGTGTATACGAAGTTAAAACTCCGAACGAACCCCGAAACGTCAAAACGTCTCCCTCTCTGAACTTTTTTCAAAAACTGTGATTTTTTTGAATTAAAAATACCTAAAAAATTCAGCAGATAATTTTAAGCATTATTGTGCAAAACGGTGACGTAAGCCGTACGGACCGCCGCGGAACCGCGGCAATAGACTGCTTGTGCTGCGGATCCGCGACCGTAAAGTGAGTGTTTGCCCTCGTTTTTGCACAGTAATACTCCTATATGATAGTTCTATTTTCTGGGTATTTTTAAAATTACTCAAGTGTTGAGTATTCTGGGGATCATTTTGTATTCGTTAATTCGATCAGAATATTTAATTTCGTTATGTTTTCCGGATATTTAGAAAGTATTAAAAAGTTTGAACGGATATCAATAACTCACTTTTTCCCGACCCAGAAAATTTCCAAGTGTTGGATTTTTCCATTGTATAAGAACGTCTAAATCATGCAAGTTACGCAATGGACCCTCTAGAAGACAATAAACCTTAACTCGATTATGTGACCGTCTTGAACTGCCTTTTGAACTTTAGGGTTTGGGGCAGTACGGCGTTGCCACATGTGAGGCGTTGGCTTGACTTAGAGAGAGAGAGAGAAGAAAACACTTTAGCGTATGCTCTTGCAAGATCAGATTGGTTATTATTTTATCTAATCAGGATGGCTCCCACTATTTTTATCAAATCTTCCTTCAAACCCTAAAAGGAAAGACTAGTCGGGATTAATTACACCCTACAATTTTGCCAATTTTTCAGCCATGCCAGTGTCGGTACTTTGAGGGAGGTTCCCCGTGCTTTCGCACAGACCTAATTAAAGTAAACCTCATTTTCCCAGAGGCGTAACCCCGTTGACACCTTTCTAGACACCTACTTGATCGGCTAATTGTCCTGTGTAAAACTCTCCCAGGAGTAACGATTACTCGTAGTGGGTATCGGGATCCAACTATCTCATAGAAGGTATGCAATCTCATTGCAAATTTCAACACTTGAAATTCCCGATAATATTTTTACCCCTAGCGCGCTATGACCTTGACGTATGCTAAACAACCCATAGTCCGCTAGTCAAGTTCAACCCGTACAATTCGTGATTGAATTAAACCCACCCGTACGACCCTTGACGCATGCCAAACAACGCCGTATGAATACCCTAATCCAATCGCATCTCATACTACAGATAAGTAATAATCAGCTACCGTACACTACGCCTTGACGTATGCCAAACTACCGCAGCACGAATACTAAATATTACTTATCTGAATTGATGGAGGGCTACGCAGGTTTTTCAGAAAACCATGAGCGTAATGAACTTGATATCGTCGTAGAATCGAGTGAATTTTGAAATGGAGTGATTTTGAGGCTTTTATTGGTTTTGTTAAAGAGGTCACTCCCGGTGAAGGGATATCGGCTCTTTCCTTATGGAATAAGGTGCAGGATATATCATATATATCGCTATGCAAAGCAAAAACTCCAAAAGCAATCAAAAACAAACCGAGTGTTGTAGCATCTGCCAGTTTTGCTAAAGAGGTCACTCCCGGTGAAGGGATCTCGGCTCTTTCCTCATCGAATAAGGTGCAGAATATATCATATATATCGCTATGCAAAGCAAAAACTGTAGATACCCTTTTTGAAAATTTGATCCTATAACATCTTTTAGGTTTCTTTTCTTTCATTAATCACATTAATGAAGTCCCATCATTTAAGTCATCTAAACATCACAGATAAATACGACGTACACTTATGCCATCCGCATTCGCCTCGATGTCCCCCTGTGCACCGTTTGGTTAGGTAACTAACGGCAGAGCGGGGCAGGGCTAGCGCGGGTGTAAAACATAAGTAACGTCTATATAATATATCATATATACTATATACAGTATTTATCACAACACATCAAATGATCACATCACAGATATCGCAGCAGAAGAATCATATGAAACATTGGATATACTAGGACGTCCGTGTTTTATTTTGAGCCTCTATAAAACACGGATTCCATGGTCGCGATGAATAGCCAAACCCACACCAGGCAAGCAACCCTACCAATTCTAGAGTTAGGAGACCCGAACTCGACTCCTCGAGTTGGTCTCCCACTGGACTCCAGAACCCGGTTACTTGTGCTCTCCTCCTTGGGTCTAACCTAGTACGGAAAAGTAAATAATATACAAATGGTGACAACAACCTCATCCCGGAAGTTCCCCAATAAAAGAATATTACATACATTAAATTTTACATGAATGAAAATAAAAACCCTCATCTCACATAAAACCCCCGCCTATTCAAAACGCGACGATCCAATATAACATATCCAGCAACACATAACATCACATGTCATCAACGTAAGTAAATATGCGCATCCCAATTGTCGTTGACATATAGCAACGAAACCGGCGATATCACATATTACACTTACGGTCGCAGAAAAGATAGTGTAAAGCTACAATAGTTGGAATCCGCAACCTCCTTAGAAATCGCATGCCTAACAATTATAAACCCCGCATTTTAGTCTCTATATCGAAAACACTTTTCGATACCAAGTCGGGCAATTCAACAAGATTCCCGATATGTGATCGAATGCTCGTCGCAAACTTTAGTAGATGGCCGCACCCCCGATGCCGTCGACGAAGTGCACTAAGGCGGAACACCGCTGCCGCGAGCACCCAAACGGATGCTTTTGGCGACGGGGTTCTCCTACAGTCACATGGTCGTGGATATGGGGCATGGCTGTCTATTAAGTTTACCCAGCGAGTATCCGCGTACGCTACGTGATTGCGACGGACTTTTGATCGCATCAAAATTCCGTGGCAACCGATCATTTAAGACTAAACTGCTATGTTTATAACATCCAAATTATTTATCTCATAACTACTTGTGGATTCCAAATTTTGTATCACATTCCAGATAAATAGACAATGTTAAACTTTCCGATTGAATAATCAAACACCCAAGTTTTCCCAAATAGTTCTCAACACTTAAGGGGAGTTTAAAAACATCCATCACATGCCACAGTACCAATGGTCCATCCGTAGAAGGGTCATGCCAACGCCTCACATGTGGAAACGCCGTACTGCCCCAAACCCTAAGGTTCAAAAGGCAGTTCAAGACGGTCACATAATCGAGTTAAGGTTTGTTGTCTTCTAGAGGGTCCATCGCGTAACTTGCACGATTTAGACGTTCTTAAACAACGGAAAAATCCAACACTTGGAAATTTTCCGGGTCGGGAAAAAGTGAGTTATTGATATCCGTTCGAACTTTTTAATACTTTCTAAATATCCGGAAAACATAACGAAATTAAATATTCCGATCGAATTAACGAATACAAAATGATCCCCAGCAGTTGGCGAATATCACCTTGTATTACCAAGTCGTAATACACTGATTCTGAATGAGTGCTATTATATACCGAACATGATGTGCAACATTATATCAGTTTCTTTACTGAGTAAAGAAGGATATAATTTTGTAGTACAGGATAATGTTATGAACATCTTCCTAGATCAAAAGTTGATTGCATCAGGCTCGTTACATAATGGCATATTCATTCTCAATCAAAATACAGTCCTCAATTTACAAAACACACACAAGAGGAAGAGTTCAGAAATGAACGAATCCTTCTTGTGGCATTGTAGACTTGGTCATATCAATGCGACACGACTAGCTAAGTTACATAAAGATGGATATTTGAATCCGTTCGAATTATCATCTTATGATACTTGCCATTCATGTCTCAAAGGAAAAATGACCAAAGCTCCGTTTAGTGGACACGGAGAAAGAGTTACGGAACTCTTAGGGTTGATACATAGTGATGTATGCGGTCCCATATCTACACATGCCAGGAACGGTTCTTCCTACTTCATTACATTCACTGACGATCTCTCAAGATTCGGACATATGTTCCTGATGAAACACAAGTCTGAAGCTTTTGAGAAATTCAGAGAATATAAGCATGAAGTAGAGAACCAAACGGGCAAAAGTATTAAAATCCTTCGATCTGATCGAGGAGGAGAATACTTGAGCAATGGTTTTCTGGATTATCTAAAAGAGAATGGGATTCTCTCTCAGCTTACTCCTCCTTATACACCACAGCACAACGGTGTGTCGGAACGGAGGAATCGCACCCTATTAGATATGGTACGCTCAATGATGAGTACAACGGAGTTACCTATTTCCTTTTGGGGGTATGCGCTTGAGACAGCCATAGACCAATTGAATAGATTTCCTACCAAATCTTTTGCCTACCACTCCATATGAGATATGGAAAGGGAAAAGACCACATCTTAATTACATTAAAATATGGGGTTGTCCGGCCTATGTCAAAAGACAAAATCCGGACAAACACGAGGCAAGATCTATCTTATGTAAGTTTATAGGATATCCCAAAAATTCACAAGGGTATATCTTCTACCACCCCGAGGAACAAAAGGTGTTTGTTTCTCGACATGCCACTTTCTTAAAAAAAGGTTTTCTTATGAAACAGATTAGTGGCATTGAGGTAGAACTGGAAGAGGTTCCAGCGACACAAACTATAACAGAAGACTTGGTAGAACCAGAGGATTCAGTAGTACCCGACGAACCCCAGCCTCTCCGCCGATCTAGTAGGGTTTCTTATCCACCTGAGAGATACTACGGTTTTCTCATTGATGGTGGGAGCGAGGATTGCATCATGGTTGATGATGACCCAACTAGCTTCGAGCAGGCCATCACGAGTGGGGACTCAGTGAAATGGCTGAATGCAATGCGGCCTGAGATGGAATCCATGTACACCAACAAAGTATGGACTTTGGAAGATGCTCCTGAAAGGGTAAAACCTATTGGGAGCAAGTGGATCTTCAAGAAAAAACTTGGTGTAGATGAGAAAGTGGAGACTTTCAAAGCTAGACTTGTTGCAAAGGGTTTTCGTCAAAAGACCAGGTGTGGACTATGACGAAACCTTTTCTCCAGTGGCTATGCTTAAATCCATCCGGATCATGCTTGCCATCGCTGCATATCATGACTATGAAATGTGGAAAATGGATGTTAAGACCGCCTTTCTAAACGGTGATTTAGAAGAGAGCGTGTACATGACTCAGCCAGAGGGCTTCGTAGCTAGTGGGAGCAGCGGGAAGTTGTGCAAGCTGCTTAAATCCATTTATGGATTAAAGCAAGCATCGCGGAGTTGGAACATCTGCTTTGATGTCGTTATCAAAGAGTTTGATTTCGTCAAAAACGTAAATGAACCTTGTATCTACAAGAAGGTGGCAGAGAGTAAGATTGTCTTCCTCGTATTGTACGTGGACGATATACTCTTGATAGGAAATGACATTCCTATGCTGTAATCGGTCAAGCTCTTCTTATCACAAAGATTCTCAATGAAAGATCTAGGTGATGCCTCCTGTATACTCGGAATTATGATCTATAGAGATAGATCTAAAAGGATATTGGGATTGTCCCAATCCAGGTACATCGACACCATACTAAAGAGGTTTAGTATGGAAGAATCCAAGTGTGGGAACTTACCCACGATCTCTGGACTCACTCTCTCCAAAGAGATGTCTCCCAAGACTGATTTAGAGAGAGCTCGCATGCAAGGGATACCCTATGCTTCGACTGTAGGCTCTATCATGTATGCGATGCTATGTACCAGACCCGATGTAGCACACTCACTAAGTGTAGTGAGTAGGTATCAAGCTGATCCTGGAGAGAGTCACTGGACAGCTGTGAAGAGCATTCTCAAGTACTTACGAAGGACTAAAGAGATGCTCTTGGTGTATGGTAACGGAGAACTCCAAGTGGAGTCCTTTACCGATTCGAGCTTCAGAGTGATAAGGACGACTCTAAGTCGCACTCGGGATTTGTCTTTACCCTTTACGGAGGGGCGGTTAGCTGGAAGAGTTCCAAGCAGGAAACCGTGGCAGACTCGACGATGGAGGCTGAATACATCGCTGCCAACGATGCTGCCAAAGAGGCTGTCTGGATCAAGAAGTTCATTACTGAACTTGGAGTGGTTCCATCCATTGAGCATCCAATATATTTGTGTTGCGATAACAATGGAGCGGTGGCTTTGGCCAAGGAACCCAGGTCCTATCAGCGATCCAGGCATATTCTGAGGCGGTATCACCTGATCCGGGGGATAGTTGATCGCCGGGAGATCGAGGTCAAGAGGGTTGACACGAAGAACAACACTGCGGATCCACTCACGAAGGCCATTCCTCAGATACAGTTTGAGAGACTCTTCGGGATGCTAGGTATGCGATACTACAGCAGCTGGCCCTAGTGCAAGTGGGAGATTGTTAGTTGTATGTATGCCCTAGAGGCCAGTATTGTACAGATGATGTATATTATATTGGATGCTTGGACATATATAGAGAGGAATTTCTTGCTCGATATGATAGCATGCTATCTGGTTGCTCTTTATCTTAACATGTATACTTGTCTCTTGATACCGTCTTATAGTTACATGTTGGTAAAGCCCTTAGGATGTGTACTTGACTACCTGGACTCTGATGCAAATCATACTAGTGGGGCCATGGTAGTACATAAGTACATCCTTTAATGTTCCTAGTCGTAGGTGTATCGAGACAGGGCATCGATATACCAGTGTAGACTAGCGTATACGCTTCTCAACCCATGAGATGGGCGATGGATGATCCCATATCCATTGGTGTTTGACATCAGAGATGATATACGGGTGCTCAGTGGAGACTGGGTACACTGGACGGACTCGCCGAGAACTCCCAGATGGTATTATACCTCACGTCAGATGGCAGTTCTCTGGTGACACTTGTGCAGGTTAGTCTGTAGACCCGAGATCGTCATAGAGTCTTGTGTGATTCCCACTGTTCTTTGATTTCCACCTTACCACGTCCAATAGGGCGTGCAAAACGGTGGTTTTTGGATACAGTCCAGAGTTACATGGAGGCGATGAGCGATAGGAGGGGTTTCGTCTCTCCCGGTATTGGGGGTTGATGTTGCGCTGTGCTCGATTGGCCATAACAGGGAAGTCCGTGGCCAGGGCTGATTTAGAGATTTACTGGTAAGCGTTACCAGTAGTTTCTCGACCTGTTATGAGCCTTACATCGGCATGACTTATCGGTTATTGGGGTCTGACGTTTACCACCCCTAGACTTGATATGCGACATATCAGACGAGGAGACCGGACTGTACGGGAAGTGGTACTGTTTGGCTTTTACAGGAGTTGGAGCGGGCTTGCTTGCTGATCTTCCGATCGCTCAATACCCGGGTAGCCGTTACGTCCAGCTAGTACCGCTGACGGCTTGTGGGTGCTTGATGTGATCATCACCTACTGCCGGCGTATTGACGAGTCTTTAGAGTCCTACATAGAGGTTTTACTGGCTCAGGAAAAATGAAATATGAGCGCATATGTGATATGTGCGGGACCGAGAATAATGCATGTATGTGATACCGTATTCTATTCTCGCGACTTTCTGTATCGGTCGGTTATATGTGATATAGCCGGGTTATCGAATCAAGTGTTGATTCGATAAGTCGATACATTGGATGTTAGTCGGTTATATGAGTTATGACTGGATTATTAAGTCAAGTGTTGATCTAATAATTTATTGTATAATTGTATATTGGATATACTAATTTACATTAACTAACATTTGTTCACTTAAGGGTATTTTTCTCACATGTGCACAACTTTAATGTATATATGATATATATAATTTTGTTTTGTATCATGGTTGTTGATACATCATTCATGGGTGTATGAGACTTACACCATGCTATATATTATGTTGGGTTTTAATATTTAAAGTAATTACAAAATTAGCGGAGGATTAGAAAAATGCATGAAGCTTGTGGAAGCTTGTGGATGCATTGACTAATTCCACTAAGTTTGTTTTTACTATGGATATTTGTTAACCCAACCATAAGGATTAGTCATGGTTATGTCTCTACATGAGTTAGTATATGATACTCACTCACCATGGTTAGCTTTCTCACTTGATCATTATCTTTCTCTCTTTTATTTCTTCATCTTCTTCCTTGAGCAAAAGAGCTCTCTAGGGTTTGATCCAAAGTGAGAAACATTGTGAGAAAATAAATTCTAAAGTGAACCCACTTCTTATTTCTCCATCCTCTACTAGACTAGCACTTTAGTTTAGGATGTTTGCTTCACTAATTCTCTAGTTAGTGAAGTAGAAGCTTGAGTTGGCATCCCCTCGACGTAGATCATCTTCAGCCTCGAAGACTTCAAGCAAGGACGCTCCTTTGGACTCGTGAAGCCATGCAAGAGTCCGGAGAACCATGATCGCAGCGAATGGACTTCAACAAGGAGCTAAAGAAGTGAAGGACCGATCTACAAAGGTTGTATTTCGTATTCACTTAGTTGTAGGTGCTATTTACTTGCATATGAAACCCTAATTTTCTAGCAAAGATCTTGTTTAGGGTTGTTAGGCACGGCTAAAATTTTAATCGGCCATGGTTGATGCTTTCTTAACCCTTGTTAGAGTGCCTAGTAACCCTACAGGTACATGGTGGACCCGGTATGGTACCCCGGGGCGAGAGGTGATTTCGTGGTGTAGACGATGAGCCTGACAGAGGGACCACTACCTACCGGTGACTGTAGTTGGACTCGATGTATATCTGGGGATATCGATCGAGGTTATGTACGTATATGCCTTGCAGATTGCGGGTGGTGCTTACCCAGGTTATTAGGATGTACGTACATGACATTGAAGGGCCAGTCTTAGGTGATGGCGCCTCAGAGATCAGTATTTTGGTGTCGATGCTGGACACTTGTTTCATGATGTCTTGGGTGTCGATGTTAGACACTCACCTTATATGAAACTTACTTTATACTGATATTGTACACCCTGGATATGTGGGATATATTGATGTTGTGCATTCGGGATATATAAGATATCCTTGATGTTGGACATTCAGGATATATGAGGTTTACTTGATGTTGTACATTAAGGATATATGAGACTTACATGAGATGAGAGTCAATTTGGGGGCTGAATTGTGGAAATTGGGAATTTGATTGTCTTGTTGGATTTTGGTCCTACCACGAGGTTAGGATTTCCGTGGAAATGACATGTTTTATTCCATACTCCACATTTATTATTTATGCACTACTTCATGTATTAGTAGTATCTGATAGAGTACCTTACATGATTATTGCATACAGATTATCATATTATTGCTTCATGTATAAATTGTACCTGCTAGTGTACTTTTCGTGATTATTGCATTACATATGACTATTCATTGATATTAAATGCTTATCTTAGATTCGCGCTGTACGTGCATACTCGCGATTACCTGCATATGTTATTTACTATTCACGAGTTGGCAACTCACCCCCGTTGTGCCACAGTGTTTGCAGGTGTTCCTCAGGATAGTCAGAGGCAGGCTATTTTCATCAATCGTATATCTTTTGGCTGCGGATACCACTTCGCCTGACAGTGTGCAGTTTTGCCCAGGTGGGTTTTGTGGTTATCCGATGTTGTATTGTATATTCGTTGTATCCATGTACTCTCCATCTACCAGTATTATGTATGACTTAGTGATTTCGTGTGAGGACGGTATTGTATATTATTTTGTGACCTGGAGGTTTTTATGCAATTTTATTTATATCGTCTCTTTCTTTGCTATGGCATCTTATATCTGTTGGGGTGTTTGTTTTCCGCCGTTGGGCGTGGATTTTGCTCCCGTTTGGGATGCTTTACTTATATATTATGTTGTACCCATTTTGGGGCTGGTTTTTACAAAGGAGGTGCTTCCAAAATTTTACGGAATAAAAGTGAGACTTTAAAGAATTTGGGTTGTGATTTCAAAGGTTTTGAAAATACTATTATCACTTTCTTATTACTTTTGATGGTTTAGATTGCTGGGTTTTGGCTTTCTTTTACTACGTTACGCCTGTAGACGTTACTTAGTATTAGGGCCGTCACGTGCCAATTTCGGGTCATGACATCTTGCTACATTCATGGTCCTATATATTTACATACGTGTGTGACTCATTTCATAGGACACTTGCACCATTGCCAGGGTTATTATGTAGCACGAGCACTATTCATGCGGACACACACGACTTGGTAATTACTATGCCACAACACTAGATAATTTGTATAACCTGAAATCTAGAACAATTTCACCATATATGATGCTTAAACCTGGGCTAATGCATTTAAATTCCTCAAGATGAACATGTAGGATTGCTATTCATATGCATGTACCTCATTACATCATTCGTTCATGCCTAGTCTATTAATCATACATTGCAGCTTGATTTGTTGATACCATAGGCGTTCATTATCATTGACCTGTGCACTTATGATGATTTTCTTGAGATTTATGAGATTTCTGGATTTTGGGGGAAAACTACAAAGAATTATAAACTTATTACCCTTTTAAAAATATGCAAGTTGCGGTTTTCTAGTGATGAATGTGTCGTCCACCATGAGTTTTTCTGTTGGTTTTCGAGATCCGTTTCGAGGAGTTGGATGAACCGTCTCGGGTACATGGTGGGCCCGGTAAGGTACCCCGGGGCAAGAAGATCGAGTTGTAGACGATGAGCCTGGCAGGGGCAGACTACCTACCGGTGATTGTTTGACGCGGCGGATATCCAGAGGATACCGATCGTGGCCGTGAGATGTTGAGATATTGATACTTGAGATGGGCAGCCGGACGGCTGAGGCCAGAGATACCGTGATATGGATACATGAGATTTGAGATAGTTGTTGAGGTGTCGATGCTGGACACGGATTTCTGTTGATTCTATTGATATTATGCTGATATTTCAAAAGAGATTTCTAAGAAGAAAATAATGATTTCTTATACCTTCATATGCAGATCACGAGTTGATTCATGTTGCATACATACCTGCTAGCACATCATGCCAGATTAGTATTGTACAGTGATTCATGTTGCATACATATCTGCTAGTAATATCCTTGTCACGACCCGAAAGAGCACGTGACTGGCCCTTGAACCATATGAAGTCTATAGGACTCCATCTGATCCAAGTAAGCCAAAGCCCAGAAATCTAAAACCATTTAAAGAGTAAGTAAAGAAAACTGGTTTTTAAAGAAGTGAAGGAAAACATGTTTGAAGTCAAGGTTTTAAATAACTAAGCCGAATGTGCATTTTAAAAAGGTAAAGTCTTTTCTAAAAATTTCGGCAGAGTTTCTTTTGTAAATACTGGCCCCGAACGGGGTACAACAAGAACAACATATATACAATGATAAAAGGCGTCCCCAAGCGGGAGCTAGCTCTTCGTCAATTGACGGTCTCACAACCACACATGCAATATAATATACAACGCCGAAAGGCGAGGATCAAATCCAAAAGTAACACAGTAAGCATGAAAACCGCAAGTACTACTAAGCGCGACTCTAAGGCCAAATAATACATCACTAAAGGCTGAGTCTGAAACAATACACAAGTTTTGGTTGATGGAACAATCTAGATACAAGGAATAATACAAGTACAATGGTGGTTCTTGATGCAACAGAAACCACCTACCAAATGCAATTCACCCGCAAGGAAGCAATGTGCCAGAAATGCCGCAATGAAACCTGTACGGCAAAACCTGCAAGAACTGTGGCACAACGGGGGTGAGTTGCCAACTCGTGAATAGAGAATATCTACAAGCAGAAACCGAACGCAAGACATAATCCTAGGTCAAAACGATCAGTGCAAAATCCTCAATATATAACATGCAGCCTATAGCAAGGCTAGGGTAAATATCTAACCCGAGTGTAATCTCATGTGCCTGTGTCAGTGCCTCAGGTAGCAATATAACATAAGAATGAGATATGAATGCATGAAAACAGAATACATGTACATGAAGAAACCTGTTTTCATAATTTAGTGAGATTTCCTTTGTATTTTTAAAATGAGGTAACATAATGAAATCAGCATAAAACCGTACCTAGCATCGGCACAAAACGTAATCCCAATATCTCTGTATCACAGTCTATGTACCTCAATATCTAGGGCGCCGTCAGTCCAGACCGGCCCCTGCCATCCATCTCAAGACCACGACGGTATCCTCCGGATATCCGACGCGTCGGGTAAAGTCACCGGTAGGTAGTGCTCCCCTGCCAGGCTCACATCGTCATCATCACGCGCTTCTTTCCCCGGGGTACCTTACCGGGTCCACCATGTACCCGAAACGGTTCATCCGTCTCCTCGAATCGGGTTTCCAAATCCATCAGCAAACTCATGGTGGACGACTCATACATCATGGGAAAACCGCACTTTTTATTTTAGAAGAGAGAATGTTTATTTGTGTTTTTGCGGTTTTCCTCCAAATCAAGAAAATCTCACGGAAATCCAAATCCAAAACCTCAATAACACGTAAAATAGTGAATATATGCATGAGAATCCATGAATGCGGCATAACAATGAATAACAGTATGCATGAAGTAGCGGTAATAACTACAATGTCTAAACTAACATATAAGGAAGGTACACTACTATCATGCCTAAACTATTAGCTAAAAGGCTATGTCAAGCAATAATATTTTCTAAGGTGTACGTGACATGGCAATTACCGATGAAGATGTGTGTGAGCCGGCAAGTAAGTGTACGTGGTACATACGCATCATCGGTAACGGTGCTGGTGTCCTATCAGCATGATATCAATAATGGAGTATGAAACATAATATAAGAATGCGATGCAAAGCGAACCACAAAAATGCGTCGGAGCTGAAACTAGACGCAACTATAACTAATCTGCATTAATCTAATATAAGTCCTACAAATGGTGCCTTTTGAAATAACACGAATCATGGGGTTTTGAAAATAGGGGCTACGGTGTTTTTTTATGAAAAGATACGCCTTTTGAAATATCCGTAGATCCCTTGACCTGTCTTTTAAAATACCCACGACCCGCTAGTTTTGAAATAGGTAGGAGTCTAATCTAATCTAACAACTACACTAAACTATACGGCTGAACTAACAAGCTGAGCTACAGGTAAGGAAACCGCCTAACATCTGAGTCGATATATATATAGATATAATAGTCGGTGATTCCGCCTCAATAGTATCGCGTACGATACAGTATATCATATGACATCCTCAAGTCATGAGTGCGGATATATCGTCAATGTAAAGCTCATACGGTAAATCGTCGTACGGCATCCCAATAGCTGGGTACGGGTTAATATCATACTATCTCATCACATTTCAGGTATCACTATCATCATATCACATAAGCTGGGGTACTGATCTAAGTCTAGTACAACTGATGCCATCTACAAAGTATGAATGCGGGGGCAAACACACATCCCAAACCCGCAAGAATCACATTTCGTATCCCAAATACGAATCATATCACATCACCGATCTCGCGGCACAAAGCCCAATATCATCGACTCATCTCCAAAGTCATCCAATATCATCATTAACACCGTGTAAGTATAGGTAATATGCAAGGGTGTGCGTGTAGGTGTAATTCTATTCTAGGGTTCGCGACTATGAACTACACTAGTCACTTCTAACCCTACACTAACCATAATACACCTAACTATCATATAATATAAATATAACCACTACGGACTGCGGGGGTGCTATACGCCATCCACCCGACTTCCCCCAGTAGATATAATCTACTCACCTTGCATCATCATTTGCGGACATCACCACGCATTTGCTTGTCGTCCCGAAGTCTTCATGAGTACCTACACATCAAAGTGTCGTATATGCGCATTAAAACCAAATCCAAGCTAAAACGGCACATGAAATCCAAAACGATACGATAAGGGGCCTATAGGTGAGAACCTATGGCACGCCTTCAAAACCAGCAATAAATCCTCTATATCGTCGTATAAACGCCAAATAGTCGAGGCAAAACACAATCCACAATTGCAGAATTAAAAATACGGAATACGGAAACATGAATCCAAAACAGCAACTTAGGAAATATGTCCCAGATTTCACCCTAAGTCATTTTATACAAATCTATATATACCAGGGGCCTAACATGGACATGTAGGAGCTACAGAACCAACACGAGCCAAAATGGTGGGACCCAGGCCGCAATTGGCGGCCAAAGTGAATAAATTGGCGGCCTGGAAAGGGAATTGGGGGCTAGGGCTTTGGTGGTATCTCCCTGGGTTCCTGCACATACTACTGTCCAATTAATTTTATTTTAGGGTGTCTCGGGTGATAGCAGATTCAATATACTCATTACAGATTGCACAAATTTTTCGATATCGGTTTCTAAAATCCGTATTCTGGTTTTTGGCTTCAGGTTAGCGTCTCAATTCATACACTAGGGTGTTTATATAACCTCAACTGAGCTCAATTTCACAATACAACACAAGTTCCCCTCAAACCCTAACTAGGTTTTCTTTAACTCCACAAAATCAACAATATCGGTTCTAAACTAAACATGGGGTATAAGTAATGCATAAACCAAGCTAATGATCCAGAAAATACCTCATTTGGCAACTCAAGAATTTTCTTGAGTTGCCCCCTAGTGGACAAAATCCATGCTTTCTTGGTCCATCGTGTAGGTCTCGAGTTTGTGCATCTTTTTATTGAAGGGAAGATGGGGTTTTGGAGTGATTTTTGAGGTGATTAGAGGGCTTGAAGATAGGGGGAAATGAGTGGCAGGAGCAGCAGCAGCAAATGGTGGGAGAGGGAGAGAAATAAGGAGAATGGAAAGAAAATGCTAAGTTTTGGTCAAAGTGAAACCCATACCTCTCTCTCACCAACCTCATTCTTTATTCTTTTCTCTTTTCTTTCTCTTTTCTTCTCTCTTAATCTCTCAAAATCCTTCTCACATAAATAGTAAACCCAAATAAAAAGCATGGTAGAAAATGCACAAGTGTGAAAAAGTGATATGTGCATGTGTTGCACAAAAAAAAAACAACTAAAAACCGATTAGCGATTTTTAATCGCGATTAGCACTAATTTAGTATATAACTAATCAATTAAACTTAGAAATGGCATAGCTCTCTAATTTACCCTATTTTAGAATTTTCCAAAATTTTTCTCAAATTTTTCCTATTTATTTGCATTTAATAATACCAAAATATTAAAATATTCAATAAAATAATATTAAATTATAAAAATTCCCAAAATTAATATTTTATCTTTTTGAAAATGGAACAATCTACCCCCCTTAAAGAAATTCGGTCCCCGAATTTAAATTTAAACCCCCAATACTAAAACAATTTCAGTAATAATCCAATTTGTCGGGGCTCCGAAAACATCAATACATAGAGAATATCATCATAAAAATATACTGCTCTACTAGAAATCAATCCCCAAAATGCATATATAAGAATATCCTGTGCGTCTGGTGCGCAAGGAATCAAAATCCATATATGTGTCAAACAGGAGTACAAAACAACATCTAGGTGCAACTGGTGTGCACGAAACATCTGTCGTAGGCAACGTGTGTGCCTGACAGTAAAAAAAATCAGGTGCATGTGACATGCATGAAGAATCTCGATTTAGTGCATCTGGCGTGCACCAAAATCGTATATCAAAACATTAAAGGTGCATGAAAACTATGCCAGAAGTGTATATCAAATCACTGCATACGATAGGCATAAAATCTCAATCAATATCTCAAATGTAATAACTATGCGCAAAAATATAAATATCCAGTGGGTGCATGAAACAAATATCATGAAACGCGGTCATCAAAACTAAATCATGCAAACAGAACGCCCCAAATACCGAAATCCAGGATGACGGATACATGACAATCGAATCACAAGTTCACAAATCATAAGTATCGTCGTCGGTAGTTCCTCCTTCAAGGTCGAGAAGGAGTCGGTGCATCCACTGCTAGCAGCGCAAGATATCTACTTGCCTCTTGCTCACGGTCTGGCGTCCTCTGACTCTGGGTCCTTATCTTCTTTGCGGATTACCTATCTCGCAGTCAATCGTCTCATCGGCCCTGTCAGGTGTGCTAACGGGAACGATTCCGTTCTGGCACATCTCTGGTCATCTCTCGGTTAATCCTCACGACCACTCATAAAGCATCACGTCACTGGCGTCGGCCTCTGGCTCTCTGAATGCACATCACACATCTGATCCTGGGTGCAAATATCATTGCAGCAATGTCCTGGAAGGAATCCTGCTCTGGGTCTCTTCCAATCATGTCTATACCGATCTGTACAGAGGCTGGCTCTCTTCAATAATCTCTTCTCACTCGATAGACACCTGTGTCCTCGGCACAATATTTTCTCGGAAATTGGTCACATCCCAACGTCTCTGTAAGCATATCAGGTCTCTAGTCTCAACAGAAAGTAATGACAGCTCGTCAGCGTCTCGCCCGAACCTCTGGTTCCACCTGTCTCTATCGTCGTCCACTATGACGTCACGCCAAGCTACTACGCACTGCACTGTTCTCGGCCACGGTCAATCTGAAGTCTCTCGCACGGACTCGAAATCGCGTACTCTGTAGCTTCATCATTCTGTAAAAGATGTCAGGCCGAACAGGTCCTCGGGAACGCGTCCCAATCGTCGGAGGAATACTCAATATTTGTCCATCCTTGATCAATTCGCAATGCATCTGGGTAAGTTCCTTTATCCGAACCTGGTCAACTACCTCGTCGACGATGCCGAACTATGGCCTGCTGGTGTGCGCAACATGACCACCCCTGGGTCTAGGTCTTCTCGTATCGTTTTCCAGAAAGGTCCTGTCGAGGTCCCTCTCTCAAATCTCATTCCTGCCGAATTGCCCGGAAGTCATCATCCATTGCTGAAGCTAATTCTTATTCCGGAACGGCTGCATACTTATCACGCTTCTTTCTGGAAAATATATCCATATACCACGCCTCTGGATACGTATCACATCTCTGATGTCAGCGGAGTGGGACGTCATCTCGTCGAGATATCTTGCGAACTCTTTTCTTCACTCTGCTTCCATGTCGACTGATTCGGACTCGTCTCATCATGGCTGCATGGACTGTGCTCCAACGGCTATCCTCGTATCTTGAGTCTCCCAAGCAATGCATCCCATCACACGATATCCGAATGATGTCGAATCATCCGAACGACTCGTCAGAACTTCATAATCCCCCAAGAGATCAACATCATGGGTACAGTTTAATAGTATCGAGTACATGCCACAGCGTCGGTGATCCAGCCGTAGAAGGGCAAACCCAAGCCTCACTAATGGCGCCGCGGAACTGCCGCAAACCCTAAGGTTCAATGGCTTTCACACGGTAATTAAGTCGAGTTAGGATTTCATTCTTCTAGAGGGTCCATAGAATCACCTGCATGTCTTTCCGTATACTTTAAACGTGGAAAATGGGCTTCTGACATTCGATCGTCTCTATCGACTCTCAACGAACCTGCGTGAAGTCGTCTCTAGCTGGAAACAATCTATCTGATGACCTCGCATCGGTAAATGAACGAACCAAATGTCCTAGTCATTCATCCTCAGGTGACTAGCGACTCGCTATCATCTCTCTAAGTATATGCTCACGCTGCAGTAGCTCCAATCATCTGGGCGATATCTCGTCATTTGCAGCAGCAACTGGCTCATTCGCCTGTACGCCGAACAGCGCCTCAATCCTCCAGGAAAGGCGATACATTGGCGGTCATCTCTGAATCGGTCTGCTCTAGATCGGAGTAAGACTCTCCACACTGGAAATCTTCAACTCGTCTGGGCCCGCTCCGGCGCAAAAATCGGACGAATCACCTTCGTCTCTCAAATCGGGTAGACTAGCTATCATCTGTCTCATATCTGCCTGAAAGCTCCGACAATCTCAGCTCGTAAGCTCCAGAAGCGACATCCTGTCAATCTCAGCAACAGCTGGTCCATCTGTCCGCACGGTAGGCGACATCATAATCTCTGAGGTATGCTGTACATCAACAGTCCTCTCTCAACTGGCAGCTCTATCAATGGCCCGATCATCCGGTGCAAACCAAGCACTCGCCTCCACTAGAGGTCACAATCACCAATACTAACTCGAGACGTTCCCATGTCACCAGAAAACACAATGGTCGGCCCTCGTACCAGACGAGCTCGCCCTGACCGTAACCCTAGCAGCAACCCAAACTGCGCTCAAACATGGTGACAGGAACCTCAATCGAGTATCAAAGAGAGCACATCAATGGTAAGGAAGAGAACAACAGATCCAAAGGGGATACATGATCATAAGAAGGAACAGCATCAATAAAAGTATGATCATGAACTATTAGAATCGGGGATCTCAAAAGGATGTATAATCATGAATATGAAGAGAATCACTGATCTCGAAAATATGTACATCCTAAGGTTCCTTAAGCGGAGTGGCGTGTCGTAAGTATGCCGCGGAACATACCAACGGTACGTCACTCTACTTTAGTCACCTATTCCATCAACCAAGGGTCATCCTACGCGACGAAAGTTCGGGTCTAATACCCCCTCGACCAAGCCTAAGTTCCGTAAGGTCAAGCCTAAGTTCCGTATATATAAACGCCCTAGGCTCCACATAGTCAAACTTAGACTCGAACCAAGGTCAACTTAGCGCTCTGATACCAACTTTGTCACGACCCGAAAGAGCACGTGACTGGCCCTTGAACCATATGAAGTCTATAGGACTCCATCTGATCCAAGTAAGCCAAAGCCCAGAAATCTAAAACCATTTAAAGAGTAAGTAAAGAAAACTGGTTTTTAAAGAAGTGAAGGAAAACATGTTTGAAGTCAAGGTTTTTAAATAACTAAGCCGAATGTGCATTTTAAAAAGGTAAAGTCTTTTCTAAAAATTTCGGCAGAGTTTCTTTTGTAAATACTGGCCCCGAACGGGGTACAACAAGAACAACATATATACAATGATAAAAGGCGTCCCCAAGCGGGAGCTAGCTCTTCGTCAATTGACGGTCACAACCACACATGCAATATAATATACAACGCCGAAAGGCGAGGATCAAATCCAAAAGTAACACAGTAAGCATGAAAACCGCAGTACTACTAAGCGCGACTCTAAGGCCAAATAATACATCACTAAAAGCTGAGTCTGAAACAATACACAAGTTTTGGTTGATGGAACAATCTAGATACAAGGAATAATACAAGTACAATGGTGGTTCTTGATGCAACAGAAACCACCTACCAAATGCAATTCACCCGCAAGGAAGCAATGTGCCAGAAATGCCGCAATGAAACCTGTACGGCAAAACCTGCAAGAACTGTGGCACAACGGGGGTGAGTTGCCAACTCGTGAATAGAGAATATCTACAAGCAGAAACCGAACGCAAGACATAATCCTAGGTCAAAACGATCAGTGCAAAATCCTCAATATATAACATGCAGCCTATAGCAAGGCTAGGGTAAATATCTAACCCGAGTGTAATCTCATGTGCCTGTGTCAGTGCCTCAGGTAGCAATATAACATAAGAATGAGATATGAATGCATGAAAACAGAATACATGTACATGAAGAAACTGTTTTCATAATTTAGTGAGATTTCCTTTGTATTTTTAAAATGAGGTAACATAATGAAATCAGCATAAAACCGTACCTAGCATCGGCACAAAACGTAATCCCAATATCTCTGTATCACAGTCTCTGTACCTCAATATCTAGGGCGCCGTCAGTCCAGACCGGCCCCTGCCATCCATCTCAAGACCACGACGGTATCCTCCGGATATCCGACGCGTCGGGTAAAGTCACCGGTAGGTAGTGCTCCCCTGCCAGGCTCACATCGTCATCATCACGCGCTTCTTGCCCCGGGGTACCTTACCGGGTCCACCATGTACCCGGAACGGTTCATCCGTCTCCTCGAATCGGGTTTCCAAATCCATCAGCAAACTCATGGTGGACGACTCATACATCATGGGAAAACCGCACTTTTTATTTTAGAAGAGAGAATGTTTATTTGTGTTTTTGCGGTTTTCCTCCAAATCAAGAAAATCTCACGGAAATCCAAATCCAAAACCTCAATAACACGTAAAATAGTGAATATATGCATGAGAATCCATGAATGTGGCATAACAATGAATAACAGTATGCATGAAGTAGCGGTAATAACTACAATGTCTAAACTAACATATAAGGAAGGTACACTACTATCATGTCTAAACTATTAGCTAAAAGGCTATGTCAAGCAATAATATTTTCTAAGGTGTACGTGACATGGCAATTACCGATGAAGATGTGTGTGAGCCGGCAAGTAAGTGTACGTGGTACATACGCATCATCGGTAACGGTGCTGGTGTCCTATCAGCATGATATCAATAATGGAGTATGAAACATAATATAAGAATGCGATGCAAAGCGAACCACAAAAATGAGTGGGAGCTGAAACTAGACGCAACTATAACTAATCTGCATTAATCTAATATAAGTCCTACAAATGGTGCCTTTTGAAATAACACGAATCATGGGGTTTTGAAAATAGGGGCTACGGTGTTTTTTTATGAAAAGATACGCCTTTTGAAATATCCGTAGATCCCTTGACCTGTCTTTTAAAATACCCACGACCCGCTAGTTTTGAAATAGGTAGGAGTCTAATCTAATCTAACAACTACACTAAACTATACGGCTGAACTAACAAGCTGAGCTACAGGTAAGGAAACCGCCTAACATCTGAGTCGATATATATATAGATATAATAGTCGGTGATTCCGCCTCAATAGTATCGCGTACGATACAGTATATCATATGACATCCTCAAGTCATGAGTGCGGATCTATCGTCAATGTAAAGCTCATACGGTAAATCGTCGTACGGCATCCCAATAGCTGGGTACGGGTTAATATCATACTATCTCATCACATTTCAGGTATCACTATCATCATATCACATAAGCTGGGGTACTGATCTAAGTCTAGTACAACTGATGCCATCTACAAAGTATGAATGCGGGGGCAAACACACATCCCAAACCCGCAAGAATCACATTTCGTATCCCAAATACGAATCATATCACATCACCGATCTCGCGGCACAAAGCCCAATATCATCGACTCATCTCCAAAGTCATCCAATATCATCATTAACACCGTGTAAGTATAGGTAATATGCAAGGGTGTGCGTGTAGGTGTAATTCTATTCTAGGGTTCGCGACTATGAACTACACTAGTCACTTCTAACCCTACACTAACCATAATACACCTAACTATCATATAATATAACCTCTACGGACTGCGGGGGTGCTATACGCCATCCACCCGACTTCCCCCAGTAGATATAATCTACTCACCTTGCATCATCATTTGCGGACATCACCACGCATTTGCTTGTCGTCCCGAAGTCTTCATGAGTACCTACACATCAAAGTGTCGTATATGCGCATTAAAACCAAATCCAAGCTAAAACGGCACATGAAATCCAAAACGATACGATAAGGGGCCTATAGGTGAGAACCTATGGCACGCCTTCAAAACCAACAATAAATCCTCTATATCGTCGTATAAACGCCAAATAGTCGAGGCAAAACACAATCCACAATTGCAGAATTAAAAATACGGAATACGGAAACATGAATCCAAAATAGCAACTTAGGAAATATGTCCCAGATTTCACCCTAAGTCATTTTATACAAATCTATATATACCAGGGGCCTAACATGGACATGTAGGAGCTACAGAACCAACACGAGCCAAAATGGTGGGACCCAGGCCGCAATTGGCGGCCAAAGTGAATAAATTGGCGGCCTGGAAAGGGAATTGGGGGCTAGGGCTTTGGTGGTATCTCCCTGGGTGCCTGCACATACTACTGTCCAATTAATTTTATTTTAGGGTGTCTCGGGTGATAGCAGATTCAATATACTCATTACAGATTGCACAAATTTTCCGATATCGGTTTCTAAAATCCGTATTCTGGTTTTTGGCTTCAGGTTAGGGTCTCAATTCATACACTAGGGTGTTTATATAACCTCAACTGAGCTCAATTTCACAATACAACACAAGTTCCCCTCAAACCCTAACTAGGTTTTCTTTAACTCCACAAAATCAACAATATCGGTTCTAAACTAAACATGGGGTATAAGTAATGCATAAACCAAGCTAATGATCCAGAAAATACCTCATTTGGCAACTCAAGAATTTTCTTGAGTTGCCCCCTAGTGGACAAAATCCATGCTTTCTTGGTCCATCGTGTAGGTCTCGAGTTTGTGCATCTTTTTATTGAAGGGAAGATGGGGTTTTGGAGTGATTTTTGAGGTGATTAGAGGGCTTGAAGATAGGGGGAAATGAGTGGCAGGAGCAGCAGCAGCAAATGGTGGGAGAGGGAGAGAAATAAGGAGAATGGAAAGAAAATGCTAAGTTTTGGTCAAAGTGAAACCCATACCTCTCTCTCACCAACCTCATTCTTTATTCTTTTCTCTTTTCTTTCTCTTTTCTTCTCTCTTAATCCCTCAAAATCCTTCTCACATAAATAGTAAACCCAAATAAAAAGCATGGTAGAAAATGCACAAGTGTGAAAAAGTGATATGTGCATGTGTTGCACAAAAAAAAAACAACTAAAAACCGATTAGCGATTTTTAATCGCGATTAGCACTAATTTAGTATATAACTAATCAATTAAACTTAGAAATGGCATAGCTCTCTAATTTACCCTATTTTAGAATTTTCCAAAATTTTTCTCAAATTTTTCCTATTTATTTGCATTTAATAATACCAAAATATTAAAATATTCAATAAAATAATATTAAATTATAAAAATTCCCAAAATTAATATTTTATCTTTTTGAAAATGTTACAATCCTGCCATATCAGTACTGTTGATGTTATGACACTTGCGTGCATGCTTGTGATAGCCTCTCTAGATGTTATTTTTTACTCACGAGTTGGCAACTCACCCCCGTTGTGCCACAGCCTTTTTGCAGGTCCACTCCGTCAGCACAGCAGCGGCGGACGCACTTGCTCCTTTTGCTTCTCTTGCCTGGACTCGAGGCTTTTGCTCGTAAGTGGGTTGTGATATTATTTTGTACCACCTTGTATATTCATTGTATCTAGAGTACTCCATCTACTGTACCTGCTATTTGTATTGTTGTATATTGACCTAGAGATGAGGCAGTGAGATTTGTGGACTTTTATGTTGTATTTTGGGGTTGAGCTCACTTGAGCTGACATGATGTTATTACTTGTGCTTCTTATGCTTATTTTGCACATTGCTGATTTATATTGCATGGGATTTGTGTCCGCCTTGGGGCGAAGAGGTAGCTCCCGCTCGGGGATGGCTTATTTCCTGTTATTCATATATACTCCTGTTTTGTACCCGTTTGGGGGCCTATTTTTATAAAGGAGACTCTGCCGAAATTTTTGGAAAAATGGATGTTGCTTTTAAAAAGCTTGATGTGACTTATTGGATTAAAATCGCTTTCAATAAATTGGTTTTCCTTCACTCTATTTCTTGATTGGGTTTTGATTTCTGGGCTTTGGCTTACTTATTTTACGTACACCTTGAGAAGTTTCGTAACTTAAGTGCCAGTCACGTTCCGTACCCTTCGGGTCGTGATAATAATATGAGCGGATATGCTTGATATGAGGATGTGAGGCGATATGAAAACATAGATACATATGCCAAGATATGTTATGAGATTGATGAGATATGATGTGAGATTGATATAGATATGATACGAGGTTGATATAGATATGACATAGGATATATATATGTTAGTTATATGTATGCCCTAGAGGCCATTACTGTACATACGATGTATATTGTAGTGGATTCTTGAACATATATAGGGAGGACTTTCTTGCTCGACATGATAGTATGCTATCTGGTTGCTCTTTATCTTAACATGTACACTGATTGTCTCTATGTTACATGTTGATAAAGCCCTTAGGATGAGTACTTGACTACCAGGATTATGATGTAGATCATACTAGTGGAAACAGTGTAGTCGCTAAGTACATCCTTCAAATGTTCCTAGTCGTAGGTGTATCGAGACAGGGCATCGATATACCAGAGTAGACTAGCGTGTAGCTTCTCGACCCATGTAGATGGGTGATGGATGATCCCATATCCATTGGTGTTTAACATCAGAGACAGTATACGGGTGCTCAGTAGAGACTGGGTACACTGGACGAACTCGCCGAGAACTCCCAGATGGTATTATACCTCACGTCAGATGGCAGTTCTCTGGTGACACCGGTACAGGTTAGTTTGTAGACCCGAGATCCTCATAGAGTCTTGTGTGATTCCTACTGTGCTTTGATTTCCACCTTACCACGTTCAAGAGAACGTACAAAACGGTGGCTTTTGGGTATATTCCCGAGTCACATGGAGGCAATGAGCGATATGAGGGGTTTCGTCTCTCCCGGTATAGGGAGTTGATGTTGCGCTGTGCTCGATTGGCTATAACAGGAAGTCCTTAGCCAAGGCTGCTTCAAGGATATACTGGTAAGTGTTATTAGTAGTTTCTCGACCCGTTATAAGCTTCATATCGACACGACTTATCGATTTACTGGGGTCTGACGTTTACCACCCCTAGACGAGATATGCGACATACCAGAAGAAGAGACCGGACTGTACGGTAGTGTTACTGATTGGATTCGCAGGAGTGTGAGCAGGCTTGCTTGTTAATCTTCTGATCGCTCAATACCCGGGTGGCCGTTACGTTTAGCAGACCGCTTGCGGCTTGTGGGTGTTTGATATGATCATCACCTACTGCCAGCGTATTGACGAGTCTTTAAAGTCCTACACAGGGGTTTCCTGGCTCAAGCGAAATGGGGTAAGAGCACATATGTGATATGTGCGGGATCGAGATTGATATGATATGAGATAACATATTCTATTCTCGCGATTTGTGACTTTGGTCGGTTATATGAGATATAGCCGGGTTATCGGATCAAGTGTTGATTCGATAAATTGTTACTTTTGATATTAGTCGGTTATATGTGATATAGCCGGATTATTAAATCAAGAGTTGATTTAATGATTTAATGCATAATTATATATTTGATATATTACATTACATTAACTAATATTAGCTCACTTGTGATTTCTTTTCTCACTTTGGATACATTGATGTATATGTGATATATGTTAAATGTATCATGCTAGGTTACAAATGCAACTATGGTTAATGAGGGTTAAACCATGCTAGGGTTAAGATTAGGGTTTATATTTATCATTAAGTAATTCAAAAAAATTGTGGAATTAGTCATGGTTGATATTTGTTGAAAGCTTGTAGAAGCTTCAAGGCATCTTTGACTTTGTCCATTCTCTTTGTCTTGCTTAAGATATTTTTGACCTAACCTTTAACCATAGCTTATGGTTAACTCTCTACAAGGGTTAAGCATGACATGCTTAACCCTTGGTTGCATTTCTAACCTTACACAATTAATTCATTTGCTGAGTTAATTCATATTCTTCTTCTTCTTCCTCAAAGCTTTCTAGCTTCAATGGAGTTGTGAGAAAAAGTGTGAGAAAATGAATTCTAAAGTGAGCCCACTTCCTACTTCATCATACTTTACTACTTGCCATTTAGTATAGAGTGTTCTCTTCACAAAGTTCATGACCTAGTGAAGGAATAGCTTGGGTTAGTGTCTCCTCGACGTAGATCATCTTCGGCCTCGAAGACATCGAAGAAAGCGTGTTCGTTTCTTCATGGGAGCTACTCTAGAGTCCGGAGTTTACGATCGCAGCGAAGGGGACTACTACACGGAGCTATTGAAGTGAAGGACCGGT
This sequence comes from Agapanthus africanus, assembly GCA_030015575.1. Lineage (NCBI taxonomy): Eukaryota > Viridiplantae > Streptophyta > Magnoliopsida > Asparagales > Amaryllidaceae > Agapanthus > Agapanthus africanus. Next base: position 270,369,900 of record JASDDO010000031.1, on the reverse strand, counting down.
CTACAAAGGTTGTATTCCTCGCTTTCTTTACTTATTGCAAAGTGTTTGCATTTGATTCTGTAGATTTCTAGTATACGATTCTTAGTTAGGGTTAGCTAAAACGGAAATTTTTTGAATTTGGCATGGACGATGCCTCCCGAAATCTTGCTGCCGTCGTAGGTAACCCTGTAATATATGTACGTATATATGAGAATGAAAGATGTTGTGACGTACGAGACTATAGATCTGTACCCTTGTTTATGTATAGGACGATAAATCCTTATTCTGATTTGATGACACCGTACAATAGATAATACCGTACGCGATAGGATACCGGATGACTAATCCACACTCTCGACTCGAGGATGATGTACGAGGATTATATCACATCTGATACTATGAGGCTGGATCGTCGACTTATTGATTTGTCTTGATTCGGAGAATCAATGCTGCTAAACACCTTAGTGGATAATGGGTTATATTAGATGTATCCAGGGGTAGTTACATATCTTATTATCGTTCATGTTATGCTGTATCATTCCCCGAGACATACGTACTATGTTCCCAGCATTTCCTGTATATGACTTTGTCTACTAGTACACCTGCACTATTACCGATGATGCGCATGTTACACTTACACAGATTTGCCGGCTCACACATTCATCATCGGCAATTGCCATGCCACTTACAAAGTAGAACTGCTATATCATGGTATTACTCTTAACTGTAAAGTACAATCATTTGTTCAGTAATTATCACATGACATGCTTGCATGATAATACTTTAGATGCTTACATTACTGTTCTATGTTTGTTCTAGGGTTAATGGGAATTGAGAGTGGTGATGGGTAATTAAGCTCAGTAGAGGCCACACAAATCCCCCAGTGTTAGAATTAAGAATCAAACCAGAGACTGGAAACACGGAATACGGATTTAGAAACCGATATCGGAAGAATTGTGAATTCTGTGGATGATAAATGGAATCTGCTAACACCTGGAGCCTCTAAAAATAATTTTGCAAACACTGTAGCACATGCAGGCACACAGGAAGCTACCACAGAGACCTGAGACCAAACCCTAAACTTTAGGCCGCAGATTTAATCCCCTCGGCCGCAATTTGCGTCCTGGGTACCTCATTTTTGGTTCTTGCTTCGTCTGTAGCTCCTATGTTAGTAAAATAGACCCCTCCTATATGCAAAATTGGCTAATTGTCACTTGGGGAAAATCTGGGAGCATTTTGGTGTGTTTTACGCTATGTTTTCCGTATTTTAAAATGCACTTTCTTGATATTTGGATTTGTATTGGGTTGTTAGATGTTTGAACATCGACAACAAGGGTTGTTTCATTGTTTTTGCACGTGTAGGCCATAGGTTCTACCCTATGTGCGCACCGTGCGCCGTATCGGTTTTCCGGATTCGATTTTAATACGCATTGCGACCGTTGATTATTGTAGGTACTTTTGCATGGATTCCGACGCGACAGAGCGTGGCGTCATCGATTTCAGCGAGCAAAGACCAGGGGAGTGGATCTATATCCACGAGGGAAGTCGGGTGGATGGCGTATAGCACCCCCGCAAAGTATTGATGGAAAACTGATTATAGAATATGGTTCGGAAACCTAGATCAGGAAACTAGGGTTATAGTAAAAGATAGTTAGTGATACTATATTAGAAACTAAGGATAGTTAGAAATGAGATAATACGGCTTTTTATGTGATGACGGAATTCGAGGACGACGTTTGTCGATATTGCCGTTTAGGGTACCGTAGGACTAGATAGTCGAAGTAGATGCGTCATCCGAACCATACCTTTTTATAAACCGAAGAGTCGTATGTATCTTTTTAAAATATACCTTGAGGGATGTTACGGATTTTCAAATGATATCTTTTTCTTAAAAACACCGTAACCCCTATTTTCAAAACTACGATTTGCTTCTTTAAAAGTCCGATTGTATGGTTCGGGTGTGTATGTTAGATTAGATACTTATACTTATAGTACGGATAGAATGTTTATGTAAAATCGACATGATGATATAACGATATGATGGTATACGGATGCGAGTCGATCGAGATGGTTTATACCCTGCCGGTCCCCTAATATGAGATTATTGCGGATGTGACCTGGGACATAGGTATATAGATATATATAGAATATGGTGAATCATGGACGATAGGCCGTACGTGATTCCAGGCCGTACCCTCATTTGTCGTATAGGATGATAGGATCCCTATTAGCTTAATGCCGCCGTATGATGATTTTCCGCGCGTGATGAGTTTGACTTGATGATTGATCCTTACCCTTGATTAGAGGTTGCCGTACAATGGATCATACTGTACGCGATGTTGTTAGGCTAGATGCCGGTTGATAGATTTCCCGACTCGGTCATATTAGATATGTATACCCGTCAGCATTGCATATGATTTACCTTATGCTGCATTCATATTATTTTCATTGCATTGCATATACCTTTGTTAGTACACTTACACCATTATCGATGATGCGTATGTTACACGTACACAGATTTGCCGGCTCACACACTTCATCATCGATAATTTCCATGTCACTACACAGTAGGATTGCTGCATCATGATATGACTCTATACATCATTTACTTGCTATAGTTACCTGTGCACTTTTATACGATGTTGCATGATACACGGATATGCTCGCATTTCTGTTACATGTCATATACATCATGCTCTATTATTATACGCATTGAGATATGTTGTTCCATGATATTTCTGGATTTGGGAACCATGGGTATTTCAAAAGAGATTATATATTGTTTTAAAAACCCGGTTTCCGTTGATATGATATTTCAATGCGTCCACCATGCGTTTTCTCGGTTTTGAGACGTGTGCTTGAAACCCGATTCGAGGAGTTGGATGATCCGTTTGCGGGTTCATGGTGGACCCGGTATGGTTCCCCGGGGCGAGAAATGTTTTTCGTGGAGTAGACGATGAGCCTGGCAGGGTGGCGAGTACCTACCGGTGATAGTATTCGGGCTCGGCGGATATCCGGAGGATACCGACCGTAGTCGAGAGATGAGATGGGCCGATCCAGACTGACGGAGCCCAATATATGAGGATTTACGTGCCGATGCTGGACACAGTTTTCATGATGTTTTCGAGTGTCGATGCTAGGCACTCAGGTTCCATGATTTTGATGTGTCGGGAGGGACACCGTTGATATATATCCTCATACTTTCATGCACACCCCTTTATGATATTTACGTGCATGCAGACATTGATTTTGGGTGGACGAGATCCACTTGCATACATACCTTGATTATGGTTGGACGAGATCCATATGCATGCATTGATTATTACTGTTGGACGTTATCCACATGCATATAGGTATTGACTACCATGTTGGCATATACATACCCGGTCACCCTAGATATCATAGTATTACCTTTATGATATAGTTGACCTAGGAGTCGTTGTTTATTCGATTTCTATCTGTTGATATTTTTCTACTCACGAGTTGGCAACTCACCCCCGTTGTGCCACAGTTCTTGCAGGTTGACCGGTTGGATCAGTAGCGACTTCGCTGGTACACAGTTGCATTCGGGTGTTTTGCATTGGTAGGTGGGATATTGTATTATTCCTACTCTTGTATCTATATTTCATTTTGTATCTAGTTAACCCCATCAATCAAAAGTTGTAAATTGTATAAGTGATGAGACTTAGTGAGACTTGTAGCTGCGAGATTTAAGCGATGGTTTTATATTCACTTTTGAGGTTATATCTTGCTCATTTCTTTATCTTTTTGTGGTGAACTTCGCCGTTGGGCGTCGTATACTTATTTATACTGTATTGCGTGGATGTGATCCGCCGTTTGGCGAAGGGCTAGCTCCCGCTTGGGGATGCCATTATCCTTATTATGTATTTGTGGTTTTGGATCAAAATTTACAAAGGAGGTGCTGCCAAAATTTTTAAAAGACCAAACATGTTTTTTTTAAACTAGTAAATTTCACTTGCATCATTCATGTTCCTTTCTATGCATTAAGAAAACTTGATTTCATATACCTTTATTTCAAAAACTCACCTCCTTTATTTTTTCAAAAGGTTTAGATTTCTGGGTTTCAGCTTACTTGAATTCCGTTACGCCTTTAGACGTTGCGTGATTCAAGTGCTGGTCACGAGCTAATATTTCGGGTCGTGACAAAGTTGGTATCAGAGCGCTAGGTTTAATCTTGTTCGAGTCTATGTTTGACTATGCATAGTCTAGGGCGGGAGTGTATTTCGGAACCTAAGCTTGACCTTACGGAACTTAGACTTGGACGGGGGGGGGGTATTAGACCCGGACTTTCGTTTCATAGGCTGACCCTGATTGATGGAGTGGGTAGCTTGAGTAGAGTGACGTACCGTACGTATGTTCCACGGCATATTTACGATACGATACTCCACTTAAGAGACCTTAGGATGTACATATTTTTGAGACCAATGATTCTCTTCGTATCCATGATTATACATCCATTCGAGATCCTCGATTCTATTTGTTTCCATGATCATACTCCCATTGATGATGTTCCTTCTTATGATCATGTATCCATTCTGGATCTGTCGTTTCCTCTCATGCCGTTGATCTGCTTTCTTCGATACTCGATTGAGGTTCCTGTCACCATAGTTTGAGCTACTGCTAGTGTTGCGGTCAGGGCGAGCTCGTCTGGTACGAGGGCTGACCATTGTGTTTTCTGGTGACATGGGAACGTCTCGATGTAGTGTTGTGTTGTGCCTCTTGTGGAGGCGAATGCTTGGTTTTACACCGGATGATCGGGCCATTGTTAGAGTTGCCAGTTACGAGAGGACTGTAGATGTACAGCCTACCTCAGAGATTATGATGTTGCCTACCGTGCAGACAGGTGATCCAGCTGTTGCAGAGATGATGAGATGTCGCTTCTAGAGCTTATGAGCTAAGATCGCCGGAGCTTCCACGCAGAAATGCGACATATGATAGCTAGTCTACCCCGAATTGAGAGACGAAGGTGATTCGTCAGATTGATGCGCCGACGCAAGCCCAGTTGAGTCGATGATTTCCAGTGTGGAGAGAATCTTACTCAGACCTAGAGTAGACCGATCCAGAGATGACCGCCGATGTATCGCCTCTCCTGGAGGATTGAGGCATTGTTTAGCATGCGGGCGAAGAATATTCACATGTTGTATAGGCGAAGCTAAAAAGTTCGAACGAGTGTCAGAAACCCATTTTCCCAAGTGTAAAGTGTTCGGAGGAACATGCAGGTAATTCTGTGGACCCTCTAGAAGAATGAAACCCTAACTCGACATGATGACCATAGAACCGCTTTGAACCTTAGGGTTTGCAGCAGTGTAGCGGTGCCATCAATGAGGCTTGGGTTTGCCCTTCTACGGCTGGTCCAGAGGTGCTGTAGTATATACCAGATATTTTTAGACCGTGCTCAGGTGCTGAGCCTTCGGGAAATTTTGGGACCTTGATGACTCGATCGAAAAGTTTGACATCGTCCGGATACCATATGATAAGAGATCAGCAAGCTGACCATCTTTGGATAGAGGACCTCACCCAGAGGCGTTGTGAGTTGATCGAGAACGGACGAGTATTGAGTATTGCTCCGATGGTTGGGACAAGTTCCCGATGACGTGTTCGGCCAGATATCTTCTACAGAGTGATGAAGCTACAGAGTACGCGATTTCGAGTCCGTGCGAGAGACTTCGGATTGACCGTGGCCGAGAACAGTTGCAGTGCGCAGATAGCGTGGCGTGGCGTCATAGTGAGAGATGATAAAGACGAGTGGAACCAGAAGTTAGTACGAGACGCCGACGAGCTGTTATTAATCCCGTCGAGATCAGAGACCTGATATGCTTATAGAGGCGTTGGGATATGGCCAGTTTCCGAGGAAATGTGTGCGGAATACGCAGATGTCCAAAAAACGAGAAAAGATTATGTGAGAGTACCAGCCTCCGTACAGTTCGGCATAGGCGAGATCGGAAGAGACCTTGAGCAGGATTCCTTCCAGGACACTGCTGCAATGAGATTTGCACCTAGGATCAGAGGTGTCGCGTGTATTCAGAGGACCAGAGGCCGACGCCAGTAACGTGCTGCTTTATGAGTGGTCATGACAAATGACCGGGAGATGACCAGAGAAGTGCTAGAGCGGAATCATTCCCGTTAGCACACCTGACATGGCCGATGAGCTGATGGATTGCGAGATTGGTAATCCGAGGAGAAGATGAGTACCCAGAGACAGAGGGCGCCAGACCGTGAGCAGGAGGCGAGCGGATGTTCTTGCCCTGTCAGTTTTTGGCGCACCGATATTTTCCGACATTATAGGAGGTGTACCTCGATGTCATTTATTGCGATTTGCGTTTGTGATCCGAGTGTCACACTTATATCGCTTGGATTTGAGTTTTGATGACGAGTTTCCTGATATTGATTTCGTGCACCATGGCTGCACCTACTGAGTGTTTCCGTTTTGCGCATAGTTATCGCACCTGATATATATTTTATACACCGTTGTGTTGATTTGCGATTTGTGCATGCTTATTGCGTTTGATGTCGATTTTATACCTGCGTAGATGTGTTTATGATTTCATGGATTTCATACGGATGATTTGATTTTTTTTCACTCGGTATAGCTCATATGTGCTTGCAGTGCATTGATATGTGTTTTGTGCACGCAGTTGCACACGATTTTGATTTATACACCTTGGTATACTCGGTGTTGCTTTTGATGCGTTCGAGTTATTGATTGTATTTCGTGCATTTGATGCACCCGATGTTATTTCGTGCACAATAGGTGCACCAGATATTGTTGTCATGCACACCGTTGCAGTGGACAGATGCTTTCGTGCACACCCGTTGCACGTAGTTTTGGGTTTTTGTGCATATTGTGGCACCTGTATTTGGATTTGATTTCCATGCGCACCAGATGCATGTGATTTTTGGATACGCCTTTTAAGCTGATTTTTTCTTTTGAGAACTTTGTTTTCATGTTGAGCACTATATTGTGTATTAGCCAACAGGACTGATCTGAGGACAGTACCTGAGTACTTTGCATGTATTAATATACTACCAAAAGGGTTTTCAAAAGGAGCTATAGTCTCGCTATTTCCTACGTGTCCGTGAGCGACACGAACGTTTATAAGGAAAACCTTTTGGGATATTTTGGAAACGACGGAACGTGTATTCTAGAAAACATATATGGACATATATTATTATTTTAAAATGAGCGTCCGTCAGTTATGCCGTGAGTTACGCATTTCTGCGGCGGTTTAGAAAAGATTTTGCATGTATTTCATTAAGATTTTGGAGTTTTTCAAAGATGCGTACTATACACGTATTATAGTATTTGACTAGTGTATATTGGATTTCAGTAGTGGATTTCGAGATCTGTATCTCCATTGTAACTCCGAGGATATGCGTGCAAAACGAGATGATTTGCGTAACGCTTGACGGAGTTCGATTTTGAGCTTTGTACTCGTTTTCACGCGCACTTGGCGCGTTGTGCTATTTCAGCGTTTTCCATGATTTCGGAACCCCGACGACTTGGATTTTTACTGAAATGTTTTAGCATTGAGGGGTTTAAATTTAAATTCGGGGACCGAATTTCTTTAAGGGGGGAAGATTGTAACACTTCAGAAAAATATTATTTTTGGGAATTTTTATAATTTAATAATAAAATACTGAATATTGTAATAAGGCGGTATAATTAAATACCGATAAATTGGGAAATTTTTTTGAAAATTATGGAAAATTCTAAAAGAGGGTGTTTTATGGAATTATGCTATTTTCAAGTTTTTATGATTAATTATATGCTAATTTAGCGTTAATCGCGATTAAAAATCGCTAATTGCGCTTTAAGTGTATTTTGTGCAAAACATGCACCGTATCTTTTTCTACACTTGTTACATATTTTCCCATGGCTTTCCTACAAGTTTTTTTTATCACGGTTGATGATTTATTGGAGAAGAGAAAAGAAAAGAAAAGAAAAAGAAAAGATTTGAATAATAGAGGTATGGGTGAGAGAGAGAAAGGTAAGGGTTTACCTTTGACTTTAGACTTGCCCATTCCCTCACCATTTCCTCTCCTCTCCTCTCCATTCCCTACTGCTACTGCTGCTGCTCCTTCTCCCTCCCCTCTTCATCTCCCCAAAATTCCATGCCAACCACTTCAAAACCCTATCCCCATTTGACAAATTTTGTGCACAAGCTCAAGGGAAGCATATTGGACCAAGAAAGCAAGGATTTTGGCCACTTGGGGGCAACTCAAGAATTTTCTTGAGTTGCCAAAAAAGGTAATTTCTGAACCATAAGCTTAGTGTTTCCATTACTTATACCCCCATGTTAGATTTGAATCGATATCGAGTGGTTTTGTGGACTTAGGAAAAACCTAGTTAGGGTTAATGGGAATTGAGAGTGGTGATGGGTAATTAAGCTCAGTAGAGGCCACACAAACCCCCTAGAGTTAGAATTAAGAATCAAACCAGAGACTAGAAACCCGGAATACGGATTTAGAAACCGATATCGGAAGAATTGTGAATTCTGTGGATGAAAAATGGAATCTGCTAACACCTGGAGCCTCTAAAAATAATTTTGCAAACACTGTAGCACATGCAGGCACCCAGGAAGCTACCACAGAGACCCGATACCAAACCCTAACCTTTGGGCCACAGATTTAATCCCCTGGGCCGCAATTTGCGGCCTGGGTACCTCATTTTTGGTTCTTGCTTCGTCTGTGTCAGTAAAATAGACCCCTCATATATGCAAAATTGGCTAATTGTCACCTGGCGAAAATCTGGGAGCATTTTGGTGTGTTTTTGTAACGTTTCAAAATAATAAAATATTATTTTTGGGAATTTTTATAATTTAATATTATTTTAATGAATATTTTAATATTCTGGTATAATTAAATACAAATAAATGGGGAAAAATTATGGAAAATTCTAAAATAGGGTATTTTATGGAATTATGCCATTTTAAAGTTTTTATGATTAGTTATGTGCTAATTTAGTGCTAATCGCGATTAAAAATCGCTAATCGGGTTTTTAGCATTTTTGTGCAAAAATGTGCACATATCATTTTCCACACTTGTTACATGTTTTGGGTGCATGGTTGCTTAGGGTTCACCATGGTGGGAGAAGAAAAGGAAAAGAAAAGAAAAGATAAGTATGATGATGAGAGAGAGAGGGTAGGTATAGGGTCCACCCCTCTTTTTGAACCATCCCTTTTCATTTCCCCATCCCATTTCTCTCTCCCCTTCCCCAAGAGCTGCTGCTGATCCTGCTCCTCCCTCATCTCCCTCCCCTTCACTCCATAGACCCTCTCATTTCCCTCACCAAAATCCCATTCCCACTTCACCAAACTTGCTCCCAAGCTCACTAGCTACACTTTGAACCTAGCAAGATTGGATTTGGAGGACTTTGAGCATGCCAAAGGAGGTAATTTCTGCACCTATTAGGGTAGCATCTCATTTCTTGTGCATCAATACTAGTTTCATATCGATATGGTGTCGTTTGGTGGATTTGTGAAACATTAAGTTAGGGTTTAGGGTTTGATCTGAAATCAAAGTGAAATTGAGGCTTGTTGTGACCTTAGAACCCCTTGTGTGATGTTAAATTGGACCCAAACCTGAACTAGAAACCAGAATACGGATTATGGAATTGATATCGGGGAAAAACTGTAAATCTGGGAGTGTATTTTGTAATCTGCTATTACCCCAAGAACCCTAAAATAAAACTGAGTTGACTGTGAGATGTGCAGGCACCATGGAACCATCACACAAGACCCTAGCCCCTAACTCTTCTTCCCGGCCGCAAATTTATTCCCTCTGGCCGCAAATTGCGGCCAGGCCTGCACCAAATTGGGTCGTTTTGGTTCTGTAGCTCCTACATGTGTAGACTAGACCCCTGTCATGTATAGATTTGTCTAATTTGACCTAGGGTGAAATCTGGAGCCTATTTCCTAAGTTGTTGTTTTGGATTCGTGCTTCCGTATTTCCGTATTATGAATTCTGAGTTTGCGTATGGTGTTTTACCTTGACTACTTGGCGTTTATATGATGATATCGAGAGTTGTTGATAGTTTTGGAAGCGTTGTCCATAGGTTCTAACCTATAGATCATAGCGTATCGTTTTGGGGTTCGTATGCCGTTTTAGTCATGAATTGGTTTTAATATGCATTTGCGATACGTTAATGTGTAGGTACCCATGAAGACTTTGGGACGACAAGCAAAAGCGTGGTGACGTCGACGGATAAAGACGCAAGGTGGGTAGATTTATATCTACGGGGAGAAGTCGGGTGGATGGCGTATAGCACCCCTGCAGTCCGTGGTGATGTATACGAATACGTATACACACATATATTTATTATATGTTGTTAGGATTATTGATGGTGATAATGGAATTATTGATGATAAGGATGTATTGGTTTAGTATAGTGCGAAACCCTAGAGTAGTGGTTGCACTCACACATACACGTACACATATACTTGCATACATTCTTTCATTCATCTGTGCGCATATGGATGTGTGTATATCTACACATGGGTATGGGACTATGTGTTCATATACGGGATTGAGGATGATACGTGGGATTGAGATGAGTCGATGAGGTTTGTTTGAGACCGTGAGATTCGGCGATATGACAGATTTCGTATTTGAGATGTCATATGATGGTAGTGATACCTGTTATGTGATGAGATGATGTGATAGTGACTCAGATTTAGGTGGTTTTCATACCCTCCCGATTGACTGATTGTTGGGTCCGTAGTTCGCATAGTAGGCGTTAGACTAGACCCGAGTCATACCTATTTCAAAACGAACGAATCGGGATATTTTAAAGATAGGCAAAAAGGGATTCTACGGATATTTTCAAACGACACATCTTTTCTTAAAACACCGTAGCCCTTATTTTACCAAAAACCCTGATTCGTTTTATTTCAAAAGGCAAGGTTGCATGATATATTTATTGAGATAGATTCTTTACTGTTGCGTTGATTATTCGATTCCGCATACTCATGCTATTTGCATTGCATTGCTTGTGTTTATTGATATATTACAGTCATGCTGCTAGGACACCAGCACCATTATCGATGATGCGTATGTTCCACGTACACTTGTTTGCCGGCTCACACACTTCATCATCGATAATTGCCATGCCACTACACTGTAGTACTGTTGCATTCGGTATATGATTCTTGCATGACAGACTGATATGCTTACATCTCTTTTACATGTCACATACATCATGCTTTCTGATTATACGCATTGAGAGTTGCTGTTTCCATGATATTTCTGGATTTGGGAACCGTGGGTATTTCAAAAGAGAATATGTCATTGCTTTAAAAACCCGGTTACCCTTGATATGATATTTCATTGCGTCCACCATGTGTTTTCTCGGTGTTGAGAGCGACATGTGAAACCCGATTCGAGGAGTGGACGAGCCGATTGCGGGTACATGGTGGACCCGGTATGGTTCCCCTTGGCAAGATGATCGAAGGACTTTGCCGATTGAGCCTGGAGGTGGGCGAGTACCTACCGGTGATTGGTTGGACCTGGCGGTTATCCGTAGGTTACCGTCCAGAGTCGATAGATGGATATAGGCGTACTGCTGGGGCCGAGGGCCGATTCCGCAGATGGAGCCCGATATATGAGGATTTACGTGCCGATGCTGGGCACAGTTTTCATGATGTTTTCGGGTGTCGATGCTGGGCACTCCGGTTCCATGATTTTGACGTGTCGTGAGGGACACAGGTGGTTTATATCCTCATATTTCCATGCATATGCTGATGATATTTACATGCATGACGGTTATTGTCATTGGGTGATGAGCGGGCGGGATCCACGTACATGCAGATTGATTTCATTGATTATACCTCACATTTATGATATGCTATTACTTGAGGCACTGGTACGAGCACTTGACACTACACTCATGTATAGAGATTACATTGCCAGTTTAGCATGCTTCAGACTTGTTCATATTGAGGTTTATATATATATCTGATCGTATTGACCTAGGATGAGTCATACATTCGATCTCTGCTTGTAGATATTTTCTATTCACGAGTTTGCAACTCACCCCCATTGTGCCACAGTCCTTGCAAGTTTTTGCAGTACAGATTCCGTAGCGGCATTTCTGGCACACTGCTTCCATATGGGTGACTTGCTTGGGTAGGTGGGTTCTTTTGTATCAGAACCGCCATTGTTTCTGTATTATTCATTGTATCTAGAAATTCCATCAACCAAAACTTGTATATTGTTTCAGACTTAGAGACAGTGATATATTATTTCGACCTTAGAGTCGTGCTTGTAGTATTATGGTTTTCTGGCTATTTTGAGTTTCCTTTTGGGTTTTGATCCTCGCCCTTTGGCGTTGTATATTATTATTGCTTGCGTGGTTGTGACCGTCGATTGACGAAGAGCTAGCTCCCGCTTGGGGATGCCTTTTATCACTTCATATATATTATTCTTGTTGTACCCCGTTTGGGGCCAGTTTTTACAAAGGAAACTCTGCCGAAATTTTCAGAAAAGACTACACATTTTTAAAATACATTTCGGCTTAGTTATTTGAAAACTTTGATTTCAAACATGCTTTCTTTACTTATTAAAAACCAGTTTGTTTATTTACTCCTTAAATGGTTTTAGATTTCTGGGCTTTTGGCTTACTTGGATCAGATGGAGTCCTATAGACTTCATAGGATTCAAGGGCCAGTCACGTGCTCTTTCGGGTCGTGACAGTTTTAGGCTATGTTTTCTGTATTTTAAAATGCACTTTCTTGATATTTGGATTTGTATTGGGTTGTTAGATGTTTGTACATCGACAACAAGAGTTGTTTGATTGTTTTTGCACGTGTAGGCCATAGGTTCTAACCTATGAGCGCACCGTGCGCAGTATCGGTTTTCCGGATTCGATTTTAATACGCATTGCGACCGTTAATTATTGTAGGTACCTTCGCATGGATTCCGAGGTGACGGAGCGTGGCGTCATCGATTTCAGCGAGCGAAGACCAGGTGAGTGGATCTATATCCACGGGGGAAGTCGGGTGGATGACGTATAGCACCTCCACAAAGTATTGATGGAAAACTGATTATAGAATATTGCTCGGAAACCTAGATCAGGAAACTAGGGTTATAATAAAAGATAGTTAGTGATACTATATTAGAAACTAAGGATAGTTAGAAATGAGATAATACGGCTTTTTATGTGATGACGGAATTCAAGGACGACGTTTGTCGATATTGCCGTTTAGGGTACCGTAGGACTAGATAGTCGAAGTAGATGCGTCATCCGAACCATACCTTTTTATAAACCGAAGAGTCGTATGTATCTTTTTAAAATATACCTTGAGGGATGTTACTGATTTTCAAATGATATCTTTTTCTTAAAAACACCGTAACCCCTATTTTCAAAACTACGATTCGCTTCTTTAAAAGTCCGATTGTCTGGTTCGGGTGTGTATGTTAGATTAGATACTTATACTTATAGTAGGGATAGAATGTTTATGTAAAATCGACATGATGATATGACGATATGATGGTATACGGATGCGAGTCGATCGAGATGGGTTATACCCTGCCGGTCCCCTAATATGAGATTATTGCGGATGTGACCTGGGACATAGGTATATAGATATATATAGAATATGGTGAATCATGGATGATAGGCCGTACGTGATTCCAGGCCGTACCCTCATTTGTCGTATAGGATGATAGGATCCCAATTAGCTTAATGCCGCCGTACGATGATTTTCCGTGCGTGATGAGTTTGACTTGATGATTGATCCTTACCCTTGACTAGAGGTTGCCGTACGTTGGATCATACCGTACGCGATGTTGTTAGGATGGATGCCGGTTCATAGATTCCCCGACTCCGTCATATTAGATACGTATACCCGTCAGCATTGCATATGATTTACCTTATGCTGCATTCATATTATTTTCATTGCATTGCATATACCTGTGTTAGTACACTTACACCATTATCGATGATGCGTATGTTACACGTACACAGATTTGCCGGCTCACACACTTCATCAACGATAATTGCCATTTCACTACACAGTAGGATTGCTGCATCATGATATGACTCTATACATCATTTACTTGCTATAGTTACCTGTGCACTTTTATCCGATGTTGCATGATACACGGATATGCTCGCATTTCTCTTATATGTCACATACATCATGCTCTATTAATATACGCATCGAGATATGTTGTTCCATGATATTTCTGGATTTGGGAATTGTGGGTATTTCAAAAGAGAGCATGTATTGTTTTAAAAACCCGGTTACCCTTGATATGATTTTTCAGTGCGTCCACCATGCGTTTTCTCGGTTCTGAGACATGTGCTTGAAACCTGATTCGAGGAGTTGGATGATCCGTTTGCGGGTTCATGGTGGACTCGGTATGGTTCCCCGGGGCGACAAATGTTTTTCGTGGAGTAGACGATGAGCCTAACCGGGTGGCGAGTACCTACCGGTGATAGTATTTGGGCTCGGCGGATATCCGGAGGATACCGACCGGAGTCGAGAGATGAGATGGGCCGATACAGACTGACTGTCACGTCCCGAAAGTACGGAACATGACCGGCACTTAGACTACGAAACGTCTCGAGGCGTACGTAATCTAAGTTAGCCGAAAACCCAGAAATCCAAACCAAGAAAAGTAGTAGAGTGAAGGAAAAACCAATTTAAATCAAGTAGTTTTATTAGCATAAGCCGAATTATGCGTTTTTTTTTAAAAACATCAAATATTTCTTGAAAATTTCGGCAGAGTCTCCTTTGTAAATACTGGCCCCCAAGCGGGATACAACATGAATAGTATACGAAATCAATAAAAGGCATCCCCAAGCGGGAGCTAGCTCTTCGTCAATCGACGGTCACAACCACACAAGTAATATAATATACAACGCCAAGGGCGAGGATCAAAACTCAAAAGGAAACTCAAAATAACAAGAAATCCACAGAAATACAACGCGCGACTCTGAGGTCGAAAGAATAACATCACTGGTCTCTATCTCAAAAATAAATACATGTTTGGTTGATGGAATTTACTAGATACAACTGAATAATATTATACAAGGTAATATGATGGGTACGATACCAATAAACCCACCTACTAGTAAGTAACGAAACTGTGCCCGCAAAGCCGTAATGAAACCTGTACGGCAAACCTGCAAGAAACTGGGGCACAACGGGGGTGAGTTGCCAACTCGTGAATAGAAAAACATCTACAAATAGAAATCGCATGTATGACGCAATCCTAGGTCATACGATCATAATATATAATCCTCAAATATAACCAGCAGTCGATAACAATGACTAGGGTAAATATCTAACCCAAGTGTAATCCCATATGCCCGTGCCAGTGCCTCAGGTAGCAATATACCATATGGATGTTGTATGAATGCATGAAACAGAATGCATGTACTGATGAAAACTGCTGTCATAAATCAATTAGATTTCTGTATCTTTTAAAAAATGAGGTATCATAAATGAAATCAGCATAAACAGTGCTTAGCATCGACACAAAACAAGTATCCAAATCTCTCGATATCTCTGTGTCGCAATCTCTGTACCTCAATATCTCAAAATCTCTGTATGTCAATCTCACTATCTAGGGCGCCGTCAGTCCAGACCGGCCCCTACCATCAATCTCAAGACCACGACGGTATCCTCCGGATATCCGACGCGTCGGGTAAAATCACCGGTCGGTCGTGCTCCCCTGCACAGGCTCAACGTCAACAACACGATCTTCTTGCCCCGGGATACCGCACCGGGCCCACCATGTACCCGAAACGGTTCATCTATCTCCTCGAATCGGGTCTCGAAATCCATCAGCAAACTCATGGTGGACGACCCATACATCATGGGAAAACCGCACTTTTTATTTAAAAGAGAGGAAAGAAGCTTATACAAGTTTTGCGGTTTCCCCCCAAATCAAGAAAATCTCATGGAAATCCGAGTCCAAATAATCAATAGGATGTAAAACCATGAATATAGGTATGAGAATCCATGAATACGGCATAACAATGAATAACAGTATGCATGAAGTGATAAGTAATAACTACAATATCTAAGTTGGCATATAAGGTAAGTACACTAATATCATGTCAAACTACTAGCTATCAAGCTAAGTTAAGAAATAATATTTTTTAAGGTGTACGTGACATGGCAATTACCGATGAAGATGTGTGTGAGCCGTCAAGTAAGTGTACGTGGTACATACGCATCATCGATAATGGTGCTGGTGTCCTAACAGCATAATATCAACAATGCAATATGAAATAACAATGTAAGTATGCGATGCGGAGCGAGCAACCATAATGAGCGGGAGCTAAATATTAAACAATGGTGCCATTTGAAATAACACGAATTGTGGGGTTTTGAAAATAAGGGCTACGGTGGTTTCAAGAAAGGATACGTCTTTTGAAATATTCGTAGATCCCTTGACCTGTCTTTTAAAATACCCACGATCCGCTAGTTTTGAAATAGGTAGGAGTCTAATCTAATCTAACAACTACACTAACTATACGGCTGAACTAACAAGCTGAACTACAGGTAAGAAAACCGCCTATCATCTGAGTCGATATATATACATACCTGTATATGTATAGTCGGTGATCCCGCTTCAATAATATCATATCTGATACCATATCTATAATCAGACATCCCAAGTCAAGAGTGCGGATCAATCTTCAATATATAGCTCGTACGTAAATCCGTCGTAGGGCATCCCAAATCTGGGTACGGGTCAATATCACATTCATCATATTATTCATCTGGTATCCTCCTTATCAAATATCATGATCGGGGTACTGATCTACGTCTAGTACAATACTGATACTGCCTAAGTATGCATGCACGTGTGTGAAACACTACGTCAATGAACCGCTACAACGTCATGTCGTATCTCAAATACGAACCCTGCCATATCACCGATCTCACGGCCTCAAATCAAATCTCATCGACTCATCTTAAATCCCAAGTACTATCCTCATCATCCATGCATGTGTATATGAATGTATATATGCATAGTCCCATACCCACGCGTATATACATATATACACATCCCCATCTACGCATAAGAAAGTAATGTATGCAAGTCTGTGTGTGCGTATGTGGGTATAACAACTACTCTAGGGTTTCACAACTAACCCAAAGGTAATCCATGAACACATAATCATATCATGAATAAACATTCTCGTATCATAAAACACCTATATAAACATATATATATAAGAACTATACTACGGACTGCGGGGGTGCTATACGCCATCCACCCGACTTCTCCCCGTAGATATAAATCTAATCACCTGGTCCTTGCTCGCCGGTGCCGATGTCTCCACGCGCTTGCTTGTCGTCTCGAAGTCCACATGGGGTACCTACATAACATAACACACCGTATCGCATTAAAACCAAATTCGAAATCGAAACGGCATACGAAAATCAAATCGGCACGTGTATCACGAATAGGTCAAAACCTATCGCCTACGCATGCAAGAATAGTCAAACCAACCCTCGATGTTGATGTACAAACGTCAAACCATCGAGAAAACCCAAACACACTCATTTGCGCATCCACGAACACTAACTATAATATAAAATAGGTTAAAATTCACAAAAACCCCAAATTCACCTTAAAAGCCATTTTTCCGAAAATCTAGCAAGCAAAAATTACCCGTTTTAATATAAAACTCGACGTTTAAACAAATCTAGTGGCCATAATACTTATTAAATATCTTAAATAAGTCATAAAAACAATTTCCATAATTTAATCTCAATAAATTTCATTAACCCCAAAATTCTAGTTTACAATATACCCAATTTTAACAATTTTATAGCAAATATGCACAAAGAACAATTTAGCTTGGATTTTCATGAACTAAAGTATTAAACTACAATTTATAATGTTAATGAAGTCATGAAAAACTTAATTATATTTTAAAACCCAATTATTTAACCAATTTGAAAAACCTAGTTAGCAAATTAGCGTAATTATCATAATTTTTAAACTAACAATTAACAACTAGCTACTAACTTTGTTTTAACACGTCAAAAGAGCCTAAATACATTACACAACCATACACCAATTTCACAAAACCCTAACTTGCATTCAATCCCTATCTTGAATTCATCACACAAACAACAACAACCAAATTAACACTTATAAACAAAATTATTTAAGCAACTAATCAACAAACAAACCATGGGGCACAAATTTATACCTCACAAATTGAGATCTACCATGCAAATCCTAGCCTCCAAAAGTAGCTTCCATGCTCCTAGATCCATGCTAGATAGGCAAATGAGAAATGGGTAGGAGTTGGATTTTGGTTTTGAGTTTTTATTTTGGATTTTGATGGAATTTGAGATGAGTTTTGAAGAAAAAAGAGAAGGGAAGTTAGGGGCTGTTTTCTGCAGAATTTCAGCAGTAAGGAGGGATGGGGAGAAGTGTGGGGTGATGTGGGTTTTTGTCAAAGTCAAAGCCACCCTTTCTCAAAGTAACCATACCCCCAAATTAACATATTTTAATCAATTTTTCACTTTCCATTCACATGAAAGTCAAAAAGAGGGGGGGGGGGGGACGTGGACAGCTTTTGGTGGTGGTGGGGCCATCCAAGGAGGGGGGGTGAGGGTGTGAGGGTTTGCACAAAAAAAATTCTATGCAAAAAGAACCCTCAAGTTACAAAAATTGCAAGTTTTAGTTCAAAATAATTATATTTTTGTTTCCTTCGATTATAACGAAATAAAACTTAAAATAAAATACTAAAAAAATTATATTACAAACTAGATTTTAGTTAACATGATTCTAAAGAGCAAAATTAGCCCAAAGAAATTTGTATTTATCGCTAATTTAATGTACTTTTACCGGCTTAAAATAATATTAAAAATTGAAAAATAGGGAAATTTTTTTAAATGACCAGAAATTTATAAGTAACTCATTAGCTACTAAAAAATAGCAATTTTCTATCCAAATTAGGTATAATTAGGCCTAAACTGCAAAATAACTATATTGACGATTTACGGAAAAATACCAAATTTTCACCGATTTTCGGGAAAACACCAAAACGACTTTTCAAGGTGTTACAATCTTCCCCCCTTAAAGAAATTCGGTCCCCGAATTATAATTAAAACTCCCCCCAAATACTAAAACATCTACGCAAAACCATCAAGTCATCGGGGCTCCGAAATCGTAAATACATAAAACAAATCGGAGCGCAGCGTATGCGCATGAAAAATGAGCATGTAACTCAAAATCAAAACTCCGTCAAGCATCCCGCAATCATCAGAGTCATGGTGAAGACACAATGTCTAAATTCCAAAATGAAAATCAATATGATATACATCATTAAAATATCTAGAAGCAATGCATGCCAAATCTTCTTCAAATCGCTGTGCGATGCTCGCAGCACTGCACAGTGGCGGACGTCTATTGTAAGAAAATAACTACATATATATATATATATATATATATATATATATATCCTTTGTTTTAAATGTACGTTCCGCCGTTTTGGGAAACAATTTAGAAGGGTTTCCTTATTTTAAGCGTTTCGTGTCATATCAGACACGTAGGTAAATACTGAGACTATAGCTCGCTTTTTGGAATTCCCTTCGATAGCTATCAATGCATGAAAAATACATTCAGGTACTGTTCTCTGACTAGTCCTGCTCAGTACGAAAACACTAGCAAATATTATAAAAACGTACTGCTTTATAAGAAATCAATCCCAAAATATGCATATGAATGCCATGTGCGTCTGGTGCGCACGGAAATCGAAATCCCTGAATGTGCCATACATATACACAGAAACAACAACTAGGTGCATTGGGTGTGCACGGAACATCTGTCAAGGGCAACAGGTGTGCCTGACAGCAAAACAAGTGCATCTGACATGCACGAAGAATCTCGATTTAGTGCATCTGGTGTGCACCAAAATCGTATCTCAAAACATGCGCTCAACATGCGCGAAAATCTAATCAGGTGCACAAGGTGGACAAATCAAACATCGAGTATCACAATCGAAATCGAAGTCCAGTGCATCTAAGTGCACAAAATGCATATCACTGTACTGCAAGCATATACAAACTATACCGAGTGCAAGAACCAAATCGTATGCGTATATACGCACAAATCAACTCAATCGTATGAAATCCATAAAATCACAAATATGAGAAACTAAGGTACGGAAACGATATCAAGTGCAACAACTGTGCAAAAGTCGTAAATACTCAGTAGGTGCAACCATGGTCCATGAAAACAAATATCATGAAACTCAATCATCAAAATCAATCATGCGAATAGATCGCCCAAAATACCGAAATCAAGTGTGGCGGAATAGTTCCGCTCAAGCACATCCTCCAAGAATCTCTGGCCAACTGTCGTGGTCACTCATAGTATGTCTTATCGACGATCCTGAACTCTGGCCTGCCGGTGTGCGTAACATGACCACTCCTGGGTCCAAGTCTTCTCGTAATTCGTCCCAGAAAGGTCCTGTCGAGATCTCTCCTAAATCTCATCTCTGCCGAACTGTCCGAAAGTCATCGTCCCTTGCTAGATCTGTTCTCGTTCCGGAACGGCTGCATACTCATCGCGACTCCTTCTGGAAGGTATATCCAAGTACAATGCCTCGGCATGCGTATCGCATCTCTGATGTCGGCGGAATGGAACGTCGTCTCATCAAGATCTCGTACGAACCTTTTACTCCACTTTCTCTAATGTCGACTGCTTCGGACTCGTCTCGTCATGGCTGCATGGACTGAGCTCCAATGGCTATCCTCGTATCTGGAGTCTCCCAAGAATGCATCTCACCACCTAGCATCCGAATGAAGTCGAACCATCTGATCGATTCATCAAAACCTCATAATCCTCCAAGAGCTCAACATCTTGGGTACAGTTTAATAGTATCGAGTACGTACCACAGCATCGATGGTCCAGCCGTAGAAGGGCAAACCCAAGCCTCACTAATGGCGCCGCGGAACTGCCGCAAACCCTAAGGTTCAAAGGCTTTCACACGGTCATTATGTCGAGTTAGGGTTTCATTCTTCTAGAGGGACCATAGAATTGCCTGCATGCCATTCCGAAAACTTTAAACTTGGAATAATAGGTTTCTGACACTCGATCGTCTCTGTCGACCCTCAACGTCTCCGCGTGAAGTCGTCTCTAGCTAGAATCAATCTATCTGATGACCTCGCATCGGGGTAGGGAACGAATCACATGTCCTAGTCATTCATCCTCGGTGACTAGCGACCTTCTGTCATCTCTTCGTATAAATCGTACAGCAATAGTTCCAATATTTGGGGCGATATCTCATCGTTCGCAGCAATAACGGGCTCACTCGTCTGCACGCTGAACCGTGCCTCAATCATCATGAATAGGCAATATATCAACGGTCATCAAAATCTGGCTGGCCTCTATTAGTGGCTCAATCCTCTAGTGCAAATCGGCACGTCCGAGTAATCTCATACAGCAATCCACCCAACGCTCGTGGCGCAAAAACACAATGAAAAGACACATCTCTGCAATCGTGTGTCGCCGGAATCACGCCCTGGTCAGTCCTCGTTCGTGACGAGCTCATGCTGACCGCAACTCTAGCCGTAGCTCTCCCTGCCCGCAATTGTGGCAGCAAACCATAACTGGTACCGATAAGGCTAAAACAGGAATGAATATAATACTGAACAAAGAAATGCACATCCTAAGGCTTCTTAAGTGGAGTAGCGTATCGTAAGTATGCCGCGGAACATACCCACGGTACGTCACTCTACTTTAGTCACCTATTCCATCAACCAAGAGTCATCCTACGCTCCGAAGGTAAAACCTAACGCTTTGATACCAACTTTTTCACGTCCCGAAAGTACGGAACATGACCGGCACTTAGACTACGAAACGTCTCGAGGCGTACGTAATCTAAGTTAGCCGAAAACCCAGAAATCCAAACCAAGAAAAGTAGTAGAGTGAAGGAAAAACCAATTTAAATCAAGTAGTTTTATTAGCATAAGACGAATTATGCGTTTTTTTAAAAACATCAAATATTTGTTGAAAATTTCGGCAGAGTCTCCTTTGTAAATACTGGCCCCCAAGCGGGATACAACATGAATAGTATACGAAATCAATAAAAGACATCCCCAAGCGGGAGCTAGCTCTTCGTCAATCGACGGTCACAACCACACAAGTAATATAATATACAACGCCAAGGGCGAGGATCAAAACTCAAAAGGAAACTCAAAATAACAAGAAATCTACAGAAATACAACGCGCGACTCTGAGGTCGAAAGAATAACATCACTGGTCTCTATCTCAAAAATAAATACATGTTTGGTTGATGGAATTTACTAGATACAACTGAATAATATTATGCAAGGTAATATGATGGGTACGATACCAATAAACCCACCTACTAGTAAGTAACGAAACTGTGCCCGCAAAGCCGTAATGAAACCTGTACGGCAAACCTGCAAGAAACTGGGGCACAACGGGGGTGAGTTGCCAACTCGTGGATAGAAAAACATCTACAAATAGAAATCGCATGTATGACGCAATCCTAGGTCATACGATCATAATATATAATCCTCAAATATAACCAGCAGTCGATAACAATGACTAGGGTAAATATCTAAACCAAGTGTAATCCCATATGCCCGTGCCAGTGCCTCAGGTAGCAATATACCATATGGATGATGTATGAATTCATGAAACAGAATGCATGTACTGATGAAAACTGCTGTCATAAATCAATGAGATTTCTGTATCTTTTAAAAAACGAGGTATCATAAATGAAATCAGCATAAACAGTGCCTAGCATCGACACAAAACAAGTATCCAAATCTCTCGATATCTCTGTGTCGCAATCTCTGTACCTCAATATCTCAAAATCTCTGTATGTCAATCTCACTATCTAGGGCGCCGTCAGTCCAGACCGGCCCCTACCATCAATCTCAAGCCCACGACGGTA
Organism: Agapanthus africanus; assembly: GCA_030015575.1. NCBI lineage: Eukaryota > Viridiplantae > Streptophyta > Magnoliopsida > Asparagales > Amaryllidaceae > Agapanthus > Agapanthus africanus. Next base: position 270,346,991 of record JASDDO010000031.1, on the reverse strand, counting down.
TCCTCCGGATATCCGACGCGTCGGGTAAAATCACCGGTCGGTCGTGCTCTCCTGCACAAGCTCAACGTCAACAACACGATCTTTTTGCCCCGGGGTACCGCACCGGGCCCACCATGTACCCGAAACAGTTCATCCATCTCCTCGAATCGGGTCTCGAAATCCATCAGCAATCTCATGGTGGACGACTCATACATCATGGGAAAACCGCCCTTTTTATTTAAAAGAGAGGAAAGAAGCTTATACAAGTTTTGCGGTTTCCCCCCAAATCCAGAAAATCTCATGGAAATCCGAGTCCAAATCATCAATAGCATGTAAAACCATGAATATAGGTATGAGAATCCATGAATACGGCATAACAATGAATAACAGTATGCATGAAGTGATAAGTAATAACTACAATATCTAAGCTGGCATATAAGGTAAGTACACTAATATCATGTCAAACTACTGGCTATCAAGCTAAGTTAAGCAATAATATTTTCTAAGGTGTACGTGACATGGCAATTACCGATGAAGATGTGTGTGAGCCGGCAAGTAAGTGTACGTGGTACATACGCATCATCGGTAATGGTGCTGGTGTCCTAACAGCATAATATCAACAATGCAATATGAAATAACAATGTAAGTATGCGATGCGGAGCGAGCAACCATAATGAGCGGGAGCTAAATATTAAACAATGGTGCCATTTGAAATAACACGAATCGTGGGGTTTTGAAAATAAGGGCTACGGTGGTTTTAAGAAAGGATACGTCTTTTGAAATATCCGTAGATCCCTTGACCTGTCTTTTAAAATACCCACGATCCGCTAGTTTTGAAATAGGTAGGAGTCTAATCTAATCTAACAACTACACTAAACTATACGGCTGAACTAACAAGCTGAACTACAGTTAAGAAAACCGCCTATCATCTGAGTCGATACATATACATACCTGTATATGTATAGTCGGTGATCCCGCCTCAATAATATCATATCTGATACCATATCTATAATCAGACATCCCAAGTCAAGAGTGCGGATCAATCATCAATATATAGCTCGTACGTAAATCCGTCGTACGGCATCCCAAATCTAGGTACGGGTCAATATCACATTCATCATACTATTCATCTGGTATCCTCTTTATCAAATATCATGATCGGGGTACTGATCTACGTCTAGTACAATACTGATACTTCCTAAGTATGCATGCACGTGTGTGAAATACTACGTCAATGAACCGCTAGAACGTCATGTCGTATCTCAAATACGAACCCTGCCATATCACTGATCTCACGGCCTCAAATCAAATCTCATCGACTCATCTTAAATCCCAAGTACTATCCTCATCATCCATGCATGTGTATATGAATGTATATATGCATAGTCCCATACCCACGCGTATATACATATATACACATCCCCATCTACGCATAAGAAAGTAATGTATGCAAGTCTGTGTGTGCGTATGTGGGTATAACAACTACTCTAGGGTTTCACAACTAACCCAAAGGTAATCCATGAACACATAATCATATCATGAATAAACATTCTCGTATCATAAAACACCTATATAAACATATATATATGAACTATACTACGGACTGCGGGGGTGCTATACGCCATCCACCCGACTTCTTCCCGTAGATATAAATCTACTCACCTGGTCCTTGCTCGCAGGTGCCGATGTCGCCACGCGCTTGCTTGTCGTCTCGAAGTCCACATGGGGTACCTACATATCATAACGCACCGTATCGCATTAAAACCAAATTCGAAATCAAAACGGCATACGAAAATCAAATCGGCACGCGTATCACGAATAGGTCAAAACCTATCGCCTACGCATGCAAGAATAGTCAAACCAACCCTCGATGTCGATGTACAAACGTCAAACCATCGAGAAAACCCAAACACACTCATTTGCGCATCCACGAACACTAACTATAATATAAAATAGGTTAAAATTCACAAAAACCCCAAATTCACCTTAAAAGCCATTTTTCCAAAAATCTAGCAAGCAAAAATTACCCGTTTTAATATAAAACTCGACGTTTAAACAAATCTAGTGGCCATAATACTTATTAAATATCTTAAATAAGTCATAAAAACAATTTCCATAATTTAATCTCAATAAATTTCATTAACCCCAAAATTCTAGTTTACAATATACCCAATTTTAACAATTTTATAGCAAATATGCACAAAGAACAATTTAGCTTGGATTTTCATGAACTAAAGTATTAAACTACAATTTATAATGTTAATGAAGTCATGAAAAACTTAATTATATTTTAAAACCCAATTATTTAACCAATTTGAAAAACCTAGTTAGCAAATTAGCGTAATTATCACAATTTTTAAACTAACAATTAACAACTAGCTACTAACTTTGTTTTAACACGTCAAAAGAGCCTAAATACATTACACAACCATACACCAATTTCACAAAATCCTAACTTGCATTCAATCCCTATCTTGAATTCATCACACAAACAACAACAACCAAATTAACACTTATAAACAAAATTATTTAAGCAACTAATCAACAAACAAACCATGGGGCACAAATTTATACCTCACAAATTGAGATCTACCATGCAAATCCTAGCCTCCAAAAGTAGCTTCCATACTCCTAGATCCTTGCTAGATAGGCAAATGAGAAATGGGTAGGAGTTGGATTTTGGTTTTGAGTTTTTATTTTGGATTTTGATGGAATTTGAGATGAGTTTTGAAGAAAAAAGAGAAGGGAAGTTAGGGGATGTTTTCTGCAGAATTTCAGCAGCAAGGAGGGATGGGGAGAAGTGTGGGGTGATGTGGGTTTTTGTCAAAGTCAAAGCCACCCTTTCTCAAAGTAACCATGCCCCCAAATTAATATATTTTAATCAATTTTTCACTTTCCATTCACATGAAAGTCAAAAAGAGGGGGGGAAAAAACGTGGACAGCTTTTGGTGGTGCTGGGGCCGGCCAAGGAGGGGGGGTGAGGGTGTGAGGGTTTGCACAAAAAAAATTCTATGCAAAAAGAACCCTCAAGTTACAAAAATTGCAAGTTTTAGTTCAAAATAATTATATTTTTGTTTCCTTCGATTATAAGGAAATAAAACTTAAAATAAAATACTAAAAAAATTATATTACAAACTAGATTTTAGTCAACATGATTCTAAAGAGTAAAATTAGCCCAAAGAAATTTGTATTTATCACTAATTTAATGTACTTTTACCGGCTTAAAATAATATTAAAATTTGAAAAATAGGGAAATTTTTTTAAATGACCAGAAATTTATAAGTAACTCATTAGCTACTAAAAAATAGCAATTATCTATCCAAATTAGGTATAATTAGGCCTAAACTGCAAAATAACTATATTGACGATTTACGGAAAAATACCAAATTTTCACCGATTTTCGGGAAAACACCAAAACGACTTTTCAAGGTGTTACACTGACGGAACCCGATATATGAGGATTTACGTGCCGATGCTGGACACGGTTTTCATGATGTTTTCGAGTGTCGATGCTAGGCACTCAGGTTCCATGATTTTGATGTGTCGGGAGGGACACCATTGATATATATTCTCATACTTTCATGCACACCCCTTTATGATATTTACGTGCATGCAGACATTGATTTTGGGTGGACAAGATCCACATGCATACATACCTTTATTATGGTTGGACGAGATCCATATGCATGCATTGATTATTATTGTTGGACGTTATCCACATGCATATAGGTATTGACTACCTTGTTGGCATATACAGACCCGGTCACCCTAGATATCATAGTATTACCTTTATGATATAGTTGACCTAGGAGTCGTTGTTTATTCGATTTCTATCTATTGATATTTTTCTACTCACGAGTTAGCAACTCACCCACGTTGTGCCACAGTTCTTGCAGGTTGACCGCTTGGATCAGTAGCGGCTTCGCTGGCACACAGTTGCATTCGGGTGTTTTGCATTGGTAGGTGGGATATTTGTATCATTCCCACTCTTGTATCTATATTTCATATTGTATCTAGTTAACCCCATCAATCAAAAGTTGTAAATTGTATAAGTGATGATACTTAGTGAGACTTGTAGTTGCGAGATTTGAGCGATGGTTTTATATTCACTTTTGAGGTTATATCTTGCTCATTTCTTTATCTTTTTGTGGTGAACTTCTCCGTTGGGCGTCGTATACTTATTTATACTATATTGCATGGATGTGATCCGCCGTTTGGAGAAGGGTTAGCTCCTGCTTGGGGATACCATTATCCTTATTATGTATTTATGGTTTTGGATCAAAATTTACAAAGGAGGTGCTGCCAAAAGTTTTAAAAGACCAAACATGTTTTTTTTAAACTAGTAAATTCACTTGCATCATTCATGTTCCTTTCTATGCATTAAGAAAACTTGATTTCATATATCTTTATTTCAAAAACTCACCTCCTTTATTTTTTCAAAAGGTTTAGATGTCTGGGTTTTAGCTTACTTGAATTCCGTTACGCCTTTAGACGTTGCGTGATTCAAGTGCTGGTCACGAGCTAATATTTTGGGTTGTGACAAAATACATCCTTCAAATGTTCCTAGTCGTAGGTGTATCGAGACAGGGCATCGATATACCAGAGTAGACTAGCGTATAGCATCTCAACCCATGTAGATGGGCGATGGATGATCCCATATCCATTGGTGTTTGACATCAGAGACAGTATACGGGTGCTCAGTGGAGACTGGGTATACTGGACGGACTCGCCGAGAACTCCCAGATGGTATTATACCTCACGTCAGATAGCAGTTCTCTGGTGACACTGGTACATGTTAGTCTGTAGACCCGAGATCGACATAGAGTCTTGTGTGATTCCCACTGTGCTTTGATTTCCACCTTACCATGTTCAAGAGAATGTGCAAAACAGTAGCTTTTGGGTACAGTCCCGAGTCACATGGAGGCAATGAGTGATAGGAGGGGTTTCGTCTCTCCCGGTATAGGGAGTTGATGTTGCGCTGTGCTCGATTGGCTATAACAGGAAGTCCTTGGCCAAGGCTGCTTCAGAGATATACTGGTAAGAGTTATCAGTAGTTTCTCGACCCGTTATAAGCCTCATATCGACACGACTTATCGAGTTACTGGGTTCTGACGTTTACCACCCTTAGACGAGATATGCGACATATCAGACGAAGAGATCGGACTGTATGGTAGTGTTACTGATTGGATTCCCAGGAGTGTGAGCAGGATTGCTTGTTGATCTTCTGATCGCTCAATACCCAGGTGGCCGTTACGTTTAGCAGACCGCTTGCGGCTTGTGGGTGTTTGATATGATCATCACCTACTGCCGGCGTATTGACGAGTCTTTAGAGTCCTACACAGGGGTTTCTTGGCTCAAGCGAAACGGAGTAGGAGCACATATGTGATATGTGCGGGACCGAGATTGATACGATTTGAGATACCGTATTCTATTCTCGCGATTTGTGACTTTGGTCGGTTATATGCGATATAGCCGGGTTATCGGATCAAGAGTTGATTCGATAAGTTGTTACTTTTGATATTAGTCGGTTATATGTGATATAGCCGGATTATTAAATCAAGAGTTGATTTAATGATTTAATGTATAATTATATATTTGATATATTACATTACATTAACTAATATTAGCTCACTTGTGATTTTTTTTCTCACTTTGGATACATTGATGTATATGTGATATATGTTAAATGTATCATGCTAGGTTACAAATGCAACTAAGGTTAATGAGGGTTAAACCATGCCAGGGTTAAGATTAGGGTTTATATTTATCATTAAGTAATTCAAAAAAAATTTGCAATTAGTCATGGTTGATATTTGTTGAAAGCTTGTAGAAGCTTCAAGGCATCTTTGACTTTGTCCATTCTCTTTGTCTTGCTTAAGAAATTTTTGACCTAACCTTTAACCATAGCTTATGGTTAACTCTCTACAAGGGTTAATCATGACATGCTTAACCCTTGGTTGCATTTCTAATCTCACACAATTAATTCATTTGATGAGCAAATTCATATTCTTCTTCTTCTTCCTCAAAGCTTTCTAGCTTCAATAGAGTTGTGAGAAAAAGTGTGAGAAAATGAATTCTAAAGTGAGCCCACTTCCTACTTCATCATATTCTACTACTTGCCATTTAGTATAGGGTGTTCTCTTCACAAAGTTCATGACCTAGTGAAGGAATAACTTGGGTTAGTGTCTCCTCGACGTAGATCATCTTTGGCCTCGAAGACATCGAAGCAAGCGTGTTCGTTTCTTCATGGGATCCACTCTTGAGTCCGGAGTTTACGATCGCAGCGAAGGGGACTACTACACGGAGCTATTGAAGTGAAGGACCGGTCTACAAAGGTTGTATTCCTCGCTCTCTTTACTTATTGCAAAGTGTTTGCATTTGATTCCGTAGATTTCTAGTATACGATTCTTAGTTAGGGTTAGCTAAAACGGAATTTTTTTGAATTTGGAATGGAAGATGCCTACCGAAATCTTGCTGCCGTCGTAGGTAACCCTGCAATATATGTACATATGTATGAGAATGAAAGATGATATGACGTACGAGACTATAGATCCGTACCCTTGTTTATGTATAGGACGATAGATCCTTATTCTGATTTGATGACACCGTACGATAGATAATACCATACGCGATAGGATAACGGATGACTAATCCGCACTCTCGACTCGAGGATGATGTACGAGGATTATATCACATCTGATACTATGAGGCTGGATCGTCGACTTATTGATTTGTCTTGATTCGGAGAATCATTGCTGCTAAACACCTTAGTGGATAATGGGTTATATTAGATGTATCCAGGGGTAGTTACATATCTTATTACCGTTCATGTTATGTTGTATCATTCCCTGTGACATACGTACTATGTTCCCAGCATTTCCTGTATATGACTTTGTCTACTAGTACACCTGCACTATTACCGATGATGCGCATGTTACACTTACACAGATTTGTCGGCTCACACATTCATCATCGGCAATTGCCATGCCACTTACAAAGTAGAACTGCTATATCATGGTATTACTCTTAACTGTAAAGTACAATCATTTGTTCAGTAATTATCACATGACATGCTTACATGATAATACTTGAGATGCTTACATTACTGTTCTATGTTTGCATATATTGTACTTTATGGTTACATGCATTGAGATGCTGTTTTCATGAGATCTTTGGATTTTAGAACCGCGGTTATATTTCAAAGGAAATTATGTATTGTTTTAAAAACACGGTTTCTCGTGATGTGATATTTCATGTCCACCATGAGTTTTCTCAGTTCTGAGCTATGTGACACCCGATTCGAGGAGTGAGGAGGAACCGTCTGCGGGTACATGGTGGACCCGGTAAGGTATCCCGGGGCAAGAAGATCGTGGAGTAGACGATAAGCCTTGCAGGGGATGCATTACCTACCGGTGATAGTTTGGGCTCGGCAGTTATCCGGAGGATACCGACCGGAGTTGTGAGATCAGATGGATATGAGGGCCGATCCGATGATGCGGCGCCTGAGATATGAGGATTTATGTGTCGATGCTGGACACGGGTTTCATGATGTTTCGAGTGTCGATATTGGACACTCAGGTTTCATGATGTTGATGTTTCGTTGATGGACACACGTTGCTTGATACACATGCATACATTCATATATATTCAGATGACTATCATTACATACTGTTACTGGTACGACATTGTTGTTGTACACATGTGCATACCTGATCACCCTAGATACCATAGTATTACCTTCATAATATAGTAGGACCTAGGGATCGTTGTTCATTCGATTTCTACCTGCTGATATTTTCTACTCACGAGTTAGTAACTTACCCCCGTTGTGCCACAGTTTTCTTGCAGGTTTGACCGCTTGGATCAGTAGCGGCATCGCTGGCACACAGCTTTCTTCAAGGTGTTTTGGTTTGGTAGGTGGGATACACATTTGGATCGTGACCACTCTTGTACCTACCATTTCCATTGTATCTAGTTAAGCTCCATCAATCAGAAACCAGACTATGTATTATTGGTAGACCTAGACACAGACTTGTATATTGGCAAGATTTAGAGCGAGATGGTTGTATGTTCGTTATTTGAGCTGGATGATATCTTGCTTTACTTATTCTCTTTCTGTGTTTGATCTTCGCCGTAGGGCATCGTATATATGCTTATTGCGTGGTTGTGATTCTGCCAATTTGCGAAGAGCTAGCTCCCGCTTGGGGATGCCCTTTTATTGCATGTATGCGGTTTTGGATCAAAATATACAAGGGAGGTGCTGCCCAAATTTCAAGGACGAAAATGTTTTCAACGATAGATTGCAAACTGTTGCATTTTCATATGACATAACTTATATTTTAAAGGATGGTCTGAATTTCATTATGCCGGTATTTCAAAACTGCACTTCCACTATATTCCGCAAAAAGGTTTAGATTTCTGGGCTTCGGCTTACTTGAATTACGTTACGCCTTTAGACGTTGCGTGATTTAAGTGCCGGTCACGTGCCAAATTCCGGGTCGTGACAATACATGATGCTTTCCATCGTTGCCATCATGATGGGATAATATTGCAATGTGTTCTTCAAGAGCGGTCGTTGCATCGACACTACTACGATGTGATGACAAGTAAGCGAAGGTGGAGTAGGAATAGTAGAGATAGGACTAAGGTTAGGAATAGAATAAGCATAGTTGTTAATATATTACACTATACGATACGTATCTTACGATACAATACGATATGAAAGGTTTTTATACATATCGGCCCTCTGTATCAGAAGATCAATCGTATCTTACGATATACGATACATATTGTAACGACCGCAAAATCCATCTACTCTTTTCTATATATAAGATAATTTCTCTTTTAAACTCGGTATATATTCATTTCTATTTGAATATATATATATATATGATCATTACTTGTATCTTATTGGTTGAGACACTATAATGCTATTCCACAGGTCTCAAGTTCAAACCCCAGCCTTTCTAAATTATTTATTTTATTATTAGTTTATTATATTGTTTTGAATGATTATATTTTTTTAATTATTTTTTTTGTATTTTTATTTTGTATTTATATCCTTGTTAGTTAGTAGTTTGTTTTAGTTATTGTTGTAGTTTCATATAGTATGGTTATTAATATTGAGTGTTCTTTTTATGAGTTTTATCATTCGTAATATTTTAGTGATAGTTTGAATATTAGACCAATTATTGTATATTTTAGTATTATTGTAGTTTACACATGCAATTTTAAACCAGAATAGACAAATTGGTGCATATTACATTTTAAATATATTTGTATTGATTTTACGGTTATAATTATTGGATTGTTATTTAGAATATATTTTATAATAACTAATATTTTATACTAAACTAATTTAAGTAACAAATATATGATATCAAGCTAATTCTATTTTAACCCATCTTTATCTGATCCTCTCTCAAAATTCTTCATCCTCTCAAAATCAAATCTAGCTGAACCCTAAACCCAAATTGCGCTCTGCCATCTCCTTCTTCCTTATGGTGTCTTCTTTCTTGACAGAAAAACCCTAAGCCGATCCCATCATCATCTCCTCTTCTCAAAACCCATAACCCAAATGATTACCTAGAAGCCATCTCCGTTCATCTCTCATGGCAGATCCATCATCGCCGAGCAACCCCTACTTATAACCATCGACACGTTCTCTGGCGCACCGCAGCCGCCGTTATATTCTCCGAGATTTCTCTCTTACTGCACCAAATTTGAGATCCCAACCCAGGATCGTCGCTGCTGGGTTTTGCCGACGCCCTGGCTATTTACCGTGGCCGATGCGAAACAAAAACCGGCGTTCAAAAATTTTGGCGCGAACAAAACCCGTCCCAAGATCGAAACCATAAACCTATACTAGCAAAACCAAAAAGCTAAACTACTAGGTTAGAGATGGTTATACCAAAAGAACTAAGTCCTTCGGTCTTCAACCGTCTTCATTAGCTCCTAGGGGTCACGGATCGAATTTGGTTGCTGGTCTTCCTCCATCGATGATGATCCACCAAAGGGAAACGACGCTGGCTCCAGCCTCGCCAAGCGAGGCAACCGACGCTCCAAGATTGCTAGCAATGGAGAGTGGAGGTGTAGGAATGTCTCACTATATTTTTCTCTCATGCTAAATGCTCAAATGAGCAACTCAAAAAGAAGGAGGAGGTGAGGAAAACTAGTGGCATGAGCAACTCAAGAATGGCTAAGTCTCACCAAGAGAGTGTGAGAGTAATGAAGCAAGTGATGAATGAACAATAAATAATGGATGGCATGTAGAGAATATGGCTAAGCTATTTGCAACCATGCAACCAAAATATCTCTTTCATTTTCCAAATAAAATATCCAAGAGCCATGCCTCTCTACATGACTCACCATGCTCATGCCAATTCACCCTCCACCTCATTTCCAAAATGATTTTCTAAAAAGGAAAACCATGTAATGAGGTGTCAATCTTCTAGAAGTAATTATGTATAAATACGGAATACAACTTGCTATACGTATCAAAATACATATACGCGTATTCGTACAAAAATACTAATAGCCAAGAGAGAAATTGAATAGTGAACAATAATACTAGAATACATATATAAAAATATATATATAAATTATTAAATTAAAACCTGATTTAATAATCCGGCTTAATCCTAAGCCGCCAGTATTATCAACCGTCCGATTAAAGTCTGTGTAGCATGTACACATATTTAATCGGACACCTGTATGTACCAACATACGTCATCTACACCATATCGCCTGAACCGTGAAAACCCTCTGTGTGGGACTCTAAAGACTCGTCAATACTCTGGCAGTGGGTTTAACCACAAGCACGTCAGCGACATTAGCTGTACGTAACGGCTACCCAGGTATTGAGCGAAAGGAAGGCCGACGAGCAAACTCATCTGAACCCCTTCAAAGCCCGACAGTGACAATCTCCATACAGTCCGGTCTGTTTGTCTAAGAGTATCGCATATCGAGTCTAGGGGGTGGATAAAGTCAGACCCTTAATAACGCGACATTTCTATTGGGTTCCTTAGAACTCTCACTAGATTTTATAAGGCATCGGGTATGCAATTTTAAAACATCTAGAGAGCAAAGCAACCCAAACCAAGGATCTGACTAGAGAATTATGGTACAACTAAGCAAGTAAACAACTTTACTCTAAGTGAACAAGGAATACAACCTTTGTAGACCGATCCTTCACTTCTAAAGCTCCGTGTAGTAGTCCCTTAGCTCCAAGTAGTGGTCTCCCGGACTCTCGTTGGGATCTACTAGGCGAAAGGAACAAGCTTGCTCAAGAATCTTCGAGGCCGAAGATGATCTACGCCGAAGAATCTCTAACTCAAGCTACCTCTTCACTAATTGATGAATTAGTGAAGCAAACAACCTATACTAAATGGATAGTTTGGTATAGATTGATGAAGTAGGAATTTTGCTCACTTTAGAATTATTTTTCTCCTTTTCTTTTTCTTCTCACTCAAAACTGAGAGCAAGGAAAGAGATGAAGAAGAAACTCAAGTAATGAACCATGGGTGAGAAAATATCTCATATAACTCATGTAGAGACTAAACCATGGCTAAAGATAATGGTTAGGTTAATAAATATCTAGAGTAAAACAAAATTAGTGGATTTAAGTCAAAGCTTCTCCATGCTTCCACAAGCATCTCAAGCCTTGCTAATTTCCACCTAATTTTGATTTTTCCCTTAATATTTAAACACCAAAATTATCTTAAGTTAGGTGTGAGTCTCATACAGCCAAGTCCAATGTATCATCTAGCATGACACATATTAAATACATTAATATATATCACATATATATATTTGTATGTATTTTGAGAAAACATTTTCTTAAGTGAGCTAATATTAGTTAATGTATATTAATATATCAAATATATAATTATACATTAAATTATTAAATCAACACTTGATTTAATAATCCGGCTATATCACATACAACTGACTAATATCATATAATAAATTATTGAATCAACACTTGATTCAATAATCCGGTTATATAACATATAACCTATATCGCGAGATTAGAATACGGTATCACTTACACGTATTAATCTCGGTCCCGCACATATCGCATATGTGCCCTACTTTGTTTCGCTTGAGCCAGGAAACCTCTGTGTAGGACTCTAAAGACTCGTCAATACGCTGGCAGTAGGTGATGATCATATCAGTCACCCACAAGCCATCAGCGGTACTAGCTGGACGTAACGGCTACCTGGGTATTGAGCGATCAGAAGATCAACAAGCAAGCTTGTTCATACTCCCGTGAATCCAATAAGTAACACCACTGTACAGTCCGGTCTCTTCGTCTGATATGTCGCATATCTAGCCTGGGGGTGGTAAACGTCAGACCCTAATAGCTTGATAAGTCATGCCGATGTTAGGATCATAACGGTTCGAGAAACTACTGATAACACTTACCAGTAAATCTCAGCAACCCTGGCCAGGGATTTCCTGTTATGGCCAATCGAGCATAGCGCAACATCAACCCCCAATACCGGGAGAGACGAAACCCCTTCTATCGCTCATTACCTCCATGTGACTCAGGACTGTACCCAAAAACCACTCCTTTGCACGTTCTTTTGAACGTGGTAGGGTGGAGATCAAAGCATAGTGGAAATCACACAAGACTCTATGACGATCTCGAGTCTACAGACTAACCTGTACCAGTATCACCAGTGAACTGCTATCTGACGATAGGTATAATACCATTTAAGAGTTCTCGACGAGTCCTGTTCGGTGTACCCAGTCTCCACTGAGCACCCGTATACAATCTTTGATGTCAAACACCAATAGATGTAGGATCATCCATCGCCTATCAAATGGGTCAAGAAACGTATACGCTAGTTTACTCTGGAATATCGATGCCCTGTCTCGATACTCCCACGACTATGAACAATTAAAGGATGGACTTATGGACTACCCTGGCCCCTCTAGTATGATCTCCATCATAGTCCTGGTAGTCAAGTACACATCCTAAGGGCTTTATCTGTAGGGATTCTCTAACACCATCCTAGGTTTTGGGTTGCATCACACATGCTATATTAAAATTTTAGGGGGTGCTAAACAATACCAACCATGAATCAAACTAGAAAAATAGAGTCACTGTTAGTGTATATGTCATAGGGGCCATTATTGTATCATACTAGCTTGTATATTACTTAATGGAAGCTTGGGATATTCACAGTTGTATTAACAGCCTTGCTCAACATAGTAGTATGCTACTTGGTTTATATCTATCTTAATATGTGTATATATTTCTTTTAGCATATCGTGAATACATATTGATAGAGCCCATAGGATCTTGCTTGACTACCAGCATTGTGATGGCAGTCACACTAGTGGGGGCTGGGTAGTCTACAAGCACATCCTTTTTCTGGTCCCTAGTCATAGGATTATCGAGATAGGGCATCGATACTCCGGAATAGACTAGTATGTACGCTTCTCGTCCCAGCAGGGGAAATGGTCTGTCCCACAGCCATTAGTACGTTGTACTGGAGATAGTATGCAGGTGCTTGTTGGGTTACGGGTACACCGGACAAGACTCGCAGGGAACTGTTGGTTGGTATTATACCCGTCGTCAGTTAACAGTTCCCAGGTGGTATGAGTATAGCATAGTCCGTAGACTTGACACTGCTGCTTCGCCTTGAGTGTGTTCCCACTGTTATTAGATTGCTACCCTACTACGGCTCGACTGAGTCGTGCAAACAGGTAGCAGTTGGGTGCAGTCCCGAAGCACTTGGAGGCAGTAGCGGTTAGATAGGATTCGACTCTCCCGATGTTGGGGGTTGATATCGCGCTGTGTTTGGAGAGCCATTATGCAAGGTCCCTGGCTAGGGCAAGCGAGATTTACTGGTAGGTTTTCCAGTAACTTCTCAAGGTGTAATGGGCTTCACTCCGACACGACTTATACCGCTATTAGGGGACCGACGCTTGCCGCCCCCCTAGGCCCGATATGCGATAGTCTTAGACGAACAGACCGGATTGTACGGAGATTATCACATCAGGCTCAGTAGGAGTTCGGATGGGTTTCCTCATCGACCTTATTATCGACATCTACCTGGGGACCGTTACGTACAGCTAGTACCGCTTGCAGCCAGTGGTTAAACCCACTGCCAGCGTATTGTCGAGTCTTTAGAGTCCCACACAGAGGGTTTCCCTGCTTCAGGCGAAACGATATAGAGGTCGTATGGTTTTACGACAGGGTTAGGACATATACGTGTACTTGTGCATTTATGATGTTCGGACAGATTATACTAGCGGGCTTTGGTTTAAGCCAGATTCTAGTATTGGATTATTGGATTTATGCAGTCTGAGTATATCCGTGTTTTTCGTAAATACGGATGGGTGGGGCGTTCTCGTAATTACTCGAGAAGCTTCTAGAAGAAAGGTGACTCATTTAGTTCTAATTCATTTATGAATTAAGCTTAATGAGGTGGAGGAGATGATGTGTTATTTGCATTAAATGAAACCATGCCTCATGAGATGATTCATCCATTTGTATTAAATGAAGCATGGTTGTAATTATGATATATTTATTTATGGATAATTATCATGCTTCATGATATACACAAAAGAGTTATAATTCATTTCATAATAACAAACACATTCTCTCTCCTCAAGCTCTCATCTTCTTCATCCTAACCCTAATCCTGTCATGAGTTAAGAACCATAGGGTTAGCAAGACTAATAGATCCTTAATCTAGTTCTATATCTTCTAGGTCACTTGGACTAGCAATCCTAGCCACTTAGTTACCTCAAGTTAGAGGTTAAAGCTTGAAGAAGGAACTCTCGGGTGGATCTTCTATTACATCGAGGAGGCCGACGAGGAGGTGAACAACAAGAGCAAGAAGGACAAGTATCTTGAGGTATAATCATCTATCATAGTAGTTTAGCACTTCTAGATAGTTTGTTAGTTAGGGTTAGCAAAGATCCGTTTGATAGTCGATGTTACTTTGAACAAAATGATTGTTTTTCCTATTCCGCCTCACCGCATCTTGTGGGGTGTGTAACGTTGACTTACAATAACAACATATAGTATCACATACTAAGAAGTGTTTAACACTAAGATGTAAGTAATACAACCTTTGTAGAACTCCTCTTGTGACTCCTTGGATCGAGTAGGGTTTGAACCGGTTCGGTAGAATCCTTCCAAGTCCATGATGATCCACCACGAAGTCTCTTTTCTCAAGCTCCTAGCTTCACTTGATCTATGAAGAAGTGGAGCAAACAACCTAAACTAATGGGCTAGACTATTATAGATTGGTGATGTGGGTTTGGGTCTCACTTAAAAACCTTTTCTTTTTATGTTCTTCACTCACTTTTGAAACCCTAGAGAGCTTGGAGGAGGAAGAAGAAGATGAGAGGCTTAACTTGACTCATGTGATGATAATATCAAACATAATCCAAAGAGAAAATGAATTATCTCATGCTTAACCATATTTACAAAATATCTAGATATTTTGTGACTTGAGTTTAAGCAAAACCATGGGCAATGAAACCATGTTATTAACTTTGGTCAACACAAGAGAGTGTAGAATAATCAACCATGATTTTATTCCCATTTTGCTTCTCTCAAGTAATCAAAATATACAAATATGTAACCATGTGAGTCTTGCATTACCACCACCAATGTATCATCAACCATGACACATGTATGATTGCATGTGTGCATCCATATCAACATATACATACACTCATGCATGCATCATAAAGAAATAAGTTTTAATAAATGAGCTAATGGACTTAATATTAAATCAACACTTGATTTAATAACCCGGTCATATCATATACGACCCGTCCAACAGTAAACGCCCGATTAAAATACGGTATCCAATACACGCATTTAATCGAGCTCCCGCGCATATCCCATATGCACCCCCACATCTTTTCGCCTGAGCTAGGAGACCCCTTTGTGGGACTTTAAGACTCGTCAATACGCTAGCAGTAGGCAGTGATCACATCACATACCCACAAACTGTCAGTGGCACAAGCTATACGTAACGGCTCCCGGGTATTGAGCGATCAGAAGAAACACAAGCGAACCTGTCAAAACTCCCGTCGAGCCAACTGGCAACAATTACCGTACAGTCCGGTCTCTTCGTCAGATATGCTGCATATCCAGTCTAGGGATGGCATCGTCGACCCTAATAACTCAGATAAGACATGCCGGTATATGGCTCATAACAGATCTAGAAACTACTGACAACACTTATCAGTAAATCTCATTAGCCCTGGCCAGGGACTTTCTGTTATAGCCAATCGTACATGGTGCAACATCAACCCCCAATACCGGGAGAGACGAAACCCCTCCTATTGCTCATTGCCTCCATGTGCCTCAGGACTGTACCTAAAATCCACCTGTTTGCACGACTCAGTAGAGCCGTGGTAGGGTGCAGATCAAAGTACAGTGGAAGACACACAAGACTCTATGACGATCTCGGGTCTACAGACTAACCTGTACCAGTGTCACCTGAGAACTGCTATCCGACGATATATAATACCACATAGGAGTTCTCGGCGAGTCCGTTCAGTGTACCCAGTCTCACTGAGCACCCGTATACGGTTGTTCATATCATATTTTTGCATTTTTATACCGCCAATTCTTGATCGCATTGCATATAGGTAGGTACTGTTGATCCGTGTTTGCTAAATAATTGCAGGTTACAGGATCTCAGCTCTAAACAGTGAAATTCATGAAAAGTCGCAACAAATTCAGGACTGCGGCCAAAAAAAGATAAATACGGGTTTCCGCTCACTATCCGTATTGTTGGCTATAGTGCCCTCAAGTCAATTATTGGATCGCAGGCACGTGATTGCAATGATTGAGGGATGACCTATACCGGTAGAACAGTCTTACTCGAGATGATGGTATGCTATCTGGTTTGTCTTTATCATCATGTACATGCTTCAGGTGAGATTACAGATCACTATTACACGTTGATAGAGCCCATAGGATTCTTGCTTGACTACCAGAAGTATGATGGCGATCATATACGTGAGAGTTGGGTAGTCTATAAGCACATCCTTAAAGTGTCCCTAGTCGTGGGAGTTTCGAGACTGGGCTTCGATACTCCATGAGTAGACTAGTGTATACGGATCAAGACCCCGACGAGGGGCGGTGGCTGGTCTCACAAGCCATTGGTGTCAGTTGAATCACCTAAGATAATATACAGGTGCTCATTGGGTTATGAGTACACCGGACGGACTCGCAAGGGCACTGTTAATTGGTACTATACCTATCGTTAGGAGCAATTCCCAGGTGACATTAGTACAGCTTAGTCCGTTGACTTGACACTGCTACTTTGCCTCAAGTGTGTTCCCACTGTTCTTTGATTGCTACCCTACCACGGCTCAAAGGAGTCATGCAAACAGGTAGTAGTTGGGTGCAGTCCCGAAGCACTTGGAGGCAGTGGCGGTTAGACAGGATTTGTCTCTCCCGGTATTGGGGGTTGATATCGCGCTGTGTCAGGAGAGCCATTACACAAAGTCCTTGGCCAAGGCAAGTGAGATTTACTGGTAGGTATTCCAGTAGTTTCTCAGGGTGTTCTGGGCTACACTCCGACACGACTTATACCGCTATTGGGGGTCTGACGTTTACCATCCCCCTAGGCCCGATATGCGATATTTTTAGACGAACGGACCGGACTGTACGGAGATTGTCACAGATAGGCTCAGTAGGGTTTCAGGATGAGTTCGCTCGTCAGCTTCCCTTTCGCTCAACACCTGGGCGGCCGTTACGTACAGCTAGTACCACTGACGTGCTTGTGGTTAAACCCACTGCCAGTGTATTGACGAGTCTTTAGAGTCCCCCACAGAAAGTTTCCCTAGTTTGGGCGAAACGTTGTAGAGGCCGTATGGTTTTAAGGCAGGGTTCGATCATATACGTGCACTTGTGCACGGATCATGATCGGACGGATAATACTGGTGGGCTTTGGATTAAGCCGGATCCTAGTATTATATTGTTGGATTATTTTCGTCTCTTTGTATTCGTATTCTTCGGAATACGGATACGGGTATGTATATACGGTATGAGGGGGTATTCTTGTAATTACATTACAAGATGCTTCTAGAAGATGCCACCTCATTATTGTTTTAACCATTTGGATAAATGATTTAATGAGGTGGAGGATGATTCATGTTTGGCTTTAAATGAAGCATGACTCTTTTGGTGATTCATGGGGTGAGTCATGTAGTGACTCATCCTACACTATTCTTGCATGCTTGATTTATGATAAGGGTTGTGAGATATTTTCTTAACTTTGTGATTTTTCTTTAGTTGCTAGCATGCTTAATATCACACAACACTTAGCCATTATTTTTCTTGAGTTGCTTCACTCATCCTCCAATGGTTTCATCTTCTTCCTCCACCCATCAAGTCTCATGTGTTGAGAAACATTGGGTGTTTTGAGACAAAGTAATCCTACACACTCTCTACTTCACCTTGGACATCTCGGTTAGCAAACTTGATGTTCGAGTTGCCTCGGTTGAGAGGCGGGAGCCCGTATAATAAATCCTTGATGTGGTGCCACTTCGAGGAGCGAGATCGGAGAGCGAACTTCGTTGGAGTAGCCGCGAGGAGCTTGGGATGGTGGCTAAAGACCGAATGTCACGACCAGAAAAGTACAGAACATGACCGGCACTTAAATTACGAAACGTCTCGAGGCGTACGTAATCTAAGTAAACCAAAACCCAGAAATCCAAACCAAGTAAAGCGGTAGAGTGAAGGAAAACCAATTTTAAAGCAAGAAGTTTAACAACATAAGCTGAAGTATGTATTTTTAAAATCCCAAGTCTTTTCTAATAATTTCGGCAGAGTTTCCTTTGTAAAAACTGACCCCAAACGGGTACAAACCTGATAAAGCATGTATAATGAATAAAGGCATCCCCAAGAGGGAGCTAGCTCTTCGCCAACCGGCGGACAAAACCACACAATGCAATATAATATACAACGCTGAAAGGCGAGGATCAAACTCAGGATAAGAATCCAACATCATCAAGAAAACCAGAGGAAAACCATATAATACAACGCGCGACTCTAAGGTCGAAATAATTATACACTGGTCTTCTAATTCTAACAAATAATGCAAGTCTGGTTGATGGAGTTTCTAGATACAACTGAAATAATAAATAAACAATGGTGGTCCTGATGCAAAAGAACCCACCTACCAAAGCAATCACCCGGAAGGAACAGTGTGCCAACAAAGCCGCAACGAAACCTGTACGGCAAAACCTGTAAGGAACTATGGCACAACGGGGGTGAGTTGCCAACTCGTGAGTAGAAAACATCTACAAGTAGAAATCACATGCATAACGCAATCCTAGGTCAAACGATCAGTAATATCCTCAAATAATAATAAAAATATGGCCTGAAGCATAAAAATGGTAAGGGTAAACATCTATCCCTAAGTGTAATACGAAGTACTCGTGTCAGTGCCTCCGGTAACAACATGTCAATAATATGATGTACAAATGCCAGGGTTATAGGCACGCATACAAGGGTCTACGATGCATCAACCATGCCCGATTAAAATTTTAGCCGTGCCGAACAACCCAAAGCCGGATCTTTATACTAGAGATTATGCGTAAACAAGCATGTTAAACTCTTTAACACTAAGTGAGAGGGATCACAACCTTTGTAGATCCGGTCCTTCACTTCAATAGCTCCGTGTAGATGTCCCTTTCGCTGCGATCGTGAACTCCGGACTCTAGAGAATCTCCACAAGAAGAACGAACATGCTTGCTTCGATGACTTCGAGGCCGAAGATGATCTACGTCGGGGAGACACAAACTCAAGCTATTCCTTCACTAGGTCATGAAATTTGGGAAGAGAACACACTCTACTACATGGCAAGTGGTAGAGGATGAATAAGTAAGAGATGGGCTCACTTTAGAATTGATTTTCTCACACTTTTTCTCAAGCTCCATTAAAGCTAGAAAGCTTTTGTTGAAGGAGGAAGAAGAAGTGAATAATTCATCCAAATGAAAACTTATCCTTTGAATTATTGCACCATGGTTGAGTTAAGCCCTCATGCTTAACTCATGTAGAGAATTAACCAAAGTATGAGGTTAAGGGTTGGGTTAACTAATATCCTAAGGAATGACAAAAGAGTTGACTTTGTCAATGTTGCTTACAAGCTTCTACAAGCTTGATAACATTGACTAAAGTCTCATCTCTTTTGTTATTCTTAAGGAAATAAGTAAACCCTAATTTAACCTAAACTTGATATAAATCCCATACACCCAACTTGTATGTATCATCAAGCATGATACAAACATGTACACTTGCATATATCACATATAAACAATGTGCACATTCTAGTGAGAAAATAAATCATAAGTGAGCTAATACTAGTTAATGTAATGTAATATATCAAATATATAATTATACATTAAATTATTAAATCAACTCTTGATTTAATAACCCGGCTATAACCGACTAATATCATGTGTAACAACTTATCGAATCAACAATTGATCCGATAACCCGGCTATATCGCATACAACTGATCAATGTCACGAATCGCGAGAATAGAATATGGTATCTCATATCGTATCAATCTCGGTTCCGCACATATCACATATGTGCTCCTACTCCGTTTCGCTTGAGCCAGGAAACCTCTGTGTAGGACTCTAAAGACTCGTCAATACGCCGGCAGTAGGTGATGATCATATCAAACACCCACAAGCCGCAAGCGGTCTGCTAAACGTAACGGCCACCTGGGTATTAAGCGATCAGAAGATCAACAAGCAAGCCTGTACATTCTCCTGCGAATCCAATCAGTAACACTCCCGTACAGTCCGGTCTCGTCGTCTGATATGTCGCATATCTCGCATAGGGTTGGTAAACGTCAGACCCCAGTAGCTCGATAAGTCATGTCGATTTGTGGTCTATAACAGTTCGAGAAACTACTGATAACACTTACCAGTAAATCTCAGCAACCCTGGCCAGGGATTTCCAGTTATAGCCAATCGGACACAGCACAACATCGACTCCCTATACCGGGAGAGACGAATCCCCTCCTATCGTTCATTGCCTCCATGTGATTCAGGACTGTACCCAAAAGCCACCTTTTTGCACACTCTCTTGGACGTGGTATGATGGAAATCAAAGCACAGTGGGAATCACATAAGACTCTATGAAGATCTCGGGTCAACAGACTACTCTGTACCAGTGTCACCAGAGAACTGCCATCTGACGTGAGGTATAATACCATCTGGGAGTTCTCTGCGAGTCCGTCCAGTGTACCCAGTCTCCACTGAGCACCCGTACACCATCCTTGATGTCAAACAACGAAGGATATGGGATCATCCATTGCCCATCATATGGGTCAAGATGCGTATACGCTAGTCTACTCTGGTGTATCGATGCCCTGTCTCGATACACCCTCGACTAGGAACAGTTATAGGATGTACTCGTCGACTACCGTGGCCCCACTAGTATGATCTCATCATAGTCCCAGTAGTCGAGTACATATCCTAAGGGCTTTATCAACATGTAACATATAGACAATCAGAGTGCATGTTAAGATAAAGAGCAACCAGATAGCGTACTATCATGTCGAGCAAGAAAGTCCTCCCTATATATGTCCAAGCATCCATTACAATATACATCGTACGTACAGTAATGGCCTCTTGGGAATACATATAACTAACAATCTCCCACTTTCTCTAGGGCCATC
This sequence comes from Agapanthus africanus, assembly GCA_030015575.1. Classification (NCBI taxonomy): domain Eukaryota; kingdom Viridiplantae; phylum Streptophyta; class Magnoliopsida; order Asparagales; family Amaryllidaceae; genus Agapanthus; species Agapanthus africanus. The sequence continues at coordinate 270,325,326 of JASDDO010000031.1, read as the reverse complement.
TGTTGTTTTATCGCATACCCAACAATTAGCTGTGGTCGAAGTATCTCATACTCAACCATCCCATAAAAGTCTCTACTGGGAAAAAGGCCTTTGTGAGTGGATCCGCGCTGTTGTCCTCTGTGTCTACTTTCCTAACCTCGATCTCCATAGAGATCAACCATCTCCATAATCAGGTGATACTGCCTAAGAATTATATCTGGATATCAGATGGGACAGGGGTTCCTTGGAAAAAGCCACAACTCCATTGTCACACAATGGTAGGAATGAAGTTCATCTCATGAACTTATATATCCAGACTGCCTCTTTGGTAGCATATTTGGTAATGATGTATCTTGCCTTTAATCGTCTAGTATGTCATGGTATCTAGCTTGGAACTCTTCCAACATACCGTCCCTCCACTAAGGGTAAAGACAATGCCTGCGACTGATATTCAGTCGTCCTTATCACCCTGGAACCTTTCCAGTGATTCTCCCCAGGATTGATTGATACCATCTCACTACAACTAGTGAGTATCCTAACATCCAATTAGATCATCTCATAGATCCAAAACCCAGGATTTAGGAGGTATCACTTTGATCCTATATAGAGAATCTTTGTGATAAGCGGAGAATGACCGAGCATAGCATAGGAAACTCCTTCCCTATCAAGAGTATGTCATCCACGTACTCTACGAGGATCACCACCATACTCTTTACTACCTTTTTGTATATACAAGGTTCATCTACCATTTTTATGAAGTCAAACTCTTTGACTACTACATTAAAACAGACGTTCCAACTCCGCGATTCCTGCTTCATCACATAAAACATCTTGCACACGTTTCCGCTGTTCCCACTGTCTACGAAGCCCTCTGGCTGTGTACTTATAGACGCTATCTTCTAAAACGTCATTTAGAAAAGCAGTCATGACACCCAACCACCAAATATCATAGTTATGGTATGTAGCCATGGCAAGTAGGATCTGGATGGACTTAAGCATAGCTTTTAAAGTCTCAACTTTTCCATGTACACCAAGTAATCTTCTCAAGATATACTTGCTCCTGATGGGGATTTAACCCTTCAGATAAAGCAACCAAAGTCCATACTTTGTTGGTGTATAAGGATTCCATCTCAGATCGATAAGCATCCAGCCATTCTTACAGAGTCTCACTCCTGATGGCCAGCTCGAAACTAGGTGGGTCATCATCTCATGATGCAATCCTCGCTCCCACTGTCATAGAGAAACCGGAGTATCTCTCAGGTGGATGAGGAACCCTACCAGATCGGCGGAGAGGCTGAGCTTCGTTGGTTACTATTGAATCCTTTGGTTCTACCAAATCATCTGCTGTAGTTTGTATAGCTGGAACTCCTTCCAGTTCTACCTCATGACCAATAATTTCTTCACAAGAAATTCCCTTTCAAAAAGGTGGCATGCTGAGAAACAAAACATCTTTTGTTCCTCTGTTTGGTAGAAGATATTCCCTTGCGTATGCTTAGGATATCCAAAAACTTCCACAGATCTGACTTTGTCTCGAGCTTGTCCGGATTATGCTTTTAGACATAGGCCGGACAACCCCAAATCTACAAACTTAAGATATGGGCTCTTCCCTTCCCATATCACATATGAAGTGGTAGGCAACTGATTTGATTTGAACCCTATTCAATAGGTATGCAGCTTCTCAAGCGCATAACTCCCAAAAGGAATTAGGAAACTCAGTAGTACTCATCATAGAGCACACCATATCACATAGGGTGCTATTGCTCCGCCCCGATATACCATATTGCTATGGTGTATACGGAGGAGTAATGCCGAGAGAGAATCTCATTCTCCTTTAGAATAGTCCTGGATTCCGTGCTCAAGTTCTCCTCCCTGATCTCATCAAAGGACATAATACTTATACCCGTTGTTGGTTCTCTACTTCTAATTTATATTCTGTGAATATCTCAAAAGCTTCGGACTTGTGTTTCAACAGGAACATATGTCTGAATCTTGAGAGATCATCTGAGAATATAATGAAGTATAAAGAACCGGTCTTGGCATGTGTAGACAGGGGACCTTCATACATCAGCATGTATCAATCCCAAGAGTTCACTAACTCTTTCTCTGTTTCCAATAAACAGAGCTATGGTCATCTTATCTTTGTGACATGACTGACAAGTTTCACAAGATGTAAATTCAAACAGATTTAAATATGCATCTAAATGTAACTTAGCTAGTCTGGTCGCATTGATATGACCTAGTCTACAATACCTCAAGAAGGATTCGTTCATTTCTGAACTCTTCCTCTCGTGTGTGTTCTGTATACTAAGAACTGTAGTTTGATTTAGAACGTCAATGCTTTTAGATAACGTGCCTTAACCGATCAACTCTTGATATAGGAAATGTTCAAAACATTATCCAACAATACAAAATTATATCCTTTGTTTACTAATAAAGGGACTGATATGATGTTGTATATCAGGTTCGGTATCTAATAACATTCGTTCAGAATCAATGTATTCTGGTAATACAGGGTGATAGTGACCAACAGACTTGGCTGCAACACTTGCACCGTTTTCTATCTCATAAAACTTATCACCCATTCTCAGTTCTCTACCTATCTGTAGCCCATGTAACAGATTACATTTGCGGGATCCTGATCCGGTATCTCATACCCAGGACGTAAAGTATACTGAGAAACAGTTCTCTGTAATGAACACACCCGAAGATGATGCATCAACATGCACTTTCTTTGTTTGGACGGCACGGGAAATCTGGTATTCCCCAATTTCCTGCTCTGTCTTATAATAATTATAAGTTGGAGCAGGACCAACGTTTCCCAGCTCAGTATAACAAGCTGGTTCGGTCAATACATCCGTATTATTATCTTGATTAAGGCGTGATATGGTCGCTACCTGGAGAGAGAGAGAAGAAAACACTCAGCGTATGCTCTTGCAAGATTAGATTGGTTATCTAATATATCTAATCAGGATGTCTCACACTGTTTTAGTCAAATCTTCCTTCAAACCCTAAAAGGAAAGACTAGCCGGGATTAATTACACGCTACAAGTTCGCTAATCTTTCAGCCAGGACAGTGTCGGTACTTTGAGGGAGGTTCCCCGTGCTTTCGCACGGACCTAATTAAAGTAAACCTCGGTTTCCCAGGGGCGTAACCCCGTTAACACCTTTCTAGACACCTACTTGATCGGCTAATTGTAAATGTGTAAAACTCTCCCAGGAGTAACTCTTACTCGCAGCGGGTACCGGGATCCAACAATCTCATAGAAGGTATGCAATCTCATTGCAAATTTCAACACTTGAAATTCCCAATAATATTTTGCCCCAAGCGATCTATGACCTTGACAAGGTCAACAAACCATAGACGGCAAGTCAAGTAAAACCCGTCATTTCCTGATTGAATTAAACCCACCCGCACGACCCTTGACGTAGGCCAACAAAGCCGCACGACTACCCTAATCCAATCTGCATCATATGCATAAACAGATAAATACTAGTTAGCTACCGCACACTACGCCTTGACGCAGGCCAACAAACGTAGCACGAATACTAAGTAGGACTTATCTGTAATGACGGAGGGCTACGACAGGTTTTTAAGAAAACCCTTTGCGTAATGAACTTGATATCGTTGTAGAATCGAGTGATTTTAAATGGAATGTTTTTTAGGCCTTTTCTAGTTTTGCTAAAGAGGTCACTGCCGATGAAGGGATCGTCGGCTCTTTCCTCATCGAATAAGGTGCAAGGTATATCATATATACCTCTATGCAAAGCAAGAACTATAGAAGCAATCAAAAGACAAACCGAGTTTGTAGCATCTGCTAGTTTCACTAAAGAGGTCACTCCCGGTGAAGGGATCTCGGCTCTTTCCTTATCGAATAAGGTGCTGGATTTTCTACAACGAACACCGCTATGCAAAGCAAGAACTAGAGCTACCAGTTTTTAAACAAGTTTCTACAACATCTTAGGTTTCTTTTATTTCATTAATCTCATTAATGAAGTCCCATTTTTAATTATGCTTCACAAGCATCACATTTGAAACGAAATCTGCAATATAACATATATCTCATATATATAATATAAACATTCGTCTTAGGCAGTAATATGATCTCATCACAGAACATTGCAGCAGAAAAACATATATGAAATATTGGATATACTAGGAGGTCCGTGTTTTCAATACGAGCCTGTATAAAACATGGATTCCACGGTCGCGATGAATAGCCAAACCCACATCCCTAGACCCCTACGAGAGCGGCAAGCAACACTGCCAATTCTAGGGTTAGGAGACCCGGTCTCGACTCCTCGAGATGGTCTCCCACTGGACCGTAGAACCCGGTTACTTTTGCTCCCCGCCTTGGGACTACCTAATGCGGAAAAATAAATAATATACAATGGTGACATCATCCTCAACCCGGAAGTGCCCCAATAAAAGAATATTACATACAAATGAATTTTACATGAATGAAAAAGAAAAACTCTCATCTCACATAAAACCCCCGGCTATTCAGAACACGACGATCCAATATAACATATCACAACAACACATAATATCTCATATCATCAACGTAGCAAGTATGCGTATCCCGATTGTCGTTGATGTATAACAACGAAGCCGGCGATACACCACATACTACGCTTACGGTCATAAAAAAGAAAGTGTAAAACTACAACAGTTGGAATCCGCAACCTCTTTAGACATCGCATGCCTAGCCAAATGAATTCCTTAGACATCGCATGCCTAACAACTATAAACCCCACATTTTAGTCTCATTATCGAAAACTCTTTTCAATATCTAGTCGGGCAATTCAATAAGATTCCCGACAACCTGATCGAATGCTCGTCGCAAACTTTAGTAGACGGCCGCACCCCCGGATGCCGTCGACGAAGTGCTCTAAGGTGGAACACCGCTGCTGCGAGCACCCGAACGGATGCTTTTGGCGACAAGGTTCTCCTACAGTCACTTGGTCGGGGCCATGGGGCTTGGCTGTCTATTAAGTTTACCCGGCGAGTATCCGCGTACGCTACGTGATTGCGACGGACTTTTGATCACATCAAAATTCCGTGGCAACCGATCATCTGAGACTAAACTGCTATGTTTATAATATTCAAATTAGTTATCTCATAACTACATGTGGATTCCAAATATTGTATCACATTCCAGATAAAAAGACAGCGTTAAACTTTCCGATCGAATAATCAAACACCTAAGATTTTCCAAATAACCCAACACTTGAGCGGAGTTCAAAAATATCCATCACATGCCACAGTACCGATGGTCCAGCTGTAGAAGGGTCAAGCCAACGCCTCACATGTGGCAACGCCGTACTGCCCCAAACCCTAAGGTTTAGAGGCAGTTCAAGACGGTCACATAATCGAGTTAAGGTTTGTTGTCTTCTAGAGGGTCCACCGCGTTACTTGCATGACTTAGAACGTTCTTAAACTATGGAAAAATCCAACGCTTTGATATTTTTCCGGCAAGGGAAAAAGTGAGTTATTGATATCCGTTTTAACTTTTTAACACGTTCTAAAAATTATCCGGACAAACTAAACGAAGTTAAATTATTCGATCGAATCAACGAGTCCCCAATACAACCCTAGAAAACTCAACACTTGAGTGGAATTAAAACATTCCCAGAAAAAAAAATGACAATAAAGGACCTAAGAATAAGTAGATGAAGTTCCAGGGACTAATTCAAAATTTTGGCCGCGGTTCCGCGGTCATATAATCGAGTTAATGGGCCGTACTTCACAGTAATTCTTAGTTTTTCATGCTTAATTTTCTGAGCATTTTTAATCCAGAAAAAATCAACATTTTTAAAAATGAGAGGGGTCAATATCGGGGTTTCCGGGTTCGATCGGACTTTAAACTTCGTATAGACTTCGCCTAAAACTCTAGCTTGGCTCTGATACCACTGTAGGGTTGCTAGGCACGCATACAAGGGTCTACGAGGCATCAACCATGCCCGATTAAAATTTTAGCCCTGCCGAACAACCCAAAGCCGGATCTTTATACTAGAGATTATGCGAAAACAAGCATGTTAAACTCTTTAACACTAAGTGAGAGGGATTACAACCTTTGTAGATCCGGTCCTTCACTTCAATAGCTCCGTGTAGATGTCCCCTTCGCTGCGATCGTGAACTCCGGACTCTAGAGAAGCTCCACAAGAATAACGAACGTGCTTGCTTCGATGACTTCGAGGCCGAAGATGATCTACGTCGGGGAGACACTAACTCAAGCTATTCCTTCACTAGGTCATGAACTTTGTGAAGAGAACACACTCTACTACATGGCAAGTGGTAGAGGATGAAGAAGTAAGAGGTGGGCTCACTTTAGAATTGATTTTCTCACACTTTTTCTCAAGCTCCATTAAAGCTAGAAAGCTTTTGTTGAAGGAGGAAGAAGAAGTGAATAATTCATCCAAATGAAAACTTATCCTTTGAATTATTGCACCATGGTTGAGTTAAGACCTCATGCTTAACTCATGTAGAGAATTAACCAAAGTATGAGGTTAAGGGTTGGGTTAACTAATATCCTAAGGAATGACAAAAGAGTTGACTTTGTCAATGTTACTTACAAGCTTCTACAAGCTTGATAACATTGACTAAAGTCTCATCTCTTTTGTTATTCTTAAGGAAATAAGTAAACCCTAATTTAACCTAAACTTGATATAAATCTCATACACCCAACTTGTATGTATCATCAAGCATGATACAAACATGTACACTTGAATATATCACATATAAACAATGTGCACAATCTAGCGAGAAAATAAATCATAAGTGAGCTAATACTAGTTAATGTAATGTAATATATCAAATATATAATTATACATTAAATTATTAAATCAACTCTTGATTTAATAACCTGGCTATAACCGACTAATATCATGTGTAACAACTTATCGAATCAACACTTGATCCGATAACCCGGCTATATCGCATACAACCGATCAATGTCACGAATCGCGAGAATAGAATACGGTATCTCATATCGTATCAATCTCGGTCCCGCACATATCACATATGTGCTCCTACTCCGTTTCGCTTGAGCCAGGAAACCCCTGTGTAGGACTCTAAAGACTCATCAATACGCCGGCAGTAGGTGATGATCATATCAAACACCCACAAGATGCAAGCGGTCGGCTAAACATAACGTCCACCCGGGTATTGAGCGATCAGAAGATCAATAAGCAAGCCTGTACATTCTCCTGCGAATCCAATCAGTAACACTCCCGTACAGTCCGGTCTCGTCGTCTGATATGTCGCATATCTCGCCTAGGGGTGGTAAACGTCAGACCCCATTAGCTCGATAAGTCGTGTCTATTTGAGGTCTATAACAGTTTGAGAAACTACTGATAACACTTACCAGTAAATCTCAGCAACCCTGGCCAGGGATTTCCAGTTATAGCCAATCGGACACAGCACAACATCGACTCCCTATACCGGGAGAGACGAATCCCCTCCTATCGTTCATTGCCTCCATGTGATTCAAGACTGTACCCAAAAGCCACCTTTTTGCACACTCTCTTGGATGTGGTATGATGGAAATCAAAGCACAGTGGGAATCACATAAGACTCTATGAAGATCTCGGGTCAACAGACTACTCTGTACCAGTGTCACCAGAGAACTGCCATCTGGCGTGAGGTATAATACCATCTGGGAGTTCTCGGCGAGTCCGTCCAGTGTACCCAGTCTCCACTGAGCACCCGTACACCATCCTTGATGTCAAACAACGAAGGATATGGGATCATCCATCGCCCATCATATGGGTCAAGATGCGTATACGCTAGTCTACTCTGGTGTATCGATGCCCTGTCTCGATACACCCTCGACTAGGAACAATTATAGGATGTACTCGTCGACTACCGTGGCCCCACGAGTATGATCTCATCATAGTCCCAGTAGTCGAGTACATATCCTAAGGGCTTTATCAACATGTAACATAGAGACAATCAGAGTACATGTTAAGATAAAGAGCAACCAAATAGCGTACTATCATGTCGAGCAAGAAAGTCCTCCCTATATATGTCCAACCATCCATTACAATATACATCATACGTACAGTAATGGCCTCTAGGGAATACATATAACTAACACAGCTAGCAGACTATGTCAATGAAATAGTATTTCCTAAGTGTACGTGACATGGCAATTACCGATGATGATGTGTGTGAGCCGGCAAGCAAGTGTATGTGGAGCATACGCATCATCGGTAATGGTGCTGGTGTCCTGACAGCATGATCTTAATAGTGGCATATGAAAACACAATATAAGCATGCGATGCGATGCGAACAACAAGAATATTCGGGAGCTGAATAATAAACACAATGATAACGAATTAACATTTATATATATATGGGTCATACAGTTTTTCCATTTGAAATAACACGAATCGTGGTGGTTTGAAAACAAGGGCTACGGTGTTTTTAAGAAAAGATTGTCCTTTGAAATATCCGTAGAATTCTTTGGCCTGTCTTTAAAATACCCACGATTCGTTAGTTTTGAAATAAGTATGACTCGAGTCTAATCTATCATTTACATGTAAACTGCCGGACTAAACTAAACAGGCTGATCGAAAGGTAAGGAAACCGCCTAACATCTGAGTCGATACATATATATAATATACAATAGTCGGTGATCCCGCCTCAATAGTATCCCATACGATACCCTAATATGATATGACAACCTCGAGTCAAGAGTGCGGATCTATCATCCATATATAGCTCGTACGATAAATCCGTCGTACAGCCTCCCAAATCTGGGTACGGGTCAAAAGTCGCATCTATCACTTTATTCATCTGGTATCCTATTTATCAAATATCATGAGCAGGGTACTGATCTAAGTCAAGTACACTACAAATATTATCAACAATATCATGATCTGGCTACTGATCTAAAGTCTCATACAATCTGATGTCATCAACACGTATTATCATACAGAAGTATACATCGCCCAAGCAATCCATTATAAATATCATAACATATCTCATCTCATATCTCGATCATATGTCAACTATCATATATATATATCATCATACACATAGTATCGTCGCCCAACGATCCGCTATAACATCATGACATATCTCGATCACATATTAAATATCCCACGGCAATATGTCCGATCATATCGACTCAATCCCAAGTATCATATAACATCCTAATCATCCAAGCACATGAATACCAATATATATATATATATATATATATATATATATATATATCCCCAATACGCACAAAGAAATAAAAGTAAGCGAGTATGTATATGTGCGTGTATGCAAATCTCCACTCTAGGTTTTCGTGATTAAGAAATCGACTAAAGTCCTTCTTCAATTCTTGCTAACACTAAACCCATAATCTCCTAACCTTTTCTTGCTAAGGGTTCAATCTCTCCATAACATATAATTGCATATCTATATCATATCACATCATTTCTTACGACTTTTGCGGGGGTGCTATACGCCATCTGTAAGTCTACGGTAGCGCCCCGGCCGTCTACAGACGCCAAATGCGGAACAAAAACTTTTTAACTGGCGCTATCGTATACTTTAACCCGGATCTGCCATTATTGCTAAACTAACAAACCGTAAAGAGTGTAGAAAGGTTATACCGAACGATCCGAGTCCTTCGTTCTTTAACCATCATCCCACGCTCCGTTGCGGCTGCTCCGATCTCTTCGATCTCCGATCTACTCGTCCAGGTGGCACCACGTCGACGATTCTTTAAACGGGCTCCCGCCTCTGACTCGAGGCAACTCGGTTGTCAAGTTTGCTAAAAGAGACGACCAAGATTGATGTAGAGAATGAGTAGAAGACTTTGTCTCGTTCCGTCCAAAGCTATGGACGAACGGTTAATGAATACCACTCGGATCCGGCTTAAACCAAATTCGACCAGTATCATCTGCCCGAAAACTGACACGTGCGTAAACGCACGTGCATTTTCCGAACCCTGCCATAAAACCATACGGCCTCTACAACGTTTCGCCCGAACTTGGGAAACTGTCTGTGGGGGACTCTAATGACTCGTCAGTACCCTGGAAGTGGGTTTAACCACAAACCGTCAGCGGCACTAGCTATGCGTAACGGCTGCCCATGGACTGACCTCAAGGGAAGCTGATGAGCGAACTCATCCAGAAACCCAACTGAGCCTAACAGTGACAATGTATATACAGTCCGGTCCGTTCGTCAATGAGTATCGCATATCTTCCTAGGGGGCTAGTAACGTCAGACCCCTAATAGCAGTATAAGTCGTGTCGGAGTGTAGCCCAATAACACCCTGAGGTACTACTGGAGTACCTACCAGTAAATCTGCTGCCACGGCCGTGGGCTTTGTGTAATGGCTCTCCTAGACACAGCACGATCTCGCCCCCAATACCGGGAGAGACGAATCCCCTGCCGATCCACTCACGTGCCTCCATTTGGCTCGGGACTGTACCCAAAAACTACCTGTTTGCACGACTCCTTTGAGCCGTGGTAGGGTAGAAATCAAAGCACAGTGAGAACTCACACGAGACAAATGACGACCACAGGTCGATGAACTAACCTGTATACATGTCACCAGGGAACTGCTATCTGACGATATGTATAATACCAACTAGCAGGTTCCCGGCGAGTCCTGTCCGGTGTACTCATAACCCAATGAGCACCTGTATACATCTTAGGTGATCCAACTGACACCAGTGGCTTGTGAGACCGGCCACCGCCCCCCGTCGGGGTCTCGACTGTATACACTAGTCTACTCCGGAGTATCGATGCCCTGTCTCGAAACTCCCACGACTAGGGACCACAATTAAGGATATGCATATAAACTACCCAACTTTCACGTATATGATCGCCATCATACTGTTGGTAGTAAAGTAAGATCCTAAGGGCTCTATCAAAGTGTAACATGTAATCAGTCACCTGAACTTGTACACGACTGATAAAGGCAAACCAGATAGCATACTATCATCTCGAGTAAGACTGTCCTACCGGTATAGGTCCTCCGCAATCATTGCAATCACGTACCTGCGATATAATAATTGACTCTGAGGGCACTATCTCCAACAATCTCCCACTTTCACTCAAGGCTAATTATTGCGATGTCGACTACTCACAGCCCGTGTGAAACCGAACATCCAATCCAACTCCTCTACTAATCAGTTTCACAAAGCCCGTTTGTAAAACTATTGTGTTCGAGAAATAGCCTCAGTGAGTGGATCCGCCTAGATGTTTCTTTCTATATCTCTCTTAATCTCAAGTTCGCGGAGAAAGCCATCTCCCGAATCGAGTAATACCTGTCTTAGAATATGTCTGGATATCTGATGGGACCTAGTTCATAAATGAACTTCAAATCCAAACTTCTTAGACTGTATCAAAAACTGAACCTAATTAGTATCTGGCACCAAGCCTCCCACAGTATCCTCTTGGACCACCTGTCCATAATACTGTCCCTCGTCAGAGGGAAAACTATAACTCTGACAATCACTCTGTCAACCATGTCACCTTTGAAGCCTAGAATGATAACCGTCTCCCGAAGGAGGCTGCCGTCATCAAATCCGTAGAACATGTACTTATGTTCTAAAACTGCTTCCTTATGTTTCTCCAGGATTGGATTAATACAAACTTATTGCATCTAGTGCAAAAACAACATCTGGTGTGGTACTTGACATCTCATGATTGACTCAGTTGCCTAAGCAAGTGATCTGTCAATCATGCCCATCCCTCTCCCCTTTAGTCCGTAAGACACCTTTAGAGAGGGTGACTCCATCACCCGCAGGTACACCACCATGCCAGGAGTCATCTATTCTAAAAACCATTAGAATACTGTCAAAGTACCCACATTGGGAAACTACTCAAATCCAGATCTAAAACCATAGATCTAGAAACCAGAATGTCAAATATTATATCCATATCATGTCTGGAGAAACAACTGTGTGACGACCACAGTACAACCGATCGTAGTATAGGAATTTTACTTCCTACTCTATGTATGTCATCCAAATACCATGACATCACACCCTACTACCTTCTTAACAGATCCATCCCCTATTCTGATTGAAGTCAAACCCATGATTGTCGCATCAAAAATAGATGATCTATCTCCGCTATAACTGCTCAAGTCTATAAATAGACATAAGCATCTTGCCCACTATGCTTCTGATGCTCCCACTGACTACGACAACCCTCCTACCGGGTCTCATAGCCCGGAACAACAGTAGTGTCAAGTCTGGGTAGATAAGAACCTCCCTGTCACCGTCCTTGAGGCTACCGGAGTACCTCTCGGGTGTCTGAGGTTGCCCACCATATCTGCGGAGTGGCTAATGGAATGTCAAACCTGATTGAATATATAGGTCCTATTAAATTTTCCGTAATCGTTCGCGGTTCTGGAATCACTTCCAGTTCTACCATACTCCCACTACTGTTTTCTAAAAAAATCCATTTTACTAAAACTGTAGCGAGTCAAGAACAATATCACTATTGATCTTCCATATGGTAGAAAATCAACCCTCGTCGTAGCCAGGGTCAACCCACAAACAGCCATTACAGAAACGTGCCCTGAGTTATCCAGAGTCTGGTTTTAAGCATAAGCTGGAAAACTCCCCGTACCTTAACATCTTTTAAGGTACGAACTATTCTATATCCAATATAGAAACTTTGGCACTTTATTTAATTAGAACCAGATTCAAATCATGCAGCTGTCTCCAGTGCATATCACCTTAATGGAAAAAGGCTAATCAGCATTACTCAACTTAGGAATCCATCCAATTATGAGTAACCTGAAAGAGAAACACGTTTCTCAAAACCATCACTATCATCTGAATACCAATCACAAGAATCTACATCTTCGATCTCTTTGAAGAATCCCGATACTTGTGACACCTGGTTCTCTACTTTATTCTTATACCCACAACTTCTCAAAACTTAGACCTTGTATTTCTATGAAACACTTGTCTAAAAACTAAAGAAGTCATAAGTAAACAGAACATAGTACGAGGACCTACGCCTTTGTCCTGATGGACACTGGACAACATACAATACTCTGTATAAGTCCGCTGAGTTAAGCAACTCATAACCTGTGCGTCGTAGGTTGAAAACTGTACCCTGGCGATTTCCTCAAATATCACCAATTACAACAAATTCCGATATAATGAGGATGATCACCTAATTCCCAATAACTTACTCCCACTCATCATCTGTAAAACCATACAGATATGAGAATGAAACCTGGTAAATACATACCCTTGGAGTAAGTATCTAATCGGGAAAACAGTTTTGCTTCAACAATTCACTGAAACATGAAAATGTTTCGTAGGGGTATCCTGGTATTCATAGCAATGCCTCTTCCATAATCTAATTCATGACTTCAACCGTATATTTTATTACCATCTCTCCAAATCCCTTTATTTGTCTTTAGTCATTACCTTCTGTACACCATCGTTAGGCTAAATGGTTTTCTTCCTTCCCTACCATTCGGCACCATCCTATGGTTTGGAAGAAGACTATCCAGTAAGCATAATAGGTGTACCCTCCTAAACCAAGGAGTACTCGCAACTTGAGAGAAGGTGATGATAAAAGACAACTGAATAATACCTTATTCTTTTAAAGGTGAAATAGGAGTGGCGACGATGTACGCGGTTTGGTCGTGAATGATAACAGTCACAATTTACTTTGCCCTCTTTCTAATCCCTTTATTTTGTCTTTAGTTATTTCCTTCTGTACACCCTACTTAGGCTAATTGGTTTTCTTCATTCCCTACCTTTCGGCACCTGCCTATGGTTTGGAATAAGACTATCCAATAAGCTTAAAAGGTGTACTCTCCTAAACCAAGGAGCCCTCGCAACCTGAGAGAAGGTGATAATAAAAGACAACTGAATAAACCAATTCTATTTCTCCTGAACCTGGATCCATCCTCGAAGAAGTCCTTTCGAGTTCGTATATAACCATACGATGGATCTATCCAATGGAAGTGGATGTCCGTAGTAATACGGGTGTTCTGAGAAATACAAAGGGTAAAAGAAGGAGTGGCAATGACTTATGCAACTCAGACAATCCAAAAGCCAGTATTTTAAGAATGTTCGGTCAACCTGGTCACTGAGTCATAGTCTAGGGTCGGTCAAAGGTCGTTGCCAAAGAGAGAGAGAAAAGAAACACTCTGTGTACACTCTAACCTAGATCAGAATGGTTATCACTTTATCTAATCCGGAAACCTCCCACTGTCCTGTCAAATTCTCCTCCAAACCTGAAAGAAGAATCAATCGGGATCACCCGAAGAGTAAACCAACTCATCAGTGGGAATCGGGATCCAACTCTCATCGCATGATAACGTGATGGAATGCATCCACGTTACTCATACTCCAGAAGGTATGCGCATACTTGGCAAGTTTCAGTTTCTTTAGAAACTCCCGATATGATTTTTACCCCATGTTCTTATGACCTTGACGAAAGCCAACAAATCATAAGTCACATGTCAAGTTCTGCCCGTCATTATCTTGTTAATTCGAACCCACCCGTACATACCCTTGATGAAAGCCAACAAGGTAATACGACTGTCCCAAACCAACTCATCTATCTATGCAACAAATGAATACCCCAGCAACTACCAAACACTATGCCTTGACGAAAGCCAACAAACATAGCTTGAATATTACTGACCATTCATAAGAAACGACGGAGGGCTACAGCTGGTTTTTGGCGAAAAACCTTTAACGTAATGAACTTGATCTCGTTGAAGGAACCTGATAGCTTTTTACAAAAATATAGTGGCGAAAACCTTTGCTAAAGAGGTCACTCCCGGTGAAGGGATCTCGGCTCTTTCCTCGTGGAATGAGGTGCATGATATTCCACTGAATACCGTGATGCAAAGCAACATGTAATAAACTATAGTGAAGTTATTACCCTGACGCAAACTTCTGCCCAAGGGGTCAGTCCCGGTGAAGGGATATCAGCCCTTGCCCCGTCGAATGAGGTGCAGGATATTCCACTGAATACCGCTATGCAAAACAAAAGGAAACGTCTTTGCAATAACACTTTTTAAATTTGTTCCAACAACATCCAAACATGTTTGTTTTACTTTGCATTGATCAGAATCAACGCAGTCCCATCATTAATCACACCAGAAAAGAACGAAAATAAAATGTACGTATATGCCATCCGCATTCGTCACTGGGTCCCGTCATTACCCGTTAGGTTACTTAACTAACGACAGAGCGGGGACTGGACTAGCGCGGGTGTAAAACACATACAACATCTAATAGTATATAAACCAATATACAATAATCGCTCCAGGCGTGATAATATGCAACATTACAGAAAAGTAATAAGCATCACAGAACAATACAGATAATCTGGGATCCCCGAGTTTCACAGAGCCCCTGCTGAAACCCGACGTTCCCCTGGTCGTGTGGATAGACTGTGCAATGAAACCTAGACCCCTACGGGTGCGGCAAGTTACCCGCCAAAACCTGAAGCGAGGCAGCCCCCTACAGCAAAGTGAATGGACCACCCTGCACTCCACGGAATCCGATAATCTTGGGAACCCCTCCTTGGGTCAACTTGTACCCCCTACGAGTGCGGCGAATAGTCTGCCAATTCTAGAGTGGGGCCCCTCTGCCTCTCAAAGCCATGAGATGCGGGCCCGTTGCCCCTCAGAACCCGGCTATCCGTGCATTCCGTCGCGGGATAAACCTAGTACAGAAATAAATAATAGTACAACAGGTACATCGACCGCAACCTGGTCGTGCCCCAAAAGAATATTATACAACAGGCAGTGACGGCAGTCCACATGTTGGACGCTCGCCCCGCAATATCAAATGTACAAATAAACTCAAACTGCACTACCATTGCACACTGCTATCCACCACGACAAATCCGCAACATCACAGCACAACACAGAACATCAACGCGAATGTCACGTTCGCAAACCCGTCTAAAAGAACTATAGCAATCAGACGCGGTTTACCGATCAAATGACATTCCCGGTCGGAGATATAATGTAAGCACTGTAAACTGACATGTTTAAATTTCGATCGACTAAATATCACAAAGTGGGCCCCACGAACAACTGGTGAACAGTAACAAAATATGGGCCCAAAAGATATGTACCAAAACCCCCAATTTCCAGAGGTGAAGACACTGTGCAAATTTGGCGAATTGATCCCATAGAATGGCCGCGGATGCGCGGCCAAACCATGGGTTTGGCCGCGATTCCGCGGCAGTTTAGTGGAATCACATGCTCAAATTTGGTCGGTGTACTTAGAAAACCCTGCACAACTTTCTGTGATATGTAGAATAATTTAAGGAACCCATTTAAAATTGACAGAAACTGTGAAGCTTGAAAATTGTGTTTTTCGATATCCGGTCCGATCGATGTTTTAAACGCGTTAGCACAAGTTAGTATAGCATAATGGTGAGGCTCTGATACCACTGTAAGTCTACGGTAGCGCCCCGGCCGTCTACAGACGCCAAATGCGGAACAAAAACTTTTTAACTGGCGCTATCGTATACTTTAACCCGGATCTGCCATTATTTCTAAACTAACAAACTGTAAAGAGTGTAGAAAGGTTATACCGAACGATCCGAGTCCTTCGTTCTTTAACCATCATCCCACGCTCCGTTGCGGCTGCTCCGATCTCTTCGATCTCCGATCTGCTCGTCCAGGTGGCACCACGTCGACGATTTTTTAAACGGGCTCCCGCCTCTGACTCGAGGCAACTCGGTCGTCAAGTTTGCTAAAAGAGACGACCAAGATTGATGTAGAGAATGAGTAGAAGACTTTGTCTCGTTCTGTCCAAAGCTATGGACGAACGGTTAATGAAGTTGCCACTCGAATCGGGTGATGGAATGAAATGAGTTGTGAAATTCCATACACCCCAAAATCTATCATAATCTTTTTACCAGATGAAAACTCAAGTGAGAGAGAGAGAGGAGGGGGCCGGCCATCTTATAGGAATAGGGGGGTGAGTGTAGGACAGAGGAGAGTGACCACAAGAGAAAATATCTAGTGGGAACACAAATAAATATCTAGTGTGAACACAAATAAATATCTAGTGTGAACACACAGTGTGGACACAAAGAAAGCAACCAATAAAACAATAACACCTCACCGCTTCTAGAACCTTCTAGAAGCATCCACACTCTTCCAAAGAAAAGATAAATCCATCTTTAACCGAATGTTAAAAGATGGCTGATAGAAAACTGGAAACTGGCAACTTCCAAAAGTGATCCCGAAACGAATTTCAGGATAACCCCGTAACCGTATAAATATACCCGTATTTGTATTACGACCGAATACAAATGCAACTGAGACAAAGATATTATATCTACTCAATATAATACTCGGATCCGGTTTAAACCAAAGCCGACCAGTATCATCTACCCGAAAACTGACACGTGCGTAAACGCACGTGCATTTTTCGAACCCTGCCATAAAACCATACGGCCTCTACAACGTTTCGCCCGAACTTGGGAAATTGTCTGTGGGGGACTCTAATGACTCGTCAGTACCCTGGCAGTGGGTTTAACCACAAACCGTCAGCGGCACTAGCTATGCGTAACGGCTGCCCATGGACTGACCTCAAGGGAGGCTGATGAGCGAACTCATCCAGAAACCCTACTGAGCCAAACAGTGACAATGTATATACAGTCCGGTCCGTTCGTCAATGAGTATCGCATATCTGCCTAGGGGGCTAGTAACGTCAGACCCCTAATAGCAGTATAAGTCGTGTCGGAGTGTAGCCCAATAACACCCTGAGATACTACTGGAGTACCTACCAGTAAATCTGCTGCCACGGCCGTGGGCTTTGTGTAATGGCTCTCCTAGACACAGCACGATCTCGCCCCCAATACCGGGAGAGATGAATTCCCTGCCGATCCACTCACGTGCCTCCATGTGGCTTGGGACTGTACCCAAAAACTACCTGTTTGCACGACTCCTTTGAGCCATGGTAGGGTAGAAATCAAAGCACAGTGGGAACTTGTAAGTGCACGGCGGCGCCCCGGCCGTCAATCCGACGGCCAAATGCGGAAGCGGTGATAAACTTTAATTTTACTTGAACTGGCAAACCGCCGCGCACTAATACCAGGATCGAACCACTAACTAGTCCTAGCTATCTACAAGAAAGGGAAGAGAGATATACCGACAGATCCGAGTCCTCCGGTCTTCTCGTCGTCGTCCCGATCTCCTGCGGAATGTGCCGTCTCCTCCTCGTCGCCGGAAGTGCACCACATCGCCTACTTCTTTTACGGGCTCCCACCTCAATGCCGAGGCAACTCGGGCACGAAGCTGGCTAGTCGACGTGCCCAAGATTTGCTGTAGAATGTTGTGAACAAGTCTCATTTTTGGGGTTGTGGAATTGCCATTTTGGTGGAGGAAATAAGGGATGTTTTTGGATGAACAAGAGAGCATTTTTCGTGGCACCATGAGAACTAAAATTGCCACACCCATAATGAAATGAATCCCATCCTATGCCAAGGAATGGCCGCCGCCCCCTTGTGTGATTGGAGAGAGAGAGCAAAGACAAGGGGGTGGGTGGAAAGTGAGTGATGATGAAAAGTCAAATGATCACCACAAAAACCAACACTCCAAAGCAACCATCAAAAGTCAAAGTATGATGACAAGAAGAAGTCAAGATATGGAGCAACCATGATGAAGTCAAAAAGTCAAGTGATCATGACATGGCAATAAGCAAAAGACCCCCTCCACAAATGCCTATTTGCAACAATGCAAATAAGCCCTCCTCCACCAAACTTCGGCCAATGAACGATACAAAGGAAATCGGCCGAAACGAAAAGCAAACTGGCAACTCCAGAAAACTGGTCCCGTAATAAATTACAGGAAAACCCCGATACTGCGCATACACACCCGCATTTGTATTCCGACCGAAATACAAATGCAATGAGACAAAATCTACACTGTACTATACTAGGATCCGGCTTATACCAAAGTCGGCTAGTAATATCCGTTCGATCCTGATCCGTGCAATACCGCACGTATCTGATCGAACCCTGCCATATACCCATACGGCCTATAGTACAAACTGTCCGATCCTGATCCGTGCAATACCGCACGTATCTGATCGGACCTTGCCATATCTCCATACGGCCTCTACAACCTTTCGCCCGAAAGCTGAGTAACAGAATGTGGGGGACTCTAAAGACTCGTCAACACCTTGGTTGTGGATTTAACCACTAGCACGTCAGAGGTATAAGCCAATACATAACGGGCTACCAGGTATTGACTAAAAGGGACGTCTGTGAGCGAACTCAGCCTGACAACCCTACTGAGCCTGTCAGTGACAATATCCGTACAGTCCGGTCCGTTCGTCTATGAGTATCGCATGGCGGGCCTAGGGGGTTGGTAAAAGTCAGACCCCCAAAAGCGGTACAAGTCGTGTCGGAGTGTAGCCCAGAACACCCTGAGATACTACTGGAATACGTACCAGTAAATCTCCTTGCCTTGGCCAAGGACTTCGTGTAATGGCTCTCCTAGACACAGCGCGACCTCACCCCCAATACCGGGAGAGACGAACCCCTGAAGATACGCTCACTGCCTCCATGTGGCTCGGGACTGTACCCAACTAAAACCTGTTTGCACGACTCCTCTGAGCCGTGGTAGGGTAGTAATCAAAGTACAGTAGGAACTCGCACGAGACAAATGACGATCCCCAGGTCGATGAACTAACCTGCACACATGTCACCAGGGAACTGCCATCTGACGTCTGGTATATGACCAACTAGCATGTTCCCGGCGAGTCCTGTCCGGTGTACTTATAACCTAATGAGCACCTGTATACATCTTAGGTGATCCAACTGACACCAGTGGCTTGTGAGACCGGCCACCGCCCCTCGTCGGGGTCTCGACTGTATACACTAGTCTACTCTGGAGTATCGATGCCCTGTCTCGAAACTCTCACGACTAGGGACCATTTAAGGATATGCTTATAGACCCCCAGCTCCCACTTATATTATCGCCCTCATACTGCTGGTGGTCAAGCAAGAATCCTAGGGGCTCTATCAACGTGTAATAGCGACTTGTCAGGTCACCTAAAGCAGTACACGACGATAAAGGTAAACCAGATAGCATACTATCATTTCGAGTAAGACTGTCCTACCGGGATAGGTCCTCCATCAATCATTGCAATCACGTACCTGTGACCTAATAATTGACTCTGAGGGCACTATCTCCAACAATCTCCCACTTGCACTCAAGGCTAATTATTGCGATGTCGCATACTCACAGCCCGTGTGATACCGAACACCCAACTCCTCTACTAGTCAGTCTCACAAAGCTCGTTTGCGAAACTATTGCGCTCGAGGAATAGCCTCAGTGAGTGGATCCGCTTTGCTGTTTCTTTCTATGTCTCTCTATATCTCAAGTTCGCGGAGAAAGCCATCTCCCGTAATTAGCAATACCTGTCTTAGAATGTGTCTGGATGTCTGATGGGACCTAGCTCATAAATGAACTCCAAATCCAAACTTCTTAGACTGTATCGTCAACTGAACTTAATCAGTATCCTGCGCCATGCCACCCTCAGTATTGCCTTGGACCACCTGTCCAAAATACTGCCCTTCATCAGAAGGAAAAACTATAACTCTGACAACCTCCTTGTCGTCCATGTCACTTTGGAAGCCTGGAATGATAACTGTCTCCTGAATGAGGCTGTCGTTATCATATCCCTAGAACATCCACTTATGTTCTAAAACTGCTTCCGACTGTTTCTCCAGGATTAGATCAATATCAACTTATTGCATCTGGTGCAAGAACATCTGGTGTGGTACTTGACATCTCATGATTGACTCAATTGCCTAAGCAAGTGATCTGCCAATCATGCACATCCCTCTCCCCTTTAGTGTGTAAGACACTTTTAGAGAGGGTGACTCCATTACCTACAGGTACACTACCGTGCCAGGAGTCGTCCATCCTAAATACTCTTAGAATGCTGTCAAGTACCCTAATTGGGAAACCACCCAAATCTAGATCTAAAACCATAGATCTAGTAACCAGTATGTCTGATATAAAATCCATTTCCTTTGTGGAGAAACCATTGTGTGACGACCAAAATATAACCTATTATAGTATAGGAGTTTCTTTTCCTACTCTGTGTATGTCATCCAAATACCAGGATATCACACCCTACTACCTTCTCAACAGATCCATCCCCTATTCTGATGAAGTCAAACCTATGACTGTCATGTCAGAAATAGATGATCTATCTCCGCTACTGGTGCTTTAGTCAATAAATAGACATAAGCTACCTTTCCACCAATGCTTCCGCTGCTCCCACTGACTACGACAACTCTCTGGCAGAGTCATATAGACGTACACTTCTAAAACTAGTTTAGAATGACGCTATACTCATCGTCCCGCCGGGTCTCGCAGCCTAGAACAACAGCAATGGTAATTGTGGGTAAACAAGAACTTCCCTGTCACCGTCCCTGAGGCTACCGTAGTACCTCTCGGGTGCCTGAAGTTACCCACCAAATCTGCGGAGTGGCCAATGGAATGTCAATCCAGATTGAATCTTTAGGTTCCTTATCAAATCTTCAGTAATCGTTTGTGGTTCTGGAATCACTTCCAGTTCTACCATACTCCCACTTACTGTTTTCTGAAAAAATCCATTTTTAATAAAACTGTGGCGAGTCTAGAACAATATTGCTATTGTTCATCCAGATGGTAGAAAGTCAACCCTCGTCATAATCATAAGCCTGGGTCAACCCACAAACAGCCATTACAGAAACATGCCTTGAGTTGTCCAGTGTCTGGTTTTAATCATAAGCCGGACAACTCCCAGTACCTTAACATCGTTAAGATACGAACTGTTCTATATCCCATATAGGACCAGAGGCACTGATTTAATTTAACCAGATTCAAATCATGCTGCTGTCTCCAGTGCATGTCAACTAAATGGAAGGAGGCCGATCAGCGTTACTTAACTTAGGAATGCTTCCAATTATGAGTAACCTGAAAGAGAAGCAAGTTCTCTTAGTCATTACTATCAACTGAATACCATACACAAGTATCCACATCTTCTATCACTTTGAAGAATCCCGATACTTGCGATACTTGGTTCTCTACTCTATTCAAATACCTATAACTTCTCAACATTCAGACCCTGTTTTTCTGCGAAACACCTGTCTAAAAACTAGAGAAGTCATAAGTAAACAGAATATAGTACGAGGACCAACCCCTCTGTCCTGATGGACCCTGGACAACATACAATACTCTGTATAAGTCCCTTGAGTCTGATAACTCATTCACTGTGTGTCGTAGGTCGAAAACTGTATTTATGGTTAAGAAGAATTACACCGCTGTTCAATGCTCCTTACCTAGCCATCTACTGATATAGGTAAATGTCGTAGAAATAATTTCAGAAAGGTATATCTCACTCCATGAAAATAGACGTATAGATATATCAATTTGAAATTGGTGCATAACAGCGGATATTCAAAACCAAATATTTTCCGACCGGCAAACAGCCCAGGTGATTTCCTCAAATATCACTGATTACAACGAATCCCGATATAATGAGGATGATCACCCAATTCCCAATAACCTACTCCCACTCATCATCTGTAAAACCATACAGATGTGAGAATCATACCTGGTAAATACATACCCTGGAGCAAGTGTCTAATCGGGAAATCAGTTTTCTTTTAACATTACACAGTGAAACTGAAACATTTGAAATGTTTCAATGGGGTATCCTGGTATTCCTAGTAATGCCTCTCCCATTATCCAGATTCACAACTGTAACCGGGTAATTCTTTGCCACCTCTCCAAATCCCTTCATATGTCTTTAGTCATTACCTTCTGCACACCCCTTTAGGCCAAATGGTTTTCTTCCTTCCCTACCGTTCGGCACCAGCCTATGGTTTGGAAGAAGACTATCCAATAAGCATAATGGGTGTACTGTCCCAATCCTAGGAACACTCGCAATGCGAGAGAAGGTGAAGATAAAAGACAACCGAATAAACCTTATTCCTATTTCTCCTGAACCAGAATCCATCCCCGAACTGGAACAAGTTCCTTTCGAGTTCGTATATAACCATACGATGGAGTATCCAATAAACTGTGGATCTTCGTAGTGATACAGAGTGTCCTGGAGAAATTCAAAGGTGATTTTAGGATTGGCGAAGAAATACCTGGTTTGGTCATGAATATCTGTTGCAATTTACTTTGCCCTCTTACTAATCCCTTGCTTTGTCTTAACTTAATACCTTCTGCACACCATCGTTATGCTAATTGGTTTTCTTCATTCCCTACCGGTCGGCACCAGTCTAAGGTTTGGAAGAAGACAATCCAATTTGCGTAATAGGTGTACTACCCCTAAACTAAGGAGTACTCGTAACCTGAGAGAGGGTAAAAGGAAAAGACAACTGAATAATCCTATCCGTTTTCTCCAGAACCTGAAACCATCCTCGAATAAATTCTTTCGAGTTCGTATCTAACCATACGATGGTTTTGTCCAATGGAAGTGGACGTTCGTAGTAATACGGGGTGTCCTGGAGAAAAGGGTAAAAGTAGGAGTGGCGATGAGGTCTGCAACTCTGACAATCCAAAAGCCAGTGTTTAAGAAGGTTCGGTCAACTTGGTCACTGAGTCATAGTCTTAGGGTCGGGTCAATGGTCGCTGCCAAAGAGAGAGAGAAAGGAAACACTCAGCGTGCACTCTAACCTAGATCAGAATGGTTACCAATTTATCTAATCTGGAAACCTCCCACTGTACCGTCAAATTCTCCTCCAAACCTGAAAGAAGAATTAGTCGGGGTCACCCGAGGAGTAAACTAACTCATCAGTGGGAATCGGGATCCAACTCTCATCGCATGATAACGTGACGGAATCCGCTCACATCATCACACTCCAGAAGGTATGCGCATATCTGGCAAGTTTCAGTTCTTTTGAAACTCCCGATGTGATTTCTGCCCCATGCTCTTATGACCTTGGCGAAGGTCAACAAATCATAAGTCACATGTCAAGTTCTACCCGTCATTATCCAGGTTAATTTGAATCCACCTGTACAAGCCCTTGACGAAGGTCAACAAGGCTATACGACTGTCCAAAACCAACGCATCTATCTATGCAGCAGAAAGGTAACAAGCAGCTACCATACACTATGCCTTGACGAAGGTCAACAAACATAGCATGAATACTACGTGCTACCCGTCTGAAACGACGGAGGGCTACGAATGGTTTCTGGCGAAAACCTTTAACGTAATGAACTTGATATCGTTGAAGGAACGGATAGCTTTTAAAAATATAGTGACGAAAACCGTTGCTAAAGAGGTCACTCCCGATGAAGGGATCTCGGCTCTTTCCCCGTAGAATGAGGTGCAGGATATTCCAACTGAATACCACGGTGCAAAGCAAAAGTAATCGGCTATAGTGAAGTTAATGCCCTGACGCAAACTTTTTGTCCAAGGGGTCACTCCCGGTGAAGGGATCTCGGCCCTTGCTTCGTCGACTGAGGAGCAGGATATTCCAACTGAATATCACGATGCAAAACAAAAGTGAACGTCCTTGCAATAACAGCTTTTTGAAAAGTGTTCCAACAACATCGGATTAGGTTTGTTTTTAAGTTGCATTGATCCGAATCAATGCAGTCCCATCAATTGATCACACCAAAAAGAACGAAAATATACTGATGTACGTATATG
This sequence comes from Agapanthus africanus, assembly GCA_030015575.1. NCBI lineage: Eukaryota > Viridiplantae > Streptophyta > Magnoliopsida > Asparagales > Amaryllidaceae > Agapanthus > Agapanthus africanus. Next base: position 270,300,720 of record JASDDO010000031.1, on the reverse strand, counting down.
CCATCCGCATTCGCCACTGGGTCCCGTCATTACCCGTTAGGTTAGCTAACTAACGACAGAGCGGGGACTGGACTAGCGCGGATGCAAAACATATACAACATCTATTAATATATATACCAATATATTATATTCGCTCAAGGCGTGATAAGAAATGCAACATCACAGAAATGTACAGCATCACAGAAACAATACAGATATCTGGGATCCCCGGGTTTCACAGAGCCACTACTGAAACCCGACGTTCCCCTGGTCGTGTGGATAGCCTGTGCAATGAAATCCTAGACCCCTACGGGCGCGGCAAGTCACCCGCCAAAACCTGAAGCGAGGCAGCCCCCTTCAGCACCGTGAATGGACCACCCAGCACTTCACGGAATCCGGTAACTTGGGCACCCCTCCTGGGTCAACCTGTACCCCCTACGAGTGCGGCGAATAGCCCGCCAATCCTAGAGTAAAGCCCCCTCCGTCTCAATGCCATGAGATGCGGGCTTGTTGCCCTCTAGAACCCGGCTATCCGTGCACCTCTCCGCGGGGTAATCCTAGTACAGAAAGTAAAATATACATACAACGGGTACATCGACCGCAACCAGGTCGTGCCCCAAAATAATAATACAAACAGGCAGTGACGGCAGTCCACATGTCGGACGCTCGCCCCGCAATATCAAAGGTACATAATAAAACAGAACTGTACTAGCATTGCATCCAGGCTATCCCCCACGACCGATCCGCAACATCACAGCAAAAACATAACATCAACGTGAAAGTCACGTTCGCAAATCCGTCTAACCGGGCTATAGCAGTTAGACAGGATTTACCGATCGAGTGACATTCACGGTCGCAGATATAATGTAAATACTGTGAAATAATGTGTTTAAAATATCCGATCAATCAAATTTTAACAAGTGGGCCCCCAAGCATTACTGTAGCAGATCAGGAAATTCTGGGCCCAAAATTAATATTCCAAAACCCATATTTTAAGCCCATAAAGACACTGTAGAAATTTGGTGCAGGGATGTCCACAGTGCGCGGCGGAAACGCGGCCCAAAGGGGGTTTTGGCCGCGGTTCCGCGCCTCCACTGTCGATTCAACCTGTCGAATTTCTACAGTAGCCTAGTGGTCTCCAGTACAGTAATTTTATACAACCTGAAAAATTTTTGGAGACTAAAAAATTTCAACAGAAAACTGTCACTTTGAAAAACATGGTTTTGGGACTTTTTTATCGATCGGAAATGCAAACACATTACACAAAGCTAGACTAAGTTAATGGCGAGGCTCTGATACCACTGTAAGTGCACGGCGGCGCCCCGGCCGTCAATCCGACGGCCAAATGCGGAAGCGGTGATAAACTTTAATTTTACTTGAACTGGCAAACCGCCGCGCACTAATACCCGGATCGAACCACTAACTAGTCCTAGCTATCTACAAGAAAGGGAAGAGAGATATACCGACAGATCCGAGTCCTCCGGTCTTCTCGTCGTCGTCCCGATCTCCTGCGGAATGTGCCGTCTCCTCCTCGTCGCCGGAAGTGCACCACATCGCCTACTTCTTTTACGGGCTCCCACCTCAATGCCGAGGCAACTCGGGCACGAAGCTGGCTAGTCGACGTGCCCAAGATTTGCTGTAGAATGTTGTGAACAAGTCTCATTTTTGGGGTTGTGGAATTGCCGTTTTGGTGGAGGAAATAAGGGATGTTTTTGGATGAACAAGAGAGCATTTTTCTTGGCACCATGAGAACTAAAATTGCCACACCCATAATGAAATGAATCCCATCCTATGCCAAGGAATGACCGGCCCCCCCTGTGTGATTGGAGAGAGAGAGAGCAAAGACAAGGGGGTGGGTGGAAAGTGAGTGATGATGAAAAGTCAAATGATCACCACAAAAACCAACACTCCAAAGCAACCATCACAAGTCAAACTATGATGACAAGAAGAAGTCAAGATATGGAGCAACCATGATGAAGTCAAAAAGTCAAGTGATCACGACATGGCAATAAGCAAAAGACCCCCTCCACAAATGCCTATTTGCAACAATGCAAATAAGCCCTCCTCCACCAAACTTCGGCCAATGAACGATACAAAGGAAATCGGCCGAAACGAAAAGCAAACTGGCAACTCCAGAAAACTGGTCCCGTAATAAATTACAGGAAAACCCCGATACTGCGCATACACACCCGCATTTGTATTCCGACCGAAATACAAATGCAATGAGACAAAATCTACACTGTACTATACTAGGATCCGGCTTATACCAAAGTCGGCTAGTAATATCCGTTCGATCCTGATCCGTGCAATACCGCACGTATCTGATCGAACCCTGCCATATACCCATACGGCCTATAGTACAAACTGTCCGATCCTGATCCGTGCAATACCGCACGTATCTGATCGGACCTTGCCATATCTCCATACGGCCTCTACAACCTTTCGCCCGAAAGCTGAGTAACAGAATGTGGGGGACTCTAAAGACTCGTCAACACCTTGGTTGTGGATTTAACCACTAGCACGTCAGAGGTATAAGCCAATACGTAACGGGCTACCAGGTATTGACTAAAAGGGACGTCTGTGAGCGAACTCAGCCTGACAACCCTACTGAGCCTGTCAGTGACAATATCCGTACAGTCCGGTCCGTTCGTCTATGAGTATCGCATGGCGGGCCTAGGGGGTTGGTAAAAGTCAGACCCCCAAAAGCGGTACAAGTCGTGTCGGAGTGTAGCCCAGAACACCCTGAGATACTACTGGAATACGTACCAGTAAATCTCCTTGCCTTGGCCAAGGACTTCGTGTAATGGCTCTCCTAGACACAGCGCGACCTCACCCCCAATACCGGGAGAGACGAACCCCTGAAGATACGCTCACTGCCTCCATGTGGCTCGGGACTGTACCCAACTAAAACCTGTTTGCACGACTCCTTTGAGCCGTGGTAGGGTAGTAATCAAAGTACAGTGGGAACTCACACGAGACAAATGACGATCCCCAGGTCGATGAACTAACCTGCACACATGTTACCAGGGAACTGCCATCTGACGTCTGGTATATGACCAACTAGCATGTTCCCGGCGAGTCCTGTCCGGTGTACTCATAACCCAATGAGCACCTGTATACATCTTAGGTGATCCAACTGAAACCAGTGGCTTGAGAGACCGGCCACCGCCCCTCGTCGGGGTCTCGACTGTATACACTAGTCTACTCTGGAGTATCGATGCCCTGTCTCGAAACTCTCACGACTAGGGACCATTTAAGGATATGCTTATAGACCCCCAGCTCCCACTTATATGATCGCCCTCATACTGCTGGTGGTTAAGCAAGAATCCTAGGGGCTCTATCAACGTGTAATAGCGACTTGTCAGGTCACCTAAAGCAGTACACGACGATAAAGGTAAACCAGATAGCATACTATCATCTCGAGTAAGACTGTCCTACCGGGATAGGTCCTCCATCAATCATTGCAATCACGTACCTGTGACCTAATAATTGACTCTGAGGGTACTATCTCCAACAGAACTCACACGAGACAAATGACGACCTCAGGTCGATGAACTAACCTTTACACTTGTCACCAGGGAACTGCTATCTGACGATATGTATAATACCAACTAGCAGGTTCCCGGCGAGTCCTGTCCGGTGTACTCATAACCCAATGAGCACCTGTATACATCTTAGGTGATCCAACTGACACCAGTGGCTTGTGAGACCGGCCACCGCCCCTCGTCGGGGTCTCGACTGTATACACTAGTCTACTCCGGAGTATCGATGCCCTGTCTCGAAACTCCCACGACTAGGGACCACAATTAAGGATATGCATATAAACTACCTAACTCTCACGTATATGATCGCCATCATACTGTTGGTAGTAAAGCAAGATCTTAAGGGCTCTATCAAAGTGTAACATGTAATCAGTCACCTGAACATGTACACGACTGATAAAGGCAAACCAGATAGCATACCATCATCTCGAGTAAGACTGTCCTACCGGTATAGGTCCTCCGCAATCATTGCAATCACGTACCTACGATCCAATAATTGACTCTGAAGGCACTATCTCCAACACCATCCACCCGACTTCTCCCCGTAGATATAAATCTACTCACCTGATCTTCGCTCGTCGATGCTGATGTTGCCACGCGCTTGCTTGTCGTCTCGAAGTACACATGGGGTACCTAGATGTCACAATGTGTCGTATCGCATTAAAATCCAATTCGAAATCGAAACGGCATACGAAAACCAAATCGGCACGCGTATTATATATAGGTCAAAACCTATCGCCTATGCATGCGAGAATAGCCCAACCAACCCTCGATGTCGATGTATAAACGTCAAACCATCGAGTTAAAACCAATGTGCAAAAATCCAGAATTTAAAATACGTAAAACAAAACCCTGAATCAAAACAGCAACTCAAGAAAGAGGTCCCAGATTTCAGTTCAGGTCAAAACTAGGTAAGCAAATAATACTGGGGTCATGTATAGGGGTCCCATGAACTACAAACACAACCTGGGCACCAAACTCACCCAGGTGGCCGGCCCCTACCCCCTCAATTCCGGCGAGACCGGTTTTCCCTTGGTGAAATGGCCTCGTACTCACAGGGTGGTCTCATATAGTCTTAAATTGGTCACTGGAGTTGTTTATTTTTCTCGCAAAATTCCCAGGTCATCCCAGATTTCCCTGCACACCATAATAGTTCACAAACTGACATGGAAAGTTCTGTTTTGGGTTTTCAGGTTTTAACTTGAGTAAGTTCTGGGTTTGTAACACCATGGGGGGGTTTAAGGTCACTAATTACACTCAAGTTCTCCACACAACTTAACTAAAACCCTAACCTTCTCTAGGAATTTCCAAAGTGCACAAAACTACACGAAATTGATTTTAAACTTGAAAAGTGGCTAAAGCAAATGAAATACTACACTTAATGTGAAAGAATACCTCATTTGACACTCATGAATTCCCCCTAGATCATCAAAAATCTAGTTTTTCTTGGTTCCCCATGCTTGTTGTGAGCTTGTGCACATTTTTTGTGAAGAGGGTTGTATGGTTTTTGTGTGATTTTGGGTATGAAGTGAGGTGCTTGAGGAGGGGGAAAAAGGAGTGCTGCCATGGATGAAGAAGGAGAGGGGGAAAGGTGAAGGAATGAGTGAAGAAGAATAAGCCAAGTCTAAGGTTTGACCCCTCACCCTCTCTCTCCCCCCAAGCATGGCCTCTACATCATTATGTCCGCCCTCTCTCTCCTCAAGTCATCATTAAACCCTTTTTTTTTCTTTTCTAAAGTCAACAACCATGCATGATAAAAATGAAGAAGAGACTAAGATAAAATGTAACAAGTGTTAAAATAATTTGGTGCATGTCATGTGCACAAAACACGCTTAATACGCGATTAGCGATATTTAATCGCGATTAGCACTAAAAGTGAATATAATTAATCATAAAAATTCATAATTCGCCTAAATCATTTAAAACACCCTCATTCCAGTAATTTCTATAATTTCCTAAATTTTTCCCAATTTAACTGTATTTAATTGTACCGCACCATTAAAATATTCATTATATTTATTATTTAAATATAAAAATTCCCAAAAATAATATTTTATTTTTCTGAAATGTTACAATCTTCCCCCCTTAAATAAATTCGGTCTCCGAATTTAAATTTAAACCCCCAAATTCTAAAACATTTCAGTAAAAAGTCCAAGTCGTCGGGGCTCCGTTATCATCAATACATAAAACGCATCATAGCGCAATGCATGCGCATGAACAATGAGCAGATAACTCCAAATTAAAACTCCGTTAAGCATCCCGCAATCATCGGAGTCATGGTGTAGACACAAATGTCAAGTCTAGTACGAAAATCAATATGATATACATCAAAACTAGACATGAAAACATCCGAAGGAAATGCATGCCAAACCTTTCATGTTGCTGTGCGATGCGCGTATCGCGGCACAGTGGCAGACGTGTATTGTAAGAAAATAACTATATATATATACTTATCCTTTGTTTAATATGTACATCCCTCCGTTTTGAAAACAATTTTAGAAGGGTTTCCTTTATAAAAAGTTTCGTGTCGTCTCGAACACGTAGATAAATACTGAGACTGTAGCTCCTTTTTGGAAATCCCTTCGATAACTATTAATGCATGCAAAAATATATCCAAGTACTGTCCTCTGACTAGTCCTGCTCAGTACGAAACAAATATTAAATATCATAAAAACGTACTGCTCCATAAGAAATCAATCCCAACATGTGCATATGAATGCTACGTGCGTCTGGTGCCTACGGAAATCAAAATCCATGAATGTGCCATACATGTGCACAGAAACAACATCTTAGTGCAACGGGTGTGAACGAAACATCTGTCAAGGGCAACGGTGTGCCTGACAGCAATATCAGGTGCATCTAATATGCACAAAGAATCCCGATTTAGTGCATCTGGTGTGCACCAAAATCGCATCTCATATCATGCTCCCAACATGCGCGAAAATCCAAATCGGGTGCATCCATCATGCATGAATAAAATCTAAATCATCTGCATCCAACATGCACGAAATCACGAAATCCAATATCAAGCGCCGAACATGCGCAAAAGCCAATCCAAGCGTGTCAATATGCGCAAGAATACAATCAGGTGCACAAGGTGCACATAACAAATATCGAGTATCAAAATCGAAATCGACGGTATACAACACATCTTGAATCCAAATCCAGTATACCGTGGTATGTAATCTCATAACCGTGTGCAATCGCGTGCACAAAATACGTATCAATGCACTGCAAGCATATGTGAACTTTACCGAGTGCAAAAACCAAATCGTGTGCGGTACCATATGCACAAAATCAACCCAACTGTATGAAATCTATGAAATCATAAACATGTGCAGCCAAGGCATAAAAACGATATCAAGTGCGATACTGTGCATAAATCATAAATCAACACAACGATGTATAAAGCATATCTCAAGTGTAATAACTATGTACAAAATATAAATACTCAGTAGGTGCAGCCATGGTGCACAAAAACCAATATCTTGAAACTCGGTCTTCAAAACTCAATCATGCGAATAGATCGCCCAAAATACCGAAATCAAGTATGGCGGAATAGTCCCGCTCAAGCACATCCTCTAAGAGTCTCTGGCCAACTGTCGTGGTCACTCATAACATGTCTCGTCGACGATGCCGAACTCTGGCCTGCTGGGTGTGCGTAATAGGACCGATCCTGGGTCCAAATCTTCTCGTATAGTATTCCAGAAAGGTCCTGTCCAGGTCTCTCCCAAATATCGTTTCTGTCGAACTGCCCGGAAGTCGTCGTCCTTTACTAATTCTGTTTTCTTGATCCGGAACGGCTGCATATTCATCGCGACTCCTTCTGGAAGATATATCCCCATACAACGCCTCTGCATGCGTATCGCATCTCTGATGCCGGCGGAGTGGAACGTCATCTCATCAAGATCTCGTACGAACCTCATTACTCCACTCTTCTCTAAAGTCGACTGCTTCGGACTCGTCTCTTCGTGGCTGCATGGACTGCGCACCAACGGCTATACTCGTATCTGGAGTGTAACGTTTCAAAATAATAAAATATCATTTTAGGGAATTTTTATAATTTAATATTATTTTAATGAATATTTTAATATTCCGGTATAATTAAATAGAAATAAATGGGGAAAAATTATGGAAAATTCTAAAATAGGGTATTTTATGGAATTATGCCATTTTTAAGCTTTTATGATTAGTTATATGCTAATTTAGTGCTAATCGCGATTAAAAATCGCTAATCGGATTTTTAGCATTTTTGTGCAAAAATGTGCACATATCTTTTTCAACACTTGTTACATGTTTTGGGGTATGGTTGCTTAGGGTTTGCAATGGAGTGAGAAGAAAAAGGAAAAGGAAAAGAAAATAAAAGGAAAAATTAGCATGATGATGAGAGAGAGAGAGAGTAGGTTGCTTTTGACTTTTGACCCTTTCCTCCATCATTTCCACCTCATTTTCTCTCCCCCCTTTATAGAGCTGCTGCTGCTCCTGCCCTCTCCCTCTTCTTCCTCCTCCCTCTTCAACTTAGATCCACCATCAAAACCTAACCAAAACCCTATCCCCATTTCACAAAAGTTGCTCCCAAGCTCTATAGCTACACATTGGACTAAGCAAGGGCTGATCTTGAGGACTTTGTGCAACTCAAGAATTTTCTTGAGTTTCCAAAGAAGGTAATTTCTGCACCCATAGTTTAGTATTTCAATTCTTATTGCATCGATTCTAGTTTCATGTCGATATGATGTCGTTTGTTGGACTTGTGAACTTCAAGTTAGGGTTTAGGGTTAGATCTGAAATTAAAAGTGAAATTGAGGCTTGTGATGACCCTAGAACCCCTGGTGTGATGATAGATTGGACCAACCCTGAAGCTAGAACACAGAATACAGATTTACGGAATCGATATCTGGGAAAACTGTAAATCTGTGATTGTATTTAGGAATCTGCTATCACCCCGAGACCTCAAAAATAAAACTGAGTTGACAGTGAGATGTGCAGGCACCATGGAACCACCACACCAAACCCTAGCCCCCAACTCATTTGTTTGGTCGCAGATTTAATCCCCCTGGCCGCAATTTGCGTCCAGAGTAGGGGTTCTGGTGCTCGTTTTGGTTCTGTAGCCTTATACCCTGTAGACTTGACCCCGAGTATGTCTAGTTTTGACTGATTCCAGTTAGGGTAAAATCTGGGTTGATTTTCTTGAGTTGGCATATGATTTACGACTTGTTTTACCATGGATTTTGGTATTTGGTGATTCGTTTCTGTCGGGTGGCGTTTGGACATCAACGACAAGTGGATATTGAACGTGTTTACATGCGAGACGATAGGTTTTTACCTATGCGAGTAGCGTGTGCTATTTTGGTTTCCGATGTGATTTTCATGTGCTTTAGCGTTGTGATATACTTGTAGGAACCCTACGTGATGTTGAGGCGAAGAAGTTGAAGATGGCGACATCGGCATCGGCACATGAGAAGCAAGGTGAGTAGATTATATGTACGGAGGAAGTCGGGTGGATGGCGTATAGCACCCCCGCAGTCCGTAGTCGATATGCTATATTTATATTTGATAGTTATAGTGTGTCGTGGATATTGTGTTAGGTATATTATGGATAGTTTAGGGTTAGAAGCAACTAGTGTAGTTCATAGTCGCGAACCCTAGAATAGATTTGCACCTACACGCACACCCTTGCATATTCATTATACTTGCACCGTGTTTGATGATATTGGATGACATTGGAGATGAGTCGATGATGTTAGGCATTGTGACGCGAGATCGGTGATTTGATATGATTCGTATTTGGGATACGACATGTGATCTCTAGCGGGCCTTTGGACGTGTGCTTACACACGCAGTGATAGATGGTATCGATTGTACTAGACTTAGATCAGTACCCCAGATTATGCGATATGATGATAGTGATACCTAATATGTGGTGAGATAATGTGATATTGACCCGTACCCAGCTATTGGGATGCCGTACGACGATTTACCGTACGAGCCTATATTGATGATAGATCCGCACTCATGACTTGAGGATGTCTTACGATATACTGTATCGCACGCGATATTATTGAGGCGGGATCACCGACTATTTTATCTACATATATATATTGATTCAGATTTAGGTGGTTTCCATACCCCTCCCGATTGACTTGATACTTAGATCTGTAGTTTGCATAGTAAATGTTAGACTAGACGCGAGTCATACCTATTTCAAAAACTACGAATCAGGAATATCTTGAAAGACAAGAAAAGGGATCCTACGGGTATTTTTCAAAGGACGTATCTTTCTTAAAAATACCGTAGCCCTTATTTTACTAAAAATCCTGATTCGTCTTATTTCAAATGACATAACTACATGGCATATTCATATTGATGTAGATTCTTCACTGTGGCGTTGATTATTTGATTTCCACATGTTCATACTATTCACATTGCTTTGCATATGTTTATTGCTATATTACTATCATGTTGCTAGGACACCAGCACCATTATCGATGATGCGTATGTTCCACGTACACTTGCTCGCCAGCTCACACACTTCATCATCGATAATTGCCATGTCACTACACAGTAGTATTATTGCATCAGGATATGACCCTTGTATGTGCATACTGTTATTTCAAGTGGCATGATATACTGTTATACTTGCATTTCATGTATATGTCACATACATCATGCTTATGATTATACGCATTGAGATATGTTGTTTCCATGATATTTCTGGATTTGGGAACCGTGGGTATTTCAAAAGAGAATATATAATTGTTTTAAAAACCCGGTTACCCTTGATATGATATTTCAGTGCGTCCACCATGTGTTTTCTCGGTGCTGAGAGCGACATGTGAAACCCGATTCAAGGAGGCGGATGAGGCCGATTGCGGGTACATGGTGTTAGATATGTATGCCCTAGAGGCCATTATTGTATAGTACTGGTTTGTATAATACATTTTGGAGGCTTGGGATATATATATGGTTTTACGACAGTCTTGCTCGATATAGTAGTATGCTACTTGGTTTGTTTCTATCTTAATATGTGTATATGTTTCTTTTGACATATCGCTAAAAACATATTGGTAGAGCCCTTAGGATCTTTGCTTGACTACCGGCGTTGTGATGGCGATCACACTAGTGGGGGTTGGGTAGTCTATAAGCACATCCTTATTATGGTCCCTAGTCGTAGGATTATCGAGACAGGGCATCGATACTCCAGAGTAGACTGGTGCAAACGCTTCTCTTCCCAGCAGGGGAGATGGTCTGTCCCACAGCTATCAGTACGTCGTATTGGAGATAGTATGCAGGTGCTCGTTAGGTTACGAGTACACTGGACAGGACTCGTCGGGAACTGTTGGTTGGGGAACTGTTGGTTGGTATTATACCTATCGTCAGTTAACAGTTCCCAGGTGACATGAGTACAGCTTAGTCCGCTGACTTGACACTGTCACTTCACCTCGAGTGTGTTCCCACTGTTCTTAGATTACTACCCTACCACGGCTCTACTGAGTCGTGCAAACAGGTAGTAGTTGGGTGCAGTCCCGAAGCACTAGGATGCAGTGACGGTTAGACAGGATTCGTCTCTCCCGGTATTGGGGGTTGATATCGCGCTGTGTCTAGGAGAGCCATTACACAAAGTCCTTGGCCAGGGCAAGCGAGAATTGCTGGTAGGTTTTCCAGTAGATTCTCAGGGTGTTTTGGGCTACACTCCGACACGACTTGTACCGCTATTAGGGGACTGGCGTTTATCGCCCCCTAGGCTCGCCATGCGATATTCTCAGTCGAACGGACCGGACTGTACGGAGATTGTCACATTCAGGTTCAGTAGGAGTTCGATGGGTTCACCTCATCAGTCTTCTTATCGGCATCTACCTGGGGACCGTTACGTACAACTTGTACCGCTTGCGGCATGTGGTTAAACCCACTGCTAGCGTAGTGTCAAGCCTTTAGAGTCCCACACAGAGGGTTACTCGCCTTTGGGCAAAACAGAGTAGAGGTTGCATGGTTTTGCGACGGGGTTCGTTCACATCCGCGCACTTGTGCGCATTTGGTGTCCGGACAGTAGTTACTAGTGGACTTTGGCTTAAGCCGGATCCTAGTAACTGGTTTTTAGGATTGGTTTTGTCTCGGTGTATTCGTGTTCCTTGGAGTACGGATGCGGGTGTGTATGAACAGTTGACAGAGGCAGAGGCAGAGGATTCTCATTAGGGTTGTTGACCATTTGGCTTTGGTTGACTTGTTGACCGTTGACTTTTCTTTAAACCCTAATGAGAATATGATATATGATTAATAATATTAATTAAGTATTATTGTGCCATGGTTGAGTTGAAAGTTTGACTTTTGTTGACTTGTTGACTTTGTTGACCGGTTGACCATTTTGGACTTGTTGACCATCATTATTTCATGGGTATGACTTTTGCTTGCTTGTTGTTTGGAAAAGCAATTATAGCATGAAATGATAATGGCCATTGAAACTAACAATCACCATATACTTAATTATTATTATTATTATCATTATTCTCACTTTTGTGAGAAGGGTTGGATTATGAATGCTCATTGTATCATTCTCTTTCTCTCTCCTAGAAAGAAAGCTCTCCCTCTTCCTCTTCCTCTTTCAAGGTTCAAGTGTTCCATGAGTTGGAAATCATGAACCTTTGAGATAAAACCACCACCACTCTTCTCTACTCAATCTAAGGTATTAGGTTTAGCAAACCAAACACCTTAGTCATCTCTAGGTTGAGATAGGAGCCCAATTTCGAGACCCTCGGATGGATCCATCTATGGCAAAGATGAGATGACAAGGAGGATCCGTTCAAGCGACTACGAGGAGCAAGAAAGAGGAAGAACCACATCAAGAAGAGAAGGAGTTCAAGACCAAGGTATAACCATTCTACATAGTAGTTAGAACTTGTAGAATTTTGTTAGTTTTTGTTTAGCAACGATCCTTCATGAAACGGTCCATGTTACCTAGCTAGGGAAAAATTTTCGTTTTACCTATTCCGCCTCCCTGAAAGGACCGGGGTGGGTAACGTGGACCTAACACATGGTGGACCCGGTATGGTACCCCGGGGCGAGAATGGTTTCGCAGTGTAGTAGACGGTGAGCCTGGCAGAGGGACTACTACCTACCGGTGATTGTATTTAAGCTCGGCGGATATCTGGAGCATACCGACCGGAGTTGAGAGATGGACATGGGCTGACCCGTACTGCCGGGGCCGAGGGCCGATACCGCAGACGGAGCCCCATATGGACGAGGATTTACGTGCCGATGCTAGGCACAGGTTTCATGATGATCTCCATGATTTTGATTATATCCTCATATTTGCATGCATGATGCTTATTTTCATTGGGTGATAGGTGGACGTGATCCACATATATACAGACATTGATTACATACAGACTTTGACTACTTTGATCATACTTCATTTGTATATATAACAGGTTATGAGGGCGCTGTTATATATACCCTTACACCAATATTAGTGGAATGGGACACTAATATAAGTGTATTGATATCATATTTACTTCATGCAGACATACCTTACATTATGACATGTTATTACCTGAGGCACTGGCACGAGTACTTGGCACTACATACATGATTAGATGTTACATTGCCACTTTATCATGCTTCAGACTTACTCTTGAGGTTTATATCATATACTGATCGTATTGACCTAGGATTATGACTTGCATTCGGTTTCTGCTTGTAGATATTTTCTATTCACGAGTTGGCAACTCACCCCCGTTGTGCCACAGTTCTTGCAGGTTTGCCGTACAGGTTCCATTGCGGCATTTCTGGCACACTGCTTCTTTTGCGGGTGATTTGCTTGGGTAGGTGGGTTCGTTTGTATCCGAACCACCATTGTACTTGTATTATTCATTGTATCTAGAATTCCATCAACCAAAAACTTGTGTATTGTTTCAGACTTAGACATTAATGATGTATTATTCGACCTTAGAGTCGCGCTTAGTAGTATTGCGGTTTCCATTCTTATTGAGTTTCTTTTGGATTTGACCCTCGCCATTCGGCGTTGTATATTATAATGTTTGCGTGGTTGTGACCGTCAATTGACGAAGAGCTAGCTCCTGCTTGGGGATGCCTTTTATCACTGCATATATATATATATATATATATATATATATATATATATATATATATTGTTTTTGTTGTACCCCGTTCGGGGCCAGTTTTTACAAAAGAAACTCTGCCGAAATTTTTAGAAAAGACTTTACTTTTTTTAAAATGCATATTCGGCTTAGTTATTTTAAAACCTTGACTTCAAACATATTTTCTTCACTTCTTTAAACCAGTTTTCTTTATTTACTCTTAAAATGGTTTTAGATTTCTGGGCTTTTGGCTTACTTGGATCAGATGGAGTCCTATAGACTTCATATGGTTCAAGGGCCAGTCGCGTGCTCTTTTAGGTCGTGACAAAATTGGTATCAGAGCGCTAGGTTGACCTTGGTTCGAGTTTAAGTTTGACTATGTGGAGCCTAGGGCGTCTATATATGCACGGAACTTAGGCTTGACCTTACGGAACTTAGACTTAGTCGAGGGGGTATTAGACCCGAACTTTCGTCGCGTAGGATGACCCTTGGTTGATGGAATATGTGACTAAAGTAGAGTGACGTATCGTGGGTATGTTCCGCGGAATACTTACGACACGCCACTCCGCTTAAGGAACCTTAGGATGTACATATTTTCGAGTTCAGTGATTCTCTTCATATCCATGATTATACATCCATTTGAGATCCTCAATTCTATTAGTTCCATGATCATACTTTCATTGATGCTGTTCCTTCTTATGATCATGTATCCATTCTGGATCTGTTGTTTTCTTTCTTGCCTTTGATCTGCTATCTTCGATACTCGATTGAAGTTCCTATCGCCATTGTTTGAGCACAGTTGAGCTGCTGCTAGTGTTATGGTACGGGCGAGCTCGTCTGGTACGAGGGCCGACCATTGTGTTTTCTGGTGACATGGGAACGTCTCGAGTTAGTATCGATGATTGTGACCTCTTGTGGAGGTGAGTGCTTGGTTTTACACTGGATGATCGGGCCACTGTTAGAGCTGCCAGTTGAGAGAGGACTGTTGATGTACAATATACCTTAGAGATTATGATGTCGCCTACCGTGCAGACAGTGTAAGTCCACGGCGGCGCCCCGGCCGTCAATCCGACGGCCAAATGCGGAAGCGGTGATAAACTTTAATTTTTACTTGAACTGGCAAACCGCCGCGCACTAATACCCGGATCAAACCATTAATTAGTCCTAGCTAACTACAAGATGGGAAGAGAGATATACCGACTGATCCAAGTCCTCCGGTCTTCTCGTCGTCGTCCCGATCTCCTGCGGAAGCTCCGGTCTCCACCTTGTCACCGGAAGTGCACCACATCGCCTACTTCTTTTACGGGCTCCCACCTCAATGCCGAGGCAACTCGGGCATGAAGCTGGCTAGTCGACGTGCCCAAGATTTGCTGTAGAATATAGTATACAAGTCTCATTTTGGGGTTGTAGGAATTGCCTTTTGGTGGAGGGATTGATACAAGCTTTTGGAGGAGGAGCTAAAGGGATTTTCCAACATGAAATGAACCAAAAAAACCCCACCAAAATGTTTGAACAGCCCCCATCAACAGAGTGGCCGGCCATGCTAGATGCATGGTGAGGTGAGGGAGAATAACAAGTGGGAAAAAAACTATCATCCAAAAATGGGAGAGAGAAAAAGGATATGATGATCAAGAATCATTTTAACCAAAACCCCACTCCAAAAACCCACCTACTACAACCATGATTGCTCACAAAGTCAAGCAATCATGATAGAAGAAGAAGTCAAGGTTAAAGAATGGTGCACCATCATGATACAAGGAAATATGCAAAGACCCCCTCCACAAATGCTTATTTGCAACAATGCAAATAAGCCCTCCTCCACCAATCTTCAGCCAATGAACGATACAAAGGAAATTGGCCGAAACGGAAAGCAAACTGGCAACTCCAGAAAACTGGTCCCGTAATAAATTACAGGAAAACCCCGATACTGTGCATACACACCCGCATTTGTATTCTGACCGAAATTCAAATGCAATGAGACAAAATCTACACTGTACTATACTAGGATCCGGCTTATACCAAAGCCGGCTAGTATGATCCGTTCGATCCTGATCCATGCAATACCGCACGTATCTGATCGAACCCTGCCATATATCCATACGGCCTGTAGTACAAACTGTCCTATCCTGATCCGTGTAATACCGCACGTATCAGATTGGACCTTGCCATATCTCCATACGGCCTCTACAACCTTTCGCCCGAAAGCTGAGTAACTGAATGTGGGGGACTCTAAAGACTCGTCAACATCTTGGTTGTGGATTTAACCACTAGCACGTCAGAGGTATAAGCCAATACGTAACGGGCTACCAGGTATTGACTAAAAGGGACGTCTGTGAGCGAACTCAGCCTGACAACCCTACTGAGCCTGTCAGTAACAATATACGTACAGTCCGGTCCGTTCGTCTATGAGTATCGCATGGCGGGCCTAGGGGGTTGGTAAAAGTCAGACCCCTAAAAGCGGTACAAGTCGTGTCGGAGTGTAGCCCAGAACACCCTGAGATACTACTGGAATACCTACCAGTAAATCTCCTTGCCTCGGCCGAGGGCTTCGTGTAATGGCTCTCCTAGACACAGCACGACCTCACCCCCAATACCGGGAGAGACGAACCCCTGAAGATACGCTCACTGCCTCCATGTGGCTCGGGACTGTACCCAACTAAAACCTGTTTGCACGACTCCTTTGAGCCGTGGTAGGGTAGTAATCAAAGTACAGTGGGAACTTACACAAGACAAATGATGATCCCCAGGTCGATGAACTAACCTGCACACATGTCACCAGGGAACTGCCATCAGACGTCTGGTATATGACCAACTAGCATGTTCCCGGCGAGTCCTGTCCGGTGTACTCATAACCCAATGAGCACCTGTATACATCTTAGGTGAACGAACTGACACCAGTGGCTTGTGAGACCGGCCACCGCCCCTCGTCGGGGTCTCGAATGTACACACTAGTCTACTCTGGAGTATCGATGCCCTATCTCGAAACTCACACGACTAGGGACCATTTAAGGATGTGCTTATAGACTACCAGCTCCCACGTATATGATCGCCCTCATACTGCTGGTGGTCAAGCAAGAATCCTAGGGGCTCTATCAACGTGTAATAGCGACTTGTCAGGTCACCTAAAGCAGTACACGATGATAAAGGTAAACCAGATAGCATACTATCATCTCGAGTAAGACTGTCCTATCGGGATAGGTCCTCCATCAATCATTGTAATCACGTGCCTGTGATCGAATAATTGAATCTGAGGGCACTACCTCCAACAATCTCCCACTTGCACTCAAGGCTAATTATTGCGATGTCGCATACTCACAGCACGTGTGATACCGAACACCCAACTCCTCTACTAGTCAGTCTCACAAAGCTCGCTTGCGAAACTATTGCGTTCGAGGAATAGCCTTAGTGAGTGGATCCGCCTTGATGTCTCTTTCTATGTCTCTCTATATCTCAAGTTCGCGGAGAAAACCCATCTCCCGAAATGAGTAATACCTGTCTTAGAATGTGTCTGGATGTCTGATGGGACCTAGCTCATAAATGAACTCCAAATCCAAACTTCTTAGACTGTATCGTCAACTGAACTTAATCAGTATCCTGCACCATGCCACCCTCAGTATTGCCTTGGATCACCTGTCCAAAATACTGCCCCTCGTCAGAAGGAAAACTATAACTCTGACAACCTCCTTGTCGTCCATGTCACCTTGGAAGCCTGGAATGATAACTGTCTCCCGAATGAGGCTGTCGTTATCATATCCCTAGAACATCCACTTATGTTCTAAAACTGCTTCCGACTGTTTCTCCAGGATTGGATCAATGTCAACTTATTGCATCTAGTGCAAGAACAACATCTGGTGTGGTACTTGACATCTCATGATTGACTCAATTGCCTAAGCAAGTGATCTGTCAATCACGCACATCCCTTTCTACTTCAGTCTGTAAGACACCTTTAGAGAGGGTGACTCCATCACCTGCAGGTACACTACCGTGCCAGGAGTCGTCCATTCTAAATACTCTTAGAATGCTGTCTAAGTACCCAGATTGGGAAACAACCCAAATCTAGATCTAAAACTATAGATCTAGTAACCAGTATGTCTGATATAATATCCAAGTCCTGTGTGGAGAAACCACTGTGTGACGACCAAAGTATAACCGACTGTAGTATAGGAGTTTCTTTTCCTACTCTGTGAATGTCATCCAAATACCAGGATATCACACCCTACTACCTTCTCAATAGATCCATCCCCTATTCTGATGAAGTCAAACCCATGACTGTCACGTCAGAAATAGATGATCTATCTCCGCTACATCTGCTTTAGTCTATAAATAGACATAAGCTACTTGTCCACCAATGCTTCCGCTGCTCCCACTGACTACGACAACCCTCTGGCAGAGTCATATAGACGTACACTTCTAAAACTAGTTTAGAACGACGCTATACTCGTCCTCCCGCCGGGTCTCGCAGCCTGGAACAACAGCAATGGTAATTGTGGGTAAACAAGAACTTCCCTGCCACCGTCCTTGAGGCTACCGGAGTACCTCTCGGGTGCCTGAAGTTACCCACCTTATCTGCGGAGTGGCCAATGGAATGTCAATCCAGATTGAATCTTTAGGTTCCTTATCAAATCTTCAGTAATCGTTTGTGGTTCTGGAATCACTTCCAGTTCTACCATACTCCCACTACTGTTTTCTGAAAAAAAAAATCCATTTTTAATAAAACTGTGGCGAGTCTAGAACAATATTGCTATTGTTCATCCAGATGGTAGAAAGTCAACCCTCGTCATAGCCTGGGTCAACCCACAAACAGCCATTACAGAAACGTGCCTTGAGCTGTCCAGTGTCTGGTTTTAAGCATAAACCGGACAACTCCCCGTACCTTAACACTGTTAAGATATGAACTGTTCTATATCCAATATAGAACCAGAGGCACTGATTTAATTGAACCAGATCCAAATCATGAAACTGCCTCCAGTGCATGTTTACTAAATGGAAGGAGGTCGATCAGCGTTACTCAACTTAGGAATGCTTCCAATTATGAGTAACCTGAAAGAGAAGCAAGATCTCTTAGTCATTACTATCAACTGAATACCATACGCAAGTATCCACATCTTCGATCACCTTGAAGAATCCCGATACTTGCGATACCTGGTTCTCTACTCTATTCAAATACCTATAACTTCTCAAAATTCGGACCCTGTGTTTCCACGAAACACCTGTCTAAAAACTAGAGAAGTCATAAGTAAACGGAATATAGTACGAGGACCAGCCCCTCTGTCCAGATGGACCCTGGACAACATACAATACTCTGTATAAGTCCCTTGAGTCTGATAACTCATTCACTGTGTGTCGTAGGTTGAAAACTGTACTTATGGTTAAGAAGAATTACACCGCTGTTCAATGCTCCTTACCTAACCATCCACTGATATAGGTAAATGTCACAGACATAATTTCAAAAAGGTATATCTCACTCTATGAAAATAGACGTAAAGATACATCAATTTGAAATTGCTGCATAACAGCGGATATTCAAAACCAAATATTTGCCGACCGGCAAACAGCCCAGGTGATTTCCCCAAATATCACCGATTACAACGAATCCCGATATAATGAGGATGATCACCCAATTCCCAATAACCTACTCCCACTCATCATCTGTAAAACCATACAGATGTGAGAATCATACCTGGTAAATACATACCCTGGAGTAAGTATCTAATCGGGAAATCAGTTTTCTTTTAACATTACACAGTGAAACTGAAACATTGAAGTATTTCGATGGGGTATCCCGGTATTCCTAGTAATGCCTCTTCCAGATTCACGACTGTAACCGTATAATTCTTTGCCACCTCTCCAAATCCCTTCATATGTCTTTAGTCATTACCTTCTGCACACCCCTTTAGGCCAAATGGTTTTCTTCCTTCCCTACCGTTCGGCACCAGCCTATGGTTTGGAAGAAGACTATCCAATAAGCATAATGGGTGTACTGTCCTAATCCTAGGAACACTCGCAATGCGAGAGAAGGTGAAGATAAAAGACACCTGAATAAATCTTATTCCTATTTCTCCTGAACCAGAATCCATCCCCGAACTGGAACGAGTTCCTTTCGAGTTCGTATATAACCATACGATGGAGTATCCAATAAACTGTGGATCTTCGTAGTGATACGGAGTGTCCTGGAGAAATACAAAGGTGATTTAGGATTTGCGAAGGAATACTTGGTTTGGTCGTGAATATCTGTTGCAATTTACTTTGCCCTCTTACTAATCCCTTGCTTTGTCTCAACTCAATACCTTCTGTACACCATTGTTAGGCTAATTGTTTTTCTTCATTCCCTACCGGTCGGCACCAGCCTAAGGTTTGGAAGAAGACTATCCAATTTGCGTAATAGGTGTACTACTCCTAAACCAAGGAGTACTCGCAACCTGAGAGAAGGAAAAAGGAAAAGACAACTGAATAGTCCTATCCGTTTTCTCCAGAACCGGAAACCATCCTCGAATAAATCCCTTCGAGTTCGTATCTAACCATACGATGGTTTTGTCCAATGGAAGTGGACGTTCGTAGTAGTACGGGGTGTCCTGGAGAAAAGGGTAAAAGTAGGAGTGGCAATGAGGTTCGCAACTCTGACAATCCAAAAGCCAGTGTTAAGAAGGTTCGGTCAACTTGGTCACTGAGTCAAAGTCTTAGGGTCGGGTCAATGGTCGCTGCCAAAGAGAGAGAGAAAAGAAACACTCAGCGTGCACTCTAACCTAGATCAGAATGGTTACCAATTTATCTAATCTGGAAACCTCCCACTGTACCGTCAAATTCTCCTCCAAACCTGAAAGAAGAATTAGTCGGGATCACCCGAGGAGTATACCAACTCATCAGTGGGAATCGGGATCCAACTATCATCGCATGATAACGTGACGGAATCCGCTCACGCTATCACACTCCAGAAAGTATGCGCATATCTGGCAAGTTTCAGTTTTTTTTTTTGAAACTCCCGATGTGATTTTTACCCCATGCTCTTATGACCTTGACTAAGGCCAACAAATCATAAGTCACATGTCAAGTTCTACCCGTCATTATCCAGGTTGATTTGAACCCACCCGTACAAGCCCTTGACTAGGGCCAACAAGGCTATACGACTGTCTCAAACCAACGCATCTATCTATGCTGCATATGAACACCCAATAGCTACCAAACACTGTGCCTTGACTATGGCCAACAACACAGCTTGAATACTATTGACTATACATATGAAAAGACGGAGGGCTACGAATGGTTTCTGGCGAAAACCTTTAACGTAAAGAACTTGATATCGTTGAAGGAACTGGATAGCTTTTTGAAAATATAGTGACGAAAACGATTGCTAAAGAGGTCACTCCCGGTGAAGGGATCTCGGCTCTTTCCCCGTAGAATGAGGTGCAGGATATTCCAACTGAATACCACGGTGCAAAGCAAAAGTAATCGGCTATAGTGAAGTTAATGCCCTGACGCAAACTTTTTGTCCAAGGGGTCACTCCCGGTGAAGGGATCTCGGCCCTTGCCTCGTCGACTGAGGAGCAGGATATTCCAACTGAATACCACGATGCAAAACAAAAGAGAACGCCCTTGCAATAACAGCTTTTTGAAAAGTGTTCCAACAACATCAGATTAGGTTTGTTTTTAACTTGCATTGATCTGAATCAACGCAATCCCATCAATAGATCACACCACAAAGAACGAAAATATACTGATGTATGTATATGCCATTCGCATTCGCCACTGGGTCCCGTCATTACCCGTTAGGTTAGCTAACTAACGACAGAGCGGGGACTGGACTAGCGCGGATGTAAAACATATACAACATCTACTAATATATATACCAATATATTATATTTCGCTCAAGGCGTGATAAAAAATGCAACATCACAGAAATGTACAGCATCACAGAACAAAACAGATATCTGGGATCCACGGGTTTCACAGAGCCACTACTGAAACCCGACGTTCCCCTGGTCGTGTGGATAGCCTGTGCAATGAAATCCTAGACCCCTACGGGCGCGGCAAGTCACCCGCCAAAACCTGAAGCGAGACATCCCCTTCCAGTACCGTGAATGGACCACCCAGCACTTCACGGAATCCGGCAACTTGGGCACCCCTCCTGGGTCAACCTGTACCCCCTACGAGTGCGGCGAATAGCCCGCCAATCCTAGAGTGAGGCCCCCTCCGTCTCAATGCCATGAGATGCGGGCCCGTTGCCCTCTGGAAGCCGGCTATCCGTGCACCCCACCGCGGGGTAATCCTAGTACAGAAAGTAAAATATACATACAATGGGTACATCGACCGCAACCTGGTCATGCTCCAAAATAATAATACAATCAGGCAGTGACGGCAGTCCACATGTCGGACGCTCGCCCCGCAATATCAAATGTACATAATACAATCACGGTCGCAAATCCGTCTAACCGGGCTATAGCAGTTAGACCGGATTTACCGATCGAGTGACATTCACGGTCGCAGATATAATGTAAATACTGTGAAATAATGTGTTTAAAATATCTGATCGATCAAAAATTAACAAGTGGGCCCCCAAGCAATACTGTAGCACTCACAGACATTTTGGGCCCAAGTTTAATATTCCAAAACCCCAATTTTAACCCCAGAAAGATACTGTAGAAATTTGGTGCAGGGATCCCAACAGTGTGCGGCGGAACCGCGGCCCAAAGGGGGGTTTGGCCGCGGTTCCGCGCTTCCACAGTGGACTCACCCTGTCGAATTTCTACAGTAGCCTTGTAATCTCCAGTACATTAATTTTATACAACCTGAAAAATTTTTGGAGACCAAAAAATTTCAACAGAAAACTGTCGTGAAGGAAATACGGGTTTTGGAACTTTTGATCGATCGGAACTGAAAAACACATTAAGGCAAGCTAGACTAAGTTAATGGCGAGGCTCTGATACCACTGTAAGTCCACGGCGGCGCCCCGACCGTCAATCCGACGGCCAAATGCGGAAGCGGTGATAAACTTTAATTTTTACTTGAACTGGCAAACCGCCACGCACTAATACCCGGATCGAACCGTTAATTAGTCCTAGCTAACTACGAGATGGGAAGAGAGATATACCGACTGATCCAAGTCCTCCGGTCTTCTCGTGGTCGTCCCGATCTCCTGCGGAAGCTCCGGTCTCCACCTCGTCACCGGAAGTGCACCACATCACCTACTTCTTTTACGGGCTCCCACCTCAATGCCGAGGCAACTCGGGCACGAAGCTGGCTAGTCGACGTGCCCAAGATTTGCTGTAGAATGTAGTGTACAAGTCTCATTTTGGGGTTGTAGGAATTGCCTTTTGGTGGAGGGATTGATACAAGCTTTTGGAGGAGGATCTAAAGGGATTTTCCAACATGAAATGAACCAAAAACCCCCCACCAAAATGTTTGGACAGCCCCCATCAAGAGAGTGGCCGGCCATGCTAGATGAATGGTGAGGTGAGGGAGAATAACAAGTGGGAAAAAAACTATCATCCAAAAATGGGAGAGAGAAAAAGGATATGATGATCAAGAATCATTTTATCCAAAACCCCACTCCAAAAACCCACCTACTACAACCATGATTGCTCACAAAGTCAAGCAATCATGATAGAAGAAGAAGTCAAGGTCAAAGAATGGTGCACCATCATGATACAAGGAAATATGCAAAGACCCCCTCCACAAATGCTTATTTGCAACAATTCAAATAAGCCCTCCTCCACCAATCTTCGGCCAATGAACGATACAAAGGAAATTGGCCGAACCGGAAAGCAAACTGGCAACTCCAGAAAACTGGTCCCGTAATAAATTACAGGAAAACCCCGATACTGTGCATACACACCCGCATTTGTATTCCGACCGAAATAAAAATGCAATGAGACAAAATCTACACTGTACTATACTAGGATCCGGGTTATACCAAAGCCGGCTAGTATGATCCGTTCGATCTTGATCCATGCAATACCGCACGTATCTGATCGAACCCTGCCATATATCCATACGGCCTGTAGTACAAACTGTCCTATCCTGATCCGTGCAATACCACACGTATCAGATTGGACCTTGCCATATCTCCATACGGCCTCTACAACCTTTCGCCCGAAAGCTGAGTAACTGAATGTGGGGGACTCTAAAGACTCGTCAACATCTTGGTTGTGGATTTAACCACTAGCACGTCAGAGGTATAAGCCAATACGTAACGGGCTACCAGGTATTGACTAAAAGGGACGTCTGTGAGCGAACTCAGCCTGACAACCCTACTGAGCCTATCAGTGACAATATACGTACAGTCCGGTCCGTTCGTCTATGAGTATCGCATGGCGGGCCTAGAGGGTTGGTAAAAGTCAGACCCCCAAAAGCGGTACAAGTCGTGTCGGAGTGTAGCCCAGAACACCCTGAGATACTACTGGAATACCTACCAGTAAATCTCCTTGCCTCGGCCGAGGGCTTCGTGTAATGGCTCTCCTAGACACAGCACGACCTCACCCCCAATACCGGGAGAGACGAACCCCTGAAGATACGCTCACTGCCTCCATGTGGCTCGGGACTGTACCCAACTAAAACCTGTTTGCACGACTCCTTTGAGCCGTGGTAAGGTAGTAATCAAAGTACAGTGGGAACTCACACAAGACAAATGACGATCCCCAGGTCGATGAACTAACCTGCACACATGTCACCAGGGAACTGCCATCTGACGTCTGGTTTATGACCAACTAGCATGTTCCCGGCGAGTCCTGTCCGGTGTACTCATAACCCAATGAGCACCTGTATACATCTTAGGTGAACGAACTGACACCAGTGGCTTGTGAGACCGGCCACCGCCCCTCGTCGGGGTCTCGAATGTACACACTAGTCTACTCTGGAGTATCGATGCCCTATCTCGAAACTCACACGACTAGGGACCATTTAAGGATGTGCTTATAGACTACCAGCTCCCACGTATATGATCGCCCTCATACTGCTGGTGGTCAAGCAAGAATCCTAGGGGCTCTATCAACGTGTAATAGCGACTTGTCAGGTCACCTAAAGCAGTACACGATGATAAAGGTAAACCAGATAGCATACTATCATCTCGAGTAAGACTGTCCTATCGGGATAGGTCCTCCATCAATCATTGTAATCACGTGCCTGTGATCGAATAATTGAATCTGAGGGCACTACCTCCAACAGACAGATGAACCAGCTGTTGCTGAGATTGATAGGATGTCGCTTCCGGAGCTTACGAGCTGAGATCGCCGGAGCTTCCAGGCAGATATGAGACAGATGATAGCTTGTCTACCCGATTTGAGAGACGAAGGTGATTCGTCCGATTTATGCGCCGGAGGAGGCCCAGATGAGATGAAGATTTCCAGTGTGGAGAGTCTTACTCAGATCTAGAGCAGACCGATTTAGAGATGGCCGCCAATGTATCGCCTTTCCTGGAGGAGTGAGGCGCTGTTCAGCGTACATACGAATGAGCCAGTTGCTGCTGCAAACTACGAGATATCACCCAGATGATTGGAGCTATTGCAGCCTGAGTATATACTTAGAGATATGATGGACGGTCGCTAGTCACCGAGGGTGGATGACTAGGGCGTGTGGTTCGTTCGCTTACCGATGCGAGGTCATCAGATAGGTTTCTTCCAGCTAGAGACGACTTCACGCGGAGACGTTGAGAGTTGATAGAGACGATCGAATGTCAGGAGCCCGTTTTCCAAGTTTAAAGTATTCGGAAAGACATGCAAGCGATTCTATGGACCCTTTAGAAGAATGAAACCCTAACTCGACTTAATGACCGTGTGAAAGCCTTTGAACCTTAAGGTTTGCGGCAGTTCCGCGGTGCCATTAGTGAGGCTTTGGTTTGCCCTTCTACGGCTGGACCACCGATGCTGTGGTATGTACTCGATACTATTAAACTGTACCCGAGATGTTGAGCTCTTGGGGGATTGTGAGGTTCTGACGCGTCGATCGGACGACTCGACATCATTCGGATATCATGTGATGGGACACTGCTTGGGAGACTCCAGATACGAGCATAGCCGTCGGAGCGCAGTCCGTGTAGCCACGATGAGATGAGTCCGAATCAGTTGATATTGAAGCAGAGTGGACTAAAGAGTTCGCATGAGATTTCGACGAGATGACGTTCCACTCCGCTGACATCAGAGATGCGATATGCACGCTGAGGACGTGTTCGGCTAGATACCTTCTACTGAGTAATGAAGATACCGAGTTCGTGATTTCGAGTCCGTGTGAGAGACTTCGGATGGACCGCAGCCGAGGATATGGCAGTGCGCAGATAGAGACACGACGTCGAAGTGGACGATGATACAGACAAGCAGGACCATAGGTTCGTGCGAGACGCTGACGAGCTATCATTACTTCCCGTCGAGACCAGAGACCTGATGTGCTTACAGAGGCGTTGGGATGCGACCAGTTTCCGAGAAATGCTGTGCTGAGGACACATATGTCCATTGAGCGAGAAGAGATTATGCAAGAGTACCAACCTCTGTACAGACCGGCATAGGCAAGATCGGAAGAGACCTTAAGCAGGATTCCTTCCAGGACACTGCTGCAATGATGTTTGCACCCAGGATCAGATGGGTGATGTGCATTCAAAGAATCAGAGGCCGACGCCAGTGACATGCTGCGTTATGAGTAGTCGTGAGGATTGACCGAGAGATGACCAGAGAAGTGCCAGAACGGAATCGTCCCCGTTAGCACACCTGACAGGGCCGATGAGCCGATTGATTGTGAGATTGGAAATCCACAGAGAAAATAAGGACCCAGAGACAGAGGACGCCAGACTATGAGCAAGAGGCAAGTAGATATCTTGCGCTGCTAGCATTGGATGCACCGACACCTTCTCGACTTTGTCGGAGGGACTACCGACGACGGTATTTATGATTTGTGATTTTGTGATTCGATTATCACGTATCCGTCATCTTGGATTTCGGTATTTTGGGCGTTCTGTTTGCATGATTTAGTTTTGATGACTGGGTTTCATGATATTTGTTTCATGCACCCACTGGGTATTTATATTTTGCGCATAGTTATTACATTTGAGATATTGATTGTGATTTCATGCCTATTTTATGCCAGTGATGTGATTTACGTTTCCAGCATAGTTTTCATGCACCTTTAGTGTTTTGATATACGATTTTGGTGCACGCCAGATGCACTAAATCGGAATTCTTCGTGCATGTCAAATGTGTAAGTCTACGCTAGCGCCCAGGCAGTCTACAGACGCCAAATGCGGAACAAAAACTTTTGAACTGGCGCTATCGTATACTTTTACCCGGATTTGCCATTATTGCTAAACTAACAAACTATAAAGAGTGTAGAAAGGTTATACCGAACGATCCGTGTCCTTCGTTCTTCAACCATCATCCCACGCTCCGTTGCGGCTGCTCCGATCTCGTCGATCTCCGATTCCTTCGTCGAGGTGGCACCACATCGTCGATTCTTTAAACGGGCTCCCGCCTCTGACTCGAGGCAACTCGATCGTCAAGTTTGCTAAAAGAGACGACCAAGAATGATGTAGAGAATGAGTAGATTACTTTGTCTCACTTCGTCCATGTCCGTGGACGATCGGTTAATGAAGTTGCCGAGGGAATCGGGTGATGGAATGAAATGAGTTGTGAATTCCATACACCCCAAATATCTATCATAATCTTTTTTCCAATGAAATCAACAAGTGAGAGAGGGAGTGAGGAGAGAGAGGGCCGGCCATATATAGCAAGAGGGAGGTGACCGTAGGAGAGGGGAGGTGACCACAAGAGAAAGCTTCTCACTCAAAAATATCTTAACCAAAACAAGAATCATTAAAACAAAGCATGACTCACATAAACACCTCATCAAGTCATTAATGCAACCATTAATGTCAAGATGACTCATTAGCCACTTCATCACTTCTAGAACCTTCTAGAATGATGACTCACTCTTATCTGAAGAAAAGATAAATCCGTCTTTAACCGAATGTTAAAAGACGGCTGATAGAAAACTGGAAACTGGCAACTTCCAAAAGTGATCCTGAAACGAATTTCAGGACAACCCCGAAACTGTATAAATATACCCGCATTTGTATTACGACCGAATACAAATGCAACTGAGACAAAGATATTATAACTACTCAATATAATACTCGGATCCGGCTTAAACCAAAGCCGACCAGTATCATCTGCCCGAAAAATAACACGTGCGTAAACGCACGTGCATTTTCCGAACCCTGCCATAAAACTATACGGCCTCTACAACGTTTCGCCCGAACTTGGGAAACTGTCTGTGGGGGACTCTAATGACTCGTCAGTACCCTGGCAGTGGGTTTAACCACAAACCGTCAGCGGCACTAGCAATGCGTAACGGCTGCCCATGGACTGACCTCAAGGGATGCCGATGAGCGCACTCATCCAGAAAACCCTACTGAGCCTAACAGTGACAATGTATATACAGTCCGGTCCGTTCTTCTATGAGTATCGCATATCTGCCTAGGGGGCTAGTAACGTCAGACCCCCAATAGCAGTATAAGTCGTGTCGGAGTGAAGCCCAATAACACCCTGAGATACTACTGGAGTACCTACCAGTAAATCTCCTGCCACGGCCGTGGGCTTTGTGTAATGGCTCTCCTAGACACAGCACGATCTCGCCCCCAATACCGGGAGAGACGAATCCCCTGCCGATCCGCTCACGTGCCTCCATATGGCTCGGGACTGTACCCAAAAGCTACCTGTTTGCACGACTCCTTTGAGCCGTGGTAGGGTAGAAATCAAAGCACAGTGGGAACTCACACGAGACAAATGACGACCTCAGGTCGATGTACTAACCTGTACACATGTCACCAGGGAACTGCTATCTGACGATAGATATAATACTAACTAGCAGATTCCCGGTGAGTCCTGTCCGGTGTACTCATAACCCAATGAGCACCTGTATACATCTTAGGTGATCCAACTGACACCAGTGGCTTGTGAGACCGGCCACCGCCCCTCGTCGGGGTCTCGACTGTATACACTAGTCTACTCCGGAGTATCGATGCCCTGTCTCGAAACTCCCACGACTAGGGACCACAATTAAGGATATGCGTATAAACCACCCAACTCTCACGTATATGATCGCCATCATACTGTTGGTGGTAAAGCAAGATCCTAAGGGCTCTATCAAAGTGTAACATGTAATCAGTCACCTGAACATGTACACGACTGATAAAGGCAAACCAGATAGCATACTATCATCTCGAGTAAGACTGTCATACCGGTACAGGTCCTCCGCAATCATTGCAATCACGTACCTGTGATCCAATAATTGACTATGAGGGCACTATCTCCAACAATCTCCCACTTGCACTCAAGGCTAATTATTGCAATGTTGCGTACTCACAGCCCGTGTGAAACCAACACCCAACTTCTCTACTAAGCAGTATCACAAAGCCCGTTTGTAAAACTATTGTGTTCGAGAAATAGCCTTAGTGAGTGGATCCGCCTAGAAGTTTCTTTCTATATCTCTCTAAATCTCAAGTTCGCAGAGAAAGCCATCTCCCGAATTGAGTAATACCTGTCTTAGAATATGTCTGGATATCTGATGGGACCTAGTTCATAAATGAACTCCAAATCCAAACTTCTTAGACTGTATCGATCACTGAACCTAATCAGTATCCGGCACAATGCCACCCACAGTATCCTCTTGGACCACCTGTCCACAATACTGTCCCTCTTCGTCAGAGGGAAAAACTATAACTCTGACAATCACTCTGTCAACCATGTCACCTTTGAAGCCTGGAATGATAACCGTCTCCCGAAAGAGGCTGCCGTCATCAAATCCGTAGAACATGTACTTATGTTCTAAAACTGCTTCCTTATATTTCTCCAGGATTGGATTAATACAAACTTATTGCATCTAGTGCAAAACCAACATTTGGTGTGGTACTTGACATCTCATGATTGACTCAATTGTCTAAGCAAGTGATCTGCCAATCATGCACATCCCTCTCCCCTTTAGTCTGTAAGACACCTTTAGAGAGGGTGACTCTATCACCTGCAGGTACACCACCATGCTAGGAGTCAACTATTCCAAAAACCATTAGAATATCTGTCAAAGTACCCACATTGGGAAACTACCCAAATCCAGATCTAAAACCATAGATCTAGAAACCAGAATGTCAAATATTATATCCATATCCTGTCTGGAGAAACAACTGTGTGACGACCACAGTACAACCGATCATAGTATAGGAATTTTACTTCCTACTCTGTGTATGTCATCCAGATACCATGACATCACACCCTACTACCTTCTTAACTGATCCATCCCCTATTCCGATTGAAGTCAAACCCATGACTGTCACATCAAAATTAGATGATCTCGCTCCGCTATAACTGCTCAAGTCTATAAATAGATATAAGCATCTTGCCCACTATGCTTCCGCTGCTCCCAATGACTACGACAACCCTCCTACCGGGTCTCATATCCTGGAACAACAGTAGTGTCAAGTCTGGGTAGATAAGAACCTCCCTGTCACCGTCCTTGAGCCTACCGAAGTACCTATCGGGTGTCTGAGGTTACCTACTGTAAGTCTACGCTAGCGCCCCGGCCGTCTACAGACGCCAAATGCGGAACAAAAACTTTTAAACTTGGCGCTATCGTATACTTTAACCCGGATCTGCCATTATTGCTAAACTAACAAACTGTAAAGAGTGTAGAATGGTTATACCGAACGATCCGAGTCCTTCGTTCTTCAACCATCATCCCACGCTCCGTTGCGGCTGCTCCGATCTCGTCAAACTCCGATGTCCTCGTCGAGGTGGCACCACATGATCGGATCTTTAAACGGGCTCCCGCCTCTGACTCGAGGCAACTCGATCGTCAAGTTTGCCAAAAGAGACGACCAAGATTGATGTAGAGAATAAGTAGATGACTTTGTCTCACTTCGTCCAAATCCGTGGACGATCGGTTAATGAAGTTGCCGTGGAAATTGGGTGATGGAATGAAATGAACTGTGAATTCCATACACCCCAAAACTATCATATCTTTTCTAACCGAAATGAAACCTCAAGTGAGAGTGAGTAGAGAGAGGGAGAGGGGCCGGCCTCTTTATATGATGGAGGGAGGTGACCGTAGGAGGAGGGAGGTGACCACAAGCATAAGATATTATGAACAAAATATCTTAAGGAAAACAAAAAGCCTTAATTACAAAGCATGAGTCATTATGCATTAATTGAACCTTTAAAGCAACCAATGAAAATCCAACACCAATTAATCCTAGTCACCTCATCTAGAAACTTCTAGAAGAATCCACACTCATCTCAAGAAAAGATAAATCCGTCTTTAACCGAATGTTAAAAAGACGGCTGATAGAAAACTGGAAACTGGCAACTTCCAAAAGTGATCCTGAAACGAATTTCAGGACAACCCCGAAACTGTATAAGTATACCCGCATTTGTATTACGACCGAATACAAATGCAACTGAGACAAAGATATTATACCTACTCATTATAATACTCGGATCCGGCTTAAACCAAAGCCGACCAGTATCATCTGTCCGAAAATCGACACGTGCGTAAACGCACGTGCATTCTCCGAACCCTGCCATAAAACCATACGGCCTCTACAACGTTTCGCCCGAACTTGGGAAACAGCCTGTGGGGGACTCTAATGACTCGTCAGCACCCTGGCAGTGGGTTTAACCACAAACCGTCAGCGGCACTAGCAATGCGTAACGGCTGCCCATGGACTGACCTCAAGGGAGGCCGAGGAGCGAACTCAAGGGAGACCGATGAGCGAACTCCTCCGAAAACCCTACTGAGCCTAACAGTGACAATGTATATACAGTCCGGTCCGTTCGTCAATGAGTATCGCATATCCGCCTAGAGGGCTAGTGACGTCAGACCCCCAGAAGCAGTATAAGTCGTGTCGGAGTGTAGCCCAATCACACCCTGAGATACTACTGGAGTACCTACCAGTAAATCTCCTGCCATGGCCATGGACTTTGTGTAATGGCTCTCCTAGACACAGCACGACCTCGCCCCCAATACCGGGAGAGACGAATCCCCTGCCGATCCGCTCACGTACCTCCATATGGCTCGGGACTGTACCCAAAAACTACCTGTTTGCACGACTCCTTTGAGCCGTGGTAGGGTAGAAATCAAAGCACAGTGGGAACTCACACGAGACAAATGACGATCTCAGGTCGATGAACTAACCTGTACACATGTCACCAGGGAACTGCTATCTGACGATAGGTATAGTACTAACTAGCAGATTCCCGGCGATTCCTGTCCGGTGTACTCATAACCCAATGAGCACCTGTATACATCTTAGGTGATCCAACTGACACCAGTGGCTTGTGAGACCGGCCACCGCCCCTCGTCGGGGTCTCGACTGTACACACTAGTCTACTCCGGAGTATCGATGCCCTGTCTCGAAACTCCCACGACTAGGGACCACAATAAAGGATATGCATATAAACTACCCAACTCTCACGTATATGATCGCCATCATACTGTTGGTAGTAAAGCAAGATCCTAAGGGCTCTATCAAAGTGTAACATGTAATCAGTCACCTGAACATGTACACGACTGATAAAGGCAAACCAGATAGCATACTATCATCTTGAGTAAGACTGTCCTACCGGGATAGGTCCTCCGCAATCATTGCAATCACGTACCTGCGATCCAATAATTGACTATGAGGGCACTATCTCCAACAATCTCCCACTTGCACTCAAGGCTAATTATTGCGATGTCGACTACTCACAGCCCGTGTGAAACCGAACATCCAACTCCTCTACTAATTAGTTTCACAAAGCCCGTTTGTAAAACTATTGTGTTCGAGAAACAGCCTCGGTGAGTGGATCCGCCTAGAAGTATCTTTCAATATCTCTCTAAATCTCAAGTTCGCGGAGAAAGCCATCTCCCGAATTGAGTAGTACCTGTCTTAGAATATGTCTGGATATCTGATGGGACCTTAGTTCATAAATGAACTCCATATCCAAACTTCTTAGACTGAATCGATCACTGAACCTAATCAGTATCGGGCACCATGCCACCCACAGTATCCTCTGGAACCACCTGTCCATAATACTGTCCCTCGTCGGAGGGAAAACTAAAACTCTGACAATCACTCTGTCATCCATGTCACCTTTGAAGCCTGGAATGATAACCGTCTCCCGAAAGAGGCTGCCGTTATCAAATCCGTAGAACATGTACTAATGTTCTAGAACTGCTTCCTTATGTTTCTCCAGGATTGGATTAATACAAACTTATTGCATCTAGTGCAAAACCAACATTTGGTGTGGTACTTGACATCTCACGATTGACTCAATTGCCTAAGCAAGTGATCTGTCAATCATGCACATCCCTCTCCTCTTTAGTCTATACGACACCTTTAGAGAGGGCGACTCCATCACCTGCAGGTACACTACCATGCTAGGAGTCGACTATTCCAAAAATCATTAGAATATCTGTCAAAGTACCCACATTAGGAAACCACCCAAATCTAGATCTAAAACCATAGATCCAGAAACCAGAATGTCTAATATTATATCCATGTCCTGTCTGAAGAAACAACTGTGTGACGACCATAGTACAACCGATCGTAGTATAGGAATTTTACTTCCCACTCTGTGTATGTCATCCAGATACCATGACATCACACCCTACTACCTTCTTAACTGATCCATCCCCTATTCTGATTGAAGTCAAACCCATGACTGTCACATCAAAATTAGATGATCTATCTCCGCTATAACTGCTCAAGTCTATAAATAGATATAAGCTACTTGCCCACTATGCTTCCGATGCTCCCACTGACTACGACAACCCTCCTACCGGGTCTCATATCCTGGAACAACAGTAGTGTCAAGTCTGTGTAGATAAGAA
The DNA here is from genome assembly GCA_030015575.1 of Agapanthus africanus. NCBI lineage: Eukaryota > Viridiplantae > Streptophyta > Magnoliopsida > Asparagales > Amaryllidaceae > Agapanthus > Agapanthus africanus. The sequence goes on along the minus strand of JASDDO010000031.1, from coordinate 270,267,272 downwards.
CCTCCCTGTTACCGTCCTTGAGCCTACCGAAGTACCTCTCGGGTGTCTGAGGTTACCTACCGTACCTGCGGAGTGGCAATTGGAATGTCTAACCTGATTGAATGTATAGGTCCTATTAAATTTTCCGTAATCGTTCGCGGTTCTGGAATCACTTCCAATTCTACCATACTCCCACTACTGTTTTCTGAAAAAGATCCATTTTTACTAAAACTGTGGCGAGTCAAGAACAATATCACTATTGATCTTCCAAATGGTAGAATATCAACCCTCGTCATAGCCAGGGTCAACCCACAAACAGCCATTACAGAAAACGTGCCCTGAGTTATCCAGTGTCTGGTTTTAATCATAAGCTGGACAACTCCCCGTACCTTAATTTCTTTTAAGGTACGAACTATTCTATATCCAATATAGAAACTTTGGCACTTATTTAATTGGAACCAAGATTCAATCCATGCAGCTGTCTCCAGTGCATATCAACTTAATGGAAAGAGGCTAATCAGCATTACTCAACTTAGGAATCCATCCAATTATGAGTAACCTGAAAGAGAAACACGTTTCTCAAAACCATCACTATCATCTGAATACCAATCACAAGAATCTACATCTTCGATCTCTTTGAAGAATCCCGACACTTGTGATACCTGGTTCTCTACTTTATTCTTATACCCACAACTTCTCAAAACTTAGACCTTGTATTTCTACGAAACACTTGTCTAAATACTAGAGAAGTTATAAGTAAACAGAACATAGTACGAGGACCTACCCCTTTGTCCTGATGGACACTGGACAACATACAATACTCTGTATAAGTCCGCTGAGTTAAACAACTCAAAACCTGTGCGTTGTAGGTGGAAAACTGTACCCTGGCGATTTCCTCAAATATCACCAATTACAACGAATTCCGATATAATGAGGATGATCACCTAATTCCCAATATCTTACTCCCACTCATCATCTGTAAAACCATACAGATATGAGAATGAAACCTGGTAAATACATACCCTTGGAGTAAGTGTCTAATCGGGAAAACAGTTTTTCCTTTAACAATGCACTGAAACATGAAAATGTTTCGTAGGGGTATCCTGGTATTCATAGCAATGCCTCTTCCATAATCCAATTCATGACTTCAACCGTATATTTTATTGCTATCTCTCCAAATCCCTTTATTTGTCTTTAGTCGTTACCTTCTGTACACCATCGTTAGGCTAAATGGTTTTCTTCCTTCCCTACCGTTCGGCACCAGCCTATGGTTTGGAAGAAGACTATCCAGTAAGCATAATAGGTGTACCCTCCTAAACCAAGGAGTACTCGCATCTCGAGAGAAGGTGACGATAAAAGACAACTGAATAATACCTTATTCTTTTTAAAGGTGAAATAGGAGCGGCGATGAAGTACGCGGTTTTGGTCGTGAATGATATCAGTCGCAATTTACTTTGCCCTCTTTCTAATCCCTTTATTTTGTCTTTACATATTACCTTCTGCACACCCTATTTAGGCTAATTGGTTTTCTTCATTCCCTACCTTTCGGCACCAGCCTATGGTTTGGAATAAGACTATCCAATAAGCGTAATAGGTGTACTCTCCTAAACCAAGGAGCTCTCGCAACCTGAGAGAAGGTGATAATAAAAGGCAACTGAATAAACCAATTCTATTTCTCCTGAACCTGGATCCATCCCCGAAGAAGTCCCTTCGAGTTCGTATATAACCATACGACGGCTCTATCCAATGGAAGTGGATATCCGTAGTAATACGGGTGTTCTGAGAAATTCAAAGGGTAAAAGAAGGAGTGGCAATGACTTATGCAACTCAGACAATCCAAAAGCCAGTATTTTAAGAAGGTTCGGTCAACCTGGTCACTGAGCCATAGTCTAGGGTCGGTCAAAGGTCGCTGCCAAAGAGAGAGAGAGAAAAGAAACACTCTGCGTGCACTCTAACCTAGATCAGAATGGTCATTATTTTATCTAATCCGGAAACCTCCCACTGTCCTATCAAATTCTCCTCCAAACCTAAAGAAGAATCAATCGGGATGACCCGAAGAGTAAACCAACTCATCAGTGGGAATCAGGATCCAACTCTCATCGCATGATAACGTGATGGAATGCATCTACGTTACTCATACTCCAGAAGGTATGCGCATACTCGGCAAGTTTCAGTTTCTTTAGAAACTCCTGATATAGTTTTTGCCCCATGCTCTTATGATCCTGACTAAGGGCCAGCAAATCATAAGTCACATGTCAAGTTCTGCCCGTCATTATCTTGTTAATTTGAACCCACCCGTACTCGCCCTTGACTAAGAGCCAACAAGGCTGTACGACTGTCCCAAACCAACTCATCTATCTATGCAACAAATGAATACCCAGCAGCTACCAAACACTATGCCTTGACTAAGGCCAACAAACATAGCTTGAATACTACTGACTATCCATAAGAAACGACGGAGGGCTACGACTGGTTTTTGGCGAAAAACCTTTAGCGTAGTGAACTTGATATCGCTGAAGGAACCTGATAGCTTTTTAAAGTATAGTGGCGAAAACCTTTTGCTAGAGAGGTTTTTCCCGGTAAAGGGATCTCGGCTCTTTCCTCGTGGAATGAGGTGCAGGATATTCCACTGAATACCGCTATGCAAAGCAACTTGTAATCGACTATAGTAAAGTTATTACCCTGACGCAAACTTCTGTCCAAGGGGTCTTTCCCGGTGAAGGGATATCAGCCCTTGCCTCATCGAATGAGGTGCTGGATATTCACACCGAATACCGCTATGCATAACAAAAGGAAACGTCTTTGTAACAACACCTTTTAAAATTGTTCCAACAACTCAAACAGGTTTGTTTTACTTTGCGTTGATCAGAATCAACACAGTCCCATCAATCAATCACACCAGAAAAGAACGAAAATAAAATGTACGTATATGCCATCCGCATTCGTCACTGGGTCCCGTCATCACCCGTTAGGTTACTTAACTAACGACAGAGCGGGGACTGGACTAGCGCGGGTGTAAAACATATACAACATCTAATAGTATATAAGCCAATATACATAATCGCTCCAGGCGTGATAATATGCAACATTACAGAAAAGTAATAAGCATCACAGAACAATACAGATATCTGGGATCCCCGAGTTTCACAGAGCCGCTGCTGAAACTCGACGTTCCCCTGTCGTGTGGATAGCCTGTGCAATGAAACCTAGACCCCTACGGGTGCGGCAAGTTACCCGCCAAAACCTGAAACGAGGTAGTCCCCACAGCATAGTGAATGGAACACCCGGCACTTCACGGAATCCGGTAAATTGAGCACCCCTCCTTGGGTCAACCTGTACCCCCTACGAGTGCGGCGAATAGTCTGCCAATTCTGAAGTGGGGCCCCTCTGCCTCTCAAAGCCATGAGATGCGGACCCGTTGCTTTCCCGAACCCGGCTATCCGTGCACTCCGTCTCGGGGCAAAACCTAGTACAGTAATGAAAAATAGTACAACAGGTACATCGACCGCAACCTGGTCGTGCCCCAAAAGAATATTATACAACAGGCAGTGACGGCTGTCCACAAGTTGGACGCTCGCCCCGCAATATCAAATGTACAAATAAACTCAAACTGTACTACCATTGCACACTGCTATCCACCACAACAAATCCGCAACATCACAGCACAACACAGAACATCAACGCGAATGTCACGTTCGCAAACCCGTCTAAAAGAACTATAGCAGTTAAACGCGGTTTACCGATCAAATGACATTCCCGGTCGGAGATATAATGTAAGCACTGTAAACTAACGTGTTTAAATTTTGATCGACCAAAGACCAAATATCAAAAAGTGGGCCCCACTGCTTACTGGTGAACAGTAACAAAATCTGGGCCAAAACTTTATATTCCAAAAACCCCAAAATCAATCAAAGAACCCACTGTCCAAATTTGGGAGCACGTGCTCCCCACGTGGCCGCGGTTGCGCGGCCAAACCATGGGTTTGGCCGCCCTTCCGCGGCGGTCTGGAGGGATCACGATCCCAAATTTGGTCGTGGTTCTTAGAATTCCCTGCACGGATTTTTAAGACATCCAGAAATAAATTTTGAGACCGTTTAAATTTAACAGAAACAGTCGGGCTTGAATTTTGTGATTTTTGTAATTTTCGATTTCCGGTCGGATCGATGTTTTAAACGCGTTAGCACAAGTTAGTATAGCAAAATGGTTAGGCTCTGATACCACTGTAAGTCTACGCTAGCGCCCCGGCCGTCTACAGACGCCAAATGCGGAACAAAAACTTTTAAACTTGGCGCTATCGTATACTTTAACCCGGATCTGCCATTATTGCTAAACTAACAAACTGTAAAGAGTGTAGAATGGTTATACCGAACGATCCGAGTCCTTCGTTCTTCAACCATCATCCCACGCTCCGTTGCGGCTGCTCCGATCTCGTCAAACTCCGATGTCCTCGTCGAGGTGGCACCACATGATCGGATCTTTAAACGGGCTCCCGCCTCTGACTCGAGGCAACTCGATCGTCAAGTTTGCCAAAAGAGACGACCAAGATTGATGTAGAGAATGAGTAGATGACTTTGTCTCACTTCGTCCAAATCCGTGGACGATCGGTTAATGAAGTTGCCGTGGAAATTGGGTGATGGAATGAAATGAACTGTGAATTCCATACACCCCAAAACTATCATATCTTTTCTAACCGAAATGAAACCTCAAGTGAGAGTGAGTAGAGAGAGGGAGAGGGGCCGGCCTCTTTATATGATGGAGGGAGGTGACCGTAGGAGGAGGGAGGTGACCACAAGCATAAGATATTATGAACAAAATATCTTAAGGAAAACAAAAAGCCTTAATTACAAAGCATGAGTCATTATGCATTAATTGAACCTTTAAAGCAACCAATGAAAATCCAACACCAATTAATCCTAGTCACCTCATCTAGAAACTTCTAGAAGAATCCACACTCATCTCAAGAAAAGATAAATCCGTCTTTAACCGAATGTTAAAAAGACGGCTGATAGAAAACTGGAAACTGGCAACTTCCAAAAGTGATCCTGAAACGAATTTCAGGACAACCCCGAAACTGTATAAGTATACCCGCATTTGTATTACGACCGAATACAAATGCAACTGAGACAAAGATATTATACCTACTCATTATAATACTCGGATCCGGCTTAAACCAAAGCCGACCAGTATCATCTGTCCGAAAATCGACACGTGCGTAAACGCACGTGCATTCTCCGAACCCTGCCATAAAACCATACGGCCTCTACAACGTTTCGCCCGAACTTGGGAAACAGCCTGTGGGGGACTCTAATGACTCGTCAGCACCCTGGCAGTGGGTTTAACCACAAACCGTCAGCGGCACTAGCAATGCGTAACGGCTGCCCATGGACTGACCTCAAGGGAGGCCGAGGAGCGAACTCAAGGGAGACCGATGAGCGAACTCCTCCGAAAACCCTACTGAGCCTAACAGTGACAATGTATATACAGTCCGGTCCGTTCGTCAATGAGTATCGCATATCCGCCTAGAGGGCTAGTGACGTCAGACCCCCAGAAGCAGTATAAGTCGTGTCGGAGTGTAGCCCAATCACACCCTGAGATACTACTGGAGTACCTACCAGTAAATCTCCTGCCATGGCCATGGACTTTGTGTAATGGCTCTCCTAGACACAGCACGACCTCGCCCCCAATACCGGGAGAGACGAATCCCCTGCCGATCCGCTCACGTACCTCCATATGGCTCGGGACTGTACCCAAAAACTACCTGTTTGCACGACTCCTTTGAGCCGTGGTAGGGTAGAAATCAAAGCACAGTGGGAACTCACACGAGACAAATGACGATCTCAGGTCGATGAACTAACCTGTACACATGTCACCAGGGAACTGCTATCTGACGATAGGTATAGTACTAACTAGCAGATTCCCGGCGAGTCCTGTCCGGTGTACTCATAACCCAATGAGCACCTGTATACATCTTAGGTGATCCAACTGACACCAGTGGCTTGTGAGACCGGCCACCGCCCCTCGTCGGGGTCTCGACTGTACACACTAGTCTACTCCGGAGTATCGATGCCCTGTCTCGAAACTCCCACGACTAGGGACCACAATAAAGGATATGCATATAAACTACCCAACTCTCACGTATATGATCGCCATCATACTGTTGGTAGTAAAGCAAGATCCTAAGGGCTCTATCAAAGTGTAACATGTAATCAGTCACCTGAACATGTACACGACTGATAAAGGCAAACCAGATAGCATACTATCATCTTGAGTAAGACTGTCCTACCGGGATAGGTCCTCCGCAATCATTGCAATCACGTACCTGCGATCCAATAATTGACTATGAGGGCACTATCTCCAACACCTACCATATCTGCGGAGTGGCTATTGGAATGTCAAACCTGATTGAATGTATAGGTCCTATTAAATTTTCCGTAATCGTTCGCGGTTCTGGAACCACTTCCAGTTCTACCATACTCCCACTACTGTTTTCTGAAAAAGATCCATTTTTACTAAAACTGTGGCGAGTCAAGAACAATATCACTATTGATCTTCCAAATGGTAGAATATCAACCCTCGTCATAGCCAGGGTCAACCCACAAACAGCCATTACAGAAACGTGCCCTGAGTTATCCAGAGTCTGGTTTTAAGCGTAAGCTGGACAACTCCCCGTACCTCAATATCTTTTAAGGTACGAACTATTCTATATCCAATATAGAAACTTTGGCACTAATTTAATTGGAACCATATTCAAATCATGCAGCTGTCTCCAGTGCATATCAACTTAATGGAAAGAGGCTAATCAGCATTACTCAACTCAGGAATCCATCCAATTAAGAGTAACCTGAAAAAGAAACACGTTTCTCAAAACCATCACTATCATCTGAATACCAATCACAAGAATCTACATCTTCGATCTCTTTGAAGAATCCCGATACTTGTGACACCTGGTTCTCTACTTTATTCTTATACCCACAACTTCTCAAAACTTAGACCTTGTATTTCTACGAAACACTCGTCTAAATACTAGAGAAGTTATAAGTAAATAGAACATAGTACGAGGACTTACCCCTTTGTCCTGATGGACACTGGACAACATACAATACTCTGTATAAGTCCGCTGAGTTAAACAACTCAAAACCTGTGCGTTGTAGGTGGAAAACTGTACCCTGGCTATTTCCTCAAATATCACCAATTTCAACGAATTCCGATATAATGAGGATGATCACCTAATTCCCAATATCTTACTCCCACTCATCATCTATAAAACCATACAGATATGAGAATGAAACCTGGTAAATACATACCATTGGAGTAAGTATCTAATCGGGAAAACAATTTTTCCTTTAACAATGCACTGAAACATGAAAATGTTTCGTAGGGGTATCCTGGTATTCATAGCAATGCCTCTTCCATAATCCAATTCATGATTTCAACCGTATATTTTATTGCCATCTCTCCAAATCCCTTTATTTGTCTTTAGTCGTTACCTTCTGTACACCATCGTTAGGCTAAATGGTTTTCTTCCTTCCCTACCGTTCGGCACCAGCCTATGGTTTGGAAGAAGACTATCCAGTAAGCATAATAGGTGTACCCTCCTAAACCAAGGAGTACTCGCAACTGAGAGAAGGTGATGATAAAAGACAACTGAATAATACCTTATTCCTTTAAAGGTGAAATAGGAGTGGCGATGAAGTACGCGGTTTTGGTCGTGAATGATATCAGTCGCAATTTACTTTGCCCTCTTTCTAATCCCTTTATTTTGTCTTTACATATTACCTTCTGCACACCCTACTTAGGCTAATTGGTTTTCTTCATTCCCTACCTTTCGGCACCAGCCTATGGTTTGGAATAAGACTATCCAATAGGCGTAATAGGTGTACTCTCCTAAACCAAGAAGCTCTCGCAACCTGAGAGAATGTGATAATAAAAGACAACTGAATAAACCAATTCTATTTCTCCTGAACCTGGATCCATCCTCGAAGAAGTCCCTTCGAGTTAGTATATAACCATACGATGGATCTATCCAATGGAAGTGGATATCCGTAGTAATACGAGTGTTCGGAGAAATGCAAAGGGTAAAAGAAGGAGTGACAATGACTTATGCAACTCAGACAATCCAAAAGCCAGTATTTTAAGATGGTTCGGTCAAACTGGTCATTGAGTCATAGTCTAAGGTCGGTCAAAGGTCGCTGCCAAAGAGAGAGAGAAAAGAAACACTCTGCGTGCACTCTAACCTAGATCAGAATGGTCATCACTTTATCTAATCCGGAAACCTCCCACTGTCCTGTCAAATTCTCCTCCAAACCTAAAGAAGAATCAATCGGGATCACCCGAAGAGTAAACCAACTCATCAGTGGGAATCAGGATCCAACTCTCATCGCATGATAACGTGATGGAATGCATCCACGTTACTCATACTCCAGAAGGTATGCGCATACTTGGCAAGTTTCAGTTTCTTTAGAAACTCCCGATATGATTTTTGCCCCATGCTCTTATAACCTTGGCTTTGGTCAAAGTGTCATAAGTCACATGCCAAGTTCTACCCGTCACTATCTTGTCAATTTGAACCCACCCGCACATGCCCCTGACTTTGGCCAATCGGCAGAACGACTGTCCCAAACTAACTCATCTATCTATGCAACAATTGAATACCCAGCAGCTACCAAACACTATGCCTTAACTTTGGCTAAAATGCATAGCTTGAATACTACTAAATACCCAAAAGAAGTGACGGAGGGCTACGGCTGGTTTTTGGCGAAAAACCTTTAACGTAGTGAACTTGATATCGCTGAAGGAACCTGATAGCTTTTTAAAATATAGTGGTGAAAACCTTTTGCTAAAGAGGTCACTCCCGGTAAAGGGATCTCGGCTCTTTCCTCGTGGAATGAGGTGCAGGATATTCCACTGAATACCGCTATGCAAAGAAACTTGTAATCGACTATAGTGAAGTTATTACGCTGACGCAAACTTCTGCCTAAGGGGTCAGTCCCGGTGAAGGGATATCGGCCCTTGCCCCGTCGAATGAGGTGCAGGATATTCCACTGAATACCGCTATGCAAAACAAAAGAAAACGTCTTTGCAATAACACTTTTTAAATTTGTTCCAACAACTGTAAACAGGTTTGTTTTACTTTGCATTGATCAGAATCAACACAGTCCCATCATTTAATCACACCAGAAAAGAACGAAAATAAAATGTACGTATATGCCATCCGCATTCGTCACTGGGTCCCGTCATCACTCGTTAGGTTACTTAACTAACGACAGAGCGGGGACTGGACTAGCGCGGGTGTAAAACATATACAACATAATAGTATATAAACCAATATACAATAATCGCTCCAGGCGTGATAGTATGCAACATTACAGAAAAGTAATAAGCATCACAGAACAATACAGATATCTGGGATCCCCGAGTTTCACAGAGCCGCTGCTGAAACTCGACGTTCCCCTGTCGTGTGGATAGCCTGTGCAATAAAACCTAGACCCCTACGGGTGCGGAAAGTTACCCGCCAAAACCTGAAGCGAGGTAGCCCCCTACAGCATAGTAAATGGACCACCCAGCACTTCACGGAATCCGGTAATCTTGGGCACCCCTCCTTGGGTCAACCTGTACCCCCTACGAGTGCGGCGAATAGTCTGTCAATTCTAGAGTAGGACCCCTCTGCCTCTCAAAGCCATGAGATGCGGACCCGTTGCCCCCCCAGAACCCGGCTATCCGTGCACTCCGTCGCGGGGCAAAACCTAGTACAGTAATGAAAAATAGTACAATAGGTACATCGACCGCAACCTGGTTGTGCCCCAAAAGAATATTATACAACAGGCAGTGACAGCAGTCCACAAGTTGAACGCTCGCCCCGCAATATCAAATGTACAAATAAACACAAACTGTACTACCATTGCACACTGCTATCCACCACGACAAATCCGCAACATCACAGCACAAAACAAAACATCAACACGAATATCACGTTCGCAAACCCGTCTAAAAGAACTATAGCAGTGATGTGATTTTATGCCAGTGATGTGATTTACGTTTCCAGCATAGTTTTCATGCACCTTTAGTGTTTTGATATACGATTTTGGTGCACGCCAGATGCACTAAATCGGAATTCTTCGTGCATGTCAAATGTGTAAGTCTACGCTAGCGCCCTGGCAGTCTACAGACGCCAAATGCGGAACAAAAACTTTTGAACTGGCGCTATCGTATACTTTAACCCGGATCTGCCATTATTGCTAAACTAACAAACTATAAAGAGTGTAGAAAGGTTATACCGAACGATCCGAGTCCTTCGTTCTTCAACCATCATCCCACGCTCCGTTGCGGCTGCTCCGATCTCGTCGATCTCCGATTCCTTCGTCGAGGTGGCACCACATCGTCGATTCTTTAAACGGGCTCCCGCCTCTGACTCGAGGCAACTCGATCGTCAAGTTTGCTAAAAGAGACGACCAAGAATGATGTAGAGAATGAGTAGATTACTTTGTCTCACTTCGTCCATGTCCGTGGACGATCGGTTAATGAAGTTGCCGAGGGAATCGGGTGATGGAATGAAATGAGCTGTGAATTCCATACACCCCAAATATCTATCATAATCTTTTTTCCAATGAAATCAACAAGTGAGAGAGGGAGTGAGGAAAGAGAGGGCCGGCCATATATAGCAAGAGGGAGGTGACCGTAGGAGAGGGGGGTGACCACAAGAGAAAGCTTCTCACTCAAAAATATCTTAACCAAAACAAGAATCATTAAAACAAAGCATGACTCACATAAACACCTCATCAAGTCATTAATGCAACCATTAATGTCAAGATGACTCATTAGCCACTTCATCACTTCTAGAACCTTCTAGAATGATGACTCACTCTTATCTGAAAAAAAGATAAATCCGTCTTTAACCGAATGTTAAAAGACGGCTGATAGAAAACTGGAAACTGGCAACTTCCAAAAGTGATCCTGAAACGAATTTCAAGACAACCCCGAAACTGTATAAATATACCCGCATTTGTATTACGACCGAATACAAATGCAACTGAGACAAAGATATTATACCTACTCAATATAATACTCGGATCCGGCTTAAACCAAAGCCGACCAGTATCATCTGCCCGAAAAATAACACGTGCGTAACGCACGTGCATTTTCCGAACCCTGCCATAAAACCATACAGCCTCTACAACGTTTCGCCCGAACTTGGGAAACTGTCTGTGGGGGACTCTAATGACTCGTCAGTACCCTGGCACTGGGTTTAACCACAAACCGTCAGCGGCACTAGCAATGCGTAACGGCTGCCCATGGACTGACCTCAAGGGATGCCGATGAGCGCACTCATCCGGAAAACCCTACTAAGCCTAACAGTGACAATGTATATACAGTCCGGTCCGTTCGTCTATGAGTATCGCATATCTGCCTAGGGGGCTAGTAACGTCAGACCCCCAATAGCAGTATAAGTCGTGTCGGAGTGAAGCCCAATAACACCCTGAGATACTACTGGAGTACCTAACAGTAAATCTTCTGCCATGGCCGTGGGCTTTGTGTAATGGCTCTCCTAGACACAGCACGATCTCGCCCCCAATACCGGGAGAGACGAATCCCCTGCCGATCCGCTCACGTGCTTCCATATGGCTCGGGACTGTACCCAAAAGCTACCTGTTTGCACGACTCCTTTGAGCCGTGGTAGGGTAGAAATCAAAGCACAGTGGGAACTCACACGAGACAAATGACGACCTCAGGTCGATGAACTAACCTGTACACATGTCACCAGGGAACTGCTATCTGACGATAGATATAATACTAACTAGCAGATTCCCGGCGAGTCCTGTCCGGTGTACTCATAACCCAATGAGCACCTGTATACATCTTAGGTGATCCAACTGACACCAGTGGCTTGTGAGACCGGCCACCGCCCCTCGTCGGGGTCTCGACTGTATACACTAGTCTACTCCGGAGTATCGATGCCCTGTCTCGAAACTCCCACGACTAGGGACCACAATTAAGGATATGCGTATAAACCACCCAACTCTCACGTATATGATCGCCATCATACTGTTGGTGGTAAAGCAAGATCCTAAGGGCTCTATCAAAGTGTAACATGTAATCAGTCACCTGAACATGTACACGACTGATAAAGGCAAACCAGATAGCATACTATCATCTCGAGTAAGACTGTCATACCGGTATAGGTCCTCCGCAATCATTGCAATCACGTACCTGTGATCCAATAATTGACTATGAGGGCACTATCTCCAACAAAATGCACCTGATTTTTGCTGTCAGGCACACACGTTGCCTATGACAGATGTTTCGTGCACACCCGTTGCACCTAAATGTTGTTTTGTGCCCATGTATGGCACATATATGGACTTTGATTTCCTTGCGCACTAGACGCACAGGATATTCTTATATATACCTTTTTAGGATTCATTTCTTATAGAGCAGGACATTTTTATGATATTTGCTGTGTATTGATGTTTGCGGAGCTCCGACAATTTGGATTTTTTTTACTGAAATGTTTTAGTACTTAGGGGTTTAAATTTAAATTTGGGGACTGAATTTCTTTAAGGGGGGTAGATTTTAACGTTTCAAAATAATAAAATATCATTTTTGGGAATTTTTATAATTTAATATTATTTTAATGAATATTTTAATATTCCGGTATAATTAAATACAAATAAATGTGGAAAAATTATGGAAAATTCTAAAATAGGGTATTTTATGGAATTATGCCATTTTAAAGCTTTTATGATTAGTTATATGCTAATTTAGTGCTAATCGCGATTAAAAATCGCTAATCGGATTTTTAGCATTTTTGTGCAAAAATGTGCACATATCTTTTTCCACACTTGTTACACTTGTTACATGTTTTGGGGTATGGTTGCTTAGGGTTTGCAATGGAGTGAGAAGAAAAAGGAAAAGGAAAAGAAAAGAAAAGGAAAAAGTAGCATGATGATGAGAGAGAGAGTAGGTTGCTTTTGACTTTTGACCCTTTCCTCCATCATTTCCACCTCATTTTCTCTCCCCCCTTCATAGAGCTGCTGCTGCTCCTGCCCTCTCCCTCTTCTTCCTCCTCTCTCTTCAACTTAGATCCACCAACAAAACCTAACCAAAACCCTATCCCCATTTCACAAAAGTTTCTCCCAAGCTCTATAGCTACACATTGGACTAAGCAAGGGCTGATCTTGAGGACATTGTGCAACTCAAGAATTTTCTTGAGTTGCCAAAGAAGGTAATTTCTGCACCCCTAGTTTAGTATTTCAATTCTTATTGCATCGATTCTAGTTTCATGTCGATATGGTGTCGTTTGTTGGACTTGTGAACTTCAAGTTAGGGTTTAGGGTTAGACCTGAAATTAAAAGTGAAATTGAGGCTTGTGATGACCCTAGAACCCCTGGTGTGATGATAGATTGGACCAACCATGAAGCTAGAACACAAAATACGGATTTACGGAATCGATATCGGGGAAAACTGTAAATCTGTGATCGTATTTAGGAATCTGCTATCACCCCGAGACCCTAAAAATAAAACTGAGTTGACAGTTAGATGTGCAGGCACCATGGAACCACCACACCAAACCCTAGCCCCCAACTCATTTCTTTGGCCGCAGATTTAATCCCCCAGGCTGCAATTTGCTTCCAGAGCAGGAGTTCTGGTGCTTGTTTTGGTTCTGTAGCCTTATACCCTGTAGACTTGACCCTGAGTATGTCTAGTTTTGACTGATTCCAGTTAGGGTAAAATCTGGGTTTATTTTCTTGAGTTGGCGTATGATTTATGACTTGTTTTAGCAAGGATTTTGGTATTTGGTGATTCGTTTCTGTCGGGTGGCGTTTGGACGTCAACGACAAGTGGATATTGAACGTGTTTACATGCGAGACGATAGGTTTTTACCTATGCGAGTAGCGTGTGCTATTTTGGTTTCCGATGTGATTTTCATGTGCTTTAGCGTTGTGATATACTTGTAGGTACCCTACGTGATGTTGAGGCGAAGAAGATGAAGATGGCGACATCGGCATCGGCATATGAGAAGCAAGGTGAGTAGATTATATCTACGGGGGAAGTCGGGTGGATGGCGTATAGCACCCCCGCAGTCCGTAGTCGATATACTATATTTATATTTGATAGTTATAGTGTGTCGTGGATATTGTGTTAGGTATATTATGGATAGTTTAGTGTTAGAAGCAACTAGTGTAGTTCATAGTCGCGAACCCTAGAATAGATTTTCACCTACACGCACACCCTTGCATATTCATTATACTTGCACCGTGTTTGATGATATTGGATGACATTGGTGATGAGTCGATGATGTTAGGCATTGTGACGCGAGATCGGTGATTTGATATGATTCGTATTTAGGATACGACATGTGATCTCTAGCGGGCCTTTGGACGTGTGCTTACACACGCAGTGATAGATGGTATCGATTGTACTGGACTTAGATCAGTACCCCAGATTATGCGATATGATGATAGTGATACCTGATATTTGGTGAGATAATGTGATATTGACCCGTACCCAGCTATTGGGATGTCGTACGACGATTTACCGTACGAGCCTATATTGATGATAGATCCGCACTCATGGCTCGAGGATGTCTTACGATATACTGTATCGTACGCGATATTATTGAGGCGGGATCACCGACTATTATATCTACATATATATATCGACTTAGATTTAGGTGGTTTCCATACCCCTCCCGATTGACTTGATACTTAGATCTGTAGTTTGCATAGTAAATGTTAGACTAGACCCGAGTCATACCTATTTCAAAAACTACGAATCAGGAATATCTTAAAAGAAAAGTAAAGGGATCTGACAGGTATTTTTCAAAGGATGTATCTTTCTTAAAAATACTGTAGCCCTTATTTTATTAAAAATCCTGATTCATCTTATTTCAAATGACATAACTGCATGACATATTCATATTGATGTAGATTCTTCACTGTGGCGTCGATTATTTGATTTCCACATGTTCATACTATTCACATTGCTTTGCATATGTTTATTGATATATTACTATCATGTTGCTAGGACACCAGCACCATTATCGATGATGCGTATGTTCCACGTACACTTGCTCGCCGGCTCACACACTTCATCATCGATAATTGCCATGTCACTATACAGTAGTATTATTGCATCAGGATATGACCCTTGTATGTGCATACTGTTATTTCATGTGGCATGATATACTGTTATACTTGCATTTCATTTATATGTCACATACATCATGCTTATGATTATGCGCATTGAGATATGTTGTTTCCATGATATTTCTGGATTTGGGAACCGTGGGTATTTCAAAAGAGAATATATAATTGTTTTAAAAACCCGGTTACCCTTGATATGATATTTCAGTGCGTCCACCATGTGTTTTCTCGGTGCTGAGAGCGACATGTGAAACCCGATTCGAGGAGGCGGATAAGGCCGATTGCGGGTACATGGTGGACCCGGTATGGTACCCCGGGGCGAGAACGGTTTCGCTGTGTAGTAGACGGTGATCCTGGCAGAGGGACTACTACCTACCGGTGATTGTATTTGAGCTCGGCGGATATCTGGAGGATACCGACCGGAGTTGAGAGATGGACATGGGCTGACCCGTACTGCCGGGGTCGAGGGCCGATACCGCAGACGGAACCCCATATGGACGAGAATTTACGTGCCGATGCTAGGCACAGGTTTCATGATGATCTCCATGATTTTGATTATATCCTCATATTTGCATGCATGATGCTTATTGTCATTGGGTGACAGGTGGACGGGATCCACATATATACAGACATTGATTACATACAGACTTTGACTACTTTGATCATACTTCATTTGTATATATAACAGGGTATGAGGGCGTTGTTATATATACCCTTACACCAATATTAGTGGAATGAGACACTAATATATGTGTATTGATATCATATTTACTTCATGCAGACATACCTTACATTATGACATGTTATTACCTGAGGCACTGGCACGAGTACTTAGCACCACATACATGATTAGATGTTACATTGTCACCTTATCATGCTTCAGACTTACTCTTGAGGTTTATATCATATACTGATCGTATTGACCTAGGATTATGACTTGCATTCGGTTTCTGCTTGTAGATATTTTCTATTCACGAGTTGGCAACTCACCCCCGTTGTGCCACAGTTCTTGCAGGTTTGCCGTACAGGTTCCATTGCGGCATTTCTGACACACTGCTTCTTTTGCGGGTGATTTGCTTGGGTAGGTGGGTTCGTTTGTATCCGAACCACCATTGTACTTGTATTATTCCTTGTATCTAGAATTCCATCAACCAAAAACTTGTGTATTGTTTCAGACTTAGACATTAGTGATGTATTATTCGACCTTAGAGTCGCGCTAATAGTATTGCAGTTTCCATGCTTATTGAGTTTCTTTTGGATTTGACCCTCGCCATTCGGCGTTGTATATTATATTGTTTGCGTGGTTGTGACCGTCAATTGACGAAGAGCCAGCTCCCGCTTGGGGATGCCTTTTATCACTGCATATATATATATATATATATATATATATATATATATATATATATATATATATATATATATTGTTCTTGTTGTACCCCGTTCAGGGCCAGTTTTTACAAAAGAAACTCTGCCGAAATTTTTAGAAAAGACTTTACTTTTTTTAAAATGCATATTCGGCTTAGTTATTTAAAAACCTTGACTTTAAACATATTTTCTTCACTTCTTTAAACCAGTTTTCTTTATTTACTCTTAAAATGGTTTTAGATTTCTGGGCTTTTGGCTTACTTGGATCAGATGGAGTCCTATAGACTTCATATGGTTCAAGGGCCAGTCACGTGCTCTTTTGGGTCGTGACATGGAGTCTTCCAAGCAATGCATCCCATCACATGATATCCGAATGATGTCGAACTTTTCGATCGATTCGTCCAAGTTCCATAATCCCCCAAGAGCTCAACATCTTGGGTACAGTTTAATAGTATCGAATACGTACCTCAGCACCTGTGGACCAACCATAGAAGGGCAAATCCAAGCCTCACTAATGGCACCGCTGAACTGCCGCAAACCCTAAGGTTCAAAGGCGTTCCATGGTCATTTTGTCGAGTTAGGATTTCATTCTTCTGGAGGGTCCATAGCATTACTTGCATTTGTCTCTGAATACTTTAAACTTGGAAAATGGCTCCTGACATTCGATCGTCTCTATCGACTACCAAGGTATCTGTATGAAGTCGTCTCTAACTGGAATCAATCAATCTGATGACCTCGCATCGGGGTAAGCGAACGAACCACATGTCTTAGTCATTCATCCTCAGGTGACTAGCGACCTTCTACCATATCTTTAAGTACAACTCGTACTACAATTGCTCCAACATCTGGGGCGATATCTCGTCATTCGCAGCAACAACTGGCTCATTCGTCTGCACGCTGAACAGTGCCTCAATCATCAAGAATAATCTGTGCATTTACGGTCATCTAAATCTGGCCGGCCTCTATCATTGGCCCAATCCTCTGGTGCTGATCTGCACGTCCGAGAAATCTTGTAAAGGCGATCCATCAACGCTCATGGCACGAAAACACAATAAAACGACGCCTCCCTACGCAATCGTATGTCCCTGGAATCACACCCTGGTCAGTCCTCGTTTGTGACGAGCTCGTGCTGACCGCAACTCTAGCCGTAGCTCTCCACGCCCGTACAACCGTGGTAACAAATACATAACTAGTTCTGATGAGGTTAGATCATAGGAAGGAATATAATACTGTGCAAAGAAATGTAAATCCTAAGGCTTCTTAAGTGGAGTATCGTATCGTAAATATGCCACGGAACATACGTACGGTACGTCACTCTACTCAAGCTACCTACTCCATCAACCAAGGGTCATCCTACACCCGAAGGTAAAACCTAACGCTCTGATACCAACTTTGTCATGACCCGAAAAGGACGGAACATGACCGGAACTTAAATTACGAAACGTCTCGAGGCGTACGTAATCTAAGTAAGCCAAAACCCAGAAATCCAAACCATGTAAAGCTGTAGAGTGAAGGAAAACCAATTTAAAGCAAGAAGTTTAACAACATAAGCTGAAGTATGCATTTTTAAAATCCCAAGTCTTTTCTAACAATTTCAGCAGAGTTTCCTTTGTAAAAACTGACCCCAAACGGGTACAAACCTGATAAAGCATGTATAATGAATAAAGGCATCCCCAAGCAGGAGCTAGCTCTTCGCCAACCGGCGGAAAAAACCACACAATGCAATATAATATACAACGCCGAAAGGCGAGGATCAAACTCAGGATAAGAATCCAATATCATCAAGAAAACCAGAGGAAAACCATATAATACAACGCGCGGCTCTAAGGTCGAAATAATTATACA
This sequence comes from Agapanthus africanus, assembly GCA_030015575.1. Classification (NCBI taxonomy): domain Eukaryota; kingdom Viridiplantae; phylum Streptophyta; class Magnoliopsida; order Asparagales; family Amaryllidaceae; genus Agapanthus; species Agapanthus africanus. Next base: position 270,248,943 of record JASDDO010000031.1, on the reverse strand, counting down.
CTGGTCTTCTAATTCTAACAAATAATACAAGTCTGGTTGAAGGAGTTTCTAGATACAACTGAAATAATAAATAAACAATGGTGGTCCTGATGCAAAAGAACCCACCTACCAAACCAATCACCCGGAAGGAACAATGTGCCAACAAAGCCGCAACGAAACCTGTACGGCAAAACCTGCAAGGAACTGTGGCACAACGGGGGTGAGTTGCTAACTCGTGAGTAGAAAACTTCTACAAGAAGAAATCGCATGCATAACGCAATCCTAGGTCAAACGATCAGTAATATCCTCAAATAATAATAAAAATATGGCCTGAAGCATAAAAATGGTAAGGGTAAACATCTATCCCTAAATGTATTACCAAGTACTCATGTCAGTGCCTCCGGTAACAACATGTCAATAATATGATGTACAAATGTCAGGTAGCAATATGTTGTTGGAGATAGTGCCCTCAGAGTCAATTATTGGATCGCAGGTACGTGATTGAATGATTGCGGAGGACCTATACCGGTAGGACAGTTTTACTCGAGATGATAGTATGCTATCTGGTTTGCCTTTATCAGTCGTGTACATGTTCAGGTGACTGATTACATGTTACACTTTGATAGAGCCCTTAGGATCTTGCTTTACTACCAACAGTATGATGGCGATCATATACGTGAGAGTTGGGTGGTTTATACGCATATCCTTAATTGTGGTCCCTAGTCGTGGGAGTTTCAAGACAGGGCATCAATACTCCGGAGTAGACTAGTGTATACAGTCGAGACCCCAACGAGGGACGGTGGCTGGTCTTACAAGCCACTGGTGTCATTTGGATCACGTAAGATGTATACAGGTGCTCATTGGGTTAAGAGTACACCGGATAGGACTCGCCGGGAATCTGCTAGTTGGTATTATACATATCGTCAGATAGCAGTTCCCTGGTGACATGTGTACAGGTTAGTTCATTGACCTGAGGTCGTCATTTGTCTCGTGTGAGTTCCCACTGTGCTTTGATTTCTACCTTACCACGGCTCAAAGGAGTCGTGCAAACAGGTAGTTTTTAGGTACAGTCCTGAGCCACATGGAGGCACGTGAGCGGATCGGTAGGGGATTCGTCTCTCCCGGTATTGGGGGCGAGATCGTGCTGTGTCTAGGAGAGCTATTACACAAAGCCCACGGCCGTGGCAGGAGATTTACTGGTAGGTACTCCAGTAGTATGTCAGGGTGTTATTGGGCTACACTCCAACACGACTTATACTGCTATTGGGGGTCTGAGGTTACTAGCCCCCTAAAAAGATATGCGATACTCATTGACGAACGGACCGGACTGTATATATATTGTTACTGTTAGGCTCAGTAGGGTTTCCGGATGAGTTCGCTCATCGGCCTCCCTTGAGGTCAGTCCATGGGCAGCCGTTACGCATAACTAGTGCCGCTGACGGTTTGTGGTTAAACCCACTGCCAGGGTACTGACGAGTCATTAGAGTCCCCCACAGACAGTTTCCCAAGTTCGGGCGAAACGTTGTAGAGACCGTATGGTTTTATGGCAGGGTTCGGAAAATGCACGTGCGTTTACACTCGTGTCAGATTTCGGGCAGATGATACTGGTCGGCTTTGGTTAAAGCCGGATCCGAGTATTATATTGAGTAGATATAATATCTTTGTCTCAGTTGCATTTGTATTCGGTCGTAATACAAATGCGGGTATATTTATACGGTTACGGGGTTATCCTGAAATTCGTTTCGGGATCGCTTTTGGAAGTTGCCAGTTTCCAGTTTTCTATCAGCCGTCCTTTAACATTCGGTTAAAAACGGATTTATCTTTTCTTGAGATGAGTGTGGAAGGTTCTAGAAGTTTCTAGAAGAGGTGACTAGGTTGAATAGTGTTGATGTTTCATTGGTTGCTTTTTTTGTGTTCACACTTTGTGTTCACACATGATATTTGTTCTTGTGGTCACCTCCCTCCTCCTACACTTACCCCCCACCTTCTATAAGATGGCCGGCCCCCTCCCCTCTCTCTCCTACACTTGGTTTTTCATTTGGTGAAAAGATTATGATAGTTTTGGGGTGTATGGAAATTTCATTGCTCATTTCATTCCATCACCCGAATCAATTGGCAACTTCATTAACCGTCCGTCCATAGCTTTGGACGGAACGAGACAAAGTCATCTACTCATTCTCTATATCAATCTTGGTCGTCTCTTTTAGCAAACTTGATGACCGAGTTTCCTCGAGTCAGAGGCGGGAGCCCGTTTAAAGAATCGTTGACGTGGTGCCACCTGGACCAGCAGATCGGAGATCGACGAGATCGGAGCAGCCGCAACGGAGCGTGGGATGATGGTTAAAGAACGAAGGACTCGGATCGTTCGGTATAACCTTTCTACTCTCTTTACAGTTTGTTAGTTTAGCAATAATGGCAGATCCGGGTAAAGTATACGATAGCGCCAGTTAAAAAGTTTTTGTTCCGCATTTGGCGTCTGTAGACGGCCGGGACGCTACCGTAGACTTTCAGTGGTATCAGAGCCTCACCATTTTGCTTTACTAACTTGTGCTAACGCGTTTAAAATATCGATCGGACCGAATATCAAAAACTGCAAAATTTCAAGTTCACAGTTTCTGTTGATTTTTAAAGGGTTCCAAAAATTATTCTACATATCACAGAAAGTTGTGCAGGGTTTTAGAAGCACACCGTACAAATTTGGGCACGTGATTCGACAAGAACGCCGCGGAATCGTGGTCAAACCTATGGTTTGACCGTGCATCCACGGCCATTCTGTGAGATCATGGCCCCAAATTTGTACAGTGGGTTCTTGTCTGGAATTTGAGGTTTTTGGTATATATCTTTTGGGCCCAGATTTTGTTACTGTTCAACAGATGTTCGTGGGGCCCACTTCATGATATTTAGTCGGTCGAAATTTAAACATGTTAGTTTACAGTGCTTACATTATATCTCCGACCGGGAATGTCATTTGATCGGTAAACCGCGTCTGATTGCTATAGTTCTTTTAGACGGGTTTGTGAACGTGACATTCGCGTTGATGTTCTGTATTGTGCTGTGATGTTGCGGATTTGTCGTGGTGGATAGCAGTGTGCAATGGTAGTGTAGTTTGGATTTATTTGTACATTTGATATTGCGGGGCGAGCGTCCAACATGTGGACTGCCGTCACTGCCCGTTGTATAATATTCTTTTGGGACACGACCGGGTCGAGGTCGATGTACCCATTGTACATATTTTTCATTTCTGTACTAGTTTTACCCCGCGACGGAGTGCACGGATAGCCAGGTTCTGGAGGGCAACGGGTCCGCATCTCATGGCTTTGAGAGGCAGAGGGGCCTCACTCTAAAATTGGCAGACTATTCGCCGCACTCGTAGGGGGTACAGGTTGACCCAAGGAGGGGTGCTCAAGCTACCGGATTCCGTGAAGTACAGGGCGGTCCATTCACTTTGCTGTAGGGGGCTGCCTCGCTTCAGGTTTTGGCGGGTAACTTGCCGCACCCGTAGGGGTCTAGGTTTCATTGCACAGGCTATCCACACGACCAGGGGAACGTCGAGTTTCAGCAGCGGCTCTGTGAAACTCGGGGATCCCAGATTATCTGTATTGTTCTGTGATGCTTATTACTTTTCTGTAATGTTGCATATTATCACGCCTGGAGAGATTATTGTATATTGGCTTATATACTATTAGATGTTGTATATGTTTTACACCCGCGCTAGTCCAGTCCCCGCTCTGTCGTTAGTTAAGTAACCTAACGGGTGATGACGGGACCCAGTGACGAATGCGGATGGCATATACGTACATTTTATTTTCGTTCTTTTCTGGTGTGATCGATTGATGGGACTGCGTTGATTCTGATCAATGCAAAGTAAAGCAAACCTGTTTACAGTTGTTGGAACAAATTTAAAAGGTGTTATTGCAAAGACGTTTCCTTTTGTTTTGCATAACGGCATTCATAGGAATATCCTTCACCTCATTCGACGGGGCAAGGGCCGATATCCCTTCACCGGGACTGACCCCTTGGGCAGAAGTTTGCGTCAGGGTAATAACTTCACTATAGTCGATTACAAGTTGCTTTGCATCGAAGTATTCTGTAGAATATCCTGCACCTCATTCCACGTGGAAAGAGCCGAGATCCCTTCACCGGGAGTGACCTCTTTAGCGAAAGGTTTTCGCCACTATATTTTAAAAAGCTATCAGGTTCCTTCAGCGATATCAAGTTCGTTACGTTAAAGGTTTTTCGCAAAAAAACAGCCGTAGCCCTCCGTCACTTCTTTTGGGTATTCAGTAGTATTTAAGCTATGCATTTTAGCCAAAGTTAAGGCATAGTGTTTTGTATCTGCTGGGTATTCATTTGTTGCATAGATAGATGAGTTGGTTTGGGACAGTCGTTCTGCCATTTGGCCAAAGCCAGGGGCATGTGCGGGTGGGTTCAAATTGACAAGATAGTGACGGGTAGAACTTGGCATGTGACTTATGACATTTTGACCAAAGCTAAGGTTATAAGAGCATGGGGCAAAAATCTTATCTGGAGTTTCTAAAGAAACTGAAACTTGCCAAGTATGCACATACCTTCTGGAGTATGAGTAACGTGGATGCATTCCATCACGTTATCATGCGATGAGAGTTGGATCCCGATTCCCACTGATGAGTTGGTTTACTCTTCGGGTGATCCCGATTGATTCTTCTTTCAGGTTTGGAGGAGAATTTGACAGGGCAGTGGGAGGTTTCCGGATTAGATAAAGTGATAACCATTCTGATCTAGGTTAGAGTGCACGCAGAGTGTTTTTTTTCTCTCTCTCTTTGGCAGCAACCTTTGACCGATCCTAGACTATGAATCAGTGACCAAGTTGACCGAACCTTCTTAAAATACTGGCTTTTGGATAGTCTGAGTTGCATAAATCATTGCCACTCCTTCTTTTACCCTTTGCATTTCTCAGAACACCCCGTATTACAACGGACATCCACTTCCATTGGATAGATCCATCGTATGGTTATATACGAACTCGAAGGGACTTCTTCGAGGATGGATCAAGGTTCAGGAGAAATAGAATTGGTTTATTCAGTTGTCTTTTATTATCACCTTCTCTCAGGTTGCGAGAGCTCCTTGGTTTAGGAGAGTACACCTATTACGCTTATTGGATAGTCTTATTCCAAACCATAGGCATGTGCCGAAAGGTAGGGAATGAAGAAAACCAATTAGCCTAAGTAGGGTGTGCAGAAGATAATATGTAAAGACAAAATAATGGGATTAGAAAGAGGGCAAAGTAAATTGCGACTGTTATCATTCACGACCAAAACAGCGTACTTCATCGCCACTCCTATTTCACCTTTAAAGGAATAAGGTATTATTCAGTTGTCTTTTATCATCACCTTCTCTCAAGATGTGAGTACTCCTTGGTTTAGAAGGGTACACCTATTATGCTTACTGGATAGTCTTCTTCCAAACCATAGGCTGGTGCCGAACGGTAGGGAAGGAAGAAAACCATTTAGCCTAACCATGGTGTACAGAAGGTAATGACTAAAGACAAATAAAGGGATTTGGAGAGATGGCAATAAAATATACGGTTGAAGTCATAAATTGGATTATGGAAGAGGCATTACTATGAATACCAAGATACCCCTAGGAAACATTTTCATGTTTCAGTGCATTGTTAAAGGAAAACTGTTTTCCCGATTGGATACTTACTCCAGGGTATGTATTTACCAGGTTTCATTCTCATATCTGTATGGTTTTACAGATGATGAGTGGGAGTAAGTTATTGGGAATTGGGTGATTATCCTCCTTATATCGGAATTTGTTGTAATTGGTGATATTTGAGGAAATCGCCAGGGTACAGTTTTCAACCTACGACGTACAGGTTTTGAGTTATTCAACTCAGCGGACTTATACGGAGTATTGTATGTTGTCCAAGTGTCCATCAGGACAAAGGGGTAGGTCCTCGTACTATGTTCTTTTTACTTATGATTTCTCTATTTATTAGACAAGTGTTTCGTAGAAATACAAGGTCTAAGTTTTGAGAAGTTGTGGGTATAAGAATAAAGTAGAGAACCAGGTGTGACAAGTATCGGGATTCTTCAAAGAGATCGAAGATGTAGATTCTTGTGATTAGTATTCAGATGATAGTAATGGTTTTGAGAAACTTGTTTCTTTTTCAGGTTACTCATAATTGGATGGATTCCTAAGTTGAGTAATGCTGATTAGCCTCTTTCCATTAAGTTGATATGCATTGGAGACAGCTGCATGATTTGAATCTGGTTCCAATTAAATAAAGTGCCAAAGTTTCTACATAGGATATAGAATAATTCGTACCTTAAAAGATGTTAAGGTATGGGGAGTTGTCCAGCTTATGCTTAAAACCAGACTCTGGATGACTCAGGGCACGTTTCTGTAATGGCTGTTTGTGGGTTGACCCTGGCTATGACGAGGGTTGATATTTTACCATCTGGAAGATCAATAGTGATATTGTTCTTGACTCGCCACAGTTTTAGTAAAATGGATTTTTTTCAGAAAACAGTAGTGGGAGTATGGTAGAACTGGAAGTGATTCTAAAACCGCGAACGATTACGGAAAATTTAATAGGACCTATATATTCAATCGGGTTTGACATTCCATTAGCCACTCCGCTGGCATGGTGGGTAACCTCAGACACCCGAGAGGTACTCCGGTAGCCTCAAGGACGGTGACAGGGAGGTTCTTGTTTACCTAGACTTGACACTACTGTTGTTCTAGACTGTGAGACCCGGCAGGAGGTTAAGTATAGCGCCGTTCTAAACTAGCTTTAGAAGTGCACGTGTATATTATTCTGCCAGAGGGTTATCGTAGTCAGTGGGAGCAGCGGAAGCATAGTGGGCAAATAGCTTATGTCTATTTATAGACTAGAGCAGTTATAGCGGAGATAGATCATCTAATTTTGATGTGACAGTCATAGGTTTGACTTCATCAGAATAGGGGATGGATCTATTAAGAAGGTAGTAGGGTGTGATGTCATGGTATCTGGATGACATACACAGAGTAGGAAGTAAAATTCCTATACTACGATCGGTTGTGATGTGGTCGTCACACACTTGTTTCTCCAGACAGGATATGGATATAATATTTGACAATCTGGTTTCTAGATCTATGGTTTTAGATCTGGACTTGGGTAGTTTCCCAATGTGGGTACTTTGACAATATTCTAATGGTTTTTAGAATAAGATGACTCCTGGCATGGTGGTGTACCTGCAGGTGATGGAGTCACCCTCTCTAAAGGTGTCTTACAGACTAAAGGGGAGAGGGATGGGCATGATTGACAGATCACTTGCTTAGGCAACTGAGTCAATCATGAGATGTCAAGTACCACACCAGATGTTGTTTTTGCACTAGATGCAATAAATTTGTATTAATCCAATCCTGGAGAAACATAAGGAAGCAGTTTTAGAACATAAGTGCATGTTCTACGGATTTGATGACGGCAGCCTCCTTTGGGAGACGATTATCATTCCAGACTTCAAAGGTGACATGGTTGACAGAGTGATTGTCAGAGTTATAGTTTTCCCTCTGACGAGGGACGGTATTATGGACAGGTGGTCCAAGAGGATACTGTGGGAGGCTTGGTGCAGGATACTGATTAGGTTCAGTGATCGATACAGTCTAAGAAGTTTGGATTTGGAGTTCATTTATGAACTAGGTCCCATCAGAAATCCAGACATATTCTAAGACAGGTATTACTCGATTCGGGAGATGGCTTTCTTCGCGAACTTGAGATTAAGAGAGATATAGAAAGAAACATTTAGGCGGATCCACTCACTGAGGCTATTTCTAGAACACAATAGTTTTACAAACGGGCTTTGTGAAACTGATTAGTAGAGGAGTTGGATGTTCGGTTTCACACGGGCTGTGAGTAGTCGACATCGCAATAATTATCCTTAAGTGCAAGTGGGAGATTGTTGGAGATAGTGCCCTCAGAGTAAATTATTGGATCGCAGGTACGTGATTGCAATGATTGCGGAGGACCTATACCGGTAGGACAGTCTTACTCGAAATGATAGTATGCTATCTGGTTTGCCTTTATCAGTCGTGTACATGTTCAGGTGACTGATTACATGTTACACTTTGATAGAGCCCTTAGGATCTTGCTTTACTACCAACAGTATGATGGCGATCATATACGTGAGAGTTGTGTAGTTTATACGCATATCCTTAATTGTGGTCCCTAGTCGTGGGAGTTTCGAGACAGGGCATCGATACTCCGGAGTAGACTAGTGTATACAGTCGAGACCCCGACGAGGGGCGGTGGCCGGTCTCACAAGCCACTGGTGTCAGTTGGATCACGTAAGATGTATACAGGTGCTCATTGGGTTATGAGTACACCGGACAGGACTTGCTGGGAATCTGCTAGTTGGTATTATAGATATCGTCAGATAGCAGTTCCCTGGTGACATGTGTACATGTTAGTTCATCGACCTGAGGTCGTCATTTGTCTCGTGTGAGTTCCCACTGTGCTTTGATTTCGACCCTACCACGGCTCAAAGGAGACGTGCAAACAGGTAGTTTTTGGGTACAGTCCCGAGCCACATGGAGGCACGTGAGCGGATCGGCAGGGGATTCGTCTCTCCCGGTATTGGGGGCGAGATCATGCTGTGTCTAGGAGAGCCATTACACAAAGCCCACGGCCGTGGAACGAGATTTACTGGTAGGTACTCCAGTAGTATCTCAGGGTGTTATTGGGCTACACTCCAACACGACTTATACTGCTATTGGGGGTCTGACGTTACTAGCCCCCTAGGAAGATATGCGATACTCATTGACGAACGGACCGGACTGTATATACATTGTCACTGTTAGGCTCAGTAGGGTTTCCGGATGAGTTCGTTCATCGGCCTCCCTTGAGGTCAGTCCATGGGCAGCCGTTACGCATAGCTAGTGCCGCTGACGGTTTATGGTTAAACCCACTGCCAGGGTACTGACAAGTCATTAGAGTACCCCACAGACAGTTTCCCAAGTTCGGGCGAAACGTTGTAGAGGCCGTATGGTTTTATGGCAGGGTTCGGAAAATGCATGTGCGTTTACGCACGTGTCAGATTTCGGGCAGATGATACTGGTCGGCTTTGGTTTAAGCCGTATCCGAGTATTATATTGAGTAGATATAATATCTTTGTCTCAGTTGCATTTGTATTCGGTCGTAATACAAATGCGGGTATATTTATACGGTTACGGGGTTATCCTGAAATTCGTTTCGGGATCGCTTTTGGAAGTTGCCAGTTTCCAGTTTTCTATCAGCCGTCTTTTAACATTCGGTTAAAAACATATTTATCTTTTCTTGAGATGAGTGTATAGATCTATCTCTATAGATCATAATTCCTAGTATGCAGGAGGCATCACCTAGATCTTTCATTGAGAATCTTTGTGATAAGAAGAGCTTGACCGATTGCAGCATAGGAATGTCATTTCCTATCAAGAGTATATCGTCCACGTACAATATGAGGAAGACAACCTTACTCTCTGCCACCTTCTTGTAGATACAATGTTCATCTATGTTTTTGACGAAATCAAACTGTTTGATAACGACGTCAAAGCAGATGTTCCAACTCCGCGGTGCTTTCTTTAATTCATAAATGGATTTAAGCAGCTTGCACACCTTCCCGTTGCTCCCACTAGCTACGAAGCCCTCTGGCTAAGTCATGTACACGCTCTCTTCTAAATCACAGTTTAGAAAGGCGTTCTTAACATCCATTTGCCAGATTTCGTAGTCATGATATGCAGCGATGGCAAGCATGATCCGGATGGATTTAAGCATAGCCACTGGAGAAAAGCTTTCGTCATAGTCCACACCTGGTCTTTGATGAAAATCCTTTGCAACAAGTCTAGCTTTGAAAGTCTCCACTTTCCCATCTACACCAAGTTTTTTCTTGAAGATCCACCTGCTCCCAATGGGTTTTACCCCTTCAGGAGCATCTTCCAAAGTCCATACTTTGTTGGTGTACACGGATTCCATCTCGGACCGCATTGCATTGTGTTTTCGTGCCACGAGCGTTGATGGATCGCTTTTACGAGATTTCCCGGATGTGCTGATCGGCACCAGAGGATTGGGCCACTGATAGAGGCCAGCCATATTTTGATGACCGTTGAAGTATTGCTTATTCATGATGATTGAGGCACTGTTCAGCGTGCAGATGAGTTAGCCAGTCGTTGCTGCGAACGATGAGATATCGCCCCAGAGGTTGGAGCTATTGCAGTACGAGTTGTACTAAGAGATGATAGAAGGTCGCTAGTCACCGAGGATGAATGACTAGGACATGTGGTTCGTTCGCTACCTTGATGCGAGGTCATCAGAGAGATTGATTCCAGCTAGAGACGACTTCACGCGGAGACGTTGAGAGTCGACAGAGACGATCGAATGTCAGAAACCTATTATTCTAAGTTTAAAGTATTCGGAAAGACATGCAGGCAATTCTATGGACCCTCTAGAAGAATGAAACCCTAAATCGACATAATGACCGTGTGAAAGCCTTCGAACCTTAGGGTTTGCGGCAGTTCCGCGGCGCCATTAGTGAGGCTTGGGTTTTCCCTTCTACGGCTGGACCATCGATGTTGTGGTATGTACTCGATATTGTTAAATTGTACCCAAGATGTTGAGCTCTTGGGGGATTATGAGGTTTTGACGAATCAATCAAATGGTTTGACTTCATTCGGATGCCATGTGGTGAGATGCACTTCTTGGGAGACTCCAGATACGGGGATAGCCGTTGGAGCTCAGTTCATGCAGCCACGACGAGACGAGTCCGAAGCAGTCGACATTAGAGAAAAGTGGAGTAAGAGGTTCGTACAATATCTGGATAAGATGACGTTCCACACCGCCGACATCAGAGATGCAATACGCATGTCGAGGCATTGTACTTGGATATACCTTCCAGAAGGAGTCGCGATGAGCATGCAGCCGTTCCGGAGCAAGAAACTGATATAGTAAAGGACGATGACTTCCGGACAGTTCGACAGAGACGAGATTTGGGAGAGACCTCGACAAGGCCTTTCTGGAATAAATTACGAGAAGACTTGGACCCAGGAGTGGTCATGTTACGCACACCAGCAGACCAGAGTTCATGATCGTCGACGAGACATGCTATGAGAGACATTCTTAGAGGATGTGCTTGAGCGCGACTATTCCGCCATACTTGATTTTGGGTATTTTGGGCGATCTATTCGCATGACTGATTTTGATGATCGAGTTTCATGACATTTATTTTCAAGCACCATGGTTGCACCTACTGAGTATTTACGATTTTTGCACAGTTGTTGCACTTGATATCATTTTCGTGCCTTGGTCTTACATGTTTATGATTTTATGGGTTTCATACAATTGAGTTGATTTTGTGCATATGTACGCACACGATTTGGTTTTGCACTCGGTATAGTTCACGTATGCTTGCAGTGCAGTGATACACATTTTGTGCACTTAGATGCACTGGACTTCGATTTCGATTGTGATGCTTGATATTGGTTTTGTGCACCTTGTCCACCTGATTGGATTCTTGCGCATGTTCGACGCTTGATATTGGATTTCATGATTTCGTGCACGATGGATGCACCTGATTTGGATTTTCGCGCATGTTATGAGTTGCGATTTTGGTGCACACCGGATGCACTAAATTGAGGTTCTTCGTGCATGTCAGATGCACCTGTTTTTGCCGTCAGGCACACCTGTTGCCCTTGACAGATGTTGTGTGCACACCCGTTGCACCTTGATGTTGTTTCTATGCACATGTATGACACATATATGGATTTTGATTTCCGTGCGCACCAGACGCACGTAGTATTCATATGCACATTTTGGGATTGATTTCTTATGGAGTAATACGTTTTTATGATATTTGCTATGTGTTTTCATACTGAGCAGGACGAGTCAGATGACAGTACCTGAGTAAATTTTGCATGGATTGATAGTTATCGAAGGGATTCCCAAAAGCGAGCTATATTCTCAGTATTTACCTACGTGTCCGATATGACATGAAACGTTTAAAACAAGGAAACCATTCTAAATTGTTTCCAAAACGGCGGAACGTATACATTAAACAAAAGGTATATATGTTGTAAGTGCACGGCGGCGCCCCGGCCGTCGATCCGACGCCGGAAACGCGGAAACGAAAAACTTTGCAAACTAGCAAACCGGCACCACCGTGCACTTTTATCCCGGATCGGGCCATTAACCTAGCTACTAGCAAACTAAAAGATGCTTATAGAGATATACTAAGCGATCCGTGTCCTTCGGTCTTCGTCTCCACTCCGATCTCCCGCGGAATCTCCGTCCGTCAACTCCTCGTCGGAAAGGGCACCACGTAGCCGGATTCTTTTACGGGCTCCCACCTCTGGACCGAGGCAACTCGGGCGCGAAGTTGGCTAGCCGACGCGTCCAAGGAATGCTGTAGACTAGTGTAGAATCTATGTCTCTTTGGGGTAGTGAAGTTGCCATGGATATGGAGGAGAAGAGAATAATGGAGAATGAACTTTGGAGAGGGACTCTCTTTTAGCATGAATGAAAAATGAGATGCCTAATATTTCTCACAACCAAAATGAACTCCCTCTCTCCTCACCTATAGTGGCCAGCCCCTCCCAGAAATGGGTGGTGGAAAAAATTGCAAGCAATGCAAGTGGAGAAAAGAATTCATAAACAAGAATAATGATCACAACAATATCAACCTCACCATCCAACTCAATCCAATCTCAATCCATCATAATAAATGCAATGGATGAGATAGAAAAAGAATCTCATGATTATGAACCCACACATATGCAAGAAACCCCCTACACAAAAGTTATTTGCAAACTTGCAAATAACCCCTCCATCAGAAAGTCCGGCCGTGAAGGAACAAAGGAAAACCGGCCGGAACGGAATGCAAACTGGCAACTTCAGAAAACTGATCCCGTAATAAATTACAGGAAAACCCCGCTACTGCATATACATGCCCGCATTTGTATTCCCACTGAATACAAATGCAAAGAGACAAAACTACACTGTCTAATACTATGATCCGTCTTAAACCAAAGCCGGCTAGTAAAATCCGTCCGATCACGATCCGTGCAATACCGCACGTATCTGATCGAACCTTGCCATATCTCCATGCGGCCTCTACAGCGTTTCGCCCGAAACCTGAGTAACTGTGTGTGGTGGACTCTAAAGACTCGTCAATACTATGGCTGTGGATTTAACCACTAGCACGTCAGAGGTATTAGCCATACGTGACGGGCTACCAGCTATTGACCAAAAGGGACGTCGATGAGCGAACTCATCCCGACACCCTACTGAGCCTGTCAGTGACAATATCCGTACAGTCCGGTCCGTTCGTCTATGAGCATCGCATGGCGGGCCTAGGGTGTTGGTAAAAGTCAGACCCCCAAAAGCGGTACAAGTCGTGTCGGAGTGTAGCCCAGAACACCCTGAGATACTACTGGAATACCTACCAGTAAATCTCCTTCCTTGGCCAAGGACTTTTCATGTACTGGCTCTCCTAGACACAGCACGACCTCACCCCCAATACCGGGAGAGACGAACCCCTGCAGATCCGCTCACTGCCTCCATGTGGCTCGGGACTGTACCCAACTAAAACTTGTTTGCACGTCTCCTTTTTGCGTGGTAGGGTAGTAATCAAAGCACAGTGGGAACTCACACGAGACAAATGATGATATCAGGTCGATGAACTAACCTGTACACATGTCACCAGGGAATTGCTATCTGACGTCAGGTATAATACCAACTAGCAGGTTTCCGGTGAGTCCTGTCCGGTGTACTCATAACCCAATGAGCACCTGTATACATCTTAGGTGAACCAACTGACACCAGTGGCTTGTGAGACCGGCCACCGCCCCTCGTCGGGGTCTCGACTGTATACACCAGTCTACTCTGGAGTATCGATGCCCTGTCTCGGAACTCCCACGACTAGGGACCTTTTAAGGATGTGCTTATAGACCCCAGCTCCCACGTATATGATCGCCCTCATACTGCTGGTAGTCAAGCAAGAATCCTAGGGGCTCTATCAACGTGTAATAGCGACTCGTAAGGTCACCTAAAGCAATACACGATGATAAAGATAAACTAGATAGCATACTATCATCTTGAGTAAGACTGTCCTACTGGGACAGGTCCTCCCTCAATCATTGCAATCACGTTCCTGTGATCCAATAATTGACTCTGAGGGCACTATCTCCAACATATGTATATGGTTATTTTATTACGATAGACGTCCGCCACTGTGCAGTATTATGCGTGTTGCACAGCGACTTTAAAAGATTTGGCATGCATTTCCTTCAGATATTTACATGTATAGGTTTGATAGTTACATGTATAGTTCTGATTTATATCATATTGGTTTTGCTTTGGATTTGACATTCGTGTCTTTACCTTGACTCCGATGATTGCGGGACGCTTGATGGAGTTTCGATTTTGAGTTATCTTCTCATTACTCATGCGCATGCATTGCGCTATGATGCGTTTTATGTATTGATTATTTCGGAGCCCTGACGACTTGGACATTTTATTGAAATGTTTTAGAAATTGGGGGTTTTAATTTAAATTCGGGGACCGAATTTCTTTAAGGGGGGAAGATTGTAACATTTCAAGAAAATAAAATATTATTTTTGGGAATTTTTATAATTTAATATTAATTTTTAATGAATATTTTAATATTTCGGTATAAGTAAATACCGATAAATGGGGGAAAATTTGGAAAAATTATGGAAAATTCTAAAATATGGTATTTTATGGAATTATGCCATTTTAAAGTTTTTATGACTAATTATATGCTAATTTAGTGCTAATCGCGATTAAAAATCGCTAATCGGTTTTTTAGCATTTTTGTGCAAAACATGCACATATCATTTTTCTACAGTTGTCACATTTTCTTACATGTTGTGGGTAGTTGGTTGCCTAGGGTTACCATTGTGTGAGACGAGGAAAGGAAAAGAAAAGAAAAGAAAAGAAAAGAAAAAGTAAAGTATGATGATGAGAGAGAGAGAGTAGGTTACTTTTGACTTGTTTGACCCTTCCCCCATCATTTTATCATCTCATTTCCCTCTCCCTTTTCTTTGTGCTGCTGCTGCCCTCTCCCTCTTCTTCCTCCTCCCTCTTCAAGCTTAGATCTATCATGAATACAACCCCGAAACCCTATTCCCACTTCACAAAACTTGTTCCCAAGCTCACAGCTACACATTGGACTAAGAAGGAGCTGATTTGGAGGACTTTGAGCAACTCAAGAAAATTCTTGAGTTGCCAAAGGAGCTAATTTCTACACTCTTAGAGTAGTATTTCGATTTATTGTGCATCTATACTTGTTTCATGTCGATATTATATCGTTTTGAGGACTTTTGAAAATTCAAGTTAAGGTTTAGGGTTTGATCTGAAATAAAAGGTGAATTGAGGTGTAATTAGAGGTTATAACCCATGGTGTGATGTTATATTGGACCAAACTAGAGAGTAAAACCTAGAATACGGATTATGGAATCGATATCGGGAAAAACTGTAAATCTGTCACTGTTTTTGGAAATCTGCTTTCACCCGAGCCACCTGAAAATAAAATTGATTAGACTGTGAGATGTGCAGGCACCCTGGAACCACCACCCAAAGACCTAGACCCTAATTCCTTCCCCAGGCCGCAAATAAATTCCTTCTGGCCGCAAATTGCGGCCAGAGCAGGTTGGAACCCCGTCTTTTTTGCTCCATAGCCCTATCTCCAGTAAGATTGACCCCTGGCATGTGCAATTTTGTCTGATTCCATTTAGGGTAAAATCTGGGTTAGCTTTCATGTGTTGGCGCATGATTTACGACTTGTTTTAGCATGGATTTTGGTATTTGGTGATTCGTTTCTGTCGGATGGCGTTTGAATGTCAACAGCAAAGGGTTATTGATCGTGTTTGCATGCGGGACTATAGGTTTTTACCTATGCGAGTAGCGTATGCCGTTTTGGGTTCCGATGTGATTTTCATGTACTTTAGCGTTTGTGATATCCTTGTAGGTACTCCACGTGGCGATGAGGCATTAAAGATGAAGATGGAGACATCGGTATCAGCACACGAGAAGCAAGGTGAGTAGATTTATATCTACGGGGAGAAGTCGGGTGGATGGCGTATAGCACCCCCTCAGTTCGTGGTGATGTATACGAATACGTATACACACATATATTGATTATATATTGTTTGAGATCATTGATGTTAAAAGATGGATATTTGGTGTGCTTGGATTGGTTTAGTGTTGCGAAACCCTAGAGTAGTGGTTGCACCACACATACACACACAAACCCATACTTGCATACATTCTTCTTTCATATGTGCGTATATGGGATTATATTTATGTGTTCACATGGGTATGGGACTATGTGATCATATGCTGGATTTGAGAATAGTATTTGGGATTCGAGGTGAGTCGATGAGATTTGATGTGAGACCGTGAGATCGGTGATATGGTAGAATTCGTATTTGAGATACGTCATGATGTTATAGCGGATCTTTGGACGACGATAACATGTGAATAGTGATATAAATGAAATGGTTGACATGTGATCGTGATATGGGTTCTGATATGTTAAGATAATTATAATAGGCCGTATTGGGCGATGTATATCTCTTTATGATGATATGTGCTGATGATATCGGGTTGTATGATACTGTAGATCAGCAGTCAGATCATGATTATATTGATGATATTAATATTGTATTAGACATAGATCAGTACCCCGGATTATGATCTTTGATAAAGAGGATACCAGAGGAATAATTTGATGAATGTGATATTGACCCGTACCCAGATTTGGGGTGCCGTACGACGGATTTACGTACGAGCTATATATTGATGTTTGATCCGCACTCTTGACTTGGGAATGTCTGATTATAGATATGGTATCGGATGTGATATTATTGAGGCGGGATCACCGGCTAATATATATATATATGTGTGTGTGTGTGTGTGTGTGTGTGTGTGTGTGTGTGTGTGTGTTTCGACTCAGATGTTAGGCGGTTTCCTTACCTTCAGTTAGCCTGTTAGCTCAGCCCTATAGTTTAGTGTAGTTGTTAGACTAGATTTATATTAAATGCAGATTAGCTATTGTTGTGTCTAGTATTCAGCTCCCGCTCATTATTGCTGTTCGCTCCGCATCGCATACTTATATTGTGATTCATATACCATTGTTGATATCATGCTGTTAGGACACCAGCACCATTACCGATGATGCGTATGTACCACGTGCACTTACTTGCCGGTTCACACACATCTTCATCGGTAATTGCCATGTCACGTACACTTAGAAAATACTATTACATTGACATAGCTTGTTAGCTAATAGTTTAGACATGATATTAGTGTACTTGCCTTATATGCTAGTTTAGACATTGTAGTTATTACCTGCTACTTCATGCATGTTATTATTCACTGTTATGCCGCATTCATGGATTCTCATGCCTATATTCACTGTTTACATGCTATTGAGGATTTGGATTCGGATTTTCATGAGATTTCCTGGATTTGGGGGAAAACCGCAAAAACATTTATAAACTTCTTTTCTCTCTTTTTAAATGAAAAGTGCGGTTTTCCCATGATGTATGAGTCGTCCACCATGAGTTTTGCTGATGGATTTCGAGACCCGAGTTTGAGGAGATGGAGGAACCGTTTCGGGTATAAGGTGGACCCGGTAAGGTACCCCGGGGCAAGAAGCTCGTGGTGATGACGATGAGCCTGGCAGGGGAAGACTACCGACCGGTGATTTTACCCGACGCGTCGGATATCCGGAGGATACCGTCGTGGTCTTGAGATTGATGGTAGGGGCCAGTCTGGACTGACGGCGCCCTAGATAGTGAGATTGAGACATTGAGATTTTGAGATATCGAGGTACTGAGATTTAATGATCCAGGTCAGTCCGGGTAGCCGGAGCCTGAGATATTGAGATATTTGGATTTATGTTTTGTGTCGATGCTAGACACGGTTTATACTGATTTCATTTATGATACCTCGTTTTGAAAATACTGAAATCTCACCAAATTATGAAAGCAGTTTCTTCGTTTACATGTATTCTGTTTTCATGCATTCATACCTCATCCATGTGATATATTGCTACCTGAGGCACTGACACAAGCATTGGTATTACAGTTGTTTAGAGGCATACCCTAGCCATTATTATAGGCTGCTGGTTATATATTTGAGGATATATATATTGATCGTATGACCTAGGATTGCGTCATACATACGATTCCTGTTCGTAGATGTATTCTATTCACGAGTTGGCAACTCACCCCCGTTGTGCCACAGTTTCTTGCAGGATTTTCCGTACAGGTTTCATTACGGCTTTGCTGGCACCACTTCCATTTCCGGGTGATTTGCTAGTAGGTGGGTTCACTTGCATCGTGACCATCATTATATTTTGTATATTATTATTCAATTGTATCTAGAAGTTCCATCAACCAAACATGTATTTATTTCAGATAGAGACCAGTGATGTTTATTCTTTCGACCTTAGAGTCGCGCGTTGTATTTCTATGGATTTCATGCTGTTTTGAGTTTCCTTTTCTGTTGTGATCCTCGCCTTTCGGCGTTGTATATTATATTGCTTGCGTGGTTGTGAACGTCGATTGACGAAGAGCTAGCTCCCGCTTGGGGATGCCTTTTTCATTATATATGCTTTATCAGGTTTTGTACCCGTTTGGGGTCAGTTTTTACAAAGGAAACTCTGCCGAAATTTTTAGAAAAGACTTGTGTTTTTAAAATGCATATTTCGGCGAATGTTGCAAACTATTTGATTTAAAATGGTTTTCCTTCACTCTACTAATTTTCTTGGTTTGGATTTCTAGGTTTTTCGGCTTACTTAGATTACGTACGCCTCGAGACGTTTCGTAATTTAAGTGCCGGTCATGTTCCGTACTTTCGGGTCATGACAAAGTTGGTATCAGAGCGTTAGGTTTTACCTTCGGAGCGTAGGATGACCCTTTGTTGATGGAGTAGGTAGCTTGAGTAGAGTGACGTACCGTATGTATGTTCCGCGGCATATTTACGATACGCTACTCCACTTAAGAAACCTTAGGATGTACATTTCTTTGCTCAGTATTATATTCATTCATGATCTAGCCTCATCGGTACCAGTTATGGTTTTGCTGCCACGATTACGGGCAGGGAGAGCTACGGCTAGAGTTGCGGTCAGCACGAGCTCGTCACGGACCAGGTCTGACCAGGGCGTGATTCCGACAACACACGATTGCAGAGATGTGTCTTTTTATTGTGTTTTCGCGCCATGAGCGTTGATGGATCGCTTTTACGAGATTTACCGGATGTGCTGATCGGCACCAGAGGATTGAGCCACTGATAGAGACCAGCCAGATTTTGATGACCGTTGAAGTATTTCTTATTCATGATGATTGAAGCACTGTTCAGCGTGCAGATGAGTGAGCCAGTCGTTGCTGCGAACAATGAGATATCGCCCCAAAGGTTGGAGCTATTGCAGTACGAGTTGTACTAAGAGATGATAGAAGGTCGCTAGTCACCGAGGATGAATGACTAGGACATGTGGTTCGTTCGCTACCCCGATGCGAGGTCATCAGAGAGATTGATTCCAGCCAGAGACGACTTCACGCGGAGACGTTGAGAGTCGATAGAGACGATCGAATGTCAGAAACCTATTATTCCAAGTTTAAAGTATTCGCATGATTGATTTTGATGATTGAGTTTCATGACATTTATTTTCATGCACCATGGTTGCACCTACTGAGTATTTGCGATTTTTGCACAGTTGTTGCACTTGATATCGTTTTCGTGCCTTGGTCTTACATGTTTATGATTTTATGGGTTTCATACAGTTGAGTTGATTTTGTGCATATGTACGCACACGATTTGGTTTTGCACTCGGTATAGTTCGCATATGCTTGCAGTGCAGTGATACGCATTTTGTGCACTTAGATGCACTGGACTTCGATTTTGATTGTGATGCTTGATATTGGTTTTGTGCACCTTGTGCACCTGATTGGATTCTTGCGCATGTTCGGCGCTTGATATCAGATTTCATGATTTCATGCACGATAGATGCACCTGATTTGGATTTTCGCGCATGTTGGGCGCATGTTATGAGTTGCGATTTTGGTGCACACCGGATGCACTAAATCGCGGTTCTTCGTGCATGTCAGATGCACCTGTTTTTGCCGTCAGGCACACCTGTTGCCCTTGACAGATGTTGTGTGCACACCCGTTGCACCTTGATGTTGTTTCTGTGCACATGTATGGCACATATATGGATTTTGATTTCCGTGCGCACCAGACGCACGTAGTATTCATATGCACATTTTGGGATTGGTTTCTTATGGATCAGTACGTTTTTATGATATTTGCTATGTGTTTTACACCGAAGGACACGGATCGATCGGTATAGCCATTCTAACATCTTTGTAGTTAGCTAGTATAGGGTTAACGGAACGATCCGGGTGAAAGACTGCGTTAGCGCTAGTTTATAAAAGTTTTTGTTCCGCGTTTGGCCTCGGATTGACGGCCGGGGCGCAACCGTAGACTTACATGGTATCAGAGCCGCCATTAACCCATACTAGCTTGTTCTAACATGTTTAAAACATCGATCGACTGAATTTTCTAAAACCGCAATTCCATTCTTCAAGTTTCTGCCGAATTTTTAAAGTCGTCTAAAAATTATTTTGGGTATATCAGAAAATCGTGCAGGCTCTTTTAAGACCCTGGAAGAAATTTGAGAGCACGTTCTGACCATCACACCGACGAACTGTGGCCAAACCATCGTGTTTTCCGCAGTTGCGCGGCAGTATGGTGGACATAATGCACCATTTTTCTTCTGGGTGTCTTTTATATGGAATAGTGGTTTCTGAGATGTTTTGTTTTGGCCCAGATTCGTTTGAGTGCTGGATTTGCACTTGGGGCCATTTAGGGAAGTTTAGTCGATCAAAATTTTAAATACGTTAGTTTACAGTACATACATTTCTATCTGCGACCGTGAATGTCATTAGAGCGGTATAACTTGTCTAATTGCTATATGTCCTTTTAGACGAGTTTGCGAACGTGACATTCACGTTGATGTTCTGTGTTGTGCTGTGATGTTGCGGATTGTCGTGGTGGATAGCTTGCGTGCAAAGGTAATGCAGTTTGGATATATTTGTACATTTGATATCGCAGGGCGAGCGTCCGACATGTGGACTGCCGTCACTTCCTGTTTGTATATTATTCTTTTGGGGCACGACCGGGTTGAGGTCGATGTACCCGTTGTACATATTTTCTTTACAGTACTAGGATTACCCCGCGGTGGAGTGCATGGATAGCCGAGTTCTAGAGGGCAACGGGCCCGCATCTCATGGCTTTGAGACGGAGGGGGCTTCACTCTAGAATTAGCGGGCTATTCGCCGCACTTGTAGGGGGTACAGGTTGACCCATGATGGGCTGCTCAAGTTACCAGATTCCGTGAAGTGCTGGGTGGTCCATTCACTTTGCTGAAGGGGGCTGCCTCGCTTCTGATTTTGGCGGGTAACTTGCCGCACTCATAGGGGTCTAGGTTTTCATTGCACTGGCTATCCACACGACCAAGGGAACGTCGGGTTTCACTTGCGGCTCAAAGGAAACCCGGGGCTCCCAGATTATCTGTATTGTTCTGTGATGCTTATTACTTTTCTGTGATGTTGCATTTATTACGCTTGGAGCGATTATTGTATATTGCTATATATATATATACTAGTAGATGTTGAATATGTTTTTCATCCGCGCTAGTCCAGTCCCCGCTCCGTCGTTAGTTAAGTAACCTAACGGGTGATGACGGGACCCAGTGGCGAATGCGGATGGCATATACGTACATCATATTTTCGTTCTTTTGTGGCGTGATTAATTGATGGGACTACGTTGATTTTGATCAATGCAAGGAAAACAGACCTGTTTGATGTTGTTGGAACAAATTTTAAAAAGCTGTTATTGCAAGGACGTTCTCTTTTGTTTTGCACAGAGGTATTCGGTTATGAATATCCAGCATCTCATTCTACGAGGCAAGGGCCGAGATCCCTTCATCGGGAGTGACCCCTTGGGCAGAGGTTTGCGTCAGGCTAATAAATTCACTATAGTCGATTACTTTTTGCTTTGCACAGCGGTATTCGATTATGAATATCGAGTACCTCATTCTGCGAGGAAAGAGCCGAGATCCCTTCACAAGGAGTGACCTCTTTAGCAAAGGTTTTCGCCACTATATATTTGTAAAAAGCTATCATGTTCCTTCAACGATATCAAGTTCATTACGTTAAAGGTTTTTCGCCAAAAACCATTCGTAGCCCTCCGTCATTTAAGATGGGTAGCACTTAGTATTCATGCTATGTTTGTTGACCTTCGTCAAGGCATAGTGTATGGTAGCTGTTCGTTACTTTTCTGTTGCATAGATAGATGCGTTGGTTTGGGACAGTCGTACAGCCTTGTTGACCTTCTTCAAGGGCGGGTATGGGTGGGTTCAAATTAACCTGGACAATGACAGGTAGAACTTGACATGTGGCTTATGATTTGTTGACCTTCGTCAAGGTCATAAGAGCATAGGGTAAAAATCACATCGGGAGTTTCAAACATACAGGAAACTTGCCAGGCATGCGCATACCTTCTGGAGTGTGATAACGTGAGTGGATTCCTTCACGTTATCATGCGATGATAGTTGGATCCCGATTCCCACTGATGAGTTAGTTTACTCTTCGGGTGATCCCGACTAATTCTTCTTTCAGGTTTGGAGGAGAATTTGAGGATACAGTGGGAGACATCCTGATTAGATAAAGTGATTAAATATTCTGATCTAGGTTAGAGTGCACACAGAGTGTTTCTTTTCTCTCTCTCTTTGACAGCGACCATGGCCCAACCCTAGAATATAACTCGGTGACCAAGTTAACCGAACTTTCTTAAAACACTGGCTTTTGGATTGTCTAAGTTGCATACATCATTGCCACTCCTTCTTTTACCCTTTGAATTTCTCCAGAACACCCCGTATCACTATGAACATCCACTTCCGTTGGATAAATCCACTGTATAGTTACATACGAACTCGAAGGAACTTATTCCAGATTCGAGGATGGATTCTGGTTCTGGAGAGATTGAATAGGACTATTCAGTTGTCTTTTCCTTTTACCTTCTCTCAAGTTATGAGGGCTCCTAGGATTAGGAGAGAGTACACCTATTGCGCTTATTGGATAGTCTTCTTCCAAACCATAGGCAGGTGCCGAACGGTAGGGAATGAAGAAAACCGATTAGCCTAAGTTTGGTGTACAAAAGGTAATAAGTAAAGACAAATAAAGGGATTAGAAAGAGGGCAAAGTAAAATGTGACTGCTATCATTCACGAGCAAACCGCGTATATCATCACCACTCCTACTTCACCATTGCATTTCTCCGGTTCAGGAGAAATTGAGTAGGATTATTCAGGTTGTCTTTTATCTTTACCTTCTCTCAGGTTGAGAGTACTCCTAGGATTAGGAGAGTACACCTATTATGCTTATTGGATAGTCTTCTTCCAAATCATAGGCTGGTGCCGAACGGTAGGGAAGGAAGAAAACCATTTTGCCTAAGTGTGGTGTACAGAAGGAAATGAGTAAAGACAAATAAAGGGATTTGGAGAGATGGCAAAGAAATATACGGTTATAGTCATGAATCTGGATAATGGAAGAGGCATTACTAGGAATACCCGGATACCCTTACGAAACATTTTCATGTTTCAGTTTCACTATGTATTGTTTATAGAAAACCGATTTCCTAATTAGATCCTTACCCCAGGGTATGTATTTACCAGGTATGATTCTCACATCTGTATGGTTTTACAGATGATGAGTGGGGGTAAGTTATTGGGAATTAGGTGATCATCCTCATTATATCGGAATTCGTTGTAATTGGTGATATTTGAGGAAATCTTCTGGGTTTTTGCCGGACGGCAAATATTTTGTTTTGAATATCCGTTGTTATGCACCAATTTCAAACTGATATATCTATACGTTTATTTCATAAAGTGAGATATAACTTTTTGAAATTATGTCCATGACATTTACCTATATCAGTTGATGGTTAGGTAAGGAGCATTCAACAGCGGTGTAATTCTTCATAACCATAGTACAGTTTTCTACCTATGGCGCATAGGGTTTGAGTTATTCAACTCAGGGGACTTATACAAAGTATTGTATGTTTTCCAGTGTCCATTAGGAAAAGGGGTTGGTCTTCGTACTATATTCTGTTTACTTGTGACTTCTCAAGTTTTAGACAAGTGTTTCGTAGAAACATAAGGTCCAAGTTTTGAGAAGTTATAGGTACAAGAATAAAGTAGAGAACCACGTCATGCAAGTATCAGGATTCTTCAAGGTGATCGAAGATGTAGATACTTGTGTTTGGTATTCAGTCGATAGTAATGATTTTGAGAACTTGCTTCTCTTTCAGGTTACTCATAATTGGATGCACTCCTAAGTTGAGTAATGCTGATCGGCCTCTCTCCATTTAGTTGACATGCACTGGAGACAGCTGCATGATTTGAATCTGGTTCCAATTAAATCAGTGCCTCTGTTTCTATATTGTATATAGAATGGATCCTATCTTAACGATGTTAAGATATATGGAGTTGTCCGGTTTTTGCTTAAAACCAGACTCTGGATAACTCAAGGCACGTTTCTGTAATGGCAGTTTGTGGGTTATCCCAGCCTATGAAGAGGGTTAACTTTCTACCATCTGGAAGATCAATAGTGATATTGTTCTTGACTCGCCACAATTTTATAAAATGGACTTTTTCAGAAAACAGTAGTGGGAGTATGGTAGAACTGGAAGTGATTCCAGAACCGTAAACGATTACTGAAAATTTAATAGGACCTAAAAATTCAATCAGGTTTGATATTCCATTAGCCACTCCGAAGATATAGTGGGTAACCTCAAGCACTCGAGAGGTACTCCGGTAGCCTCAAGGACGGTGACAAGGAGGTTCTTGTTTACCCAGACTTGATACTACTGTTGTTCTAGACTATGAGACTCGGCAGGAGGATGAGTATAGCGTCATTCTAAACTAGCTTTAGAAGTGCACGTGTATATGACTCTACCAGATAGTTGTTGTAGTCAGTGGGAGCAGCAGAAGCATAGTGGACAAGTAACTTATGTCTATTTATAGACTAAAGCAGATATAGATAGATCATCTATTTTTAATATGACAGTCATAGGTTTTGACTTCATCAGAATAGGGGATGGATCTATTAAGAAGGTAGCAGGGTGTGATGTCCTGGTATTTGGATGACATACGCATAGTAGGAAGTGAAATTCCTATACTACGATCGGTTATACTGTGGTTGTCACACAGTGGTTTCTCCACTTAGGATATGGATATAATATCAGGCATTCTGGTTACTAGATCTATGGTTTTAGATCTAGATTTGGGTAGTGTCCCAATCTGGGTACTTAGACAAATTCTAAATGTGTATTAAAATGGACAACTCCTGGCATGGTGGTAAACCCTGTAGGTGATGGAAGTGTCTTACAGACTAAAGGGGAGAGGAAAGTGCATGATTGGCATATCACTTGCTTCGGCAATTGAGTCAATCATGAGATGTCAAGTACCACACCAGATGTTGTTTTTGCACTAGATGCAATAAGTTGATATATTAATCCAATCCTGGAGAAACGTCAGGAAGCAGTTTTATGAACATAAGTGATTGTTCTAGGGGTATGATAACGACAGCCTCTTTTGGGAGACGGTTATCATTCCAGGCTTCCAAGGTGACCTGGCTAACAGAGTGACTGTCAGAGTTATAGTTTTCCCTCTAACAAGGGGCAGTAGTTTGGACAGATGGTTTAAGCGGATACTGAGGGAGGTATGGCGCAGGATACTGATTAAATTCAGTTGACGATACAATCTAAGAAGTTTTCTGGATTTGGAGTTCATTTGTGAACTGGGTCCAGTCAGATATCCAGACATATTCTAAGACAGGTATTGCTCATTTCGGGAGATGGCTTTCTCCGCGAACTTGAGATAAAGATAGACATAGAAAGAAATATCAGGGCAGATACACTCACTGAGGCTATTTCTCGAACGCAATAGTTTCATAAATAGGCTTTATGAGACTGATCAGTAGAGGAGTTGGGTGTTCGGTATCACACAGGCTATGAGTATGCGACACCGCCATAATTAGCCTTAAGTGCAAGTGGGAGATTGTTGGCTATAGTGCCCTCAAGTCAATTATTGGATCGCAGGCACGTGATTGCAATGATTGAGGGAGGCCCTATACCGGCAGAACAGTCTTACTCGAGATGATAGTATGCTATCTGGTTTGTCTTTATCATCGTGTACATGCTTCAGGTGACATTACAGATCACTATTACACGTTGATAGAGCCCATAGGATTCTTTCTTGACTACCAGCAGTATGATGGCGATCATATATGTGAGAGTTGGGTAGTCTATAAGTACATCCTTAAAGTGTCCCTAGTCGTGGGAGTTTCGAGGCTGGGCATCGATACTCCATGAGTAGACTAGTGTATACAGATCTAGACCCCGACGAGGGACGGTGGCTGGTCTCACAAGCCATTGGTGTCAGTTGTTTCACCTAAGATAGCATACGGGTGCTCATTGGATTATGAGTACACCGGACAGACTCGCCGGGGCACTGTTGATTGGTACTATACCTATCGTCAGGAGCAGTTCCCAGGTGACATGAGTACAGCTTAGTCCGTTGACTTGACACTGCTACTTTGCCTCAAGTGTGTTCCCATTGTTCTTTGATTGCTATCCTACCACGGCTTAAAGGAGTCGTGCAAACAGGTAGTAGTTGGGTGCAGTCCCGAAGCACTTGGAGGCAGTGGCGGTTAGACAGGATTCGTCTCTCCCGGTATTGGGGGTTGATATTGTTGGAGATAGTGCCCTCAGAGTCAATTATTGGATCACAGGCACGTGATTACAATGATTGATGGAGGACCAATCCCGATAGGACAGTCTTACTCAAGATGATAGTATGCTATCTGGTTTATCTTTATCATCGTGTACTGCTTTAGGTGACCTGACAGGTCACTATTGCACGTTGATAGAGCCCCTAGGATTCTTGCTTGACCACCAGCAGTATGAGGGCGATCATATACGTGGGAGCTGGTAGTCTATAAGTACATCCTTAAATGGTCCCTAGTCGTGGGAGTTTCGAGATAGGGCATCGATACTCCAGAGTAGACTAGTGTGTACATTCGAGACCCCGACGAGGGGCGGTGGCCGGTCTCACAAGCCACTGGTGTCAGTTGGTTCACCTAAGATGTATACAGGTGCTCATTGGGTTATGAGTACACCGGACAGGACTCGCCGGGAACATGCTAGTTGGTCATATACCAGACGTCAGATGGCAGTTCCCTGGTGACATGTGTACAGGTTAGTTCATCGACCTGGGGATCGTCATTTGTCTCGTGTGAGTTCCCACTGTACTTTGATTACTACCCTACCACGGCTCAAAGGAGTCGTGCAAACAGGTTTTAGTTGGGTACAGTCCCGAGCCACATGGAGGCAGTGAGCGCATCTTCAGGGGTTCGTCTCTCCCGGTATTGGGGGTGAGGTCGCGCTGTGTCTAGGAGAGCCATTACACGAAGCCCTCGGCCGAGGCAAGGAGATTTACTGGTAGGTATTCCAGTAGTATCTCAGGGTGTTCTGGGCTACACTCCGACACGACTTGTACCGCTTTTGGGGGTCTGACTTTTACCAACCCCCTAGGCCCGCCATGCGATGCTCATAGACGAACGGACCGGACTGTACGGATATTGTCACTGACAGGCTCAGTAGGGTTGTCAGGCTGAGTTCGCTCACAGACGTCCCTTTTAGTCAATACCTGGTAGCCCGTTACGTATTGGCTTATACCTCTGACGTGCTAGTGGTTAAATCCACAACCAAGGTGTTGACGAGTCTTTAGAGTCCCCCACATTCAGTTACTCAGCTTTCGGGCGAAAAGCTGTAGAGGCCATATGGAGATATGACAAGGTCCGATCAGATACGTGCGGTATTGCACGGATCAGGATCGGACGGTTAGTACTAAAGGCCGTATGGTTATATGGCAGGGTTCGATCAGATACGTGCGGTATTGCACGGATCAGGATCGAACGGATATTACTAGCCGGCTATGGTTTAAGTCGGATCCTAGTATAGTACAGTGTAGATTTTGTCTCATTGCATTTGTATTTCGGTCGGAATACAAATGCGGGTGTGTATGCACAGTATCGGGGTTTTCCTGTAATTTATTACGGGACCAGTTTTCTGGAGTTGCCAGTTTGCTTTCCGTTTCGGCCATATTTCTTTGTATCGTTCTTTGGCCGAAGATTGGTGGAGGAGGGGTTATTTGCATTTGTGCAAATAAGCAATTTGGAAGGGGGTCTTTGCATATCATTGTATCATGATGGTGCACCATCCATTGACTTAACTTTTTGCTTCATGATAGTTTTCATGATGGCTTGACCATTTGGAGTCATCATGGTTGTGTTGGAGTGTTGGTTTAGGCTAGTGATCACTACTTTGCATGATAGCCTTTTCTCTTTCTCATGGATTATGGTGTGGCCTCTCTCATATTTTGATACACTATCTCATTCTCTCCACTCACCAAGGGCCATGGTCGGCCAAGCCTTGAGGGGGGGCTGTCCCAAATTCTTGAGGTGGGAATTTTGTTCTTCTATCTTTGCAGAATTCCCACAAGTTCCATCTCCAAACTCCATAGTTCATCCCTCCACCAAAAGGCAATTCCTACAACCCCAAATGAGACTTGAGCACTACACATTCTACAGCAAATCTTGGGCACGTCGACTCGCCAGCTTCGTGCCCGAGTTGCCTCGGTATTGAGGTGGGAGCCCGTAAAGGATGCAGACGATGTGTTGCCCTTCCGGCAAGGAGGCGACGACCGGAGTTTCCGCAGGAGATCGGGACGACGACGAGAAGACCGGAGGACTCGGATCAGTCGGTATATCTCTCTTCCCCATCTTGTAGTTAGCTAGGACTAGTTAATGGTTCGATCCGGGTATTAGTGCGCAGTGGTGCCAGTTCAAGAAAAATTTAAGTATATCACCGCTTCCGCATTTTGGCCTCGGGATGGAGGCCGGGGCGCCGCTGTGCACTTACAGTGGTATCTGAGCCTCGCCATTAACATAGTCTAGCTTTGTTTAATGTGTTTGCATTTCCGATCGACCAAAATTCCAAAAAGCCGCGTTTTCTTCACATCAGTTTTCTGTCGATTTTTTTCTGGCTCGAAATTTTTTTCAGGTTGTAGAAAATTGATGTACTAGAAGTCCTAAGAATTCTGGGAAAATTCGAGAGATTGATCTTTCAGGGAGAGCGCGGAACCGCGGCCAAACCCCACTTGGCGCCGTGGTTCCGCCGCAGTTTGGAGGGATCAATGCGTCGAATTTTTCCAGTGGGCTTCTGGGCTGAAAATAGGGGTTTTGGATTATTAATTTTGGGCCCAGAATTTCTTGATGTGCTACAGTAGTACTTTGGGGCCCACTTGTTAAAATTTAATCGATCGGATATTTTAAACACATTAGTTCACAGTATTTACATTATATCTGCGACCGTGAATGTCACTTGATCGGTAAATCCTGTCTAACTGCTATAGGCCGGTTAGACGGATTTGCGAACGTGACTTTCACGTTGATGTTCTGTGTTATGCTGTGATGTTGTGGATCGGTCGTGGGGGATAGCCTGGATGCAATGCTAGTACAGTTGTGGTTGTATTATGTACATTTGATATTGCGGGGCGAGCGTCCGACATGTGGACTGCCGTGACTGCCTGATTGTATTATTATTTTGGGGCACGACCAGGTTGCGGTCGATGTACCCGTTGTATGTATATTTTTCTTTCTGTACTAGGATTACCCTAAGGTGGGGTGTACGGATAGCCGGGTTCCAGAGGGCAACGGGCCCGCATCTCATGGCATTGAGACGGAGGGGGCCTCACTCTAGGATTGGCGGGCTATTCGCCGCACTCGTAGGGGGTACAGGTTGACCCAGGAGGGGTGCCCAAGTTACCGGATTCCGTGAAGTGCTGGGTGGTCCATTCACGGTACTGAAAGGTGCTGCCTCGCTTCAGGTTTTGGCGGGCGACTTGCCGCGCCCGTAGGGGTCTAGGATTTCATTGCACAGGCTATCCACACGACCAGGGGAACGTCGGGTTTCAGTAGTGGCTCTGTGAAACCCGGGGATCCCAGATATCTGTATTGTTCTGTGATGCTGTACATTTCTGTGATGTTGCATTTCTTATCATGCCTTGAGCGAAATATAATATATTGGTATATATATTAGTAGTTGTTGTATATGTTTTGCATCCGCGCTAGTCCAGTCCCCGCTCTGTCGTTAGTTACCTAACCTAACGGGTAATGACGGGACCCAGTGGCGAATGCGGATGGCATATACGTACGTCAGTATATTTTCGTTCTTTGTGGTGTGATCAATTGATGGGACTGCGTTGATTCGGATCAATGCAAGTTAAAAACAAACCTAATCTGATGTTGTTGGAACACTTTTCAAAAAGTTGTTATTGCAAGGACGTTCTCTTTTGTTTCGCATCGTGATATTCAGTTGGAATATCCTGCTCCTCAGTCGACGAGGCACGGGCCGAGATCCCTTCACCGGGAGTGACCCCTTGGATAGAATTTTGCGTCAGGGCATTA
The DNA here is from genome assembly GCA_030015575.1 of Agapanthus africanus. NCBI lineage: Eukaryota > Viridiplantae > Streptophyta > Magnoliopsida > Asparagales > Amaryllidaceae > Agapanthus > Agapanthus africanus. The sequence continues at coordinate 270,218,356 of JASDDO010000031.1, read as the reverse complement.
ACTTCACTATAGCCGATTACTTTTGCTTTGCACCGTGGTATTCAGTTGGAATATCCTGCACCTCATTCTACGGGGAAAGAGCCGAGATCCCTTCACCGGGAGTGACATCTTTAGCAAAGGTTTTCGTCACTATATTTTTAAAAGCTATCCGTTCCTTCAACGATATCAAGTTCTTTACGTTAAAGGTTTTCGCCAGAAACCATTCGTAGCCCTCCGTCGTTTCATATGAGTGTTCAATAGTATTCAAGCTGTGTATGTTGGCCAAAGTCAAGGCACAGTGATTGGTAGCTATTGGGGCATTCATATGCAGCATAGATAGATGCGTTGGTTTGGGACAGTCGTACTGCCATTTTGGCCAAAGTCAAGGGTAGGTACGGGTGGATTCAAAACAACCTGGAGAATGACGGGTAGAACTTGACATGTGACTTATGATATGTTGGCCAAAGTCAAGGTCATAAGAGCATGGGGCAGAAATCACATCGGGAGTTTCTAAAGAAACTGAAACTTGCCAGATATGCGCATACCTTGTGGAGTGTGACACCGTGAGCGGATTCCGTCACGTTATCATGCGATGATAGTTGGATCCCGATTCCCACTGATGAGTTAGTTTACTCCTCGGGTGACCCCGACTAATTCTTCTTTCAGGTTTGGAGGAGAATTTGACGGAACAGTGGGAGGCTTCCAGATTAGATAAATTGGTAACCATTCTGATTTAGGATAGAGTGCACGCTGAGTGTTTCTTTTCTCTCTCTCTTTGGCAGCGACCATTGACCCGACCCTAAGACTATGACTCAGTGACCAAGTTGACCGAACCTTCTTAAACACTGGCTTTTGGATTGTCAGGGTTGCAAACCTCATTGCCACTCCTATTTTTACCCTTTTCTCCAGGACACCCCGTATTGCTACAAACGTCCACTTCCATTGGACAAAACCATCGTATGGTTAGATACGAACTCGAAAGAATTTATTCGAGGATGGTTTCCGGTTCGGGAGAAAACGGATAGGACTATTCAGTTGTCTTTTTCTTTTACCTTCTCTCAGGTTGCGAGTACTCCTTGGTTTAGGAGATAGTACACCTATTATGCAAATTGGATAGTCTTCTTCCAAACCTTAGGCTGGTGCCGACCGGTAGGGAATGAAGAAAACCAATTAGCCTGACGATGGTGTACAGAAGGTATTATGTAAAGACAAAGAAAGGGATTAGAAGGAGGGCAAAGTAAATTGCGACTTCTATTCACGACCAAACCAAGTATTTCATTACCACTCCCATTTCACCTTTGTATTTCTCCAGGACACTCCGTATCACTACGAAAATCCACAGTTTATTGGATACTCCATCGTATGGTAATATACGAACTCGAAAGGAACTTGTTCCAGTTCGGGGATGGATTCTGGTTCAGGAGAAATAGGAATAAGATTTATTCAGGTGTCTTTTATCTTCACCTTCTCTCGCATTGCGAGTGTTCCTAGGATTAGGACAGTACACCCATTATGCTTATTGGATAGTCTTCTTCCAAACCATAGGCTGGTGCCTAACGGTAGGGAAGGAAGAAAACCATTTGGCCTAAAGGGGTGTGCAGAAGGTAATGACTAAAGACATATGAAGGGATTTGGAGAGGTGGCAAAGAATTATACGGTTACAGTCATGAATCTGGAAGAGGAATTACTAGGAATACCGGGATACCCCATCGAAACATTTCAATGTTTCAGTTTCACTGTGTACTGTTAAACGAAAACTGATTTCCCAGTTAGACACTTGCTCCAGGGTATGTATTTACCAAGTATGATTCTCACATCTGTATAGTTTTACAGATGATGAGTGGGAGTAAGTTATTGGGAATTAGGTGATCATCCTCATTATACCGGGATTCGTTGTAATCGGTGATATTTGAGGAAGTCACCTGGGTTGGTTGCCGGACGGCAAATATTTGGTTTTGAATATCCGCTGTTATGCACCAATTTCAAATCGATATATCTGTAGGTCTATTTTCATAGAGTGAGATATACCTTTTTGAAATTATGTCTACGACATTTACCTATATCAGTGGATGGTTATGTAAGGATCATTAAGCATCGGTGTAATTCTTCATAACCAAAGGTACAGTTTTCAACTTACGACACACAGTAAATGAGTTATCAGACTCAAGGGACTTATACAGAGTATTGTATGTTGTCCAGGGTCCATCAGGACAGAGGGGTTGGTCCTTGTACTATATTCGGTTTACTTATGACTTCTCTAGATTTTAGACAGGTGTTTCGTGGAAACACAGGGTCCGAATTTTTGAGAAGTTATATGTATTTGAATAAAGTAGAGAACCAGGTATTGCAAGTATCGGGATTCTTCAAAGTGATCGAAGATGTAGATACTTGTGTATGGTATTCAGTTGATAGTAATGATTAATAGAACTTGCTTCTCTTTCAGGTTACTCATAATTGGAAGCATTCCTAAGTTGAGTAACGCTGATCGGCCTCTCTCCATTTAGTTGACATGCACTGGAGATAGCTGCATGATTTGAATCTGGTTCAATTAAATCAGTGCCTCTGGTTCTATATTGGATATAGTACAGTTCATATCTTAACATTGTTAAGGTACGGGGAGTTGTCCGGCTTATGATTAAAACCAGACACTGGACAACTCAAGGCACGTTTCTGTAATGGCTGTTTGTGGGTTGACCCAGGCTATGACGAGGGTTGACTTTCTACCATCTGTAAGATCAATAGCGATATTGTTCTTGACTCGCCACAGTTTTATTAAAAATGGATTTTTTCAAAAAAAAAAAGAAAAGCAGTGGGAGTATGGTAGAACTGGAAGTGATTCCAGAACCGCAAACGATTACTCAAGATTTGATAAGGAACCTAAAGATTCAATCTGGATTGACATTCCATTGGCCACTCCGCAGATAAGGTGGGTAACCTCAGGCACCCGAGAGGTACTCCGGTAGCCTCAAGGACGGTGGTAGGGAGGTTCTTGTTTACCCACACTTGCCATTGCTACTGTTCCAGGCTGCGAGACCCGGCAGGAGGATGAGTATAGCGTCGTTCTGAACTGGCTTTAGAAGTGTACGTGCATATGACTCTGCCAGTGGGTTGTCGTAGTCAGTGGGAGCAGCGGAAGCATTGGTGGACAGGTAGCTTATGTCTATTTATAGACTAAAGCAGATATAGCGGAGATAGATCATCAATTTCTGATGTGACAGTCATAGGTTTGACTTCATCAGAATAGGGGATGGATCTGTTGAGAAGGTAGTAGGGTGTGATGTCATGGTATTTGGATGACATACATAGATTAGGAAGTGATATTCCTACACTACAATCGGTTATACTTTGGTCGTCACACAGTGGTTTCTCCACACAGGACTTGGATATTATATCAGACATACTGGTTACTAGATCTATGGTTTTAGATCTAGATTTGGGTGGTTTCCCAATTAAGGGTACTTAGACAGCATTCTAAGAGTATTAAGAATGGACGACTCCTGGCACGGTAGTGTACCTGCAGGTGATGGAGTCACCCTCTCGAAAGGTGTCTTACAGACTAAAGTAGAGAGGGATGTGCATGATTGACAGATCACTTGCTTAGGCAATTGAGTCAATCATGAGATGTCAAGTACCACACCAGATGTTGTTCTTGCACTAGATGCAATAAGTTGACATTGATCCAATCCTGGAGAAACAGTCGGAAGCAGTTTTAGAACATAAGTGGATGTTCTAGGGATATGATAATGACAGCCTCATTCGGGAGACAGTTATCATTCCAGGCTTCCAAGGTGACATGGACGACAAGGAGGTTGTCAGAGTTATAGTTTTCCTTCTGACGAGGGGCAGTATTTTGGACAGGTGGTCCAAGGCAATACTGAGGGAGGCATGGCGCAGGATATTGATTAAGTTCAGTTGACGATACAGTCTAAGAAGTTCGGATTTGGAGTTCATTTATGAGCTAGGTCCCATCAGACATCCAGACACATTCTAAGACAGGTATTGCTCATTTCGGGAGATGGGTTTCTCCGCGAACTTGAGATATAGAGAGACATAGAAAGAAACAACAAAGCGGATCCACTCACTGAGGCTATTCCTCGAACGCAATAGTTTCGCAAACGGGTTTTGTGAGACTGAATAGTAGAGGAGTTGGGTGTTCGGTATCACACGGGCTGTGAGTATGCGACATCGCAATAATTAGCCTTGAGTGCAAGTGGGAGATTGTTGGAGATAGTGCCCTCAGAGTCAATTATTAGATCACAGGCACGTGATTACAATGATTGATGGAGGACCTATCCCGGTAGGACAGTCTTACTCAAGATGATAGTATGCTATATGGTTTATCTTTATTATCGTGTACTGCTTTAGGTGACCTGACAGGTCACTATTGCACGTTGATAGAGCCCCTAGGATTCTTGCTTGACCACCAGCAGTATGAGGGCGATCATATACGTGGGAGCTGGTAGTCTATAAGCACATCCTTAAATGGTCCCTAGTCGTGGGAGTTTCGAGATAGGGCATCGATACTCCAGAGTAGACTAGTGTGTACATTCGAGACCCCGACGAGGGGCGATGGCCGGTCTCACAAGCCACTGGTGTCAGTTGGTTCACCTAAGATGTATACAGGTGCTCATTGGGTTATGAGTACACCGGACAGGACTCGCCGGGAACATGCTAGTTGGTCATATACCAGACGTCAGATGGCAGTTCCCTGGTGACATGTGTACAGGTTAGTTCATCGACCTGGGGATCGTCATTTGTCTCGTGTGAGTTCCCACTGTACTTTGATTACTACCCTACCACGGCTCAAAGGAGTCGTGCAAACAGGTTTTAGTTGGGTACAGTCCCGAGCCACATGGAGGCAGTGAGCGCATCTTCAGGGGTTCGTCTCTCCCGGTATTGGGGGTGAGGTCGCGCTGTGTCTAGGAGAGCCATTACACGAAGCCCTCGGCCGAGGCAAGGAGATTTACTGGTAGGTATTCCAGTAGTATCTCAGAGTGTTCTGGGCTACACTCCGACACGACTTGTACCGCTTTTAGGGGTCTGACTTTTACCAACCCCCTAGGCCTGCCATGCGATGCTCATAGACGAACGGACCGGACTGTACGGATATTGTCACTGACAGGCTCAGTAGGGTTGTCAGGCTGAGTTCGCTCACAGACGTCCCTTTTAGTCAATACCTGGTAGCCCGTTACGTATTGGCTTATACCTCTGATGTGCTAGTGGTTAAATCCACAACCAAGGTGTTGACGAGTCTTTAGAGTCCCCCACATTCAGTTACTCAGCTTTCGGGCGAAAAGCTGTAGAGGCCGTATGGAAATATGACAAGGTCCGATCAGATACGTGCGGTATTGCACGGATCAGGATCGAACGGTTAGTACTAAAGGCCGTATGGTTATATGGCAGGGTTCGATCAGATACGTGCGGTATTGCACGGATCAGGATCGAACGGATATTACTAGCCGGCTTTGGTTTAAGTCGGATCCTAGTATAGTACAGTGTAGATTTTGTCTCATTGCATTTGTATTTCGGTCAGAATACAAATGCGGGTGTGTATGCACAGTATCGGGGTTTTCCTGTAATTTATTACGGGACCAGTTTTCTGGAGTTGCCAGTTTGCTTTCCGTTTCGGCCATATTTCTTTGTATCGTTCTTTGGCCGAAGATTGGTGGAGGAGGGGTTATTTGCATTTGTGCAAAAAAGCAATTTGGAAGGGGGTCTTTGCATATCATTGTATCATGATGGTGCACCATCCATTGACTTGACTTTTTGCTTCATGATAGTTTTCATGATGGCTTGACCATTTGGAGTCATCATAGTTGTGTTGGAGTGTTGGTTTAGGCTAGTGATCATTACTTTGCATGATAGCCTTTTCTCTTTCTCATGGATTATGGTGTGGCCTCTCTCATATTTTGATACACTATCTCATTCTCTCCACTCACCAAGGGCCATGGCCGGCCAAGCCTTGAGGGGGGGAGGGCTGTCCCAAATTCTTGAGGTGGGAATTTTGTTCTTCTAGCTTTACAGAATTCCCACAAGTTCCATCTCCAAACTCCATAGTTCATCCCTCCACCAAAAGGCAATTCCTACAACCCCAAATGAGACTTGAGCACTACACATTCTACAGCAAATCTTGGGCACGTCGACTCGCCAACTTCGTGCCCGAGTTGCCTCGGTATTGAGGTGGGAGCCCGTAAAAGATGCAGACGATGTGGTGCCCTTCCGGCAAGGAGGCGACGACCGGAGTTTCCGCAGGAGATCGGGACGACGACGAGAAGACCGGAGGACTCGGATCAGTCGGTATATCTCTCTTCCCCATCTTGTAGTTAGCTAGGACTAGTTAATGGTTCGATCCGGGTATTAGTGCGCGGTGGTGCCAGTTCAAGAAAAATTTAAGTATATCACCGCTTCCGCATTTTGGCCTCGGGATGGAGGCCGGGGCGCCGCCGTGCACTTACAGATATCGCGTTGTCTGGAGAGCCATTACACAAAGTCCTTGGCCAAGGCAACTGAGATTTACTGGTTGGTATTCCAGTTGTTTCTCAGGGTTTTCTGGGCTACACTCCAACACGACTTATACCGCTATTGGGGGTCTGACGTTTACCATCCCCCTAGGCCCGATATGCGATATTTTTAGACGAACAGACCGGACTGTATGGAGATTGTCACAGATAGGCTCAGTAGGGTTTCATGATGAGCTCGCTCATCTACTTCCCTTTCGCTGAATACCTGGGCGGCCGTTACGTACAACTAGTACCACTGACGTGCTTATGGTTAAACCCACTGCCAGCGTATTGACGAGTCTTTAGAGTCCCCCATAGAAAGTTTTCCTAGTTCGGGCGAAACGTTGTAGAGGCCGTATGGTTTTATGGCAGGGTTCGATCATATACATGCACTTTTGCACGGATCATGATCGGACGGATAATACTAGTGGGCTTTGGATTAAGCCGGATCCTAGTATTATATTGTTGGATTATTTTCGTCTCTTTGTATTCGTATTCTTCGGAATACGGATACGGGTATGTATATACGGTATGAGGGGGTATTCTTGTAATTTCATTACAAGATGCTTCTAGAAGATGCCACCTCATTATTGTTTTAACCATTTGGATAAATGATTTAATGAGGTGGAGGATGAGTCATGTTTGGCTTTAAATGAAGCATGACTCTTTTGGTGATTCACGGGGTGAGTCATGTAGTGACTCATCCTACACTATTCTTGCATGCTTGATTTATGATAAGGGTTGTGAGATATTTTCTTAACTTGGTGATTTTTCTTTAGTTGCTAGCATGCTTAATATCACACAACACTTAGCCATTATTTTTCTTGAGTTGCTTCACTCATCCTCTAATGGTTTCATCTTCTTCCTCCACCCATCAAGTCTCATGTGTTGAGAAACATTGGGTGTTTTGAGATAAAGTAATCCTACACACTCTCTACTTCACCTTGGACATCTCGGTTAGCAAACTTGATGTCCGAGTTGCCTCGGTTTAGAGGCGGGAGCCCGTATAATGAATCCTTGACGTGGTGCTATTTCGACGAGCGAGATCGGAGAGCGAACTTCGTTGGAGCAGCCACGAGGAGCTTGGGATGGTGGATAAAGACCGAAGGACACGGATCGATCGGTATAGCCATTCTAACATCTTTGTAGTTAGCTTGTATAGGGTTAATGGAACGATCCGGGTGAAAGACTGCGTCAGCGCCAGTTTATAAATGTTTTTGTTCCGCGTTTAGCCTCGGATTGACGGCCGGGGCGCTTCCGTAGACTTACACGTATGATGCCGCATACCAGTTCGAGGGACAAAATGACAAATCATTGGTCATTTCAAGTACAAAGCACAAGAGGCAGCACAAGATCCAAGATTTCAACGGGGAGCTCAAGAAAATCAAGGCAAAAGTCCACATCATTTCACCTTTTTGGACTGCTGAAAATCTGGAAGAAAAATGAAAATATTCTGAGAAACCAAGTGTACCAAACAGAAGTGAACCACAACATGGAGAACCCCAGAAAATACGACCCTCCAAGTCAACCAAAGGGCCGCAGATCCGCGGCCGAGTCAAGTAAGTGCTGGCTCGTTTTTTGAGGGTAGTTTTGTAACTTCATTTTGTCGCAGATTGTATCCTTAGGGTTTCATGTATCTGCCTATAAATAGCCCAGTTCCAAGCCAAGTAAAGGGTGCTTTTTCTTGTATTAGATTTTTAGGATAAGAGTTTGTATTTTCTTCTTCCTCTTCATCTTTCTCCATTGATATTGTAGTGAGCTTCATGAGTGATGATGAATAAAAGAAGAAGTTCTTTTTATTAACATGCATGTCTTGTAATTGTATTGTTATATTTGCTTGTAATTTTCATTTGTTAAAGTAGTTGTTGTTATTTGTTTGTTTGCTTTCTTTTTCTCTTTTCCTTTATCCTTACAACAATGATGCTTAAGTATGATCCTTGCCAAAGTGAGGTCTCAAATAGCTAGTTGTGATTTTCTAAACCCATTTCTTTCTATCTTATTTCTTTGTTTCATTTTCTTTTCCTTTTTAATGGGTGAGTAGTTTCTCACTTGTTAGGGTAGGATAAGAAAAGTTTGAGAGAAGGAAATCTCTCACTCTTTTCTTTGCCCAACATCTTGATTCGGACTCCCGTTAATTGAACCACAATCCGCTCTCTACGGCACCCTATCCTACATGATAGCGGTGATATCCTAGTGAGACCCGTTGTGGTTGAACTAACCGGAGGTTAAAGCTAAGAGCCAAGAACGGACGGACAATGACCGAAAGGAAGGAACTAAGCATTGGAAAGCCTAGCTTATACTTACAAGTTTCCTTCCTAGTCGTGCTAATCCCCGTTGTTGCTGATTACCGTAACACCGATATTAAGAGTGGCAACGAAAGAAGTGAGCGACTCCTAACTGAAACTAACCTAATCCTAACCCTAACAAGCTCTCTTTATACATATTTTAGCACATAGTGAAACTAAAACAAACCTGGACAAATTGGACTTAACTCGTTAAAACACTAAGAAAAAGATTCCCATCTCTCGGTGGACCGACCCGTACTCAACCAGCTAGCTACCAAGAGAAACAGTCTTGATTGCGGTAATTAAAACTAAGCACGCAAAATCATTAACAATCAAATGGCGCCGTTTCCGGGGAGACGGCAGTTTATTTCTTTGTGTAATTTCGGGTTAATTTGTGAATATATATAACCAAAAACAAAAAAATATATATATATTGTAAAAATCATCTTGTAATTTTTGATTCTTTTTTGTGCAAGTGTGCAAGATAGGAAGAAGGTCAACTTCAGTGCCAAAGTCGTGGGGAGTTAGACCCATATCTCGCGGCTACACCGCGGCGGATCAAGACGGAACCATGGTTTGCCGTAAAATTCTGGACCAAATTCAGTGACCAAATCAAATTCACGGGTTATAAACAAGAATAGGAAACTTCACTTAGCACAGAGAATAAATTTGAAGCTCCAACTCAACTGTCAAGCCGCGGTACCGCGGCGGAATTGCATATTTGACCGCAGAACCGCGGTCAAACTGTGACGTCAGCACCCAAAAATTCTCTGTGAGTATTCCAATCCTCTTCTCCCCTCCTCTGAACTCCACCGAACTATTCTTTCTGCAGCATTCTTTGCACAAACTCTCTTCCTCTCTCCAATAAAACTGTTTTTGTTCAGGATTCTTTGCGCCGCCGCCAAATAAAATTTTGCAAGTGTTTTAGATTTTTGTTTGTTACTGTTTTGCATAAATAATACGGAATTTAAGGGGCTATAACACCAATTCATATTGGGTGGGGATTTCATCACCCTTCCTAAGACCCCAAAAATCACTAAAAGCATACGCATTACCCTTGAGCTTAATAAAAAATATCTAGACTCAGCCAACTAAAGACTGTCGTGCTCAATTGGACAGAGGAAGGTTGTGGGCATTCGATCGTTTATCCAAACTTGACTTTGTGGTGCTTAGGCTAGACAAGTGAGAAAGGTAATTTTAAAAGGTCCGTCTCACGGTGATTCGTGAGCGGAACCCTCCTTACGTTACTTGTGCTTACCTGGCCACAATTGGCAGTGAAGAGACGATTTGAGGGTTATCTCACAACTTGTCACTTTGGAACAGTTAGGAGTAGTCTAGTGGACTTTGAAGAGCATAGCTCTAGGTATGATTATGCATGTTTTGACTGTGATTGTTTGAAGTTGTGCCATAAGTCCGTACATATTTTTGCAAAACTCTCTCTAAAAAAAACAACAAAACAAAAACTTTTATAAAAACATGCTCTTTGTCGCCAGAATTCCATTTCACCCACCTTTCATCCGCATTTCTCCATTGACGTTTTCTCACCCTCACGTTCTACGCTTTGACTATACTAAACTCGTTTAGTGTATGTCCGGTTGGACTCGGGACACTAGTGCCCGCCTAGTCCGCGTTACGTTAGTCGCTACCGACCACGCGATCGATTCCGACGTCGAAACTCCCTCCACACCTCTTTCACCCTTACCCTTGCCGGTCAACTCCGACGTTGACCGGGATTCTGTTCATACATCCTCACCTTCACCATCACCATCACCAAATTCTTCTTCTGAGATGTCAGGATTTCCTCCTAACATCCCTTTACCTGCCCCGGGACTGATTCCACCTCATTTGGGTGCGAATAACCCGCAACCACCTCCTGTTGAAGTGCCACATCGAATCGCTCTCCAGGATCGTTTCTATTCTACCCGTGCTGCACTCCCTACGAGTCTTTTACTTCCGCCGGCCAATGGGGATAATTTCGAAATTAAGCCCTACTTCATCAACATGTTGCCCAAATTTCACGGGATGGAATCCGAAGATGCCTACATCTTCATCAACAAGTTCCAGAACGTCTGTGCAATGATGAAGACAACCCAACTGTCCAATGATGCTATACGGCTACTAGTCATTCCTTTCACTCTGTGTGACCTTGTTGAGAAGTGGTTGTATAGCACCGCATCGCATTCCATAACCAGTTGGGACGAGTTTGTAAAAGCGTTTCTTAAAAAATTCTACCAAATCACAAGACCGTGAGAATCCGAAACGAAACCAACCAATTTTCCCAGCTTCCTACCGAACCTTTTTGGAAGTGCTTCGACCGATACAAAGACCTTCTTGTTCAGTGCCCTCATCACGGTATTAAGAGATGGAAACTTTGCCAAACCTTATATGAGGGTCTGAATCCAGCAACTAAGCAGTTATTAGAAACCATTTGTCAAGGCCATTTCTTATCCAAATCCGACGAGGAAGGTTGGCAATTCTTCGACGATCTTGCGGAACAGACGCTTCAGTAGGAAAGCGCCAGACCAAACACTTCTTCTTCTACTTCTTCCGGTCTTTCCAGGGCAAGAGTTCATCAACTCGACATCTCAATTTCAATGAAGCCTGAGATGGCAGCAATCGCGCGAAAACTGGAAGCAATTGAGAGCAAATTCTCATCTCTTTCTCATGCCCCTGCTCTTCCCCCTCGTACCATCTGCGCTTGTTGTTCTGATCCATCCCATTTGACCGAAGAGTGTCCTTACAACCCACCTTCTTAAGGACAGGATCAGGTCAATGCTACATTTCAGCAAAGACCAAGAAATGATCCATACTCTTCCACTTACAATCCCGGCTGGAGGAACCACCTCAACTTCGCTTGGAATCAGAACCAGCATCAATTCCACGGCCACAACAACTTCCAGAGGCCTCCTCCTCCTCAACAACAAGCTCAGCAAAAAACTCAACATCAATATCAGCAGGCCTTCCAACCCCAACCTTTTCAAAATCTGACGAACAACTTTGCACTCAACAATTCTTTTCCTCAAAATAACTTTGTTCCGTCAAACAACGATAAGGTTTTCTCGCAAGAACGGAGTCTGGAGGCATTTGTGAAACAAACAACTCAATCCACCGCCAACATCCAGTCTTCTATTCAGTCTTTGGTGCAACACACTGCTGCACACAGGCAAAGTATAAAGACCATCGAAGCCCAGATTGCACAGCTGAATGCGGCGTTAAGCGAGCGAGAGAAAGGGAAGCTTCCATCTCAACCACTCCCAAATCTTGGTCACCCACATAATGTACATGTTGCTTTTGAACAATAGAACCATAATGTGAGTGCCGTGACTACGTTGAGATCTGGAAGGATGCTGCACAACAACATTGGCACGCGGATAAATGATGACACCCCGGCTTCTTCTTCTTCTTCTTCTTCTTCTTCTTCTTCTTCGTCTTCTGAGCCTATTCTCCATTCTTCAAAAGGCTCTTCTTCTTTCGCTGCTCCGAAAGGACCCACCTCCCACTCTACTAAAACTTCAGCTCCGGGATCCGTTCCAACTCCACTATCTCATCCACAAGCATTGGACTCAACCAATTTCAAAAATGTTCCATTCCAAACCGGTTGAGGTCCAATAAACAAAATCCACAAATGGAGAAGATTCTGGAGTTGTTTAAACAGGTTAACGTCAACATTCCCCTCTTGGATGCAGTCCAACAAGTCCCTTCCTGAGCAAAAATCTTGAAGGACTTATGCACTAAGAAGAGGAAATCTCAGGTACCCAAGAAGGTTTTCTTAGCTAGTGCCGTGAGTGATGCTCTTACCCAAGCTTTACTTCAAAAACGGAAGGACCCTGGCTGTCCTACGATTTCAATAACCATTGGGGATAAGAACATCAACCGCGCACTTTTGGATCTTGGTGCAAGTGTTAACCTGCTTCCGTATTCTGTATATGAGCAACTAAGTGTAGGAGAGCTGAAACCCACATACTGTACTCTCCAAATGGCCGACTGATCTATCACCCATCCTAGGGGTGAGCTAGAGGATGTGTTAATAAAGGTAGGGGACTTCATATTCCCCGTTGACTTCATTGTTTTAGACACACAACCTATAGCTAACCGACGGAATAAAATTCCGGTGATACTCGGTCGCCCATTCTTTGCAACCTCAAATGCTGTGATCAATTGTCGAAATGGTTCGATGAACCTATCTTTTGGAAACATGACAATTGAACTCAACATTTTTAGGTTAGGGAATCAGCCATCCGAACCTAATGCTCATATACTCGATGTTTGTTCCATCCAGGAGATCGCCCCAGAAGACTGTGAATTCGAGGAATTCTTGTTCGATCAAAGCAATCTTGACGCCACAAGTGCGTTCATCTTCGAACCTGCTGCTGCTTCCACGACCGACAATGATTATGAGTGTTTCACGTTTTCGAACAATTTTGGCCTGTCGCCGCCCGAGTTTGAATCTTTCGAATTTTCGGATGCGTTAGCTGAACCATCCAACTCGGTCGCATACACTTGTTTTGAGCCTCTGTTAGAATCCTTTGAGTTCGAGACATTTTCGCCAATCTTGCCTTCAATTGTTTCACCTCAGACGCTCGAACTCAAGCCGCTGCCATCTCACCTCAAGTATCTTCTCAAGCTCCAGAGCAAGAGAAAGCCCTTCTCACGGTCTTGCAAAGAAATCGGCAAGCTTTTGGCTGGACAATGTCGGACATCAAGGGGATTAGTCCCCTGATCGTTGAACATCGCATTCATATGATGGATGACGCCAAACCAGCCAGGGATCCACAGAGGCGACTAAATCCAGTCATGAAGGAGGCTGTGAAAAAAGAGATCGTCAAGTGTCTGGATAGTGGTATCATTTACCCTATCTCAGACAGCCAGTGGGTCAGTCCTATACACGTTGTCCCCAAAAAGTCGGGCATAACAGTCATCACAAACGAGGAAAACGAGTTAATCCCTACTCGCACCCAGACTGGGTGGCGAGTATGCATTGATTATAGAAAACTCAACGCCGCAACATGGAAGGACTACTTTCCGCTACCATTCATTGACCAAATGCTCGAAAGATTGGTTGGACATGAGTACTACTGTTTTCTGGACGGCTACTCAGGCTACAACTAGATTCCTATCGCTGAGAAAGACCAGGAAAAAAGCACGTTCACCTGTTCTTTCGGCACGTTTGCATATCGCCGCATGCCCTTTGGGTTATGCAATGCTCCCGCTACCTTCCAACGGTGTATGATGGGAATTTTCTCTGACACGGTTGAGAAATTCTTGGAGATATTCATGGATGATTTCTCCATCTTTGGCGATTCTTTTGACGAGTGTCTGCAACATCTCGACGCTGTCCTTACCCGATGTAAGGATAAAAACCTCACTTTAAACTGGGAAAATTTCCACTTCATGGTACGCGAAGGTATTTTCCTAGGACATATCATTTCGCAAAATGGCATTGAGGTTGACAAAGCGAAGATTGAAGTCATTTCCAATCTCCCTCCTCCCAGATGCGTCAGAGATATCCAAGCTTTCCTTGGCCACGCCGGTTTTATAGACGGTTTATCAAGGACTTTAGCAAGATTGCTAGACCCTCGACTCTTCTGCTGGCCAAGGATACTACATTCGACTTCAACTCGAGCGGTGTGACTGCGTTCGAATCACTGAAAAACACACTCACCTCTGCTCCCGTTCTTTCTTCTCCTGACTGGACGTATCCCTTTGAGATTATGTGCGATGCATCCGACTTTGCTATCGGTGCGGTCCTAAGACAGCACATCGATAAGATGCTACACGTAATCTACTACGCTAGCCGGACCCTGAATGATGCCCAACTGAATTACACAACAACCGAGAAGGAATTCTTGGCTGTTGTGTTTTCTTTAGAAAAATTCAAGCCTTATTTGATCGGCTCTCCAGTCATTGTCTACACAGACTATTCAGCTCTGCGATATCTTTTTGCGAAAAAGGATGCAAAATCTCGGTTAATACGTTCGATCCTCTTACTTCAAGAATTTGACCTTGTCATTAAGGACAAAAGAGGATGTGAAAACGTAGTGGCCGACCATCTTTCACGACTTCCTTCTTCGCCGACGCTTCCACTCCCAATCAACGACGTTTTTCCTGATGAACAACTCTTGACAGTATCATGCGAACCCTGGTTCGCAGATATTGTGAACTATTTAGCAACAGGACTACTACCGACCGAATGGTCAAGTCAGGAAAGACTTAGATTTTTCTCCCAAGTAAAACACTTTTACTAGTAAGAACCATACCTGTTCAAGTACTGTCCCGACCAGATTATTCGTTGGTGTGTTCCTAATAAAGAGTTCAAGAGTGTGCTGTTATTTTTCCACGATCAAACGTGTGGCGGACATTTTGGCCCAAGAAATACAGCCGAGAAAGTCTTACAGTGTGGCTTCTACTGGACACAACTCTTCAAAGATGCTCATGATTACTACAAGAGTTTCTCCCAGTGCCAACACTTGGGCCGGATTTCCAGGTGAGACGAGATGCCGCTCAAACCAATCTTGGTTGTTGAGATTTTCGATGTTTGGGAAATTGATTTCATGAGGCCGTTTCCCAGCTCTTTTGGGAACGTGTATATTCTTCTAGCTGTTGATTATGTCACTAAATGGGTCGAGGATGTGCTAAGACGGATGAATGACAACAAGGTTGTCGTTCGATTCCTTAAAGAAATCATCTTTTCCCGGTTCGGGCACCCCCGCGTGATCATTAGTGACAATGGGACGCATTTCTGTAATAGGACTTTCGAGGCCTTGATGCGAAAATACTCCATTAATCATAAGCTATTCACGCCCTACCACCCCCAAACATGTGGGCAAGCCGAAGTTTCTAATCGGCAAATCAAGCAGATTTTAGAGAAAACGGTTTCCAAGAACCGTAAGGATTGGTCTTTGATACTCACTGATGCCCTTTGGGCATTCTGCACTGCTTACAATACTGATCTTGGAATGTCTCCCTATCAGCTTGTGTATGGAAAGGCTTGCCACCTTCATGTGGAAATTGAGCATCGTGCATTTTGGGCGATCAAAGAGCTGAACCTAACCCTTGAAGATGCGGGCAGCTATCGGAAGCTGCAGCTCAACGAACTGAACGAGCTTCGGGATGAAGCTTATGAAAACAAGGTTGTCATTAAGAACCGAACGAAGGTGTTTCATGATAAACACCTTACGCGCAAAACATTCACACCTGGACAACAGGTACTTCTTTACGACACCCGACTACATTTCCATAACGGTAAGCTCAGATTTCGCTGGAAAGGACCCTTTTTGTGCGGACTGTATACCCACACGGCACGGTTGATTTGGAGAATCCAAAAGACGGTTCACTATTCAAAGTGAACGGACAGAGGGTAAAACCGTTCCTCACCGCAGAACCTTCGGAGGAGCTCCTGATGTTACAGGAGCCGGTTTACATTGACTAATCTTCCTCCGCTTATCACCCAACTTCGGTTATCCAGCCATAAACAGTGGAAACATTGTTTCAAATAAGTTTGGGGGTATGTATATATCAGTTTTGTTTTTGTGTTCCTGGTGAAATTCCCACGTGTAATAATTTGTAAAGTAATAAAAATAATAATAAAAAAATGAAAGAATAAAAAAAAAATTTTAGGGAGGGTGTTTTTGTAAATATCCAGTTCTATTCAAAAAAATATATTAAAAAATTGAAAAAAATACTTTTTTTTAAATAAATAAATTCTTTTTTTGGGGGGGGGGAATTTTGTACAAATAACCAACAACCCCTATAAATACCCTCTTTCTTTTCTCTGCAATACCCGAGCCTCCATTCATCCCTCAGCGCAAACCATAGCCGCCTCTCCAATTTCCACCGACGAGCACCTCTTCCTACCGCGCTTCTGCCACCGAAGTGCAGATCCGCCGCGCAACCGCCGCCGCCTAGTCTTGTTTCCCTCTGAAATTTTCAGAGGAGGTTTGCATTTCTAATTTTTCTCTCTGTAAATTTCATAGTTCTGCACTTTATTTCCATGGCCCCTTCATTTCAATTAGAACGGGATTTCTCCCAATTGTTTGCCCACGACATTTATGGTAGCTATTTCGGCGATGAGATACGAAAATGCGGATGTAATTTTCTGTTATTTAACCATCCAAACGCGTTCGCGATTCCCGATCTCGTTGCGCGTTTCTTTGAAAGTGTCGAGGAGGGATGTTTAGCAAAATACGGGTTCATACGATTATTGTGGGTGGATCGGGAAATTATTATCGATAGGGACTTTATTCATGAAGTCACTTTAATACCACGAATCCCCGTACACGATCAACCCCTCCGCTTTGAGGACTACATTCCATTAATGGGTGATGACTGTTCTAGGGAGCCTAGGAAGGGCATTCAGGCTCGCACGCTATATGCGAACGTTTTAACCGTATGCCGTTGGGCACAAAACAACATTTCGGAAGTTCGCACAGCACCACATTTTTTACCCCATCCCTACACATAGTGCACACATTAATGACCAAAAACCCTAGTTATGACATGTGCACTGTGTTACTACACTCGATTGGCGCCGACAAGGGGGTTGCCAATTACCCATGCCCAAAGTTAGTGACACAACTGTGTCGCTATTTCCTTCCTGTTGAGGAATTCGAGGTTTACATGCATGGTGGGGTTCCCATTCGACCCTTCTGGAGGTTGTCTCCACATCCTATACAGGACTTCATGGATTATGGTCGCGCACCGAGCCGGCCGAAGATGTGATGGCAAAGACACCCAGCTCGAGCTCCACAGCGAGCGATGAAGAGCTAACCCCCGCTTTGCAAGCACGCGTAATAAGACATACCCATAGGGGGGTAGAACGAGTGTTAGGGATGCTGACAAACTTTGATCAGGGGTTGACGAGTCTGGAACAGGGAATGTCCACCCTACTGGCACGAGAGGAACGTGCACGATCGAGAGGATGGGGGATGGACAGGGGTGAGGCTGGAACTAGTGATGCCGCGTCTAGGAGAAGCCGTAGGCAGCAGTGAGGGCACTGCTGTTGGTCAGTTTGGGGGTAGGGTTTGGTTGTAAATAGTTATCCTTGCATCTGGACGTTTTTTTTATTTATGTAAATATTTGTTTTGCATGTTTAAATTCTGCATCGCATTTTTTTTTCTGCATTGCATTTTTATATAAAAATAAAAAAAAAATTGAAAAATTAAAAAAATGAAAATTTCATTATTGGCCATTTTTGACTCGAGTTCGACATGACGGTTGACTAGTTAGGAAAAACTAAATCCTAAACTTAGTAAATTAAAAACCCTAAAAATAACCTTCCTTGAAGTATAACTGTAGAAAATTAACGTCCTTGCAGTTTATTTAGAAATAAGCAATTTTGAGTTCAGTTCTTGGGCTAAGTTGAAATGAGGGAAGGGTATTCAAAGCTCTATTTGAAGAAGTAAGTCTGAAAAATAATTCTGAACCTTAAGTCTAAATTCTTATAATATATACCTTAAAAATCGCACATACACGCACCTTGAAACTTGGGATAGTAAAGAATACCTAGAAATACTCTTGCCTGAAAGCCTAGTATGAAAGAAAAAATGGCATTTAAAGCTAACCAACAAAGGAACACCATTGAAAAATATATCCGGTCTTGAAATAAAAAAATAAAAAAAAGAATAAAATACAAGACCTGGAAACTACTATTTACGCTTTAAGCTCACATATTCAGTAATCGGATGTTAATGCCTCAAGAAGCATTAATAGTCGCATGAAAGGTGTATGAGGAAAACCGTCCATTATTAATGAAAAGATGTAGTACTAGGTATTAAGGCAAGGGTATTATAGCTTATATTGAATTTCAAAGTGTAGGGATGATATTTACACACACGTAGGGGTATATGATCGGAGTTTGGAGGAGGGATAGGAATGAAAAATAGGGCTTAAGTCTTCAATAAAGATGATAAAAATTCCGGATTTGAGATTGCGTTTTAGAAGGAAAACTCAAAAGATGCTGAGAGCTTTATAAACTGGAAAAACGCATAGGATCTTAAGTTAAACAAAAATGAAGTGTGAAAAATACGGGTTGATGATTTCTAAGTTAAAGATGATAGAGTTTCTTGCTAGAATGCTGAACTGTAGAATTAGAGTCAACGGTCAATTTGATCGGATTTTGTGGGTAGTATTCGCTGAAAACCCTCAGGAGACAACACTCCTCCTCTAGGGCAACCTAGAGGTTTAACGGCTTTTTGCACGAGCTCAATGCAATCGCGTTCCCTGCGAAAGTGAGGTTATGACTTTTTGTGAATAAAATGGCTTTGCTCGGGACAAGCAAAAGATAAGTTTGGGGGTATTTGTTCATATCAGATTTTTGCATTTTTATACCGCCCATTCTTGATCGCATTGTATATAGGTAGGTACTCTTGATCCGTATTTGCTAAATAATTGCACGTTACAGGCTCTCAGCTCTAAACAGTGAAATTCATTAAAAGTCGCACCAAATTCAGGACTACGGCCAACAACAGATAAATACGGGTCTCCGCTCACTATCTGTATGATGCCGCATACCAGTTTGAGGGACAAAATGGCAAATCATTGTTCATTTCATGCACAAACCACAAGAGGCAGCACAAGATCCAAGATTTCAACGCGGAGCTCAAGAAAATCAAGGCAAAAGTCCACATCATTTCACCTTTTTGGACTGCTGAAAATCTGGAAGAAAAATGAAAATTTTCTGAGAAACCAAGTGTACCAAACAGAAGAGAACAACAACATGGAGAACCCCAGAAAATACGACCCTCCAAATCAACCAAAGGGCCACGGATCCGCGACCAATGTGGCACTTAGGCCGCGGATCCTTGGCCGAGTCAACTTAGTGTTGGCTCGTTTTTTGAGGGATAGTTTTGTAACTTCATTTTGTCTCAGATTGTATCCCTAGGGTTTCATGTATCTGCATATAAATAGCCCAGTTCCAAGCCAAGTAAAGGGTGCTTTTTCTTGTATTAGATTTTTAGGATAAGAGTTTGTATTTTCTTCTTCCTCTTCATCTTTCTCCATTGATATTGTAGTGAGTTTCATGAGTGATGATGAATAAAAGAAGAAGTTCTTTTTATTAAAATGCATGTCTTGTAATTGTGTTGTTATATTTGCTTGTAATTTTCATTTGTTAAAGTAGTTGTTGTTATTTGTTTGTTTGCTTTCTTTTTCTCTTTTCCTTTATCCTTACAACAATGATGCTTAAGTATGATCCTTGCCAAAGTGAGGTCTCAAATAGCTAGTTGTGATTTTCTAAACCCATTTCTTTCTATCTTATTTCTTTGTTTCATTTTCTTTTCCTTTTTAATGGGTGAGTAGTTTCTCACTTGTTATGGTATGATAAGGAAAGTTTGAGAGAAGGAAATCTCTCTCACTCTTTTCTTTGCCCAACATCTTGATTCAGACTCCCGTTAATTGAACCACAATCCGCTCCCTACGACACCCTATCCTATATGATAGCGGTGATATCCTAGTGAGACCGGTTGTGGTTGAATTAACCGGAGGTTAAGGCTACGATCCAAGAACGGACGGACAAGGACCAAAAGAAAGGAACTAAGCGTTGGAAAGCCTAGCTTATACTCACAAGTTTCCTTCCTAGTCGTGCTAATCCCCATTGTTGCCGATTACCATAACACCGATATTAACAGTGGCAACGAAAGAAGTGAGCGACTCCTAACTCAAACTAACCTAATCCTAACCCTAACAAGCTCTCTTTATACATATTTTAGCACATAGTGAAACTAAAACAAACCTAGACAAATTGGACTTAACTCGTTAAAATACTAAGAAAAAGATTCCCATCTCTCCGTGGACCGACCCGTACTCAACCGGCTAGCTACCAAGCGAAACCGTCTTGATTTCGGTAATTAAAACTAAGCACGCAAAATCGTTAACAATCAACGGTCTTTGGTGTCACCACACCAATGGATATGGGATCATCCATTGCCCATCTTATGGGTCAAGTAACGTATACGCTAGTCTACTCTGGAATATCGATGCCCCGTCTCGATACACCCACGACTAGGAACATTTCAAGGATATGCTTATAAACTACACATGTCCCACTAGTATGATCCACATCATAATCCCAGTAGTCAAGCAAATATCCTAAGGGCTTTATCAACATGTACTAAATGAGTAAGATGCATGATCAAATGAACATGTCAAGATAAAGTACAACCAGATAGCATACTATCATGTCGAGCAAGAATGTCCCCTGAATATATACACACACATACCGATACATCCACTATCATATAATGTCCTCTAGGGCATACATATATCTAACAATCTCCCACTTGCACTAAGGCCAATTATTGGCGTATCTCATACCCAACATCTCAAAAAGTCGCTCATGCTGCGGCAGAAGGAGGGCCTTGGTGAGTGGATCTGCGGTGTTATCCTTTGTATCTACTGTCCGAATCTCGATCTCGCGGCGATCAACTATCTTCCGGATCAGATGATATCGCCTGAGGATGTGTCTGGAACGCTGATGGGACCTGGGTTCTTTGGCTAACTCCATAACCCCATTATTAGCATAATACAATGGTATTGGATCAATAATGGTTGGAACTACTCCTAGCTCCAAGATGAACTTCCTCATCCAGACGGCTTCCTTGGCAGTATCATTTGCAGCAATATACCCAGCTTCCATCTTGGAGTCTACAACGGTATCCTGTTTGGAACTCTTCCAACATGCCGCCCCTCCATTGAAGGTAAATACAAACCCTGAGATAGATTTTCTGTCATCCTTGTCACTCTGGAAGCTCGAATCGGTAAAGGCCTCCATTTGGAGATCCCCGTCACCATACACCAAGAACATTTCTTTAATCCTTCGCAAGTACTTAAGAATGTTCTTCACAGCTTTCCAGTGATTCTCCCCTGGGTTGGATTGATACCTGCTTACTACACCCAGTGTATAAGCTACATCAGGGCGTTTACATAACATCGCATACATTATAGATCCTATAGCAGAAGCGTAGGGTATAATGCTCATGCGAGCTCTTTCTTCATCAGTCTTTGGGTAAAAGTCCTTGGAGAGAGTGACTCCATGACTAGCGGGTAAGGCACCCCGCTTGGAGTCTTCCATACTAAACCTTTTTAGGATGGTGTTAATGTACCTGGTTTGGGACAATCCCAACAACCTTTTAGATCTATCCCTATAGATCTTCATGCCCAATATGTACGAGGCATCACCCAGGTCCTTCATGGAGAACCTTTGTGATAAGAACAGTTTGGCCGATTGTAGCATAGGAACATCGTTTCCTATCAGAAGAATGTCATCTCTGTACAATACGGGGAATGTGACAGTACTTCCTACAATCTTCTTATAAACACATGGTTCATCTGGATTTTTGACGAAATCAAACTCTTTGATAACATCATCAAAACAGATGTTCCAACTCCGTGATGCCTGCTTTAATCCATAAATGGATTTAAGCAACCTACATGCTTTCCCGCCGCTCCCACTATCAATGAAGCCCTCTGGCTGATCCATATAAACGCATTCTTCTAAATCACTATTTAGAAAAGCAGTTTTTATGTCCATTTTCCAGATTTCATAGTTGTAGTGAGCAGCAATAACAAGTAGGATCCGAATGGATTTAAGCATGGCTACAGGAGAAAAGGTTTCGTCATAGTCCAGTCCTGGTCTTTGATGAAATCCTTTGGCCACAAGCCTTGCCTTATAGGTCTCCACCTGCCCATCTACACCGATCTTTCTCTTAAAGATCCATTTGCACCCTACGGGTTTTACCCCAGAGGGTACAACATCCAAAGTCCATACTTTGTTGGTGTATATAGACTCTATTTCGAATCTCATGGCATCCAGCCACTTCACAGAGTCACTACTCGTGATAGCTTGCTGAAAACTGGTAGGGTCATCATCATCCATGATGCAGTCTTCTCCATCACCATCAATGAGAAAACCATAGTATCTCTCTGGTGGGCGAGAAGTCCTACTAGATCTACGGAGTGGCTGATGTTCATAAGTTTTTGTTGCAACTGCAGGTTTAACCAAGTCGTAATT
The DNA here is from genome assembly GCA_030015575.1 of Agapanthus africanus. Lineage (NCBI taxonomy): Eukaryota > Viridiplantae > Streptophyta > Magnoliopsida > Asparagales > Amaryllidaceae > Agapanthus > Agapanthus africanus. The sequence goes on along the minus strand of JASDDO010000031.1, from coordinate 270,195,587 downwards.
TGTAATTTGTGTCTCTAGAACCTCTTCTAGATCTACCACATTGCCCTCAGTATCATTTGGAAAAATCTCATTTTCTAAAAATGTGGCATACTGAGAAACAAACACCTTTTGTTCGTCCTTGTAGTAGAAAAGATACCCAAATGAATGTTTCAGATATCCCACAAATATACACTTGACCGATCGTGTCTAGAGTTTGTTTGGATTCTGCTTTTTAACAAAAGCCGGACAACCCCAAATCGTAACTCGTTTAAGAGATGGTCTCTTTCCATACCATATCTTATATGGAGTGGTAGACAGGGTCTTGGTTGGACCTTTGTTCAACAGAAAAGCTGCAGTCTTCAATGCATGCCCCCAAAAGGAGAGAGGCAACTCAGTATCACTCATCATGGATCATACCATATCCATTGGGTGCGATTCTGCCGCTCTGACACACCGTTGTGCTGTGGTGTGTAAGGGGGAGTGAGCTGAGAGAGAATCCCACTCTCTTTTAGGAAGTTCGAAAACTCTGTACTAAGATACTCCCCACCTCAATCTGATCGAAGTGTTTTGATGCTCATTCCAGTTTGTTTTTCTACTTCAAGTTTGTACTCCTTGAATTTCTCGAAAGCTTTAGACTTATGCTTTAATAAAAACACATGACCGAATCTCGAGAAATCATCAGTAAAAGTTATGAAATAAGAAAAACCGTCTCTCGCATGTGTAGACATTGGCCCACATACATCACTATGTACGAGGCCCAAGAGCTTTTTAGCTCTTTCTCCGTGTCCAGTAAACGGAGTTTTGGTCATTTTCCCTTTGATACAAGACTGGCAAGTCGCATAATATTTATATTCAAAAGGATTTAAATATCCATCTTTATGAAGCTTGTTTAGTCTTGTTTCATTAATATGACCAAGTCTACAATGCCAAAGAAAAGCTTCATTTATATCTGAAAATTTTCTTTTATTTGTGTGTTGTATGTTGAAAACTGTGTGTTGATTTAGGACGTATATCCCGTTATTAAGTATACCAGAACCAATCAACTCTTGATTTAGTTTAATGTGCATAACATTATGCTGCAGTACAAAATGATATCCTTCATTGTCTAACAAAGAAACAGATATTATATTACAAAGCATGCTTGGTACAAAATAACATGGGTTCAAAACCAATATACAACCCGATGGCAACCCTAGGTGATACTCTCCCACTGAAACTGCATGAACATTGAAACCATTTCCAACTCGGAGAGTGTGATCACCGGTCTTCAAAACTCTACTTTTTCTCAAGCCCTGCACAGAATTGCAGATATGAGAACCCGAACCGGTATCCAATACCCAGGAAGTAGAGTTTATAGAAATATAGTTTTCAGTCACAAACACACCTGAAGCAGAAGCATCACCATGCTTCTTGTTGTTGAGATCAGCAATATACACAGTACAATTCCGCTTCTAAGGACCCGTCTTCATGCAATAGAAACATTCTCCATTTACCGACTTGTCAACCTTGGATTTGTCTCTTCCTTGTGCCTTCTTGATTCCACCTCTCGGTTTGGTGGATTTCTTCTTATTCTTTCCCTTGGCCTTGGCTTTTGGGACGGAAGAGGAAGATTGTCCAACAATCAGAGAGGGAGACTTCGCTTTAAGCGTGCTCTCCGCATTTCTCAACATATTGAGAATTTCGGGTAGTGACTTCTTGTTAGTTATATGTAAGCCCTAGAGGCCATTACTGTACATACGATGTATATTGTAGTGGATGCTAGGACATATATAGGGAGGACTTTCTTGCTCGACATGATAGTATGCTATCTGGTTGTACTTTATCTTAACATGTACTTCGATTGTCTCTATGTTACATGTTGATAAAGCCCTTAGGATGTGTACTTGACTACTGGGACTATGATGAGATCATACTAGTGGGGCCACGGTAGTCGACGAGTACATCCTATAACTGTTCCTAGTCGAGGGTGTATCGAAACAGGGCATCGATACACCAGAGTAGACTAGCGTATACGCATCTTGACCCATATGATGGGCGATGGATGATCCTATATCCATCGGTGTTTGACATCAGGGATGGTGTACGGGTGCTCAGTGGAGACTGGGTACACTGGACGGACTCGCCGAGAACTCCCAGATGGTATTATACCTCACGTCAGATGGCAGTTCTCCGGTGACACTGGTACAGAGTAGTCTGTTGACCCGAGATCGTCATAGAGTCTTGTGTGATTCCCACTGTTCTTTGATTTCCATCATACCACGTCCAAGAGGGCGTGCAAAAGGTGGCTTTTGGGTACAGTCCCGAATCACATGGAGGCAATGAGCGATATGGGGGATTCGTCTCTCCCGGTATAGGGAATTGATGTTGTGCTGTGTTCGATTGGCTATAACCGGAAATCCCTGGCCAGGGTTGTTGAGATTTACTGGTAAGTGTTATCAGTAGTTTCTCGAACTGTTATAGACCTCATATTGACACGACTTATCAAGCTACTGGGGTCTGACGTTTACCACCCCTAGGCGAGATATGCGACATATCAGACGACGAGACCGGACTGTACGGGAGTGTTACTGTTTGGATTCACAGGAGAATGTACAGGCTTGCTTGTTGATCTTCTGAGCCCTAAATCACTGGGTAGCTGTTACGTTTAGCTGACCGCTTGCAGCTTGTGGGTGTTTGATATGATCATCACCTACTGCCGGCGTATTGACGATTCTTTAGAGTCCTACACAGAGGTTTCTCGGCTCAGGCAAAACGGAGTAGGGGCACATATGTGATATGTGCGGGACCGAGAATAATACGATATGAGATACCGTATTTTATTCTCGCGATATTTGATATCAACCGGGTCATCGGATCAAGTGTTGATTCGATGAATCGGTACGGATAAATATTAGTCGGTTATATGCGATATAGCCGGATTGTCGGATCAAGTGTTGATTCGATAATTTAATGTATAATAATATATATGATATATTAAATTACATTAACTAATATTAGCTCGCTAAAATATTCTTTTTCTCACTCGGGTAATACATTGATATATATGCGATATATGTTAAAAGTATTATTTTATTTGGTTACAATAAATATTATATATGTGATATATAATATTGTAACAAGATATGATAAATAATGCAACATGTTTAGTAAAGATTAATCAAGATTAGGGTTTGATTTGGGCTAATGACTTCTAGTAGATTCTAGAAGGTTTTTTTTTTGTTTTGGAAAAGATATTTTCAAGTGACTCATTCTTAACCTAACCCAAACCCTAGCCTTGGTTAATTCTCTACAAAGGTTTAGTCCACCATGGTTGCATAATTCATCATTATCTCCGTTGCATTATTCATCACAAAAGGATTCTTATCATTATTCATCATCTTCTTCCTTCTTCTTTCTTCATGGAAAAAGCTTACTAGCTTTTTTCCAAGTGATGAATAAATATGAGAAAAAGATAAATAAAGAGAGCAAAAATCCTACTTCATCATCCTCATCTTCCCTTGCCCTTTAGATGAGAGTGTTCACTCAATTTTAGTGAGTGTTAGCTTGTGTTAATGAAACTTCAAGGTAGATCATCTTTGTATCGAAGATCGGAAGTAAGACTGCATCTTTCTCTTCGTGGAATCTCTCGAGAGTCCGGAACACGATGATCGCAGCGAAGGGACCACAACACGGAGCTTATGAAGTGAAGGACCGGATCTACAAAGGTTGTAATCCCTCTCACTTAGTGTTAAAGTGTTTAGCATGTTAGTTTTCGCCTAATCTCTAGTTTAAAGATCCGTATTCGGGTTGTTCGGCACGGCTAAAATTTTAATCGGACATGGTTGATGTCTCGTAGACCCTTGTGCGCGTGCCCAGCAACCCTACAGTGGTATCAGAGCCAAGCTAGAGCTTTAGACGAAGTCTAGACGAAGTTTAAAGTCCGATCGAACGCCGAAACCCCGATAAAACCCCTTCTCTGTACATTTTTCAAAAATGTGGTTTTTTCTTAATTAAAAATGCTCAGAAAAACAAGCAGAAAAAACTAAGAATTACTGTGAAGTATGGTCCCCTAAGTCAACTATTTGACCGCGTAACCGCGGCGAAACCATGGGTTTGGCGGCGGTTCCGCGGCCAAAATTTGGACTTAGTCCCTGAAATTTCACTTAATTATTCTTAGGTCCTTTCTTGTTAATTTTTTCTGGGAATATTTTAATTCCACTCAAGTGTTGAGTTTTCTAGGGTTGTATTGGGGAATCGTTGATTCGATCAGATAATTTAACTTTGTTTAGTTTTGTCCGGATAATTTTTAGAAACTGTTAAAAAGTTCGGGCGGATATCAATAACTCACTTTTTCCCCTGTCGGAAATTTTTTCAAAAGTTGGATTTTTCCTCGTGTTTAAGAACGTTCTAAGTCGTGCAAGTAACGCGGTGGACCCTCTAGAAGACAACAAACCTTAACTCGATTATGTGACCGTCTTGAACTGCCTCTAAACCTTAGGGTTTGGGGCAGTACGGCGTGCCACATGTGAGGCGTTGGCTTGACCCTTCTACGGCTGGACCATCGGTACTGTGGCATGTGATGGATGTTTTTAAACTGATTTCAAGTGTTGAGATATATTGGGAAATCTTGGGTGTTTGATTATTCGATCGGAAAGTTTAAAATTGTCTATTTATCTGGAATGTGATACAATATTTGGAATCCACAAAAATATATGAGATAACTAATTTGAATATTATAAACATAGCAGTTCAGTCTCATTTGATCGGTTGCCACGGAATTTTGATGTGATCAAAAGTCCGTCGCAATCACGTAGCGTACGCGGATACTCGCCGGGTAAACTTAATAGACAGCTACACCTCTTAGCCCCGACCAAGTGACTGTAGGAGAACCCCGTCGCCGAAAGCATCCGTTCGGGTGCTCCCGGTAGCGGTGTTCCGCCTTGGTGCACTTCGTCGACGGTATCGGGGGTGCGGCCGTCTACTAAAGTTTGCGACGAGCATTCGATCAGGATGTCGGGAATCTTGTTGAATTGCCCGACTTGATATTGAAAAGAGTTTTCGATAATGAGACTAAAATGCGGGGTTTATAATTGTTAGGCATGTGATGTCTAAGGAATTCATTTGGTTAGGCATGCGATGTCTAAAGAGGTTGCGGATTCCAACTGTTGTAGTTTTACACTTTCTTTTCTGTGACCGTAAGCGTAGTATGTGGTGTATCGCCGGCTTCGTTGCTATACATCAACGACAATCGGGATACGCATACTTGCTTACGTTGATGATATGAGATATTATGTGTTGCTGTGATATGTTATATTGGATCGTCGCGTTTTGAATAGCCGGGGGTTTTTAAGTGAGATGAGAGTTTTTTCTTTTTCATTCATGTAAAATTCATTTGTATGTAATATTCTTTTATTGGGGCACTTCCAGGTTGCGGAAGATGTCACCGTTGTATATTATTTACTTTTCCGCATTAGGTAGACCCAAGGAGGGGAGCATAAGTAACCGGGTTCTAGGGTCCAGTGGGAGACCATCTCGAGGAGTCGGGACCGGGTCTCCTAACCCTAGAATTGGCTGTGTTGCTTGCCGCTCTCGTAGGGGTCTAGGGATGTGGGTTTGGCTATTCATCGCGACCGTGGAATCCGTGTTTTATACAGGCTCGTATTGAAAACACGGACGTCCTAGTATATCCAATATTTCATATATGTTTCTTCTGCTGCAATGTTTTGTGATGAGATCATATTACTGCCTGAGATGAATGTTTATATTATATATATGAGATATATGTTATATTGCAGATTTCGTTTCAAATGTGATGCTTGCGAAGCATAATAAAATGGGACTTCATTAATGAGATTAATGAAATAAAAGAAACCTAAGATGTTGTGGAAACTTGTTTAAAAACTGGTAGCTCTAGTTCTTGCTTTGCATAGCGGTGTTCCTTGTAGAACATCCAGCACCTTATTCGATAAGGAAAGAGCCGATGATCCCTTCACCGGGAGTGACCTCTTTAGTGAAACTAGCAGATGCTACAAACTCGGTCTGTCTTTTGATTGTTTCTATAGTTCTTGCTTTGCATTGTGATATTTATGAAATATCCTGCACCTTATTCGATGAGGAAAGGGCCGACGATCCCTTCACCGGGAGTGACCCCTTTAGCAAAACTAGAAAAGCCTCAAAAACACTCCATTTCAAATCACTCGATTCTACAACGATATCAAGTTCATTACGCAAAGGGTTTTCTTAAAAACCTAGCGTAGCCCTCCGTCATTTTAGGAAGTAGAGTACTTAGTATTCGTACTGCGTATGTCGACTTTAGTTGAGGCGTAGTGTACGATAGCTAAATGATGTCTTCCTACACAGCATATGATGCGATTAGTTAGGACATTCATGTGATTATGTCGACCATAGTTGAGGGTCATGTAGGGTGGGTCTGATTAATCATGAAATGACGGGTAGAACTTGACTAGTGCTTATGATATGTTGACCTTAGTTAAGGTCATAAGTGCTAGGGGCAAAATATTATTGGGAATTTCAAGTGCTGAAATTTGCAATGAGATTGAATACCTTCTATGAGATAGTTGGATCCCGATACCCGCTGCGAGTAAGAGTTACTCCAGGGAGAGTTTTACACATTACAATTAGCCGATCAAGTAGGTGTCTAGAAAGGTGTTAACGGGGTTACGCCTCTGGGAAAACGAGGTTTACTTTAATTAGGTTCGTGCGAAAGCACGGGGGACCTCCCTCAAAGTACCGACACTGGCCTAGCTGAAAGATTGGCGAACTTGTAGCGTGTAATTAATCCCGGCTAGTCTTTCCTTTTAGGGTTTGAAGGAAGATTTGATTAAAACAGTGGGAGACATCCTGATTAGATATATTAGATAACCAATCTAATCTTGCAAGAGCATACGCTGAGTGTTTTCTTCTCTCTCTCTCCAGGTAGCGACCATATCACGCCTTAATCAAGATAATAAAACAGATGTATTGACCGAACCCGCTTGTTATACTGAGCTGGGGAACGTTGGTCCCGCTCCAACTTATAATTGTTATAAGACAGAGCAGGAAATTGGGGAATACCAGATTTCCCGTGCCGCCCAAACGAAGAAAGTGCGTGATGATGCATCATCTTCGGGTGTGTTCATTACAGAGAACTGTTTCTCAGTATCCTTTACGTCCTTGGTATGTGATACCGGATCAGGATCCCGTATATGTAATCTGTTACATGGGCTACAGATAGGTAGAGAACTGAGAACGGGTGATAAGTTTCATGAGACAGAAAACGGTGCAAGTGTTGCAGCCAAGTCTGTTGGTCACTATCACCCTGTATTACCAGAATACATTGATTCTGAACGAATGTTATTAGATACCGAACCTGATATACAAAATCATATCAGTCTCTTTATTAGTAAAGAAGGATATAATTTTGTATTGTTGGATAATGTTTTGAACATTTCCTATATCAAGAGTTGATCGGTTCAGGCACGTTATCTAAAAGCATTGACGTTCTAAATCAAACTACAGTTCTTAGTATACAGAACACAAACGAGAGGAAGAGTTCAGAAATGAACGAATCCTTCTTGAGGTATTGTAGACTAGGTCATATCAATGCGACCAGACTAGCTAAGTTACATTTAGATGCATATTTAAATCTGTTTGAATTTACATCTTGTGAAACTTGTCAGTCATGTCACAAAGATACGATGACCATAGCTCTGTTTATTGGAAACAGAGAAAGAGTTAGTGAACTCTTGGGATTGATACATGCTGATGTATGCAAGTCCCCTGTCTACACATGCCAAGACCGGTTCTTTGTACTTCATTACATTCTCTGATGATCTCTCAAGATTCAGACATATGTTCCTGTTGAAACACAAGTCCGAAGCTTTTGAGATATTCACAGAATATAAGTTAGAAGTATAGAACCAAAAACGGGTATAAGTATTATGTCCTTTGATGAGATCAAGGAGGAGAATACTTGAGCACGGAATTCCTGGACTATTCTAAAGGAGAATGAGATTCTCTCTCAGCATTACTCCTCCGTATATACCATAGCGAGATGGTATATTGGGGCGGAGCAATAGCACCCTATTTGATATGGTGTGCTCTATGATGAGTACTGCTGAGTTTCTTATTTCCTTTTAGATGTTATGCACTTGAGAAGCTGCATACCTATTGAAAAGGGTTCAAATCAAATCAGTTGCCTACCACTTCATATGTGATATGGAAAGGGAAGAGCCCATATCTTAAGTTTGTTAAGATTTGGGGTTGTCCGGCCTATGTCTAAAAGCAAAATCCGGACAAGCTCGAGGCAGGGTCTGTTATGTAAAACTGGAAATGTTCCAGCTATACAAACTACAGCTGATGATTTGGTAGAACCAAAGGATTCAATAGTTTCCAACGAACCTCAGCCTCTCCGCCGATCTAGCAGGGTTCCTTACCCACCTGAGAGATACTTCGGTTTCTCTATGACAGTGGGAGCGAGGATTGCATCATGAGATGATGACCCAACTAGTTTCGAGCTGGCCATCAGGAGTGGGACTCTGTAAGAATGGCTGGATGCTTAGCGATCTAAGATGGAATCCTTATACACCAACAAAGTATAGACTTTGGTTGCTTTATCCGAAGGGTTAAATCCCCATCAGGAGCGAGTATATCTTGAGAAGATTACTTGGTGTACATGGAAAAGTTGAGACTTTCAAAGCTATGCTTAAGTCCATCCAGATCCTACTTGCCACGGCTACATACCATGACTACGATATCTGGCGGTTGGGTGTCATGACTGCTTTTCTAAATGATGTTTTAGAAATGAGCGTCTATAAGTACACAGCCAGAAGACTTCGTAGACAGTGGGAGCAGCGGAAACGTGTACAAGATGTTTTATATGATAAAACAGGCATCGCGGAGTTGGAACATTTGTTTTGATGTGGTAGTCAAAGAGTTTGACTTCATCAAAATGGTAGATGAACCTTGTATATACAAAAAGGTAGTAGGTAGTATGGTGGTGATCCTCGTAGAGTACGTGGATGACATACTGTTGATAGGGAAGGAGTTTCCTATACTACGCTCGGTCAATCTCCGCTTATCACAAGAATTCTCCATATAGGATCAAGGTGATACCTCCTAAATCCTAGGTTTTGGATCTATGAGATAGATCTAATTGGATGTTAGGATACTCACTAGTTGTAGTGAGATGGTATCAAATGATCCTGGGGAGAATCACTGGAAAGGTTCCAGGGTGATAAGGACGACTGAATGTCAGTCGCAGGCATTGTCTTTACCCTCAGTGGAGGGACGGTATGTTGGAAGAGTTCCAAGCTAGATACCGTGACATACTAGACGATTAAAGGCAAGATACATCGTTACCAAGATGCTACCAAAGAGGCAGTCTGGATAGATATAAGTTCATAAGATGAACTTCGTTCCTACCATTGTGTGACAATGGAGTTGTGGTTTTAGCTTAGGAACTTCCGTCCCATCAGAAATCCAGATATAATTCTTAGGCAGTATCACCTGATCATGGAGATGGTTGATCTCCAGGGAGATCGAGGTTTGGAGAGTAGACACAGAGGACAACAGCGTGGATCCACTCACAAAGGCCTTTTTCCCAGCAGAGACTTTTATGGGATGGTTGAGTATGAGATACTTCAACCGCAGCTAATTGTTGGGTATGCAATACCATAACAGATGGCCCTAGTGCAAGTGGGAGATTGTTAGTTATATGTATGCCCTAGAGGCCATTACTATACATACGATGTATATTGTAGTGGATGCTAGGACATATATAGGGAGGACTTTCTTGCTCGACATGATAGTATGCTATCTGGTTGTACTTTATCTTAACATGTACTTCGATTGTCTCTATGTTACACGTTGATAAAGCCCTTAGGATGTGTACTCGACTACTGGGACTATGATGAGATCATACTAGTGGGGCCACGGTAGTCGACGAGTACATCCTATAACTGTTCCTAGTCGAGGGTGTATCAAGACAGGGCATCGATACACCAGAGTAGACTAGCGTATACGCATCTTGACCCATATGATGGGCGATGGATGATCCTATATTCATCGGTGTTTGACATCAGGGATGGTGTACGGGTGCTCAGTGGAGACTGGGTACACTGGACGGACTCGCCGAGAACTCCCAGATGGTATTATACCTCACGTCAGATGGCAGTTCTCCGGTGACACTAGTACAGAGTAGTCTGTTGACCCGAGATCGTCATAGAGTCTTGTGTGATTCCCACTGTGCTTTGATTTCCATCATACCACGTCCAAGAGGGCGTGCAAAAGGTGGCTTTTGGGTACAGTCCCGAATCACATGGAGGCAATGAGCGATAGGGGGGATTCGTCTCTCCCGGTATAGGGAATTGATGTTATGCTGTGTTCGATTGGCTATAACCGGAAATCCCTGGCCAGGGTTGTTGAGATTTACTGGTAAGTGTTATCAGTAGTTTCTCGAACTGTTATAGACCTCATATCGACACGACTTATCAAGCTACTGGGGTCTGACGTTTACCACCCCTAGGCGAGATATGCGACATATCAGACGACGAGACCGGACTGTACGGGAGTGTTACTGTTTGGATTCACAGGAGAATGTACAGGCTTGCTTGTTGATCTTCTGAGCGCTCAATAACTGGGTAGCTGTTACGTTTAGCTGACCGCTTGCAGCTTGTGGGTGTTTGATATGATCATCACCTACTGCCGGCGTATTGACGATTCTTTAGAGTCCTACACAGAGGTTTCTCGGCTCAGGCAAAACGGAGTAGGGGCACATATGTGATATGTGCAGGACCGAGAATAATACGATATGAGATACCGTATTTTATTCTCGCGATATTTGATATCAACCGGGTCATCGGATCAAGTGTTGATTCGATGAATCGGTACGGATAAATATTAGTCGGTTATATGCGATATAGCCAGATTGTCGGATCAAGTGTTGATTCGATAATTTAATGTATAATAATATATATGATATATTAAATTACATTAACTAATATTAGCTCGCTAAAAGATTCTTTTTCTCACTCGGGTAATACATTGATATATATGCGATATATGTTAAATGTATTATTTTATTTGGTTACAATAAATATTATATATGTGATATATAATATTGTAACATGATATGATAAATAATGCAACATGTTTAGTAAAGATTAATCAAGATTAGGGTTTGATTTGGGCTAATGACTTCTAGTAGATTCTAGAAGGTTTTTTTTTTTGTTTTGGAAAAGATATTTTCAAGTGACTCATTCTTAACCTAACCCAAACCCTAGCCTTGGTTAATTCTCTACAAAGGTTTAGTCCACCATGGTTGCATAATTCATCATTATCTCCTTTGCATTATTCATCACAAAAGGATTCTTATCATTATTCATCATCTTCTTCCTTCTTCTTTCTTCATGGAAAAAGCTTACTAGCTTTTTTCCAAGTGATGAATAAATATGAGAAAAAGATAAATAAAGAGAGCAAGAATCCTACTTCATCATCCTCATCTTCCCTTGCCCTTTAGATGAGAGTGTTCACTCAATTTTAGTGAGTGTTAGCTTGTGTTAATGAAACTTCAAGGTAGATCATCTTTGTATCGAAGATCGGAAGCAAGACTGCATCTTTCTCTTCGTGGAATCTCTCGAGAGTCCGGAACCCGATGATCGCAGCGAAGGGACCACAACACGGAGCTTATGAAGTGAAGGACCGGATCTACAAAGGTTGTAATCCCTCTCACTTAGTGTTAAAGTGTTTAGCATGTTAGTTTTCGCCTAATCTCTAGTTTAAAGATCCGTATTCGGGTTGTTCGGCACGGCTAAAATTTTAATCGGACATGGTTGATGCCTCGTAGACCTTTGTGCGCGTGCCCAGCAACCCTACACTTCTCCATGTTATGCATGTTTAAGTTCACTATGAATGGAGCAAAAGCAGTGGGAAGAGACTGTAGAACAATATCAGTATATTGATCGTTGTCCATTGTCCATCCGAGGCCCTCAAGCTCTTCAATAAGAGAGATCATCTTCAAAACATGGTCACCTACTGGTGTGCCAAGAGCCATCTGCATCTGAAACAGCTTTCGAGACGCTTCGTATCGCAGGATACGAGATTGCTCCCCATACAACTCTTTTGTATGGAGAAAGATGGATTGAACATCCATCTCCTCGTGCTGCTTTTGATGTGTATTGTCCATCGATGCAAGCGCGAGGCATTTGGCAGTAGCACAGTAAATATCCTACATTTTGCGGATCTCTTTATCCGCAACAGAAGATTCGGGGCCTGGGCTGGGCGGGGCTGAGGCAGTGAGGACATATGCTACTTTATCTTATGTGAGAGCAATGTTAATGTTCCCCAACCAGTCTTTATAGTTCGGTCCGGTAAGCTTATTTTTCTCTAATAGTAGCTAAAGTCCAGTCATGGTTATCTGCCATTAGGAGAGAGAAAAGAATACACTCAGCGAAAGCTCTTGCAAAGATCAGATTGGTTATTTATCTTATCTAATCGATGTCTCCCACTGCTATTATCAAATTTTCCTTCAAACCTTAAAAAGAAAATTTAGCCAGGATTAATTACATTCTACAACTTCGCTAACCGTTCAGCCAGGCCAGTGCCGGTACTTCTGAGGGAGGTTCCCCGTGTTTTCGCACGGACCTAATTAAAATAAACCTCATTTTCCCAGAGGCGTAGCCCCGTTGACACCTTTCTAGACACCTAATGAATTAGCTAATTGTAAAATGCAAAACTCTCCCGGGAGAAACTATTGCTCACTGTGGGATCGGGATCCTACTATCATATAAAAGGTATGCAATCTCATTGCAAATTTCAACTCTTGAAACTCCCGATATGGTTTTTACCCCTAGCACTCATGACCTTAACTATAGTCAACATATCATAAGTACTAGTCAAGTTCTTCCCGTCATTTCATGATTAACTAGACCCACCCATATTGTTAGTTATGTATATGCCCTAGAGGCCATTGTTGTACATATGATGTATATTATGATGGATGCTTGCATATATACAGAGAGGATTTTCTTGCTCGTCATGATAGTATGCTATTTGGTTTCACTTTATCTTAACATGTTGACTTGTATTAGTTTACTGTCTTTCTCTCACATGTTGATAAAGCCCTTATGATCTGTACTCGACTACTGGGATTATGATGAGATCATACTAGTGGGGACAAGGTAGTCGATGAGTACATCCTATAAATGTTCCTAGTCGAGGGTATATCGAGACGGGACATCGATACACCAGAGTAGACTAGCGTATACGCATCTTGACCCATATGATGGGCGATGGATGATCCCATATCCATCGGTGTTTCACATCAAGGATGGTGTACGGGTGCTCAGTGGAGACTGGGTACACTGGACGGACTCGCCGAGAACTCCCAGATGGTGATATACCACATGTCAGATGGCAGTTCTCCGGTGACACTGGTACAGCGTAGTCTGTAGACCCGAGATCGTCATAGTGTCTTGTGTGATTCCCACTGTGCTTTGATTTCCACCATACCACATCCAAGAGGGCGTGCAAAATGGTGGATTTTGGGTACAGTCCCGAATCACATGGAGGCAATGAGCGATAGGAGGGGATTCGTCTCTCCCGGTATAGGGAGTTGATGTTGTGCTGTGTTCGATTGGCTATAACTGGAAGTCCCTGGCCAGGGCTGATATAGAGATATACTGGTAAGTGTTACCAGTAGTTTCTCGACCTGTTATGAGCCTCACATTGACACGACTTATCGGTTACTGGGGTCTGACGTATACCATCCCTAGACTTGATATGCGACATATCAGACGAACAGACCGGACTGTACGGGAGTGTTACTGATTGGATTCACAGGAGAACGGACTGGCTAGCTTGTTGATCTTCTGATCGCTCAATACCTGGGTGGCTGTTACGTTTAGCTGACCGCTTGCAGCTTATGGGACTTTGATATGATCATCACCTGCTACCGGCGTATTGACGATTCTTTAGAGTCCTACACGGAGGTTTCTTGGCTCAGGAAAAACGGAGTAGAGGCACATATGTGATATGTGCAGGACCGAGGATAATGCGATATGAGATACCATATTTATATTCTCGTGATATTTAGATATGAACCGGGACATCGGATCAAGTGTTGATTCGATAAATCGGTACATGATATATTAGTCGGTTATATTCGATATAGTCGGATCGTCGAATCAAGTGTTGATTCGATGATTTAATGTATAATGATATATATGATATATTGTATTACATTATCTTTTATTGGCTCGCTTTATTATTTCATTTTCTCACCGGATTAATACATTGATATATATGCGATATATGTTAATTGTATTATTTTCTTTTGTTGCAAATATATAATATATATGTGATATATATTATTGTGGCATGATATGATTTATTATGAAACATGTTTAGGGATGATAAAAAGAGATTAGGGTTTGATTAGGGTTAGTTCCTTCTTGCTCTTTCTAGAAGGATTTCCTTTTGTCTTGATTAAGATATTATAGTTGATACTTATCCATGACTCATCCTTGACCTAACCAAACCCTAGCTCTAGTTTATTCTCTATAAAGGTTGAGCCTCTCATCCTTGACCATGGTTCCATACTAAATCATATATTCTTTACTACTATTCATCACAAAAGGAATTATCTCATTATTCTTCATCATCTTCTCTCTTGAGTTTTAGAGTGAGCTCACTTGTGATTTCTTTTGTGATGATTTCTTGTGAGAAAAAGATATAAAAATAAAGAATAAACACTACTCCATCATCCTCATCTAATCTAGCCCATTAGATTAGGGTGTTCTCCTCATTAAAGTGAGAGAGCTTGAGCTATTGCAACTTCGACGTAGATCATCGGAGAAAAGAAATACAACAAGCTTTCATGGATCGTTCGAGTCGTGGAGCCTCTCTTGAGTCCGGGAGATCATGGATCGCGGCGAAGGGACTTCTACTCGGAGCTTGTGAAGCGATGGAGCGGACTACAAAGGTTGTAATCCGTCACACTTAGTTTTAAAGATGTTATCTTGTATGTAAAAGCCCTAATAATCTTGCAAAGATCTCGGCTTTGGGTTGTTCGGCATGTCTAAAATTTTATTCGAGTATGTTTGATGTCTTATGAACCCTCACAAGAGTGCCTAGGAACCCTACACATATGACCCTTAACTATAGTCAACATAATCATATGAATGTCCTAACTAATCACATCATATGCGGTGTAGGAAGACATCACTTAGCTACGGTACACTGCGCCTTAACTATAGTCAAAATACACAACATGAATACTAAGTACTCTACTTCCTAAAATGACGGAGGGCTGCGAATAGTTTTTAAGAAAACCTTTTACGCTTTGAAGTTGATATCGTTGTAGAATCTAATGGTTTTAAAAGGAGTGGCTTAAGCTCTGCAATTTGAAATCTTGCTTTTTCATAAAAAGTCGAGTAGGTTTTAAATCTGATTCTACAACATCGTTTTAGGTTTCTTTTTGTTTACATTAATCTTATTAATGTAGTCACATCATTTAAGTCCTTAAGCCATCACAGAAAGAAACGAAAATAGAACGTACGTTTATGCCATCCGCATTCGCCACAATGTCCCGTTATGTACCATTAGGTTACTTAACTAACGGCATAGCAGGGCGGGACTAGCGCGGATGAAAAACATAAGCTATGTTTATTATATATCATATATATAATACATCATTCATCTCAACATATAAAGTGATCACATCACAGAATATCAACAGCAGAAGCACATATATGAAAATACAGGATATACTAGGAGGTCCGTATTTTGTATTTAGCCAACAATAGAAAATACGGATTCCACGGTCGCGATGAATAGCTAAGCCCACACCCCTAGACCCC
This sequence comes from Agapanthus africanus, assembly GCA_030015575.1. Classification (NCBI taxonomy): domain Eukaryota; kingdom Viridiplantae; phylum Streptophyta; class Magnoliopsida; order Asparagales; family Amaryllidaceae; genus Agapanthus; species Agapanthus africanus. Next base: position 270,179,772 of record JASDDO010000031.1, on the reverse strand, counting down.
TACGAGAGCGGCAAGTGACCCTACCAATTCTAGAGTTTAGGAGACCCATGTTGGGGTAAAAATTTATACCCCGGTTGACCAAGTCAAAATCCAAGTCAACCCCAAGCCAAGTGGGCCCAAGCTCAGACCCAGTGGGCCCATGCCCGGGTCGAGCCCGAACATGAAGCGGCCGGCCTCCCCCACACCAAGATAAAAAAATTTGTAATAAGCAATTTTGTTGCATTTCTTTTATTTTATTTTATGGATAAATGTAAGAAAAATAGGCATAAAGCCAAATTTTTGTAAAGCCCATGGCTTATGTGCAAAAAGAAATGGCACATGGGCCATGAAATAGGCAAAATGCCATTTTGTGAAGCCCAAGGGGCTATATGTAAAGTGTATAGCCTATAAAGGCAAGATAATGAAAATATCTCACAACTTTTTTCTCCCTCCAAAAAAGTTTCAGAGCTGAGCTCTTTCTTCCTTCTCCAAGGTTCCAAAACCTTCTTCTTTCTTTTGAATTAAATCAAGAGTTTTACTCTTCCTTTTTCAAAACAAATTAGTTTTTCACCACAAAACCCATCAAGGGAAGCTCAGATCTTCCATCACATCTCAAAAAGAAAAGATTTTGAAATCCCACATCTCTTGATCTTCAAGATCCAGCTAACAGAGGAGGAAGAAGAAGAACATCTTTCACTAAACCCTCAAAAAAAGAAGAAAAAGACATTCAGGAGTCCAACTCTTCTCTAATTTCTCTTCTGAGAAATTTCTTTAGGCTAAAAGCCTCCTGTGCCTCTCCGGCGCGCAGCGCAAGTGCGCAAGGCACCAGCGTGCCGACACGTGGCGCGCGCGCGCTTGCGCACCTGCGCGCTTGCGCAAGTGCGCAAGACGCCCCCGTGCCGACACGTGGCGTGCGCGCTTGCGCAAGTGCGCAAGGCGCCCGCGCGCCGACACGTGGCGCGCGCGCTTGCGCAACTGCGCAAGTGCGCAAGGCGCCCGCGCGCCGACACGTGGCGCGCGCGCTTGCGCACCTGCGCAAGTGCGCAAGGCGCCCGCGTGCCGACACGTGGCGCCCCACGCATCCCTGGATGCCTTTTCCCTCTCTTTTTATGTACATACATATACACATACATATGTATAAAAATTCACACATATACATACTCCGCCACATTCTCCCCCTTCAAAAAATTTTCGGGCCGGGGCGCTGCTAGCCCCCTTGACCCCCAGCCCGCTATCCGGGTAGCGGGACCCCCGTAAAAACTCTGCGTGGCTCCCGATATATCCAAAACCCCCTTTCAAAACACACGCACACTGCACATTGAGTTCGCATGACCAGTTTAACCCATTAATCGGAGGTTCCCTCGCCCCAAAGACGATGGGTAATTAACGGCAGCTTAGTCCGCGGCTGCCGGAGATTCGGATCCCCACAATCATTAAACCCCCCGCCTACCCTAGGCAGGGGGAATCTGTAGTACGCCTGACAAGCGCTCGCGTATTCCCATCTCACTGGGGTGACGAAAAACACCCTACAGATTCTGGCACGCCCGGTGGGACCCATCTCTCCTCCCATATTTTCGGGTTAAACGTTCATACGAACTCAATCAATATACATATCGATTGCCTATACTGAAATGATGTTTTTTTTCCGTGCAGCAATCAACCTTCAACGACAATGTCTTCCCAGACGAATTCAACTTCCAAAGCGACCCCGATTCCGTACGTGGTCAAGATCAACGCTCGTGTGGTTCTCCCCGCAAGCCTCAGTCGACAATGGGAGGAACCGCCCCGCCAGTTTGGCTCTGTCATCATCTACCCTGCCGGAAGCGCTCATCTGGCAGAGATCCCAGCGGAACAGGTGGCCAAGCCGGTCTCAAGGGGAAAGAGGCCGAATATCGTGATCGCCAAGGCACCACAACCGAAACTCAAGACGCTCATCTGAACGACTCCCTGGCGCTCTAGCTGGGGGCAAGACTTCCGATGCGAAGGGCAACATCAAATATCGCGGACGAGCTCAGGCGATGACTCCAACAAATGCACAATCGGGCGTATCTCCAAGGCCCTCCATCAACCGGTCTGCGGCATCTTCCCAAAAAGCCGAAGTCTGCCTGGTGCTTAGAACAGAAAAGTTAAGGCAGAAGCGGCTCAGGTATCGAGCCAACAAAAGGGCCAAGGCTTCGGCCAAATGGAATCGTATGAAGTTCCAAGTGCAGGGTTGCCCAGCGACGACGGCCGAGTCGGACGTAAGAATCAGCAATTCCTTCGAGCCTCTGAAGTGGGTTCAGAAAAACGCCATGACCGCCAGAATCAAGAAGACAGCGGTCCGAACAGTGCCACAAAGAGACGTGTCCCGGCCCCAACAGAAAAAGTACGACACTATCTCTTCAAGAGTCTATCAAGCGCTCTGTGCCGCACGAAAGCAGCGGGGCAAACCCAGAAAGGATGCGCCAGCACCATTTAAGAACCTGGTTAGGCCGGCCGCCTTCAATCGACTACCATCTACCGAAACAAGGGGGTCAAGACAGCGAGCCGTGAAATCAGCTGCCAATGATAGAGAGGCGGCCGGATATATCATCCATACGGTCTATATGGCGGGCGGGCGCCCCAGCGACAACCTTCGCAGCAAAAGCAAGGACGGGGCCACCACATCCCAAGCCCAATCTAGCCTGAATGTGGTTGCCGCCGCCCAAGAACAGCCGCCCCTGCTGGATGAAGAAAACCCTCTCGATGAGGATGATAGGCAGATAGACCCCTCGGTCCATGTAGAGTCAAGCTCGGACAGCGAGGAAGAGCCGACTTTCCGCCCTAGGACTGCGGAGCAAGAGCTGCTTCAAGAACTTCGAAAACAGCTCAGGAGCAAAGATAAAGAGATGGCCAAGCTCTATTCAAAGATTGACGACTTAACGAACGTGGTGATGCAGCTTACGGCTCAAATTGCTCGAGCGCCTCCTAATCAAGCACAAGCCGCTACTAATCAGCCGGGTGATGACAATCCGAGGCAGCCAATGCCTGTTCCTTTGGGACCAAGACTGGTCGAGCCGAATGAAAGCCGGCTACATTCCGCTTCTGGGGACGCCTTGGCCCCAGATAGCACTATCCCGCTAACACAGGATTGGATAATGGATTTGGTCACCAGCAAGGTTAAAACATTGGTGGCCGAAGCTGAGGCTCAGAAAGAAATCGGCAGTAGTGGGCGGCCATATCCCGCGCAGTACGATCTGATTGAGTTCCCGAGCGGCTACGTCATTCCTAAGTTCGGAAGATTTGATGGAACGGGGAATGCAAACCAGCACGTCGCCCACTTCAAAGCATCATGCGGAAATACAGGGGGCAACGATGCGCTCCTTCTTCGTCAGTTTGTCAACAGCCTGACCGGCGTCGCCTTCGACTGGTATGCGAGTATACCGGACGGGTCCGTCATTACCTTTGCCCAAATGGAGTCTCTGTTCCGGCAAAGGTTCATGAGCGTCAGTGATAAAATCTCCATAGCCGATCTTGTGAGGACCAAGCCGGGGAAGAATGAAAGCAACACCGACTTTATCGCCCGGTGGCGTAATCTCATAGTTAAGTGCGAACCGCCGCTGGAGCAGGACCAGTCCGTCAGCCTTCTCATTGGGAACCTCAGCAATTGGATGGTCCCCTTCTTGTGCACAGCGGGCCTCAAGACGTTTCAGGAGCTAACCAAGAAAGTCCAAATGCTGGAACGCTCGAAGCAAGAGTCCCCGCCGGACTCTCAGAGAGACAAAACCTGGAAAAGCAAGCGGGACGACAACCGTAGAAGCGGGAGTTCCAGCAGTACCAATGTCTTCAATGCCTCCGACAATGAAGAAAAGCGAAGGGCGGGTGAATCCAAAACCAGCCGGTCTCGAAAGCCATTGCTGGGAGGAGATGGGCCTTCCCTAGAGGAAAAGAAGAACAAGGTTTACTCTTTCAGAAGGGACAAGGTCCGCAAGATATTTAAAGATGCCTTGAACAACGGCCTACAATTACCGGAGTCGAAAAGACCCCAAGAAGCAAAAATGACCGACAATCCTCTGTATTTCCCGTACCACCGAGTAGCGAGCCATGCGATCGAGGATTGCTATATCTTCAAAGACTGGGTAGAGAAGCAGTACAAGGCTGGAGAGATCGAGCTGTCCAAAAGCGTGTTGGTGAACAATCAAGTTGCAACCGCCAACTTTATACAGACGGAAGCTGAAGCCTTCTGGGAGCAGACAGCCGAACCCGCTGCCCTGACAAACGAAACTGACTCATCGGGGCCTCCGTGGAGTACGCACATATCTAATAAGACGAAGAAGATGCTAAAGCTACTTCAGAAAGAGCCCAGGATGGAATGGGAAGGACAGAAGAAGCCTACCAGTCCAGCTACCAATGCGGCTCCATCAGGCTCAAAATCCAAGAAGCTCAAGAAGAAGAAAAGTGCAGCTCGGCGCGAAAAAGAGTCTGCAGGGAGATCGACCATTCAAAAATATATCGATTCCCTCGAAGAATATGAACAAAAGGAAAGAACATTGATTCAATTGAAGGAGTTCTTCCCTGTACAAGCGGCTGAAATTCTGGAGGAGTTAGAAGAAGACTCCAATGAAGAGATCCCAGTAGTGACCTGCTACGCCATCCATCTTGGCAGCGACTCCGAGGATGATCTCTGTTTTCCGGAAGAGGACGAGGAGCTCACCACGACGACCAATCAAATCCAGCTCAGAAGCGGCAGGGCTCTACCGCCAAATCAGGGCAACGCCCCAAGAGGGAAGGAAAAACAAGTCACTAATGAAGAAGATGGCAAAGAACCGGCTGATGAAAACATAAGTCCTTCCTCGGTGGACTATAATGTCTTGGCGCATCTCCGGAAGCTTCCATCTCTCCTAAGCATCTACGACGCCTTGGTCCTATCTAAGGAGCTTAGAGATGTTCTCATCCACGCTCTACAAAACCCCGAGCGGTATCAGGCCCGCTTTGCGGAAATTAATATGAAAGAAGCCCAGCACGCTTTGCATGCCGCCGCAGTCACATTTAAGGATGAAGACTTGCTACTGGGAACGGCAGAGCATAATCGGCCGCTTTACGTGACCGGGTACAGCGACGGAGATCGAATTAATCGCATATTGATTGATCCGGGGTCCTCAGTGAACATCATGAACTTGCGAACTCTGAAGAGTTTGTCAATGGACGTCCGACACCTGTCAAGGGAAAGGATTGTCATTCAAGGCTTCAACCAAAATTGCCAGCAAGTTCTGGGGTCTATAGCTCTGCCAATCAAATTTGGGGATCTGCAAACTGAAGCTAAGATATACGTGATCGACGCCGACACGTCTTATAAGATTCTCTTGGGGCGGCCGTGGCTCCACGATTACGGCATCATTCCGTCAACTCTCCATCAATGCATGAAGTACACAAAAAATGGCGAAGAAAGACGCATTGACGGAGACATCCAGCCGTTCGGTGTGCATGAAGTCCGATATGAAGATTCTCGGTATTTTACGAACCACCAAAATGCTAAGCCACAACTGACCGAGGATAGAACGGCCCCAAGACTCAAAAGCAAATCTGCGCCGGCTATCACTTTCAAAAGCAAAAATACCCAAGTGCGCCCGCATTTCGGCAGCGACTCTGATGAGTCCGACGCTGGAAGCCCGTCCTTCCGCAAAACTCGCCCTCGTTTCGGCAGCGATACGGACGAATCTGTTACTGAAGGCCCATCTAGCAGCAAAGTCCGCCCTCATCTTGGCAGTGACACTGAAGAGTCAGAGGAGGAGGACCTGTCGTGCAACAGCGGTGCAGATTGGACCCCCACGCAACAAGCGAAACTACGAGAGACCTTCGAAGTTGCAGAAGGGTACCTAGCCGTTACAAGGGTACCAGAGCAAATGTGCAAAGAGCTCGATGCATTATCAATCTCCACCGTGGACCAGCTGAAAACTTTCTACGTTCCCGGGAGGAAAAGTGGACAGAAGGGCATCTTGTTTTATGGGTCAAACCCCGTTGTGCACCCGGACGACCTTTCTGTCGCGTGCCTTCCCTATGAGAGAGGCATAAGAGCCGTCCTCAATCCCAGATACTATGCGCCCGAGATGCGGGAATACTTTAAGAAGTGCGGATGCCGGTTATATCAAACGGAGTCCGAAGCAAAGTTTTACGAAGGGCTATGGTATCCGCCCCAGGTCCGAGCACTCATCGATGGACGGATTCCAGATAGACGGGGCATAGGCTACATTCAACCTGATTCCAAAGCGTGCTACATGATCCATGTTGGTGAGACCAGCGAAAGATCAAATGATGATGACGAGATAGCCAAGCCAGAAGAAGCTCCTCAAGAGCTCGAAGATGGCGGACAAGCAACCTTTGATGAGCTAACCGAGATTGACTTAGGAACGCCCGATAATCCAAGGCCGACCTACATCAGCTCACTCTTGTCGGAGGAAATGAAAGAGCAGATAATTGCACTGCTGCGTGAGTTCGTCGACTGCTACGCGTGGACGTACAAAGAAATGCCTGGCCTTTCCCCTGAGGTAGCCGTGCATAAGCTGGCTATATCTCCTGACGCTAAGCCAGTCAAACAAGCTCCTCGGAGAATGAGAAGGGAGTTGGAAGAAAAGGTCATCGAGGAAACCAAGAAGCTCATCGATGCCGGCTTCATCAGGGAAGAGAAATATGCGGACTGGATCGCATGCATAGTCCCAGTGAAGAAGAAAAATGGGCAGATCCGAGTTTGTGTCGATTTCAGGGACATCAATAAGGCATGTCCTAAAGATGACTTCCCGCTACCGGTCATGGAAATGATGGTCGATGACACCTCAAATTACGAACTGTTCACCTTTATGGATGGCTCGTCTGGATACAATCAGATCAAGATGTCGCCTGAGGATGAGAAGCACACAGCATTTCGAACCCCGATCGGAATATATTGCTACAAGGTAATGCCATTCGGACTGAAGAACGCAGGTGCTACATATCAAAGGGCGATGACTAATATCTTTGATGACCTAATCCATAAAGTCGTCGAATGCTATGTTGATGATCTGGTCGTCAAGACTAAAGCCAAGGCCGATCATATCCAAGATCTCAGGACCGTTCTCACCAGACTGAGGGAATACGATCTGAAGATGAATCCTCTGAAGTGCGCTTTTGGCGTGTCATCGGGAAAATTCCTGGGCTTCATAGTCCGACATCGAGGGATCGAAGTTGACCCATCAAAGATAAAGGCCATCATGGAGATGCCCCCTCCGAAGAGTCTGACGCAGCTAAGATCTTTTCAAGGAAAGCTTGCTTATATACGGAGGTTTATCTCAAATTTATCAGGGAGATGTAGGCCCTTCTCAAAGCTCATGAAGAAAGGAGCTCCTTTTATCTGGGATGCCGAATGTCGAGCAGCGTTCGAAAGCATTAAACAATACTTGTTGCACCCTCCAGTGCTGGCCGCTCCCATTCCGAATAAACCGCTGATTCTCTACACTGCCGCGCTGGACGAGTCACTCGGTGCGCTCCTTGCCCAGAATAATGAGGAAGGAAAAGAAAATGCCCTCTACTACCTCAGTCGAACTCTAGTCGGGGCGGAACACAACTACTCCCCAATCGAAAAGCAATGCCTGGCTCTGATATTTGCTGTGAAGAAGCTGAGGCACTATCTGCTCGCTCATCGGGTTATGCTGATCTCCAAGGTCGACCCGCTCAAACACTTGATGACCAAAGCAAGCCTAGCCGGCAGAATGGCAAGATGGGCTGTCATGCTACTTGAGTTTGACATAGTTTACACTCCTCAGAAAGCAGTAAAAGGGCAAGCTCTTGCAGACTTTCTCGCTGCTCATCCCATACCAGAAGGGTCGCCACTAAATTGTGAGTTACCCGACGAACAAGTGCTGCATCTCGAGAATGACGAGCCATGTTGGGAGCTCTACTTCGATGGGGCCTCATCGATAAGGACCTCCAGTAAATCAAGCGTCCCAGAGATAAAAGCAGGGATAGGATTGGTGTTCATCACACCATCAATGGGAACCCTACGGCGTTCTTTTGCTCTCACCGAGCCTCGGACAAACAATGAAGCTGAGTATGAAGCTCTGATAGCTGGTTTGGAGCTCGCCATAGAAATGGAAATCCGTCGGCTACGAGTTTACGGTGACTCCCAGCTCGTCGTCAACCAAGTAAGCGGCGACTATAAGATATATAAACTCGAGTTAGCTCGGTACAGAGGTCGAGTGGTGGAACTCATGAAACGGTTCACTCATATTGAACTAACGAGGGTCCCTAGAGCGTTGAACGGAAAGGCTGATGTACTCGCTCGCTTGGCCAAGGAGCTGGCTGATCCTGACATGGACGAAATTCTGATCACAGTCAGGAGCCGGCAAATCCTACCCCTTGTCTCTCTACGAGAAGAGGAAAGCGCGGAACAGAAGAGCAATCCCGCCGAAGAAGCTTCGATCGTCCAAGACGAGCCCGATTGGAGAGAACCCTTCATAGAGTACCTCCGATATGACAAGCTGCCCGAAGAAAAATCTGCGAGGATTCAGCTGAAGAAAAGAGCTCTCCGATACGTGTTTGTAAATGACACGGTATACCGCAGGTCATATGACCAACTCTGGCTCAGGTGTCTGTCATTGGCCGAAGCCCAAAAGGTCATGAAAGATGTCCACTCGGGCGTTTGCGGTGCTCACCAATCTGGCCCCAAGATGCGACTTCAAATCAAACGGCTTGGGTATTACTGGCCCACCATGATACGGGATTGCGGAGAGCATGCAAAGAAATGTTATATCTGCCAAATTCACGGTGATTTTATTCACAAGCATCCCAACCCATTGCATCCTACAGTGGCATCGTGGCCCTTCGAAGTTTGGGGCACCGACATTGTTGGCCCAATTGATCCTCCGTCATCTAAAGGCCACCGGTTCATACTGGCCGCGACAGACTACTTCTCCAGGTGGGCCGAAGTTGTCCCGCTAAAAGAAGTCAAGACAAAGGATATTCTGACATTCTTCCAGCATAATATTCTATACCGCTTCGGTACACCAAGAAGAATCATTTCTGACAACGGGCCTTCTTTCAAGAGCTTCAATGTCTCAAGATTCGCTACTCAGCACAAGATAGACTGGAGGTATTCCTCCATCTATAATCCAAGAGCCAATGGGCTAGCCGAAGCCTTCAATAAGACTCTATGCAAGCTTCTGAGGAAAAATGCTTCAGCCAACAAGAGAGACTGGAATCTCAAGCTTCACGAGGCATTGTGGGCATATCGTACCACGCACCGTACTCCAACTCAGTCCACCCCATACTCATTGCTCTTCGGAGTGGAGGCGGTCCTCCCCCTCGAAGTTGAAGTTCCGAGCTTAAGAATGGCCGTCCAACATGAGTTGACGGAGGAAGAAAACGTGCTCCTTCGACTTGAAGAACTCGATGCCCTCGAAGAAAAGAGGCTCGCGGTGCAACAAAATCTGGAGCTATACCGAGCCCAAATGTCACGGGCTTATGACAAGATAACCCGTCTCCGCGCCTTCAAGAAAGGTGAATTGGTGTTGGTCCTCAAAAGACCGATTATCCCCAATCGACATGCCAAGGGAAAATTCGAGCCAAACTGGGAAGGACCATACGTAATCGAGAAAGTGTTTGACGGAGGATCCTACCAACTAATAAGTGCCGAGGGAGAAAGGCCCATGCCACCCATCAATGGCCGATATCTCAAAAAATACTACACGTGAATGCTCCAAGTCGCAGGCGAATTGAGCACATCAGCCCTACGGTCTGGATCAGACATCCTGCAAAACCGTATACAATCCACGGGCGTAAATGACCCCTATTTCTCCCAAATCCTGCCGGTGAGACTACTTTAAAGTCCCACCAGCGGAAAAAAAAATAAAAAAAATAAAAATAAAAAAAACAAAAAAAAAAACGGTATGTCCACAAGCAAAATGGGCACGGATGAAAACCCGAAAGGGCTCCGTGAGTTAAAACAGCAGGACTACCGGCGAGTCTGTGAAAACTCGAAAGGGCGCAAACTCGTGAAAAGAGATGAAATACACTCGCAAAGTCCTCTCGACCTTGTGAGGAGAAACCCCCTGCGTGAGATCCTTACGACTCACAAAGGAGAAACACACTTGGGAGTCCTCACGACTCCTAAGGAGAACATACACCTGCGAGATCCTTACGACTCGTAGGGAGAAAATGCTTTATGGGACCCTCACGGCCCATAAAATTGAAAAGCCTTAGTTGGTAGGGACCCAAACCTAACTCCTAAGCCATCGTTCCCCAACGGGCAATGGCAAATGATGATTCGCTCCTGGCATTTCGCTTCAGTGTTAGCGGTGCTGATGCCGACCGAAAACCCAAATCCCAAGTCCTCCCGAGGCAAATGATGAGTTGCTCCTGGCATTATTCCAGTGCAGCAATGCTGATGCCAAATAAAATCCAAATTCCAAGTCCCCAAACGGCGAATGATGAGTCGCTCCTGGTACCACATTCCAGTGCAGCGATACAGACGCCAACCAAAATCCAATTTTTAAAAATTCTCCCGGCCCTACGGTGGGTCCCCAAATTGACCATCGTATACAATCCACGGGCTCAAATAATTCTCATCATACCCGTGCCCCACCGTAATCACCAGTTACGCGGCCGGTCTCCGCTTTGGGAATGATGCTCCATTGATAAGACCCACTCATGTGTCCTCACGATATATGAGGAGAACAAACCTTTGTGGGATCCTTACGACTCATAAAGGAAAAACACACTTAGGAGTCCTCACGACTCCTAAGGAGAAAATACACCTGCGGGATCCTTACGACTCGTAGGGAGAAAATGCTTTTATGGGACCCTCACGGCCCATAAAATTGAAAAGCCTTAGGCGATAGGGATCTAAACCTGTCTCCTAAGCCATCGCTCCCCAATCCCCAAATGGCGAATGATGAGTCGCTCCTGGTACCATATTCCAGTGCAGCGATGCAGACGCCAAATAAATTCCAAATCCCATACCCCAACGGCGAATGATGAGTCGCTCCTGGTACCATATTCCAGTGCAGCGATGCAGACGCCGACAAAGTCCCAAAATTTTTTCGGCCCTACGGTCTGGATCATACATCCTGCAAAACCGTATACAATCCACGGGCGTGAAACAATCCCAATCTCTCCCAAATCCTCTTGGGGCAAATGATGAGTTGCTCCTGGCATTATTCCAGTGCAGCAATGCAGATGCCAAACAAAAACCAAAATCCCAGAATCCTCTCAATGACAGATGATGATTCGTTCCTGGTACCATATTCCAGTATAGCGATGCTGATGTCAACCCAAATCAAAATCAACAAGTCAATTTCCACTCCGACACCGCAGAAAGCGGAGCGAGTCAGAATCCAATCTCGACACCGCAAGAAGCGGAGCAAGTCAAGTCTACCCCTGACATTGCAAGAAGCAGAGCAAGTCAAATCAGGCACCGACCGTCCACGTCGCTAAAAGGGCAGCACCGACCGTCCAAGTCGCAAAAAGGGCAGAACCGACCGTCCACGTCGCTAAAAGGGCAGCACCGACCGTCCACGTCGCTAAAAGGGCAGCACCGACCGTCCAAGTCGCAAAAAGGGCAGAACCGACCGTCCACGTCGCTAAAAGGGCAGAACCGACCGTCCACGTCGCTAAAAGGGCAGCATCGACCGTCCACGTCGCTAAAAGGGCAGCACCGACCGTCCACGTCGCTAAAAGGGCAGCACCGACCGTCCAAGTCGCAAAAAGGGCAGAACCGACCGTCCACGTCGCTAAAAGGGCAGCACCGACCGTCCACGTCGCTAAAAGGGCAGCACCGACCGTCCAAGTCGCAAAAAGGGCAGCACCGACCGTCCACGTCGCTAAAAGGGCAGCACCGACCGTCCACGTCGCTAAAAGGGCAGCACCGACCGTCCACGTCGCTAAAAGGGCAGAACCGACCGTCCACGTCGCAAAAAGGGCAGAACCGACCGTCCACGTCGCTAAAAGGGCAGCACCGACCGTCCAAGTCGCAAAAAGGGCAGCGCAGGATTCCTACAAAGTGGGAACCAGATAGCTCCGGGCCAGGGAAAACGCTTATCACGGACACTCCGTCTCGGAGACATGTCAAGCAACGACCGTCCATGTCGTAAAAAGGGCAGTGCCAGCTTCCCAAAAAGCGGGAACCAAATCAAGTCGCCTCCACGTGAAAGAAGATCCATCAATTTCATGCACACGACCCACATATGTGGTGTGCATTTATTGATGGGGGGCAATTTGTTGGGGTAAAAATTTATACCCCGGTTGACCAAGTCAAAATCCAAGTCAACCCCAAGCCAAGTGGGCCCAAGACTAGACCCAGTGGGCCCATGCCCGGGTCGAGCCCGAACATGAAGCGGCCGGCCTCCCCCACACCAAGATAAAAAATTTTGTAATAAGCAATTTTGTTGCATTTCTTTTATTTTATTTTATGGATAAATGTAAGAAAAATAGGCATAAAGCCAAATTTTTGTAAAGCCCATGGCTTATGTGCAAAAAGAAATGGCACATGGGCCATGAAATAGGCAAAATGCCATTTTGTGAAGCCCAAGGGGCTATATGTAAAGTGTATAGCCTATAAAGGCAAGATAATGAAAATATCTCACAACTTTTTTCTCCCTCCAAAAAAGTTTCAGAGCTGAGCTCTTTCTTCCTTCTCCAAGGTTCCAAAACCTTCTTCTTTCTTTTGAATTAAATCAAGAGTTTTACTCTTCCTTTTTCAAAACAAATTAGTTTTTCACCACAAAACCCATCAAGGGGAGCTCAGATCTTCCATCAGATCTCAAAAAGAAAAGATTTTGAAATCCCACATCTCTTGATCTTCAAGATCCAGCTAACAGAGGAGGAAGAAGAAGAACATCTTTCACTAAACCCTCAAAAAAAGAAGAAAAACACATTCAGGAGTCCAACTCCTCTCTAATTTCTCTTCTGAGAAATTTCTTTAGGCTAAAAGCCTCCTGTGCCTCTCCGGCGCGCAGCGCAAGTGCGCAAGGCGCCCGCGTGCCGACACGTGGCGTGCGCGCTTGCGCAAGTGCGCAAGGTGCCCGCGTGCCGACACGTGGCGCGCGCGCTTGCGCACCTGCGCAAGTGCGCAAGGCGTCCGCGCGCCGACACGTGGCGCGCGCGCTTGCGCAACTGCGCAAGTGCGCAAGGCGCCCGCGCGCCGACACGTGGCGCGCGCGCTTGCGCAAGTGCGCAAGGCGCCCGCGTGCCGACACGTGGCGCCCCACGCATCCCTGGATGCCTTTTCCCTCTCTTTTTATGTACATACATATACACATACATATGTATACAAATTCACACATATACATACTCCGCCACATTCTCCCCCTTCAAAAAATTTTCGGGCCGGGGCGCTGCTAGCCCCCTTGACCCCCAGCCCGCTATCCGGGTAGCGGGACCCCCGTAAAAACTCTGCGTGGCTCCCGATATATCCAAAACCCCCTTTCAAAACACACGCACACTGCACATTGAGTTCGCATGACCAGTTTAACCCGTTAATCGGAGGTTCCCTCGCCCCAAAGACGATGGGTAATTAACGGCAGCTTAGTCCGCGGCTGCCGGAGATTCGGATCCCCACAATCATTAAACCCCCGGCCTACCCTAGGCAGGGGGAATCTGTAGTACGCCTGACAAGCGCTCGCGTATTCCCATCTCACTGGGGTGACGAAAAACACCCTACAACCCAGTCTCGACTCCTCGAGATGGCCTCCCACTGAACCCTAGAACCCGGTCACTTGTGCTCCCCTCCTTGGGTCTATCCTAATGCGGAAAAGTAAATAATATACAACAATGGTGACAACATCCTCAACCTGGAAGTTCCCCAATAAAAGAATATTACATACAATTAATTTTACATGAATGAAAAGAAAAACTCTCATCTCACATAAAACCCCCGGCCATTCATTCACGACGATCATGTACATCATATCTCAGCAACACATAATATCACATATCATCAACGTAAGTAAGTGTGTATACCCCAATTGTCGTTGATGTATAGCAATGAAACCGGCGATACACCACATACTACACTTTCGGTCGCAGAAAAGAAAGTGAAAAACTACAACAATTGGAACCAACACTGCCTTTAGACATCATAAACTCGGAATATCACATATTCTGGATTTCATGCATAACGATGCAAATCTTATATTTAGGTCTCAACTATGAAAACACCTTTTCAAATGAAGTCGGGTAATTCAACAAGATTCCCGATTCTACCGAGGCCAAAATATTAGATTTACACGCAACTAATTACTTTTCACAAAACTAATTAGTGTAGATTCCAATTATTGTATCACATTCACAAATATCTAGACGATGTTAAACGTTTCGATCGAGTCAACAAAGACCCACAAATTACCCCGAGAGCTCAACACTTGAGCAAAACTAAAATACCCAAAAACGTGCCACAGTGTCTATGGACCAACCGTAGAAGGGTCAACCCTTGCCTCACCTATGGCGCCACAGGACTACGGCAAACCCTAAGGTTTGGCCGCGGTTCCATGGTCATAGAATCGAGTTAGGGTTACGTTCCTCTAGAGGGTCCATAGGGTTACTTGCATGAACATTTAAATATCTTTAACTTGGAAAATTCAAACACTTGGAAAATTTCCAGCTAGGGTAATGAGGTGGTGTGTGATGCTCGTTCGAACCGTTTAACGTCGTCCAAGTTACCAAAAACAATGTTAAAATTACGACTACGAAATACTCCGAATTAGCCCCTAAGAAAAATTAGCATCACATGAAATTTTGGGCTAAACTAACAATACCTGAAACCCTAAAATCTATAGAACAGAGCACAGAAGAAAATTGAGGCGGTTCTGGGCAACTGGGGCCGGCCTGCTCGGTTTTTTGAGCTTGGTGCTCGGGTGAAATCTGGTGGAATTGCCTCAATTTTCTTGTGTGTTCTATATGCATCATATACAAGATTCTGCAATTGCTAAAATAATTTTTAAAGACCGTTTTAAAATCGACAGAGAGCACTTTCTAGGGTTTCAGAATATCGTTATTTCGGAGTTATTTCGGTTTCGTAATTTATGTAACATCGTCTAAGTTTCTAGCTTGGCTCTGATACCACTGTAGGGATTCTCTAGCACCATCCTAGATTTTGGGTTGCATCACACACGCTATATTAAAATTTTAGGGGGTGCTAAACAATACCAACCATGAATCGAACTAGAAAAATAGAGTAACAACATATAGTATCACATACTAAGCAGTGTTTAACACTAAGAGGTAAGTAATACAATCTTTGTAGACCTCCTCTTGTGACTCCTTGGATCGAGTAGGGTTTGAACCGGTTCGCAAGAATCCTTCCAAGTCCACGATGATCCACCATGAAGTCCCTTTGCTCAAGCTCCTAGCTTCACTTGATATATGAAGAAGTGGAGCAAACAACCTACACTAATGGGCTAGACTATTATAGATTGGTGATGTGGGTTTGGATCTCACATAAAAACCTTTTCTTTTTATGTTCTTCACTCACTTTTGAAACCCTAGAGAGCTTGGAGGAGGAGGAAGAAGATGAGAGGCTTAACTTGACTCAAGTGATGATAATATCAAACATAATCCAAAGAGAGAATGAATTATCTCAGGCTTAATTATGGTTACAAAATATCTCTAGATATTTTGTGACCTGAGTTTAAGCAAAACCATGGGCTAAAACTGTAACGCCTTGAAAAGTCGTTTTTGTGTTCTCCTGAAAATCGGTGAAAATTCGGTATTTTTCCGAAAACCGTCCTTTTTGTTATTTTGCAGTTTAGGACTAATTATACCTAATTTGGATAGGTAATTGCTAGTTTTTAGTAGCAAATGAGTTACTTATGAAATTCTGGTCGTTTAAAAATTTTCCCTAATTTTTCAATTTTTAATATTATTTTAAGCCGGTAAGAAAATACATTAAATTAGCGATAAATACAAATTTTTCTGGGCTAATTTTAATCTTTAAAATTATGTTAATTAAAATCTAGTTGTAATATAAATTTTTAGTATTTTATTTTGAGTTTTAACTAATTTTTATTATAGAAAACGAAATTTATTGAATTTAAGCTAAAACTTGCAATTTTGGACTTGTGGGGGGGTCTTTTTGCATAGAATTTTTTGTAAAGTCTCTCACACTCACTCTCACTCCCCTTGGCCGGCCCCACACTGTTGTATCAGCCCAAGAATTTTCTTTCCCTCTTTTTGACCTTAAATCATGTGAGAAATGGGTTAAAAATGGTTATATATATATATTTAAAGGGTAAGGGTATTATGGTAATATGAGAGGGTTGACTTGGACTTTTTTCCCCCACTTCCCCACACTTCTCCCCACTCCCTCACTGCTGAATTCCTGCAGAAAAAACAGCCCCAAATCTCCACTCTTCTTCCATCAAAGTTCATCCAAAATTTGCTCCAAAAATCCACAATTTATTCAAAATTCAAACCAAATCCTTCATCCATTCTTCTTAACCTTTCTTGCATGGATCTTGGTGCTATGAAGCCATCATTGGAGGCATATTGTTCTTGCTAGATCTCTAGTTGAGGTATAAATTCTTCCTAATTAAATTCTTTTGGTTAAGTTTCTTAAATTAAATTGTTTTAGTGTTAATTTAGTGTTAGTTTCATTCTAGATTTTTAAAAGTTCATGGTTGAAATTAAACTAGGGTTTTAGAAACCATTATTTAGTTAATTAAAGCTAATTAGCTATCTAGTTAATTACTAAACCAATCTTTAAGGTTACTTTGCTTAAGTGGCTTCATATTATGCTAATCTATGTTAAACTTGTGTGAAATTTTCATTAAGATTGCTAATTACCAAATTCAAGAAAGGGTTGTGTTTGGATATTGGGTTTTGTAGCATGGTAAATGAGTTAAAATTTGTGTAGTGGCTATCTATGGTTAACTTGGGTGTTTGCGCGAAGTTGTGTGCACTTTATCGCAAATCCGCGAAGTTTGCACGAATTTGGAAGTCTTTTGTGCTTACTAGTTTTTATTAAATTTTTGTGGCGATGTATTTGCGATGTCTTGATGACATTTTTGGCATATCCTATGATAATTAGGATGTGTGAGTGTGGATTTTTGAGTGATCGGGTTTTAGCTTTGCCGGGCGACCTAATCGACGATTCTAGTTAGTTTTGTGATTTTCGCGTGCGTTCCGCGCACCTTGTGCATGTTGTGCCTAGCTTGTGAACGTAGATATTCTCGTTCGGGATTTGCGTCGTTTCATGATATGTAACCTTATGTCTTGTATTGATGTAAATTCCAGGTTCGGTCGCGGAGGCTTCGGATGCGGCACGAAAAGGGAAAGCGGTGATCGGACGTAGCTAGCTGAGGATTTCTGTGAGTAGATGTAACATCTACGGGGGACTATCGTTGGATGGCGCAAGTCGCCCGATAGTTTTAGTAGCTTAAAAAGATTCTTAGTAATGTTAGTAATTAGGGGTGTAATACTTGTATGATTATTTACTACATTCATGCCTTATATCGACATACATATGCGAACCCATTCTATAGGACACCTGCACCATTGCCAGGGTTTTTATATGCAGCACGAGCACTATTCATGCTTACACCCACGCCCTGGTAATTGACATGCCACCACACTAGATAACCTATAAATTGAAACCTTTTACTATAATTGATACTTAAACTTGTGCTATTGCCTTTAATTCCTTAAAATGAAATCGTAGGATTGCTATTCATGTGCATGTACCTCATCATATTATTTGTTCATGCCTAGTCTATTAATCACACATTTCAACTTGATTATTGATACCATATGCATTCATTATCATTGACATATGCACTTATGAGAATTTCTTGAGATTTTATGATATTTCTGGATTTCGGGGGAAAGCCGCAAAATTTCTAAACTTATTATATTTTTAAAATATGTAAATTGCGGTTTTCTAGTGATGTAAGTGTCGTCCACCATGAGTTTGCTGTGGTTTTCGAGACCCGTTTCGAGGAGTTGGATGAACCGTCTCGGGTACATGGTGGGCCCGGTATGGTACCCCGGGGCAAGATGAATGTGGTGTTGATGTTGAGCCTGGCAGGGGATGGATTACCTACCGGTGACTGTTTGGCACGGCGGATATCCAGAGGATACCGACCGTGGCCGCGAGATGATGAGATTTTGATATTGAGTTGGGTCAGCCGAATGGCTGAGGCCAGAGATACTATGACATGGATATATGAGATTTGTGATAGTTTTGAGGTGTCGTTGCTGGACACAGGTTCTTGTTGATTCTATTGGTATTGTGCGGGTATTTCAAAAGAGATTCTTAAAGGGAAAAAGATGATTTCTTATACTTACATATGCGGATCACGAGTATATTTATATTGCATACATACTTGCTAGTATAGTCATATGGCATACATACCTGCTATTATATCCTGTCATACCTGTATTATAGATGCTAGGATGCTTGTGTGCATACTTGCGATAGCCTGTGTAGATGTTATTTATTACTCACGAGTTGGCAACTCACCCCCGTTGTGCCACAGCCTTTTTCAGGTCCGCTCCGTCAGTACAGTAGCGGCGGGCACACTTGCTTCTTTTGCCTGGACTCGAGGTTTTTCTCTTAGGTGGGTTATACTATTATTTTTGCACCACCTTGTATATTCTTTGTATCTAGAGTACTCCATCTACTGTATCTACCAGTATTGTTGTATATTGACCTAGAGATGAGATTGTGAGATTTGTGGACTCTTTATGCTGTATTTTGGGGTCGAGCTCACTTGAGTCGACATGTTGTTTTTCTCATGCTTCCTTATGATTATTTCGCATGTTGTTGCTTTACATTGCGTGGGATTTGTGACCGCCTTGTGGCGAAGAGCTAGCCCCCGCTTGGGGATGCCTTATTTGTTGGATTCATATATATTCTTATTGTACCCATTTTTGGGGCCAGTATTTACAAAGGAGACTCTGCCGAAATTTTCGGAAAAATTGATATTGTTTTAAAAAAAGGTTTTATATGACTTATTTGATAAACTCGTTTTCAATTGATTGGGTTCTCTTCACTCTTTTGCTTTTTGGTTTTGGTTTCTGGGCTTTGGCTTACTTATTTTACGGACGTCTTGAGACGTTTCGTAAACTTAAGTGCCAGTCACGTTCCGTACCCTGCGGGTCATGACAAAGTTGGTATCAGAGCGATAGGTTTTACCTTTTTGAGTGTAGGATGACCCTTGGTAGTGGAGTAAGTGACTTAAGTAGGGTAACATAGCGTGTGTATGTCCGCGGCATACTTGCGATACGGTACTCTGCCTAAGTGACTTTAGGATATACTTGCTTGAAAATTCCTTCTTCAATTCCGGGTATCCAATAATTCTATTGCACTGTTCTTATTGTCCTGTTCCTGTACCAGTCACTATGCCGCCGAAGGCTACGAGGGCACAGAGGGCTGCCGCCCGAGACGAGATTCGAGCTGGCTCGTCCGAGACGAGGACTGAGCAGGGGGGTATACCTACGCCTCAGGGACAGACCGATCCACCTTCCCCAGGCCGTATGGATAGGCTCGAGACTGGTATGGAGGAGTTGCGACAGATGATGGGGGGCATGCAGGAGCTACGTCAGATGGTAGGATCCCTAGTTGCAGCCAGTCGTACACCGAGGCCGGATGACGCACCTACTACATCACAGACGACCATGATACCTGCTCCTACTACTACCGCCGTGACCATCCCGGTTTCACTACAGGATTTCATGAGGCTAAGACCTCCAGTATTCACCGGCACCGAGGCAGCGGAGGACCCACAGACGTTCCTTGACAGTTTAGCCAGGATCTGTCGTTCGCTGAGATGTTCAGATGATCGATGGGTAGAGCTTGCGAGTTTCCGACTAGAGGGTCTCGCGCAGACATGGTGGGAGTCAGTCTTGAGAGGTCGAGCTGCAGGTCTACCGCCTATGACATGGGACGAGTTTACAGCGGTCTTTCTAGCTCGTTTCCTCCCAGAGAGCGTTCGTGACGCCAGAGCTCGTAGCTTCGAGGCCTTAGTCAAGACACCTGGGATGACGGTGTCTGAGTATGACATCCAGTTTACACAGTTATCCCGATATGCTCCGTATTTGGTGGATACCAAAGAGAAGATGATGAAGAGGTTCGTACAGGGACTTGATGCCCAGCTATATCTTGCCATTGGCGCCCAGCACTACGACACTTATTCAGCTGCTATGGATACGGCATTACGGATGGAGGCACGCATATCACAGACTTCGGCCGTTTCTGGGCCGAAGAGGATTCGTACCGATGTACCGTCTCAGAGGCAGCGCGCCAGATTCTTTCCGAGAGATAGGCCTGGCAGAGGATTTGGACGGGGACAGTTATATAGTTCTTATCCCCAGGGGCAGCAGCCGTCGCCAGGGTGTTTTAGGTGCGGGAGTCCGCACCATCTTGTCAGAGACTGTCCAGCGAGACGACAGGGAGCAGCGACAGTTCCGCATGTGACCCTACCACCATCACCACCCCCTCCTTAGGGAGCCCTACTTTCTACCACCGGCGATGCTCCACGCCAGTTAGGTGCACCCCGAGGCCGTGGACGCGGCGGTCCTGTTCAGAGAGGACGAGGAGGCAGAGGCCGAGGTCGAGGTCAGCCCGCTATCGGTGGAGGACAGGCCCGAGTATTTGCTTTGACACCACAGGATGCGCAGGTATCCAATGCCGTTATGACAGGTACCTTGCCAGTTTGTTCTTTCGACGCACGGGTATTATTTGACCCAGGTTCCACACATTCGTACGTCTCTACACACTTTGCACCGGTGTTGGGCCGTGAGTCGTCGTCGTTAGATCATCCGCTTGTTGTTGTTACTCCGGTAGGCGAGTCGTTTGTCGCTCGTTTTGTATTTCGTTTGTGTTCCGTTCGTATCGGGGAGAGGGATTCATCGGTTGATTTGATTCTCCTCGATATGTTGGACTTTGATGTGCTTCTGGGCATGGACTGGTTGGCCACTTGTTATGATTCGGTGGACTGTCGTGAGAAGGCAGTCAGATTTAGCTTTCCGGGAGAGCCTGTCCTTGTTTTCAGGGAGACCGCAGCGTCACCCTTCCCAGCTTGATTTCGTCTCTTCGCGCTGGTCAGCTCTTGCGGAAGGGATGTCAGGGATTCTTAGCGTATATTTGTGATACTCGAGCTGCAGAGGTTCCGTTGGACCAGGTCCCGGTTGTTTGTGAGTTCCCTGATGTTTTCCCTGATGAGCTACCTGGGCTACCACCTGAGCGCGATGTTGAGTTCTGCATTGATTTGATTCCCGGCTCGGGGCCTATTTCTATACCGCCTTATCGGATGGCCCCGGCAGAGCTTCGGGAGCTGAAGGATCAGTTGCAGGATTTGTTAGAGAAGGGGCTTATTCGACCTAGTGTTTCTCCGTGGGGTGCTCCGGTCCTGTTTGTCAAGAAGAAGGATGGAAGTTTGCGCTTATGTATCGACTACCGCCAGCTGAACAAAGTTACCGTTCAGAACAGATATCCGTTGCCACGCATTGATGATTTGTTCGACCAGCTTCAGAGTGCAGGGTATTTTTCGAGGATCGACTTGCGATCAGGATACCATCAGTTGCGAGTTCGACAGGAGGATATACCGAGGACAGCTTTCCGCACGCGCTACGGCCACTACGAGTTTTTGGTGATGTCGTTCGGACTCACCAACGCCCCAGCAGCATTCATGGATTTGATGAACCGTACATTCAGGCCGTATCTTGAGTTGTTCATCATCGTGTTTATCGACGATATCTTGGTGTACTCCCGGAGCAGAGAGGAGCACGAGCAGCACTTGCAGATTACGTTACAGACTCTGAGGGAGCACCAGTTGTTCGCAAAGTTCTCCAAGTGTGCATTCTGGCTGGACAGCGTCGGATTCTTGGGTCACGTGGTTACGAGAGACGGCATTTGTGTGGACCCGAAGAAGATTGAGGTTGTTCAGCAGTGGCCCCGACCTACATCGGTTACTGAGATCCGTAGTTTTCTAGGCCTGGCGGGCTACTGCAGGCGTTTTGTTCAGGACTTCTCCCGTATAGCTGCACCTTTGACCGGTTTGACCCGGAAGGGAGTTCCATTCGTTTGGACGGAGGAGTGCGAGCACAGTTTTCAGCAGCTACGGACTCGTTTGACTACGGCGCCGGTATTATCTTTGCCTTCGGGATCAGGCGGATTTGTGGTCTACTGTGATGCTTCACGAGTGGGGTTAGGATGCGTATTGATGCAGCATGGCCGGGTGATCGCATATGCTTCTCGGCAGTCGAAGAAGCATGAACAGAACTACCCCACTCATGATTTGGAGATGGCTGCAGTGGTCTTTGCATTGAAGATTTGGCGACATTACCTAGATGGCGAGTCGTACCAAATATTCACAGACCACAAGAGCTTAAAATACATATTTCAGCAGCGAGGCCTGAACCTCAGACAGCGTCGTTGGATGGAGTTGGTGAAAGACTACGACTGCGAGATCTTATATCACCCAGGCAAGGCGAATGTGGTGGAAGATGCGTTGAGTTGGAGGCCCGGGGGTAGTCTATCCTTTTTGCGCGCAGTGCAGAGGCAGTCGTCAGCAGATTGGCAGATGTTATGCGACAGCCGAGTTGAGCTCGAGTTCACTCAGACAGGGGGACAGCTCGCGCATGTTAGTGCACGCCCACAGTTTCTTGACCGTATATATGAGGCACAGCGCAGAGACGACCATTGCTCAGAGATCATGGCACAGATGGGACAGGGCAGATTTTCCGAGTTCGTGATTGATGATCAGGGGATTTTACGATATGGATCTAGACTGTGCGTACCAGATGCTGATGGATTGCGGCGCGACATTCTTGAGGAGGCACACCGATCAGTGTATAGTGTCCACCCCGGTTCTACCAAGATGTACCATGATATGAGAGAGACCTACTGGTGGGACGGGATGAAGAGGGACATTACGGAGTTTGTATCGAGATGCCTGACTTGTCAGCAAGTTAAGGCCGAGCACCAGAGGCCCGCAGGAGAGCTACAGCCGTTACCCATTCCGGAGTGGAAATGGGAGCAGATTTCGATGGATTTCGTTGTGGGTCTACCCAGGACCAGTCGAGGGTACGACTCCATCTGGGTGATCCTAGATCGATTGACGAAAGCGGCTCACTTCCTGCCAGTGAAGACGACTTTCAGCTTTGCTCAGTATGCCCAGCTTTACATCGACGAGATCATGCGGTTGCATGGCGTACCGACTTGTATCGTGTCAGATCGAGGCACCCAGTTCACAAGCCGACTTTGGCAGAGACTTCAGGAGGCTTTGGGCACTCGTTTGAGCTTCAGCACAGCGTTTCATCCGCAGACCGACGGACAGTCAGAGCGGACCATTCAGAATCTCGAGGACATGCTCAGAGCGTGCGTTTTAGACTTCGGCGGTAGCTGGGATCGTCATTTACCTCTAGTGGAGTTCTCCTACAACAACAGCTTCCAGGATACTATTCAGATGGCACCTTTCGAGGCATTGTATGGGAGGAGATGCAGATCGCCCGTCTGTTGGACAGAGCTCAGCGAGAGCAGTATTTTGGGGCCGCAGCTTGTTGAGGAGACGACAGCGAAGATACAGTTGATTCGAGACCGGATGAGAGCGGCTCAGAGCAGGCAGAAATCGTATACGGACAGGCGCCGTCGCAGATTAGAGTTCGCAGTTGGCGACCATGTTTTTCTGAGAGTCTCTCCAATGAAGGGCGTGATGCGTTTTGGGCGAAAGGGGAAGCTTAGCCCTAGATTCGTAGGTCCCTTTGAGATCCTCGAGCGTGTCGGCGCTGTTGCATATCGTTTGGCCCTTCCACCCAGCTTTCCCGATGTTCACCCCGTCTTCCATGTTTCGATGCTCCGCAAGTACCTTCACGACCCTTCGCATGCGATTCAGCACCCGACAGTCCAGCTAGAGCGTGACCTTTCCTTTGCAGAGCAGCCGGTGGCCATCCTGGATCGGCAGGTGAAGAAGTTGAGATCGAAAGTTATACCGACCGTCAAGGTCCTTTGGCGTAGCCCGAGCAGCGAGGAGGTTACCTGGGAGACTGAGGGCGAGATGAGGAAGAAATATCCCCATCTCTTTGAAGATACGCGTAGTTATATTTTTAAATTCGAGGACCGAATTTCTTTAAGGGGGGAAGATTGTAACGCCTTGAAAAGTCGTTTTGGTGTTTTCCTGAAAATCGGTGAAAATTCGGTATTTTTCCGAAAACCGTCCTTTTTGTTATTTTGCAGTTTAGGACTAATTATACCTAATTTGGATAGGTAATTGCTAGTTTTTAGCAGCAAATGAGTTACTTATGAAATTCTGGTCGTTTAAAAATTTTCCCTAATTTTTCAATTTTTAATATTATTTTAAGCCGGTAAGAAAATACATTAAATTAGCGATAAATACAAATTTTTCTGGGCTAATTTTAATCTTTAAAATTATGTTAATTAAAATCTAGTTGTAATATAAATTTTTAGTATTTTATTTTGAGTTTTAACTAATTTTTATTATAGAAAACGAAATTTATTGAATTTAAGCTAAAACTTGCAATTTTGGACTTGTGGGGGGGTCTTTTTGCATAGAATTTTTTTGTAAAGTCTCTCACACTCACCCTCACTCCCCTTGGCCGGCCCCATACTGTTGTATCGGCCCAAGAATTTTCTTTCCCTCTTTTTGATCTTAAATCATTTGAGAAATGGGTTAAAAATGGTTATATATATATATATATTTAAAGGGTAAGGGTATTATGGTAATATGAGAGGGTTGACTTGGACTTTTTTTCCCCACTTCCCCACACTTCTCCCCACTCCCTCACTGCTGAATTCCTGCAGAAAAAACAGCCCCAAATCTCCACTCTTCTTCCATCAAAGTTCATCCAAAATTTGCTCCAAAAATCCACAATTTATTCAAAATTCAAACCAAATCATTCATCCATTCTTCTTAACCTTTCTTGCATGGATCTTGGTGCTATGAAGCCATCATTGGAGGCATATTGTTCTTGCTAGATCTCTAGTTGAGGTATAAATTCTTCCTAATTAAATTCTTTTGGTTAAGTTTCTTAAATTAAATTGTTTTAGTATTAATTTAGTGTTAGTTTCATTCTAGATTTTTAAAAGTTCATGGTTGAAATTAAACTAGGGTTTTAGAAACCATTATTTAGTTAATTAAAGCTAATTAGCTATCTAGTTAATTACTAAACCAATCTTTAAGGTTACTTTGCTTAAGTGGCTTCATATTATGCTAATCTATGTTAAACTTGTGTGAAATTTTCATTAAGATTGCTAATTACCAAATTCAAGAAAGGGTTGTGTTTGGATATTGGGTTTTGTAGCATGGTAAATGAGTTAAAATTTGTGTAGTGGCTATCTATGGTTAACTTGGGTGTTTGCGCGAAGTTGTGTGCACTTTATCGCAAATCCGCGAAGTTTGCACGAATTTGGAAGTCTTTTGTGCTTACTGGCGATGTATTTGCGATGTCTTGATGACATTTTTGGCATATCCTATGATAATTAGGATGTGTGAGTGTGGATTTTTGAGTGATCGGGTTTTAGCTTTGCCGGGCGACCTAATCGACGATTCTAGTTAGTTTTGTGATTTTCGCGTGCGTTCCGCGCACCTTGTGCACGTTGTGCCTAGCTTGTGAACGTAGATATTCTCGTTCGGGATTTGCGTCGTTTCATGATATGTAACCTTATGTCTTGTATTGATGTAAATTCCAGGTTCGGTCGCGGAGGCTTCGGATGTGGCACAAAAAGGGAAAGCGGTGATCGGACGTAGCTAGCTGAGGATTTCTGTGAGTAGATGTAACATCTACGGGGGACTATCGTTGGATGGCGCAAGTCGCCCGATAGTTTTAGTAGCTTAAAAAGATTCTTAGCAATGTTAGTAATTAGGGGTGTAATACTTGTATGATTATTTACTACATTCATGCCTTATATCGACATACATATGTGAACCCATTCTATAGGACACCTGCACCATTGCCAGGGTTTTTATATGCAGCACGAGCACTATTCATGCTTACACCCACGCCCTGGTAATTGCCATGCCACCACACTAGATAACCTATAAATTGAAACCTTTTACTATAATTGATACTTAAACTTGTGCTATTGCCTTTAATTCCTTAAAATGAAATCGTAGGATTGCTATTCATGTGCATGTACCTCATCATATTATTTGTTCATGCCTAGTCTATTAATCACACATTGCAACTTGATTATTGATACCATATGCATTCATTATCATTGACATATGCACTTATGAGAATTTCTTGAGATTTTATGATATTTCTGGATTTCGGGGGAAAGCCGCAAAATTTCTAAACTTATTATATTTTTAAAATATGTAAATTGCGGTTTTCTAGTGATGTAAGTGTCGTCCACCATGAGTTTGCTGTGGTTTTCGAGACCCGTTTCGAGGAGTTGGATGAACCGTCTCGGGTACATGGTGGGCCCGGTATGGTACCCCGGGGCAAGATGAATGTGGTGTTGACGTTGAGCCTGGCAGGGGATGGATTACCTACCGGTGACTGTTTGGCACGGCGGATATCCAGAGGATACCGACCGTGGCCGCGAGATGATGAGATTTTGATATTGAGCTGGGTCAGCCGGAATGCTGAGGCCAGAGATACTATGACATGGATATATGAGATTTGTGATAGTTTTGAGGTGTCGTTGCTGGACACAGGTTCTTGTTGATTCTATTGGTATTGTGCGGGTATTTCAAAAGAGATTCTTAAAGGGAAAAAGATGATTTCTTATACTTACATATGCGGATCACGAGTATATTTATATTGCATACATACTTGCTAGTATAGTCATATGGCATACATACCTGCTATTATATCCTGTCATACCTGTATTATAGATGCTAGGATGCTTGTGTGCAAACTTGCGATAGCCTGTGTAGATGTTATTTATTACTCACGAGTTGGCAACTCACCCCCGTTGTGCCACAGCCTTTTTCAGGTCCGCTCCGTCAGTACAATAGCGGCGGGCGCACTTGCTTCTTTTGCCTGGACTCGAGGTTTTGCTCTTAGGTGGGTTATACTATTATTTTTGCACCACCTTATATATTCTTTGTATCTAGAGTACTCCATCTACTGTATCTACCAGTATTGTTGTATATTGACCTAGAGATGAGACTGTGAGATTTGTGGACTCTTTATGCTGTATTTTGGGGTCGAGCTCACTTGAGTCGACATGCTGTTTTTCTCATGGTTCCTTATGATTATTTCGCATGTTGTTGCTTTACATTGCGTGGGATTTGTGACCGCCTTGTGGCGAAGAGCTAGCCCCCGCTTGGGGATGCCTTATTTGTTGGATTCATATATATTCTTGTTGTACCCATTTTGGGGGCCAGTATTTACAAAGGAGACTCTGCCGAAATTTTCAGAAAAATTGATATTGTTTTAAAAAAAAGGTTTTATATGACTTATTTGATAAACTCGTTTTCAATTGATTGGGTTCTCTTCACTCTTTTGCTTTTTGGTTTTGGTTTCTGGGCTTTGGCTTACTTATTTTACGGACGTCTTGAGACGTTTCGTAAACTTAAGTGCGAGTCACGTTCCATACCCTGCGGGTCGTGACAAAAATCATGGGCAATGAAACTATGGTATTGACTTTGGTCAACACAAGAGAGTGTAGAATAGTCAACCATGATTTTATTCCCATTTTGCTTTTCTCAAATAATCAAAATATACAAATATGTAACCATGTGAGCCTTGCATTGCCACCGCCAATGTATCATCAACCATGACACATGTATGCTTGCATGTGTGCATCCATATCAACATATACATACACTCATGCATGCATCATAAAGAAATAGGTTTTAATAAATGAGATAATGGACTTAATATTAAATCAACACTTGATTTAATAACCCGGTCATATCACATACGACCCGTCCAATAGTAAACGCCGATTAAAATACGGTATCCAATACATGCATTTAATCGAGCTCCCGCGCATATCCCATATGCACTCTACATCTTTTCGCCTGAGCTAGGAGACCCCTTTGTGGGACTCTAAGACTCATCAATACGCTAGCAGTAGGCAGTGATCACATCACATACCCACAAACCGTCAGTGGCACAAGCTGTACGTAACGGCTCCCAGGTATTGAGCGATCAAAAGAAACACAAACGAACCTGTCAAAACTCCCGTCGAGCCAACTGGCAACACTTACCGTACAGTCCGATCTCTTTGTCAGATATGCTGCATATCCAGTCTAGGGATGGCATCGTCGACCCTAATAACTCAGATAAGTCATGCTGGTATATGGCTCAAAACAGATCGAGAAACTACTGACAACACTTATCTGTAAATCTCATCAGCCCTGGCCAGGGACTTCCTGTTATAGCCAATCGTGCATGGCGTAACATCAACCCCCAATACCGGGAGAGACGAAACCCCTACTATCACTCATTGCCTCCATGTGCCTCAGGACTGTACCCAAAATCCACCTGTTTACACAACTCAGTAGAGCCATGGTAGGGTGGAGATCAAAGTACAGTGGGAGGACACACAAGACTCTATGACGATCTCGGGTCTACAGACTAACCTGTACCAGTTTCACCTGAGAACTGCTATCCGACGATAGATATAATACCACATAGGAGTTCTCGGCGAGTCCGTTCAGTGTACCCAGTCTCACTGAGCGCCTGTATACGGTCTTTGGTGTCACCACACCAATGGATATGGGATCATCCATTGCCCATCATATGGGTCAAGCAACGTATACGCTAGTATACTCTGGAATATCGATGCCCCATCTCGATACACCCACGACTAGGAACATTTCAAGGATATGCTTATAAACTACACATGTCCCACTAGTATGATCCGCAATATAATCCCAGTAGTCAAGCAAATATCCTAAGGGCTTTATAAACATGTACTAAATGAGTAAGATGCATGATAAAATGAACATGTCAAGATAAAGTACAACCAGATAGCATACTATCATGTCGAGCAAGAATGTCCCCTGAATATATATACACACATACCGATACATCCACTATCATATAATGGCCTCTAGGGCATACATATATCCAACATTATCAACATGTAAGAGAGAGACAGTATAAAGATACAAGTATACATGTTAAGATAAAGAGAAACCAGATAGCATACTATCATGTCGAGCAAGAAAGTCCTCTCTATATATGTCCAAGCATCCATTATAATATACAATCATGTACAATAATGGCCTCTAGGGCATACATACAACAAACAATCTCCCACTTGCACTAAGGCCAGATGTTGTAGTATCTCATACCCATCATCCCGAAGAGTCTCTCAAACTGTATCTGGGGTATGGCCTTCGTGAGTGGATCCGCCGTGTTATTCTTCTTGTCAACTCTCCTGACCTCGATCTCCCGGCGATCAACTATCTCCCGGATCAGGTGATACCGCCTAAGAATATGTATGGATCACTGATGGGACCTGGGTTCCTTGGCCAAAGCCACTGCTCCATTGTTATCACAATACAAAGGTATTGGATTCTCGATGGACGGAACCACACCAAGTTCGGTTATGAACTTCTTCATCCAGACAGCCTCTTTAACGGCATCATTGACAGCGATGTATTCAACCTCCATCGTTGAGTGTGCCACGATATCTTGCTTGGAACTCTTCCAACATACCGCCCCTCCATTGAGGGTAAAGACAAAACCCGAGACCAACCTAGAGTGGACCTTATCACTCTGAAAGCTGGAATCGGTAAAGGACTCCACTTGGAGTTCACCGTTACCATACACCAAGAACATTTCTTTAGTCCTTCTCAAGTACTTAAGAATGTTCTTCACAGCTGTCCAGTGATTCTCCCCAGGATCCGATTGATACCTGCTTACAACACTAAGTGCATACGCTACATCCGGTCGGGTACATAACATCGCATATACGATAGACCCGACTGCCGAAGCATAGGGTATCCCTTGCATGCGAGCCCTCTCTAAATCAGTCTTGGGGTACATCTCTTTGGAGAGAGTGATTCCTGAGATCGTGGGTGAATTCCCATGCTTGGAATATTCCATACTAAAGCTCTTTAGTATGGGGTCAATGTACCTGGATTGGGAGAATCCTAACATAGATCTAACTCTATAGATCTTAATCCCCAGGATGTAGGAGGCATCACCCAGATCCTTCATGGAGAATCTTTGTGATAAGAAGAACTTGACCGAGTGCAGCATAGGAACATCATTTCCTATCAAGAGTATGTCATCCACGTACAATACGAGGAAGACAACCTTACTCTCTGCAACCTTTTTGTATATACACAGCTCATCTATGTTTTTGATGAAGTCAAACTCTTTGACTGCCATATCAAAACAGATGTTCCAACTCTGCGATTCCTGCTTCAATCCGTAGATTGATTTAAGCAGCTTGCACACCTTTCCACTGCTCCCACTATCTACGAAGCTCTCTGGCTGAGTCATGTACACGCTCTATTCTAAATCACCATTTAGAAAGCGGCCTTGACATTCATTTGCCAGATTTCATAGTCATGGTATGCAGCGATGGAAAGTAGGGTCCAGATGGACTTAAGTATAGCCACTGGAGAAAAGGTTTCATCATAATCCACACCTGATCGTTGACGAAAACCTTTTGCTACAAGTCTAGCTTTGAAAGTCTCAACTTTTCCATCTACACCAAGTTTCTTCTTAAAGATCTACTTGCTCCCAATGGGTTTTACCCCTTTAGGAGCAACTTCCAAAGTCCATACTTTGTTGGTGTACATGGATTCCATCTCAGATCGCATTGCATCCAACCATTTCACAGAGTCCCTACTCGTGATGGCCTGCTCGAAACTACTTCGGTCATCATCTTCCATGATGCAATCCTCGCTCCCACCGTCAATGAGAAAATCGTAGTATCTCTCAGGTGGATGAGGAACCCTACTAGATCTGCGGAGTGGCTGAGGTTTGTCGGGGACTATTGAATCCTCCGGTTTCACCAAATCGTCAGTTGTAGTTTGTGTAGCTGGAATTTCTTCCAGTTCTACCTCATTACCACTAATTTCTTTTACAAGAAATTCCTTTTCTAAAAAGGTGGCATATTGAGAAACAAACACCTTTTGTTCCTCACTGTGGTAGAAGATATATCCATAGGAATCCTTTAGATATCCCACAAACTTACACAGAACAGATCTTGCCTCGAGCTTGTCCTGATTTTACTTTTTAATATAGGCCGGACAACCCCATATCTTAACTCGTTTACGAGATGGTCTCTTCCCATTCCATATCTCATATGAAGTGGTAGGCACTGATTTGGTTGGAACTCTATTCAATAAGTATGCGGCCGTTTCAAGCGCATAACTTCAAAAGTAAACAGGCAACTCAGCAACACTCATCATAGAGCGCACCATATCTAATATGGTGCGATTTCTCCGCTCCGACACACCATTGTGCTGTGGTGTATACGGAGGAGTAAGCTGAGAGAGAATCCCATTCTCTTTTAAATTGTCACGAAATTCCGTGCTCAAGTATTCTCCTCCCCGATCAGATCGTAGGATTTTAATACTTTTACCCGTTTGGTTCTCTACTTCGCACTTATATTCTTTGAATTTCTTAAAAGATTCAGACTTGTGTTTCAACAGGAACACATGTACGAATCTTGAGAGATCATCAGTGAATGTAATGAAGTACGAAGAACCATTCCTGGCATGTGTAGACATAGGACCACATATATCACTATATATCTGTCCAAGAGTTTAGTAGCTCTTTCTCCGTGTCCAGTAAACGGAGTTTTGGTCATTTTGCCTTTTAGACATGACTGGCAAGTTTCATAAGATGTAAATTTAAACGGGTTTAAATATCCATCCTTATGTAACTTAGCTAGTCGTGTCGCATTGGTATGACCTAGTCTACAATGCCACAAGAAGGACTCGTTCATTTATGAACTTTTCCTTTTGTGTGTGTTTTGTACATTAAGAACTGTGGTTTGATTTAGAACATATATGCCATTACTTAACGAGCCTGATCCAATCAACTTTTGATTTAGAAAAATGTTCATAACATTATCCTGCAATACAAAATTATATCCTTCTTTACTTAATAAAAAAACTGATATAATATTGCATATCAGGTTCGGTATGTAATAACATTCATTCAGAATCAATGTATTACCAGTTGGTAATACAAGGTGATATTTGCCAACTGTTTTGGCTGCAACATTTGCACCATTCCCTACCCTTACAGAATGATCACCTTTTCCAAGTTCTCTACCTTTCTTTAGCCCATGTAACATATTACATATGTGGGATCCTGATCCGGTATCTAATACCCAGGACGTAGATTGAACTGAGAAACAGTTCTCAGTGATAAACACACCCGAAGAAGATGCATCAACATGCTCATTCCTCATTTGGGTGGCGTGGGAATCCGGATATTCCCCTATTTCCTGCTCAGACTTATAACAGTTATAAGGTAGAGCGGAACCAACGTTTCCCAGCTCGGTATAACAAACCGGTTCGGTTAATACATCTATATTATTATCTTGATTAAGGCATGTCATGGTCGCTACCTGGAGAGAGAGAGAAGAAAACACTTTAGCGTATGCTCTTGCAAGATTAGATTGGTTATTATTTTATCTAATCAAGATGGCTCCCACTGTTTTTATCAAATCTTCCTTCAAACCCTAAAAGGTAAGACTAGCCGGGATTAATTACACCCTATAAGTTCGCCAATCATTTGGCCAGGCCAGTGTCGGTACTTTGAGGGAGGTTCCCCGTGTTTTCGTACGGACCTAATTAAAATAAATCTCGTTTTCCCAGAGGTATAATCCCATTGACACCTTTCTAGTCACCAACTTGATCGGCTAATTGTAATGTGCAAAACTCTCCCAGGAGTAATTCTTACTCGCAGTGGGTGTCAGGATCCAACTATCTCATAGAAGGTATGCAATCTCATTGCAAATTTCAACTCTTGAAATCCCCGATATGGTTTTTACCCTTAGTGACTTATGAACTTAACCATGGTTAACAAATCATAAGCACTAGTCAAGTTCTACCCGTCATTTCGTGATTAATTAGACCCGCTCATATGACCCTTAACTATGGTCAACAAAGTCATATAAATGTCCTAATTAATCGCATCATATTCTGTGTAGGAAGACATCACTTAGCTACCGTACACTATGCCTTAACTATGGTCAACAAACGTGGCACGAATACTAAGTACTCTACTTCCTAAAATGACGGAAGGTTGCAGATGGTTTTTTATGAAAACCTTTAACGCTTTGAAATTGATATCATTGTAGAATCGAGTGATTTGAAAAAGGAGTGGTTTAAGCTCCGCTTTTTAAAATCGAATAGTTTTCAAAACAAACCTAGTGGGTTGTAGCATTTACTAGCTTTTGCTAAAGAGGTCATTCCCGGTGAAGGGATCTCGGCTCTTTCCTCGTTGAATGAGGTGCTGGATATTCAGCAAGGAATAGCTCTATGCAAAGCAAGAACTAGAGCCACCTTTTTGAAAATTTGATTCTACAACATCTTTAGGTTTCTTTCCTTTCATTAATCTCGTTAATGAAGTCCCATCATTTATGCTTCCTAAGCATCACAGAAGAAACGAAAATACAACGTACGCTTATGCCACCCGCATTCTCGACAAGGTCCCGTCATGCACCGTTAGGTTAGTTAACTAACGACAGAGCGGGGGCAGGACTAGTGCGGATGCAAAACGTAAGCAACGTTTATGATATATCATATATATAATATTAAGCATTCGTCTCATGCGGTTATATGATCTCATCACAGAACATTGCAGCAGAAGTCAACATATGAAATATAGGATATACTAGGAGGTCCATGTTTTAAATCAAGCCAGTAAAAAATACGGATTCCACGGTCGTGATGAATAGCCAAACCCACATCCCTAGATCCCTACGAGAGCGGCAAGCAACCCTACCAATTCTAGAGTTAGAAGACCCGGTCTCGACTCCTCGAGATGGTCTCCCAGTGGACTCTAGAACCCGATTACTTGTGCTCCGCACCTTGGGTCAATCCTAATGCGGAAAAGTAAATAATATACATCAAAGATGACATCATCCTCAACCCGGAAGTGTCCCAATAAAAGAATATTACATAAAAGTTTTTACATGAATGAAAATGAAAAACTCTCATCTCACGCAAAAAACACCGGCTATTCAAAACACGACGATCCAATATAACATATCACAGCAACACATAACATCACATGTCATCAATGTAAGTAAATATGCGTATCCCAATTGTCGTTGACGTATAGCAACGAAACCGGCGATACACCACATATTACACTTACGGTCGTAGAAAAGAAAGTGAAAACTACAACAATTGGAATCTGCAACATCCTTAGACATCATAAACCCAAAATATCACATACTTCGTATTTCATGCCTAACCATATGAATTCCTTAGACATCATAAACCCGGAATATCTCATATTCCGAATTTCATGCCTAACCTTATAAATCCCGCATTTTATTCTCAATATTGAAAACACTTTTCAATAACCAGTCGGGCAATTCAACAAGATTCCCGACAACCTGATCGAATGCTCGTCGGAAACTTTAGTAGACAACCACACCCCCCGATGCCTTCGACGAAGTGCACTTAGGAGGAACACCGCGGCCGCGAGGACCCGGGGGGATGCTTTTGGCAACGGGGTTCTTCTACAGTCATTTGGTCGGGGCTATGGGGCGTGGCTATCTAGTAATATTACCCGGCGAGTATCCGTGTACACTACGTGATTGCGACGGAGTTTTGATCCATATCAAAGCCTCGTGGCAACCGATCAAATGAGACTAAATTGCTAAATTTATAAAATTCAAACTAGTTTTCATAAAACTAGTTATTGTGGATTCCAAATATTGTATCACAAATCACAGATATCTAGATGATGTTAAACATTTCGATCGAATCAAAAAACTCCCAAAATTCCCAGAGAGCTCAACACTTGAGTCACAGTTAAAAATACTCAGACAGTGCCCCAAGCACCTACGGACCAACACAAGAAGCCACGCTCCCTGCCTAACCAATGGCGCCGTGGAACCGCCCCCAAAGGCATGCTTTGGCCGCGCTTCCGTGGCCATTTGGTTGAGTTAGGCCGTCGTTTTTCCTTGTGGGTCCATAGAATACCCTGCACAACTTTTTGAATATTTTTAATATGGAAAAATCCAACATTTGGAAAATTTTCCAGAGAGCATGTAATTTAGGGTTTTTGAAGTTCTATCATATACTTTAACTTCGTCTAGGCCACTCCTAATACTCTAGCTTGGTTCTGATACCACTGTTGGGTTCCTTAGCACTCTCACTAGGTTTTACAAGGCATCGGGTATGCAATTTTAAAAAATCTAAAGAGCAAAGCAACCCAAACCAAAGATCTAACTAGAGAATTAGGGTACAACTAAGCAAGTAAACAACTTTACTCTAAGTGAACAAGGAATACTGTTAGTTGTATGTATCCCCTAGAGGCCATTATTGTACATATGATGTATATTATAGTGGATGCTTGGACATATATAGGGAGGAATTTCTTGCTCGACCCGATAGCATGCTATCCGGTTGCTCTTTATCTTAACATGTACACTTATTATCTCTCTATTACATGTTGATAAAGCCATTAGGATGAGTAATTGACTTCCAGGATTATGATAGAGATCATACTAGTGGGGTCTGGGTAGTTTGTGAGTACATCCTTTAATTTTCCTAGTCCTGGGAGTATCGAGACAGGGCATCGATATTCCAGAGTAGACTAGCGTATACGCTTCATGACCCATATGATGGGCGATGGATGATCCCACATCCATTGGTGTTTGACATCAGAGAAGGTATACGGGTGCTCAGTGGAGACTGGGTACACTGAACATGACTCACCAAGAACTCCTAGATGGTATTATACCTCACGTCAGATAGCAGTTCTCTGGTGACACTGGTACAGGTTAGTCTGTCGACCCGAGATCGTCATAGAGTCTTGTGTGTTTTCTACTGTGCTTTGATTTCCACCCTACCACGAATCTACCGAGTCATGAAAACAGGTGGTTTTTGGGTACAGTCCTGAGTCATATGGAGGTAATGAGCGATAGGAGGGAATTTTTTCTTTCCCGGTATTGGGGGTGAAAAGTTCCTAGGCACCCTATAGTGGTCTCACAAGGCATCAACCATGCCATTTTACAAAAATTATGGTGCCGAAAAACCCTAATACGGATCGTCGGCTAGAATCCTAGGCGAAAGCGAATCTAGTTAACATTTTAACTAAAGGAGAGAGGGTACAACCTTTGTAGATCCGGTTCTCCACTTCCTTAGCTCCACGTATGTGTCCTCTCGCTGTCCATCTCGAATCCTAGACTCAATCGTCGGCTTCATCGGGAAAACGAGCGGGCAATGTCGTCGGCTTCGTGCCGAAGATGATCTACGTCGAGGTTGCACAAGTTCAAGCTCCAACTTCACCAAGTTGTGAAACTTGTGAAGAAAACACCCAAAACAACTTGGCAAGAGGTAGAGGGTGAAGAAATAGGAGGTGGGTTCACTTTAGAATTGGATTTCTCACTTTAGATCTCAAGTTGCCATTGATGGCATCAAGGTTTCTTTCTTGAAGAAGAAGGTCAAGAAGAAGAAAAGAATATGATAAGTCATTTTTAAAATTAAAAAGAAAAGCATACTTATCATATCCTAACTAAGGTTAAGTGTAGAGAATAGACCATGGTAAGTGGATGGGTTAGGGTTAAGCATGAAGACAAGAATGGTTAAGAAGTCAAAGCTTCATGAAGCTTCAACTAGAAACAAAAGAAAGTCACCATTCTTATCATATCATTTTCCAAATAAATAAATGAACAAATAAATAAATAAATGATTAAGCAAAACCCTAATTATCACTTAACCATGGTTTAATCCTTTACACTTAACCACATGATCAAGTATCATCAAACATGATACAAAGATGTGCACAAAAGTATATCACATATACAACATGTACATCAAGTGAGAAAATCTATTTAAAGTGAACCAATACTAGTTAATGCAAAGTAATATATCAAATATATAATTATACATTAAACATTAAATCAACATTTGATTTAACGATCTGGTCATATCGCATATAACCGACTAGTATCCTATGTATCGATTTATCGAATCAATGATTCGATAACTAGGTCATATCGCATACAACCAATCGAAACATTCATCGCGAGAATGAAATACGGTATCACATACACGCATTATTCTCGGTCCCTCACATATCTCATATGCGCTCCTATTTCGTTTCGCTTGAGCCAGGAAACCTCTGTGTAGGACTCTAAAGACTCGTCAATACGCCGGTAGCAGATGATGATCATATCAAGCACCCACAAGCCACAAGCGGTCTGCTAAACGTAACGGCCATCCGGGTATTGAGCGATCAGAAGAACGACGAGCTAGCCCGCTCACACTCCTGTGAATCCAACCAGTAACACTTACCGTACAGTCCGGTCTGTTCGTCTGATACGTCGCATATCAAGTCTAGGGGTGGTAAACGTCAGACCCCAATAACCGATAAGTCGTGCCGATGTGAGTCTCATAACGGGTCGAGAAACTACTGGTAACACTTACCAGCAAATCTCTGATCAGCCCTGGCCAGGGACTTCCCTGTTACGGCCAATCGAGCACAGCGCAACATCAACCCCCAATACCGGGAGAGACGAAACCCCTCCTATCGCTCATTGCTTCCATGTGACTCGGGACTGTACCCAAAGACCACCGTTTTGCACGCCCTCATGGACGTGGTAAGGTGGAGATCAAAGCACAGTGGGAATCACACAAGACTCTATGACGATCTCGGGTCTACAGACTAACCTGCACAAGTGTCACCTGAGAACTGCCATCTGACGTGAGGTATAATACCATCTGGGAGTTCTCGGCGAGTCCGTCCAGTGTACCCAGTCTCCACTGAGCACCCGTATACCATCTCTGATGTCAAACACCAATGGATATGGGATCATCCATTGCCCATCTCATGGGTCGAGAAGCGTATACGCTAGTCTACACTGGTATATCGATGCCCCGTCTCGATACACCCACGACTAGGGACCTTGAAGGATGTACTTATGGACTACCATGTCCCCACTAGTATGATCTGCATCATAATCCAGGTAGTCAAGTACACATCCTAAGGGCTTTACCAACATGTAACCATAAGACAGTTTAAAGAGACAAGTGTACATGTTAAGATAAAGAGTAACCAGATAGCATACTATCATATCGAGCAAGAAAGTCATCTCTATATATGTCCAAGCATCCAATATAATATACATCATGTGTACAATACTGGCCTCTAGGGCATATATACAACTAACAATCTCCCACTTGCACTAGGGCCAGCTGCTGTAGTATCGCATACCGAGCATCCCGAAGAGTCTCTCAAACTGTATCTGGGGAATGGCCTTCGTGAGTGGATCCTCCGTGTTGTTCTTCATGTCAACCCTCCTGACCTCGATCTCCCGGCGATCAACTATCTCCCGGATCAGGTGATACCACCTCAGAATATGCCTGGACCGCTGATGGGACCTGGGTTCCTTGGCCAAAGCCACCGCTCCATTGTTATCGCAATACAAAGGTATTGGATGCTCAATGGATGGAACCACTCCAAGTTCAGAAATGAACTTCTTGATCCAGACAGCCTCTTTGGCAGCATCGTTGGCAGTGATGTATTCAGCCTCCATCGTCGAGTCTGCCACGATTTCCTGCTTGGAACTCTTCCAGCTAACCGCCCCTCCGTAAAGGGTAAAGTCAAAGCCCGACTACGACTTAGAGTCGTCCTTATCACTCTGGAAGCTCGAATCGGTAAAGGACTCCACTTGGAGCTCTCCGTTACCATACACCAAGAACATATCTCTAGTCCTTCGTAAGTACTTGAGAATGCTCTTCACAGCTGTCCAGTGACTCTCTCCAGGATCAGCTTGATACCTGCTCACTATACTTAGTGAGTATGCTACATCGGATCTGGTACATAGCATCGCATACATGATAGAGCCTACTGCCGAAGCATAGGGTATCCCTTGCATGCGAGCTCTCTCCAAATCAGTCTTGGGAGACATCTCTTTGGAGAGAGTGACTCCAGAGATCGTGGGCAAGTTCCCACGCTTGGACTCTTCCATACTAAACCTCCTTAGTATGGTGTCAATGTACCTGGATTGGGACAATCCCAAAATCCGTTTGGATCTATCTCTATAGATCCTAATTCCCAATATGCATGAGGCATCACCAAGATCTTTCATTGAGAATCTTTATGATAAGAAGAGCTTGACCGATTGCAGCATAGGAATATCATTTCCTATCAAGAGTATGTCGTCCACGTACAATACGAGGAAGACAACCTTACTCTCTGCCACCTTCTTGTAGATACAAGGTTCATCTGGGTTTTTGACGAAATCAAACTCTTTGATAACGACGTCAAAGCAGATGTTCCAACTCCGCGATGCTTGCTTTAATCCATAAATGGATTTAAGCAGCTTGCACACCTTCCCGCTGCTCCCACTGTCTACGAAGCCCTCTGGCTGAGTCATGTACACGCACTCTTCTAAATCACCATTTAGAAAGGCGGTCTTAACATCCATTTGCCAGATTTCGTAATCATGATAAGCAGCGATGACAAGCATGATCCGGATGGATTTAAGCATAGCCACTGGAGAAAAGGTCTCGTCATAGTCCACACCTGGTCTTTGACGAAAACCCTTTGCTACAAGTCTAGCTTTGAAAGTCTCCACTTTCCCATCTACACCAAGTTTCTTCTTGAAGATCCACTTGCTCCCAATGGGTTTTACCCCTTCAGGAGCAACGTCCAAAGTCCATACTTTGTTGGTGTACATGGATTCCATCTCGTACCGCATAGCATCCAGCCATTTCACCGAGTCCCCACTCGTGATGGCCTGCTCGAAGCTAGTTGGGTCATCATCCTCCATGATGCAATCCTCGCTCCCACCGTCCATGAGAAAACTGTAGTATCTCTCAGGTTGGCAAGGAACCCTACTAGATCGGCGGAGTGGCTGGGGTTTATCGGGAACTACGGAATCCTCTGGTTCCACCAGATCTTCTGTTGTAGCTTCTGCAGCTGGAACCTCTTCCAGTTCTACCTCATGACCACTAATCTCTTTTTCAAGAAATTCCTTTTCTAAAAAGGTGGCATGCCGAGAAACAAACACTCTTTGTTCCTCAGGGTGGTAGAAGATATACCCTCGCGAATGTTTGGGATATCCAATAAACTTACACAGAATGGACCTTGCCGCGAGTTTGTCCGGATTTTGCGTTTTTACATAGGCCGGACAACCCCATATCTTAATATAATTAAGACATGGTCTCTTTCCTTTCCATATCTCATATGGAGTGGTCGGCACGGTTTTGGTGGGAACCATATTCAATAGGTCTGCAGCTGTTTCCAGTGTATATCCCCAGAAGGAAATAGGTAACTCAGCTGTGCTCATCATAGAGCGCACCATATCTAATATGGTGCGGTTCTTCCATTCTGATACACCGTTGTGCTGTGGTGTATATGGAGGAGTCAGCTGAGAGAGAATCCCATTCTCTTTTAGGAAGTCCAGGAATTCATTGCTTAAGTATTCTCCTCCTCGATCAGATCGTAGGATTTTAATACTTTTTCCGGTTTGGTTCTCAACTTCTTGTTTATATTCTCTAAATTTCTCAAAAGCTTCTGATTTGTGTTTCATCAGGAACACATATCCGAATCTAGAGAGATCGTCTGTGAATATAATGAAGTACGAAGAACCATTCCTGGCATGTGTAGACATGGGACCGCATACATCACTATGTATCAGTCCCAAGAGTTCGGTAACTCTTTCTCCATGTCCCGTAAACGGAGTTTTGGTCATCTTGCCTTTGAGACATGACTGGCAAGTGTCATAAGATGAAAACTCAAACGAATTTAAATATCCATCTTTATGCAACTTAGCTAGTCGTGTCGCATTGATGTGACCCAGTCTACAATGCCATAAGAAGGATTCGTTCAGTTCTGAACTCTTCCACTTGTGTGTGTTTGTTATGCTCAGAACTGTTGATTGATTTAGAACATAAATGCCATTGCACAACGTGCCTGATCCAACCAACTTTTGGTTACGGAAAATATTCATAACATTGTCCTGTAATAAAAAATTATATCCCTCTTTACTTAATAAAGAAACCGATATAATGTTGCATATCAGGTTCGGAATGTAATAGCATTCGTTCAGAACCAATGTATTACCAGTTGGTAATACAAGGTGATATTCCCCGACAGTCTTAGCTGCAACAATTGCGCCATTTCTAACTCTTATGTCTTTATCACCTTCTCCAAGTTCTCTACCTTTCCTAAGCCCATGTAACTGATTACATATATGGGATCCTGACCCGGTATCCAATACCCAGGACGTAGAGCAAATGGAGAAACAGTTCTCTGTAACGAACACACCCGAAGAAAATGCATCAACATGTACTTTCTTCAATCGGGTGGCATGGGAATCCTGGTATTCCCCTATATCTTGTTCATTCCTATAACTCTTATAAGAAAGAACGGAACCAACGTTCCCCAGCACAGTATAACATGCGGGTTCGGTCAATACATCCATATTATTATCTTCATTAGGGCATGAAATGGTCGCTACCTGGAGAGAGAGAGAAGAAAACACTTTAGCGTATGCTCGTGCAAGATCAGATTGGTTATTATCTTATCTAATCAGGATGGCTCCCACTGATTTTTATCAAATCTTCCTTCAAACCCTAAAAGGAAAGACAAGCCGGGATTAATTACACACTACAAGTTCGCCAATCTTTCAGCCAGGCCAGTGTCGGTACTTTGAGGGAGGTCCCCCGTGCTTTCGCACGAACCTAATTAATGTAAACCTCGTTTTCCCAGAGGCGTAACCCCGTTGACACCTTTCTAGACACCTACTTGATCAGCTAATTGCAATGTGTAAAACTTTCCCAGGAGTAACTCTTACTCGCAGTGGGTATCGGGATCCAACTATCTCATAGAAGGTATGCAATCTCATTGCAAATTTCAACACTTGAAATTCCCGATAATACTTTTGCCCCTAGCGTCCTATGATCTTGACGCAGGCCAACAAACCATAGTGCGCTAGTCAAGTTCAACCCGTCATTTCCTGATCGAATTAAACCCACCCGTACGACCCTTGACGCAGGCCAACAAAGTCGCACGACTACCCTAATCCAATCTGCATCATATGCATAAGCAGATAAATACTAGTTAGCTACCGCACACTACACCTTGACGCAGGCCAACAAACGTAGCACGAATACTAACTACTACTCATCTGAAATGACGGAGGGCTACGCCAGGTTTTTCTGAAAACCATGAGCGTAATGAACTTGATATCGTTGTAGAATCAAATGAAGTTTTGAAATGGAGTGATTTTGAGGCTTTTCTAGTTTTGCTAAAGGAGTCACTCCCGGTGAAGGGATCTCGGTCCTTTCCTCGTCGAATGAGGTGCGGGATATATCATATATATCACTGTGCAAAGCAAAAACCCAAAAGCAGTCAAAAGCAAACCGAGTGTGTAGCATCTGCCAGTTATTGCTAAAGGAGTCACTCCCGGTGAAGGGATCTCGGTCCTTTCCTCATCGAATAAGGTGCAGGGTATATCATATATACCGCT
The DNA here is from genome assembly GCA_030015575.1 of Agapanthus africanus. Lineage (NCBI taxonomy): Eukaryota > Viridiplantae > Streptophyta > Magnoliopsida > Asparagales > Amaryllidaceae > Agapanthus > Agapanthus africanus. The sequence goes on along the minus strand of JASDDO010000031.1, from coordinate 270,137,261 downwards.
ATGCAAAGCAAGAACTGTAGCTACCTGTTTTTATTTTGAAATTCGATTCCACAACATCTTAGGTTTCTTATCTTTCATTAATCACATTAATGAAGTCCCATCATTTAAAAACCTAAACATCACAGATAGATATGACGTACACTTATGCCATCCGCATTCGCCTCGATGTCCCCTCGTGCACAGTTAGGTTAGGTAACTAACGACAGAGCAGGGCAGGGCTAGCGCGGGTGTAAAACATAAGTAACGTCTATATAATATATCATATATACTATATACTATATCCATCACAGAACATCACATATATCGCAGCAGAAGAAACATATGAAATATTGGATATACTAGGACGTCCGTGTTTTCAATACGAGCCAGTATAAAAGACGGATTCCACGGTCGTGATGAATAGCCAATCCCACACCCCTAGACCCCTACGAGAGCGGCAAGCAACCCTGCCAATTCTAGGGTTAGGAGACCCGAACTCGACTCCTCGAGTTGGTCTCCCATTGGACCCCAGAACCCGGTTACTTGTGCTCCCCTCCTTGGGTCTATCCTAATGCGGAAAAGTAAATAATATACAAAAAGGTGACAACTTCCGCTACCTGGAAGTGCCCCAAATAAAAGAATATTACATACAAGTTTTTACATGAATGAAAATGAAAAACACTCATCTCACATAAAAAAACCCCGGCTATTCGAACACGACGATCCAATATAACATATCCAGCAACACATAACATCACATGTCATCAACGTAAGTAAGTTTGCATACCCCAATTGTCGTTGACATATAGCAACGAAACCGGCGATATGAACATACTACACTTACGGTCACAGAAAAGAAAGTGTAAAACTACAACAGTTGGAATTCACAACCTCTTTAGACATCACATGCCTAATCAAATGAAATACTTAGACATCACATGCCTAACAGTTATAAACCACGCATTTTAGTCTCATTATCGAAAACTCTTTTCAATATCAAGTGAAACTAAACCGCTAGATTTACAACATTCATTCAGTTATCTCATAACTGTTTGTGAATTCCAATTATTGTATCACATTCCAGATAAACAAAAAATGTTAAACTTTCCGATCGAACAGTCGAATACCCAAGTTTTCCCGATACAGCTCAACACATGAAATAAGTCTAACAACATTCAGTTCGTGCCTCAGTACCAACGGTCCAGCCGTAGAAGGGTCAAGCCAACGCCTCACATGTGGCACGCCGTACTGCTCCAAACCCGAAGGTTCAAAGGGCAGTTCAAGACGGCCACATAATCGAGTTAAGGTTTGTTGTCTTCTAGAAGGTCCATTGCGTTACTTGCACTACTTAGAACGTCGTTAAACTACGGAAAAATCCAACACTTGGAAATTTCCCGACAGGGGAAAAATTGGGTATTTATATCCGGTCGAACTTTTTAACATATTCTAAAAATTATCCGCAAATACACAAAGGCGAAATTTGATAATCCGGTCGAAACATCGAAGCTCTAAAACACCCCAGAAAATTCAAATCTTGAATAATTATTAAAAATACCCATAAAACCCAGCTGCAGAAACTAGGAATTACTGTGCAGAGGAGGATGGCTGACGTCATTCTTTAGCCGCGTAACCGCCGCCTAAGCTGGCTTAGGCCGCAGTTCCGCCGCGCATTACACTGTTCATTGAATAAAAATTGCACCGTAATTCTTAGAATTCCCTGCTGAATTTTTTAAGCTTTTTTAATATTGAAAAATCCCAGATTTTAGAAAAAGTCCAGAGAGCACTTGGGTTTTAGGGTTTCGGGTTCGTTCGGGTTTCAAACGTCGTCTAGACTTCGCCTAAGACTCTAGCTAGGCTCTGATACTAGTGAAAGGTTCCAAGGCACCCTATAGTGGTCTCACAAGGCATCAACCATGCCATTTTACAAAAATTATGGTGTCGAGAAACCCTAATACGGATCGTTGGCTAGAATCCTAGGCGAAAAAGCGAATCTAGTTAACATTTTAACTAAAGGAGAGAGGATACAACCTTTGTAGATCTGGTTCTCCACTTCCTTAGCTCCACGTAGGTGTCCTCTCGCTGTCCATCTCAAATCCTAGACTCAATCGTCGGCTTCATCGGGAAAACGAGCGGGCAATGTCGTCGGCTTCGTGCCGAAGATGATCTATGTCGAGGTTGCACAAGTTCACGCTCCAACTTCACCAAGTTGTGAAACTTGTGAAGAAAACAACCAAAACAACTTGGCAAGAGGTAGAGGGTGAAGAAATAGGAGGTGGGTTCACTTTAGAATTGGATTTCTTACTTTAGATCTCAAGTTGCCATTGATGGCATCAAGGTTTCTTTCTTGAATAAGAAGGTCAAGAAGAAGAAAAGAATATGATAAGTCCTTTTTAAAATTAAAAAGAAAAGCATACTTATCATATCCTAACTAAGGTTAAGTGTAGAGAATAGACCATGGTAAGTGGATGGGTTAGGGTTAAGCATGAAGACAAGAATGGTTAAGAAGTCAAAGCTTCATGAAGCTTCAACTAGAAACAAAAGAAAGTCACCATTCTTATCATATCATTTTCCAAATAAATAAATGAACAAATAAATAAATAAATGATTAAGAAAAACCCTAATTATCACTTAACCATGGTTTAATCCTTTACACTTAACCACATGATCAAGTATCATCAAACATGATACAAAGATGTGCACAAAAGTATATCACATATACAACATGTACATCAAGTGAGAAAATCTATTTAAAGTGAACCAATACTACTTAATGCAAAGTAATATATCAAATATATAATTATACATTAAATCATTAAATCAACATTTGATTTAACGATCCGGTCATATCGCATATAACCGACTAGTATCCTATGTATCGATTTATCGAATCAATGATTCGATAACTAGGTCATATCGCATACAACCAATCGAAACATTCATCGCGAGAATGAAATACAGTATCACATACACGCATTATTCTCGGTCCCTCACATATCTCATATGCGCTCCTATTTCGTTTCACTTGAGCCAGGAAACCTCTGTGTAGGACTCTAAAGACTCGTCAATACGCCGGTAGCAGATGATGATCATATCAAGCACCCACAAGCCGCAAGCGGTCTGCTAAACGTAACGGCCATCCGGGTATTGAGCGATCAGAAGAACGACGAGCTAGCCCGCTCACACTCCTGTGAATCCAACCAGTAACACTTACCATACAGTCCGGTCTGTTCGTCTGATACGTCGCATATCAAGTCTAGGGGTGGTAAACGTCAGACCCCAATAACCGATAAGTCGTGCCGATGTGAGGCTTATAACGGGTCGAGAAACTACTGGTAACACTTACCAGCAAATCTCTGATCAGCCCTGGCCAGGGACTTCCCTGTTACGGCCAATCGAGCACAGCGCAACATCAACCCCCAATACCGGGAGAGACGAAACCCCTCCTATCGCTCATTGCCTCCATGTGACTCGGGACTGTACCCAAAGGCCACCGTTTTGCATGCCCTCATGGACGTGGTAAGGTGGAGATCAAAGCACAGTGGGAATCACACAAGACTCTATGACGATCTCGGGTCTACAGACTAACCTGCACAAGTGTCACCTGAGAACTGCCATCTGACGTGAGGTATAATACCATCTGGGAGTTCTCGGCGAGTCCGTCTAGTGTACCCAGTCTCCACTGAGCACCCGTATACCATCTCTGATGTCAAACACCAATGGATATGGGATCATCCATTGCCCATCTCATGGGTCGAGAAGCGTATACGCTAGTCTACACTGGTATATCGATGCCCCGTCTCGATACACCCACGACTAGGGACCTTGAAAGATGTACTTATGGACTACCATGTCCCCACTAGTATGATCTGCATCATAATCCAGGTAGTCAAGTACACATCCTAAGGGCTTTACCAACATGTAACCATAAGACAGTTTAAAGAGACAAGTGTACATGTTAAGATAAAGAGTAACCAGATAGCATACTATCATATCGAGCAAAAAAGTCATCTCTATATATGTCCAAGCATCCAATATAATATACATCATGTGTACAATACTGGCCTCTAGGGCATACATACAACTAACAGGGGGTTGATGTTGCGCTATGCTCGTTTGGCCATAACAGGAAATCCCTGGCCAGGGTTGCTGAGATTTACTGGTAAGTGTTATCAGTAGTTTCTCGAACCGTTATGAGCCTCACATCGGCATGACTTATCAGGCTATTGTAGTCTGACGTTTACCATCCCCCAGGCTGAGATATGCGACATATCAGACGAAGAGACCGGACTGTACGGTAGTGTTACTGATTGGATTCGCAGGAGTATGAGCATGCTTACTTGTTGATCTTCTGATCGCTCAATACCCGGGTGGCCGTTATGTTTAGCAGACCGCTTGCGGCTTGTGGGTGACTGATATGATCACCACCTGCTGCCGGCGTATTGACGAGTCTTTAGAGTCTTACACGGAGGTTTCCTGGCTCAGGCGAAACGAAGTAGGAGCACATATGTGATATGTGCGGGACTGAGATTAATACGTGTATATGATGCCGTATCCTAATCTCGCGATATTTAGTATCACTCGGTTATATGTGATATACCCGGGTTATCTAATCAAGTGTTGATTCGATAAGATGATACAAATGATATTAGTCGGTTATATATGATATAGCCGGATTATTAAATCAAGTGTTGATTTTATAATTTAATGTATAATTATATATTTGATATATTAACATACATTAACTAATATTAGCTCACTCGAATATTTCTTTTTCTCACTTGTGACACATTTAATATATATGTGATATATGTTATTGTGTCATGCTTGATTATACATGCAACATAGGTGTATGAGACTCACACCATGCTTTGGATAAATTAGGGTTTTACTTATTTAAAGTAATTCAAAATGAAGTGGAAATTAGTCATGTTTGGAAACCATTGACTTAGTCCACTTAATTTGTATTACTTGAGATATTTATTAACTTAACCATTATCCTTAGTCATGGTTTATTCTTTACATGAGTTAGTATGAGATATTATCTCACCATGGTTGCTATTCTCACATCATTGATTTACCATTTCATTCTCCACTTCATCTTCTTCTTCATCTCCAAAAAGCTTTCTAGGTTTTGAGGAGGTGAAGAATCCCAGTGAGAAAAATAAATCTAAAAGATAGCTTGGGTTAGAGTCTCCTCGACGCAGATCATTTTCGGCCTCGAAAACTTTAAGCATGCTCGTTCATTTCGCTTTGTGAAGCTCATCTTGAGTCCGAGAGATCACTACTTGGAGCAAAGGTGCTTCTATACGGAGCTATTGAAGTTAAGGACCGGTCTACAAAGGTTGTATTCCTTGTTCACTTTCTATGTAAAGTTGTTTACATTCTAGTTAGCTCCTAAAATTCTAGCTAGATCCTTGGTTAGGTTGTTTGGCACAATAGAAATTTTAAAATACGGCATGTTTGATGCCTCCCGAGACCTTGTGGTAGTGCCAAAGAACCCTACAGTGTATCAGAGCCGAGCTAGAGTATTAGGAGTTGTCTTGATGAAGTTAGAAATAAGAAATCGAAATAACTCCGAAACAATCGAAGCAAAACCCCAGTTTCTGTCGAAAGTTTTAGAGCCTCTAATTTTTTTTAAGCAGTTGCAGAATTTTATATGAGATGTAACATGAACACCATAGAAATTTAAGCTTCCCTCGCCGGAACTTGACCTGCGACATGTAGTTAAAATCCGAGCTCGCTGGAATTTTAGTGGGCTTCAGGCTTCAAATTTTTATGGTGTTCCAGTCTCTAGCTTTTGGTGTTTCAGGTGTTGCTTGTTTTTGCTAAAATTGCATGTAATGCTATCATTGTGCAAAGGAAATTCGGAGTGTTTTGCAGTCGTAATTCTAACAACGTTTTGGGTTATTTAGACGACGTTAAAAAGTTTGAACGGATATCAATAACCCGTTTTTCCCCTCACTGGAAAATTTCCAAGAGTTGGATTTTTCCAAGTTTAAAATCAATAGAAAATCATGCAGGTGTTTTCTATGGACCCTCTAGAAGAACGAAACCCTAACTCGATTCTGTGACCGTCGGAACCGCCACCAAATCCTTAGGTTTGTGGTAGTTCCGCGGCGCCATAGGTGAGGCAAGGGTTGACCCTTCTACGATTGGTCCAGAGGTGCTGTGGCATGTTCTGGCTGATTTTTTAAACACCGCTCAAGTGTTGAGCTCTTTGGGAAATTTTGGGTGTTTGATTATTCGATCAAAAAGTTTAACATCATCTTGCTATCTGTGATTGTGATACAATATTTGGAATCCACAATATTTAGTTTTATGAAAACTAATTTGAATTTTACAAATCTAGCAATTCAGTCTCATTTGATTGGTTGCCACTGGATTTTGATGTGGATCAAAAGTCTGTCGCAATCACGTAGCGTACGCGGATGCTCGCCTGGTAACCTTACTAGATAGCCATGCCCCATAGCCCCGACCCGGTGACTGTAGGAGAACCTGTTAGTTATGTATATGTCGTAGAGGCCATTGTTGTACATATGATGTATATTATGATGGATGCTTGGATATATACAGAGAGGACTTTCTTGCTCGTCATGATAGTATGCTATTTGGTTTCACTTTATCTTAACATGTTGACTTATATTGGTTTACTGCCTTTCTCTCACATGTTGATAAAGCCCTCAGGATCTGTACTCGACTACTGCGATTATGATATGATCATACTAGTGGGGCCACGGTAGTCGATGAGTACATCCTATAAATGTTCCTAGTCGAGGGTATATCGAGACGGGACATCGATACACCAGAGTAGACTAGCGTATACGCATCTTGACCTATATGATGGGCGATGGATGATCCCATATCCATCGGTGTTTGACATCAGAGATGGTGTACGGGTGCTCAGTGGAGACTGGGTACACTGGAAGGACTCGCCGAGAACTCCCAGATGGTGATATATCACATGTCAGATGGCAGTTCTCCGGTGACACTGGTACAGGGTAGTATGTAGACCCGAGATCGTCATAGTGTCTTGTGTGATTCCCACTGTGCTTTGATTTCCACTTTACCACGTCCAAGAGGGCGTGCAAAACGGTGGCTTTTGGGTACAGTCCCGAATCACATGGAGGCAATGAGCGATAGGAGGGGATTCGTCTCTCCCGGTATAAGGAGTTGATGTTGTGCTGTGTTCGATTGGTTATAACTGGAAGTCCCTGGCCAGGGCTGATATAGAGATATACTGGTAAGTGTTACCAGTAGTTTCTCGACCTGTTATGAGCCTCACATCGACACGACTTATCGGTTACTGGGGTCTGACGTATACCACCCCTAGACTTGATATGCGACATATCAGACGAACAGACCGGACTGTACGAGAGTGTTACTGATTGGATTCACAGGAGAACGGACATGCTAGCTTGTTGATCTTCTGATCGCTCAATACCTGGGTGGCTGTTACATTTAGCTGACCGCTTGCAGCTTGTGGGTGTTTGATATGATCATCACCTGCTGCCGGTGTATTGACGATTCTTTAGAGTCCTACACAGAGGTTTCTTGGCTCAGGCAAAACGGAGTAGAGGCACATATGTGATATGTGCAGGACCGAGGATAATGCGATATGAGATACCGTATTATATTCTCGCGATATTTAGATATGAACCGAGACATCGGATCAAGTGTTGATTCGATGAATCGGTACATGATATATTAGTCGGTTATATTCGATATAGCCGGATCGTCGGATCATGTGTTGATTCGATGATTTAATGTATAATGATATATATGATATATTGTATTACATTATCTAATATTGGATCGCTTTATTATTTTATTTTCTCACCGGATTAATACATTGATATATATGCGATATATGTTAATTGTATTATTTTCTTTTGTTGCAAATATATAATATATATGTGATATATATTATTGTGACATGATATGATTTATTATGAAACATGTTTAGGGATGATAAAAAGAGATTAGGGTTTGATTAGGGTTAGTTCCATCTTGCTCTTTTTAAAAGGATTCCATTTTGTCTTGGTTAAGATATTATGGTTGATACTTATCCATGACTCATTCTTGACCTAACCAAACCCTAACTCTAGTTTATTCTCTACAAAGGTTTAGCCTCTCATCCTTGACCATGGTTCCATAATCAATCATATATTCTTTACTACTATTCATCACAAAAGGAATTATCTCATTATTCTTCATCTTCTTCTCTCTTGAGTTTTAGAGTGAGCTCACTTGTGATTTCTTTTGTGATGATTTCTTGTGAGAAAATGATATAAAAAGAAAGCATAACCACTACTCCATCATCCTCATCTAATCTAGCCCATTAAATTAGGGTGTTCACCTCATTAGAGTGAGAGAGCTTGAGCTATTGCAACTTCGACGTAGATCATCGGAGAAAAGGAATACGACAAGCTTTCATGGATCGTTCGAGTCGTTGAGCCTCTCTTGAGTCCGGGAGATCGTGGATCGCGGTGAAGGGACTTCTACTTGGAGCTTGTGAAGCGAAGGAGCGGACTACAAAGGTTGTAATCCCTCACACATAGTATTAAAGATGTTATCTTGCATGTTAAACCCTAATAATCAAGCAAAGATCCCGGCTTTGGGTTGTTCGGCACATGTAAAATTTTATTCGAGCATGTTTGATGCTTTATGAACCTTCACAAGACTGCCTAGGAACCCTACAGAACCCCGTCGCCAAAAGCATCCGTTCGGGTTCTCGCGGCCGCGGTGTTCCGCCTAAGTGAACTTCGTTGACGGCATCGGGGGTGCGGCCGTCTACTAAAGTTTCCGATGAGCATTCGATCAGGTCATCGGGAATCTTGTTGAATTACCCGACTGGTTATTGGAAAGTGTTTTCAACATCGAGACTAAAATGCGGGGTTTATAATTGTTAGGCATGTGATGTTTAAGGAATTCATATGGTAACGCATGAAATCCAAAGTATGTGATACATTGGGTTTATGATGTCAAAGATGGTTGCGGATTCCAATTGTTGTAGTTTTTCACTTTCTTTTCTGCGACCGTAAGTGTAATATGTGGTGTATCACCGGTTTCGTTGCAATATGTCTACGACAATTAGGATACGCATATTTACTTACGTTGATGACATGTGATGTTATGTATTGCTGTGATATGTTATATTGGATCGTCGTGTTTGAATAGCCGGTTTTTTTTATGTGAGATGATAGTTTTTCATTTTCATTCATGTAAAATTCAATGTATGTTATATTCTATTATTGGGGCACTTCCGGGTTGAGGATGATGTCACCATTGATGTATATTATTTACTTTTCCGCATTAGGATAGACCCAAGGAGGGGAGCACAAGTAACCGGGTTCTACGGTCCAGTGGGAGACCATCTCGAGGAGTCGAGACTGGGTCTCCTAACTCTAGAATCGGTAGGGTTGCTTGCCGCTCTCGTAGGGGTCTAGGGATGTGGGTTTGGCTATTCTTCGCGAACGTGGAATCCGTGTTTTTTTACTGGCATAATTTAAAACACGGAAATCCCAGTATATCCAATATTTCATATGTGTTCTTCTGTTGTTGATATTCTGTTATGTGATCACTTGATATGTTGAGACGAATGCTTATATTATATATATGATATATAATAAATATTGCTGCTTTCATTTCTTCTGTGATGCTTAGGAAGCATAATTGATGGGACTTTATTAATGAGATTAATGAAATAAAAGAAGCCTAAAAATGTTGTAGAATCTTGTTTTAAAAATTGGTAGCTTTAGTTCTTGCTTTGCACAGTGGTATTCCCTGTAGAATATCCAGCACCTTATTCGATAAGGAAAGAGCCGAGATCCCTTCACCGGGAGTGACCTCTTTAGTGAAACTAGCAGATACTACAACCCACCCGGTTTTGTCTTTTGATTGCTTTTTTAATTCTTGTTTTGCATAGTGGTATTTGTGAAATATCTAGCTCCTCATTCGATGAGGAAAGAGCCAAGATCCCTTCACCGGGAGTGACCTCTTTAGCAAAACTACTAAAAGCCTAAAAAACACTCCTTTTCAAAATCACTCGATTCTACAACGATATCAAGTTCAAAGCGTTAAAGGTTTTCTTAAAAACCATCTGCAACCCTCCATCATTTTAGGAAGTAGAGTACTTAGTATTCGTGCTATGTATGTTGACTATAGCCAAGGTGTAGTGTACGGTAGCTAAATGATGTCTTCCTACATAGCATATCATGCGATTAATTAGGACAGTCACATGATTATGTTGACCATAGCCAATGGTCATGCGGGTGGGTCTAATTAATCACGAAATGACGGGTAGAACTTGACTAGGACTTATGATATGTTGACCATAGCCAAGGTCATAAGTTCTAGGGGTAAAAACCATTATCGGGAATTTCAAGTGTTGAAATTTGCAATGAGATTGCATAACTTCTATGAGATAGTTGGATCCCGATACCCACTGCGAGTAAGAGTTACTCCTGCGAGAGTTTTGCACATTACAATTAGCCGATCAAGTAGGTGTCTAGAAAGGTGTTAACGGGGTTACGGCCCTGAGAAAACGAGGTTTATTTTAATTAGGTCCGTGCGAAAGAACGGGGAACCTCCCTCAAAGTACCGACACTGGCCTGGCCGAAAGATTGGCGAACTTGTAGTGTGTAATTAATCACGGCCAGTCTTTCCTTTTAGGGTTTGAAGGAAGATTTGATAAAAACAGTGGGAGCCATCCAGATTAGATAGAATAATAACCAATCTAATCTTGTAAAGAGCGCATGCAGAGTGTTTTCTTCTCTCTCTCTTCTGGTAGCGACCATGTCACGCCTTAATCAAGATAATAATATGGATGTATTGACCGAATCTGCTTATTATACTGAGCTGGGGAACGTTGGTTCCGCTCTATCTTATAATTGTTATAAGTCCGAGAAGGAAATATGGAAATAGCAGGATTCCGATGCCACCCATTCGAGGAATAAGCATGTTGATGCATATTTTTTTTGGGTATGTTCGTTACCGAGAACTGTTTCTCAGTATCCTCTATGTCCTAGGTATGAGATACCGCATCAGGATCCCACATATGTAATCTGTTACATGGGCTACAGAAAGGTAGAGAACTGGGATTGGGTGATATGTCTCTAAGTGTTAGAGAATGGTGAAATTGTTGCAGCCAAATCAGTTGGCAAATATCACCTTGTATTACCAAATGGTAAATACATTGATTTTGAACGAATGCTATTACATACCGAACCTGATATACAACATTACATCAGATTCTTTATTAAGTTAAAGAAGGATATAATTATGTATTGGAGGATAATGTTGTGAACATTTTCCTGAATCAAGAGTTGATTGAATCAGGCACGTTATATACTAGCATATACGTTCTAAATCAAACTACAGTTCAAAGTGTATAGAACACACACAAGAAGAGTAGTTCAGAAATGAACGAATTCTTCTTGTGGCATTGTAGACTAGGTCATATCAATGTGACACAACTACCTAAGTTACATAAGGATGAATATTTGAATCCGTTCGAATTTTCATCTTATGATACTTGCCAGTATTTTCTCAAAGGTAAAATGACCAATACTCCGTTTACTGGAAACAGAGAAAGAGTTACTAAACTCTTGGGACATATACATGATGATGTATACGGTCCTATGTCTACAAATGCCAAAGTTGGTTCTTCGTACTTCATTATATTCACTGGTCATCTCTCAGGATTCGGACATATGTTCCTGTTGAAACACAAGTCTGAAACTTTTGAGAAATTCAAGGAATATAAGCTTGAAGTTGAGAACCAGACTGGTGGAAGTATTAAAGTCCTACGATGTGATCGAGGAGGCGAATACTTGGGCATGGAGTTCCTGGATTGTCTAAAACAGAGAATGGGATTCTCTCTCAGCTTACTCCTTCGGATACACCACAGCACAACGGTGTATCGGGACGGACGTATCGCACCCTATGAGATATGATGCGCTCTATGACGAGTACTGCTGAGTTGCCTACTTCCTTTTGGGGGTTATGCACTTGAGAAGCTGCATACCTATTGAATGGGGTTCCAACCAAATCAGTGCCTACCACTCCATACGAGATATGGTATGGGAAGGGATCATGTCTTAAACGAGTTAAGATATGGGGTTGTCCGGCCTATGTTGAAAAACAAAATCCGGAAAAGCTCGAGGCAATGTAAGTTCTGTAAGTTTATTGGATATCCCAAACATTTGCGAGGGTATATCTTCTACCACACCGAGGAGCAAAATGTGTTTTGTCTCTCAGCATGCCACCTTTTTAGAAAAGGAATTTCTTATGGAAGAAATTTGTGGTCATGAGGTAGAACTGGAAGGAGTTCCAGCTAGACAAACTAACAGCTGATGATTTGGTGAAACCAAAGGATTCGATAGTCTCCAATGAATCTCAGGCTCTCCGCGAATCTGGTAGGGTTCCTCATCCACCTGAGAGATACTACGGTTTCCTCGGTGACAGTGGGAGCGAGGATTGCATTATGGTAGATGATGACCCAACCAGGTTCAGGAAGGCCATCACGAGTGGGGACTCTGTGAAATGGCTGGATGATATGCGATCATAGATGGAATCCATGTACACCAACAAAGTATGACTTTGAATGTTGCACCTGAAGGGGTAAAACCCATCAGGAGAAAGTAGATCTTGAGAAGATTCTTGATGTAGATGGAAACGTTGAGACTTTCAAAACTAGACTTGTAGTAAAAGGCTATCGTCAATAACCAGGTGTGATTATGAAGAATCCTTTTCTCCAGTGGCTATGCTTAAGTCCATCAGGATTAAAGCACGCATCGCGGAGTTGGAGCATCTGTTTTGATGTGCAGTCAAAGAGTTTGACTTCATCAAAAAGGTAGATGAACCTTGTATATACAAGAAGGTTGTAGAGAGTAAGGTTGTCTTCTACGTATTGTACGTAGATGACTACTCTTGATAGGAAATGGTTTCGTAAGCTACACTCGGTCAAGCTCCTCTTATCATGAGGATTCTCCATAGAAGATCTGGATGATACCTACTACATCTTGTGGATTATGATCTATGGTGATAGATCTAAGTGGATGTTGGTGTTAGTTATATGTATGCCCTAGAGGCCATTACAGTACATAGGATGTATATTGTAGTGGATGCTGGGACAAATATAGGTAGGACTTTCTTGCTCGACATGATAGTACGCTATCTGGTTGCTCTTTATCTTAACATGTACACTTTTTGTCTCTCTGATTACATGTTGATAAAGCCCTTAGAATGTGTACTCGACTTCCAGGACTATGATGAAGATCATACTAGTGGGGCCTAGGTAGTCAATGAGTACATCCTTCATTGTTCCTAGTCGTGGGAATATCGAGACGGGGCATCGATATTCCAGAGTAGACTAGCGTATATCTTCTCGACCCATGTGATGGGCGATAGATGATCCCATATCCATTGGTGTTTGACATCGGAGATGGTATGCGGGTGCTCAGTGGAGACTGGGTACACTGAACGGACACGCCGAGAACTCCCAGATGGTATTATACCTCACGTCAGATGGAAGTTCTCTGGTGACACTGGTACAGCTTAGTCTGTTGACCCGAGATCGTCATAGAGTCTTGTGTGTCTCCCACTGTGCTTTGATTTCCACCCTACCACGGCTCTACTGAGTCGTGCGAACAGGTGGTTTTTGGGTACAGTCCCGATTCACATGGAGGCAATGAGCGATAGGAGGGGATTCGTCTCTCCCGGTATTAGGGGTTGATGTTGCGCTATGCACGACTGGCCATAACAGGAAATCCCTGGCCAGGGTTGCAGTGATATACTGGTAAGAGTTATCAGTAGTTTCACGAATGTTATGGACCTTACGTCGGCATGACTTATCGAGCTATTGGGGTCTGACGTTTTCCACCCCTAGGCGAGATATGCAACATATCAGACGAACAGACCGGACTGTATGGTAAGTGTTACTGGTTGGATTCACAGGAGTGTGAGCGGGCTTGCTCGTCGATCTTCTGATCGCTCAATACCCGGGTGGCCATTACGTTTAGCAGACCGCTTGCGGCTTGTGGGTGTTTGATATGATCATCATCTGCTGCCGGCGTATTGACGAGTCTTTAGAGTCCTACACAGAGGTTTCCTGGCTCAAGCGAAACGAAATAGGAGCGCATATGAGATATGTGCGGGACCGAGAATAATGTGTGTATGTGATACCGCATTCTATTCTCACGATGAATGTATCGATTGGTTGTATGCGATATAACCTAGTTATCGAATCAAGGATTGATTCGATAAGCCGATACATTGGATATTAGTCGGTTATATGCGATATGACCGGATCGTTAAATCAAGTATTGATTTAATGATTTAATGCATAATTATATATTTGATACATTACTTTGCATTAACTAGTATCGGTTCACTTTAAATGGATTTTCTCACTTGAAATGCACATTGTATATGTGATATATTTTTGTGCACTTGTTTGTATCATGTTTGATGATACATGTTCACTTGGGTTTGTGTAAAGATTAAACCATTGTTGTGTAATGGTTAGGGTTTTCTTTTTATTATCTACTTATTTATTTATCTATTCTTTTTTTGAGAAAAAGAGAAAAGAAAACAAAATGGTTGCTTTCTTACATGAAGCTTCTTGATGCTTCATGTAACTTTGACTTAGTGACCATTCTTGTCTTCTTCTTCTAACCCTAACCATTCATCTAACCTTAGTTAAATCTCTACACTAAACCATGGTTGAATATATGATAAGTATCATATTGTTTTCTTTTTTAAATAATACTTATCATATTATCTTCTTCTTCTTCTTCAAGAAGAAAAAGCTTGATAGCTTCAATGGCAACTTGAGCAAATGAGTGAGAAATCCAATTCCAAAGTGAACCCACTTCCTATTTCTTCATCTTCTACCTCTTGCCAAGTAGTATAGGGTGCTTTCTTCACAAGTTTCAAGACTTGGTGAAGTTGGAGTTTGATCTTGAGTTGCCTCGACGTAGATCATCTTCGGCATCGAAGCCGACGACCTAGCCCGCCCATTTCTCCGATGAAGCCGATGCTAGAGTCCGGGATTCGATTTGGACAGCGGAAGGATGTCATCACGGAGCCTAGGAGGTGGAGGACCGGATCTACAAAGGTTGTAGCCCCTTTCCTTTAGCTATAATTCGTTTATTTGCATCGCATCCCCTATACATCTAGTTAACGATCCGTATTAGGGTTTCTCGGCACTTGTAAAATTTTAATTGGCCGTGTTTGATCACCTATGAGACTTCATTAGTGTGCCTAGGAACCCTACAGTGGTATCAGAGCCTAGCTAGAGCCTTAGGCGATGCAATGACGGAGTTAGAAGTCCGATCGAACCGAAACCCTAATTCAAAACTTGCTCTCTGTACATTTTTGAAAATTGTGGAATTTTGTGAATTAAAAATATGCAGAAAAATGTGCAGGAAATTCTATGAAAAACTGCAGAAAACGACAGCCTAATTCTACAGTACGGCCGCGGAACCTCGGCGTTGACCCTCCTGTTGCGGCGGTTCCGCGGCCGTCTGTGATGATCAGGCTGTGAGTTTTCTTCAGTTGTCTCTGTTGGTGTTTCTTGTGTATTCTGGATACTTTTAATTTTTACTCAAGAGTTGAGTTTTCTGGGTTGTATTGGGGACTCGGTGTTTCGATCGGGAAGTTTAACTTCGTCTGTGTTTTTCCGGATAATTTTTGAATATGTTAAAAAGTTCAACCGGATATAAATACCCATTTTTTCCCCTGCCGGGAAATTTCCAATTGTTGGATATTTCTGTAGTTTAATCACGTTCTAAGTAGTGCAAGTAATGCGATGGTCCCTCTAGAAGACAACAAACCTTAACTCGATTATGTGACCGTCTTGAACTGCCCTTTGAACCTTAGGGTTTGGGGCAGTACGGCATGCCACATGTGAGGCGTTGGCTTGACCCTTCTACGGCTGGACCGTTGGTACTGAGGCACGAAGTGAATGTTTTTAAACTTATTTCATGTGTTGAGCTGTTTCGGGAAAACTTGGGTGTTCGATTGTTCGATCGGAAAGTTTAACATTTTCTATTTATCCGGAATGTGATACAATACTTGGAATTCGCAAATAGTTATGAGATGACTGGATGAATGTTATAAACATAACAGTTTAGTCTCGCTTGATCGGTTGCCACGGAATTTTGATGCGATCAAAAGTCCGTCGCAATCACGTAGTGTACACGGATACTCGCCGGGTAAACTTAATAGACAGCCTCACCCCAAAGCCCCGACCAAGTGACTGTAGGAGAACCCCGTCGCCGAAAGCATCCGTTCGGGTGCTCGCGGCAGCGGTGTTCCGCCTTGGTGCACTTCGTCGACGATATCGGGGGTGCGGCCGCCTACTAAAGTTTGCGACGAGCATTCGATCAGTTTTTCGGGAATCCTGTTGAATTGCCCGACATGATATTGAAAAGTGTTTTCGATAATGAGACTAAAATGCGGGGTTTATAATGGTTAGGCATGCGATGTCTAAGTATTTCATTTGATTAGGCATGCGATGTCTAAAGAGTTTGCGGATTCCAACTATTGTAGTTTTACACATTCTTTTCTGTGACCGTAAGTGTAATATGTGATATCGCCGGTTTCGTTGCTATATGTCAACGACAATTGGGATACGCATGTTTACTTACGTTGATGACATGTGATGTTATGTGTTGCTGGATATGTTATATTGGATCGTCGTGTTCGAATAGCCGGGGGGTTTTATGTGAGACGAGTGTTTTTTTTTTCATTTTCATTCATGTAAAAACTTGCATGTAATATTCTTTTATTGGGGCACTTCCAGGTTGCGGAAGATGTCACCCTTTGTATATTATTTACTTTTCCGCATTAGGATAGACCCAAGGAGGGGAGCACAAGTAACCGGGTTCTGGGGTCCAGTGGGAGACCAACTCGAGGAGTCGAGTCCGGGTCTCCTAATCCTAGAATTGGTAGGGTTGCTTGCCGCTCTCGTAGGGGTCTAGGGCTGTGGGATTGGCTATTCATCGCGACCGTGGAATCCGTGTTTTATACTGGCTCGTATTAAAAACACGGACGTCCTAGTATATCCAATATTTCATATGATATTTTCTGCTGCGTTATCTGTAATGTGATCATGTGATGTTCTGTGATAGATATAATATATAGTATATATGATATATTATATAAACGTTGCTTATGTTTTACACCCGCGCTAGCCCTGCCCCGCTCTGCCGTTAGTTACCTAACCTAACGGTGCAGACGGGACATCGAGGCGAATGCGGATGGCATAAGCGTACGTTATATTTATCTGTGATGATTAGGTGGACTTAAATGATGGGATATTCATTAATGAGATTAATGAAAGAAAATAAACCTAAAATATGTTGTGGAATCGAATTTCAAAATAAAACAGGTAGCTACAGTTCTTTCTTTGCATCGCGGTGTTCCTTGTAGAACATCCTGCACCTTATTCGATGAGGAAAGGACCGAGATCCCTTCACCGGGAGTGACTCCTTTAGCAATAACTGGCAGATGCTACACACTCGGTTTGTCTTTTGATTGTTTCTATAGTTTCTGCTTTGCACAGTGATATATATGATATATCCCGCACCTCATTCGACGAGGAAAGGGCCGACGATCCCTTCACCGGGAGTGACCCCTTTAGCAAAACTAGAAACGCCTCAAAAAGATTCCATTTAAAAACCATTTGATTCCGCAACGAGATCAAGTTCAAAGCGTTAAAGGTTTTCATAAAAACCATTCGCAACCCTCCGTCATTTTAGGAAGTAGAGTACTTAGTATTCGTGCTGTGTTTGTTGACCATAGTCAAGGCACAGTGTACGGTAGCTAAGTGATGTCTTCCTACACCGCATATGATGCGATTAGTGAGGACAGTCGCGTGACTTTGTTGACCTTAGTTAAGGGTCATGTGGGTGGGTCTAATTAATCACGAAATGACGGGTAGAACTTGACTAGTGCTTATGATTTGTTGACCATAGTTAAGGTCATAGGTGCTAGGGGTAAAAACCTTTATCGGGAGTTTCAAGCGTTGAAATTTGCAATGAGATTGCATACCTTCTATGTGATAGTTGGGTCCCGATACCCACTGCGAGTAATTGTTACTCCTGAGAGAGTTTTGCACTTTATAATTAGCCGATCAAGTAGGTGTCTAGAAAGGTGTCAACGGGGTTACGCCTCTGGGAAAACGAGGTTTACATTAATTAGGTCCGTGCGAAAGCACGGGGAACCTCCCTCAAAGTACCGACACTGGCCTGGCTGAAAGATTGGCGAACTTGTAGAGTGTAATTAACCCCGGCTAGTCTTTCCTTTTAGGGTTTAAAGGAAGATTTGATAAAAACAGTGGGAGCCATCCTGATTAGATAAAATAAATAACCAATCTGATCTTGCAAGAGCGCACGCAGAGTGTTTTCTTCTCTCTCTCCAGGTAGCGACCATATCACGCCTTAATCAAGATAATAATATGGATGTATTGACCGAACCCGCTTGTTATACTGAGCTGGGGAACGTTGGTCCCGCTCCAACTTATAATTGTTATAAGACAGAGCAGGAAATAGGGGAATACCAGAATTCCTATGCCGCCCAAACGAAGAAAGTGCATATGATGCATCTTCTTCGGGTATGTTCGTTACACATAACTGTTTCTCAGTATCCTCTGCATCCTGGGTATTTGATACCGGATCAGGATCCCATATATGTAATCTGTTACATAGGGCTACAAAAAGGTAGAAAAACTGAGAACGGGTGATAAGTTTCATGAGACAGAAACCAGGGCAAGTGTTGCAACCAAGTCTGTTGGTCACTGTCACCCTGTATTACCAATACATTGATTCTGAATAAATGCTATTAGATACCGAACCTGATATACAAAATCATATCAATCTCTTTATCTGTTAAAGAAATGATAGAATTTTGTATCGATGGATAATGTTTTGAACATTTCCTATATCAAAAGTTGATCGGTTCAGGCACGTTATCTAAAAGCATTGATGTTCTAAATCAAACTACAGTTCCTAGTATACAGAACACACACAAGAGGAAGAGTTCAGAAATGAACGAATCATTCTTGAGGCAATATAGACTAGGTCATATCAATGCGACCCGACTGGCTGAAGTTACATTTTAGATGCATATTTAAATCAGTTTGAATTTACATCTTGTGAAACTTGCCAGCCATGTCACAAAGATTAGATGACCATAGCTCCGTTTACTGAAAACGGAGAAAGAGTTAGTAAACTCTTGGGACTGATACATGATGATGTATGTAAGGTCTCCTGTCTACACATGCCAGGACTGGTTCTTTATACTTCATTATATTCTCTGACAATCTCTCAAGATTCAGTCATATGTTTCTGTTGAAACATAAGTCCGAAGCTTTTGAGGTATTCACAGTATATAAGTTAGAAGTAGAGAACCAATAACCGGGTATAAGTATTATGTCCTATGATGAGATCAGAGAGGAGAATACTTGTGCATAGAATTCCTGGAGTATTCTAAAGGAGAATGAGATCCTCTCTCAGTGTTACTCCTCTGAATACACCACAGCACAACGGTGTATCGTGGTGGAGCAATCGCACAATATTAGATATGGTGTGCTCTATGATGAGTACTACTGAGTTTCCTATTTCCTTTTGGGAATTATGCGCTTGAGAAACTGCATACCTATTGAATTAGGTTCGAATCAAATCAGTGCCTACCACTCCATATAAGATATGGTATGGGAAGAGCCTATCTCTTAAGTAAGTTAAGATTTGGGATTGTCCGGCCTTTGTCAAAAGCAAAATCCGGACAAGATCGAGGCAAGGTCAGTTCTGTAGAACTGGAAAGGTTCCAGCTATACAAAACTGCAACTGATGATTTGACAGAACCAAAGGATTCAATAGTTTCCGATGAACCTCAGCCTCTCCGCCGATCTAGTAGGGTTCCTCATCCGCCTGAGAGATACCTCGGTTTCTCGATGACAGTGGGAGCGAGGAATGCATCATGAGATGATGACCCATCTAGTATCGAGCAAACCATTGAGAGTAGGAACTCTGTAAGAATGGCTGGATGCTTAGCGATCTGAGATGGAATCCATATACACCAACAAAGTATGGACTTTGGTTGCTATATCTGAAGGGTTAAATCCCCATCAGGAGCAAGTATATCTTGAGAAGATTACTTGGTGTAGATGGAAAAGTTGAGACTTTCAAAGCTAGACTTGTTAAAGGTTTTCGTCATCGACCAAGAGTGGAAAATGATGAAACCTTTTCCAGGGACTATACTTAAGTCCATCCAGATCCTACTTACCATTGCTACATACCAAGACTGCGATATCTGGTGGTTGGGTGTCATGACCGCTTTTCTAAATACTGATTTAGAATACAAAGTCTATAAGTACACAGCCAGAGGGCTTCGTAAACAGTGGGAGCAGCGGAAACATGTGCAAGTTGCTTTACAGGATAAAGCAGGCATCGCGGAGTTGGAACATCTGTTTTGATGTGGTAGTCAAAGAGATTGACTTCATCAAAATGGTAGATGAACCTTGTATGTACAAAAGGGTAGTATGGAGTATGGTAATGATCCTCGTAGAGTACGTGGATGACATACTCTTGACAGGAAAGGAATTTCCTATGCTACGATCGGTCGATCTCCACTTATCACATAGATTCTCCATATAGGATCAAAGTGATACCTCCTAAATCCTGAGATTTGGATCTATGAGATAGATCTAAATGGATGTTAGGATTCACACTAGCTGTAGTAAGATTGTATCAATTGATCCTGGGGAGAATCAATGGAAAGGTTCCAGGGTGATAAGGACGACTGAATGTCAGTCGCGGGCATTGTCTTTACCCTCAGTGGAGGGACGGTATGCTGGAAGAGTTCCAAGCTAGATACCGTGGCAAACTAGACGATAAAGGCTGGTAACATCGCTATTATAGAAACTACCAAAGAGGCAGTTTGGGTGTATATTGGTTCATAAGATGAACTAGGTTCCCACCATTGTGTGACAATGGAATTGTGGCTTTGGCCAAGGAACCATGATCCCATCAGTGATCCAGACATATTCTGAGGAAGCATCACCTCATCATGGAGACAGTTGATCTCCAGGGTGATCAAGATTAGGAGAGTAGACTCAGAGGACAACACGGCGGATCCACTCACGAAGGCCTTTTCCCAGAGAGAGACTCATATGGGATGGTTGAGTATGTGATACTGCAACCACTGCTACAGATGGCCCTAGTGCAAGTGGGAGATTGTTAGTTATATGTATGCCCTAGAGGCCATTACTGTACATAGGATGTATATTGTAGTGGATGCTGGGACATATATAGGTAGGACTTTCTTGCTCGACATGATAGTACGCTATCCATGTATACTTTCTGTCTCTCTGATTACATGTTGATAAAGACCTTAGGATGTGTACTCGACTTCCAGGACTATGATGAAGATCATACTAGTGGGGCCTGGGTAGTCAATGAGTACATCCTTCATTGTTCCTAGTCGTGGGAATATCGAGGCAGGGCATCGATATTCCAGAGTAGACTAGCGTATATCTTCTCGACCCATGTGATGGACAATGGATGATCCCATATCCATTGGTGTTTGACATCGGAGATGGTATGCGGGTGCTCAGTGGAGACTGGGTACACTGAACGGACTCGCCGAGAACTCCCAGATGGTATTATACCTCACGTCAGATGGCAGTTCTTTGGTGACACCGGTACAGCTTAGTCTGTTGACCCGAGATCGTCATAGAGTCTTGTGTGTCTCCCACTGTGCTTTGATTTCCACCCTACCACGGCTCTACTGAGTCGTGCAAACAGGTGGTTTTTGGGTACAGTCCCGATTCACATGGAGGCAATGAGCGATAGGAGGGGATTCGTCTCTCCCGGTATTGGGGGTTGATGTTGCGCTATGCACGACTGGCCATAACAGGAAATCCCTGGCCAGGGTTGCAGTGATATACTGGTAAGAGTTATCAGTAGTTTCACGAATGTTATGGACCTTACGTCGGCATGACTTATCGAGCTATTAGGGTCTGACGTTTACTACCCATAGGCGAGATATGCAACATATCAGACGAACAGACCGGACTGTATGGTAAGTGTTACTGGTTGGATTCACAGGAGTGTGAGCGGGCTTGCTCGTCGATCTTCTGATCGCTCAATACCCGGGTGGACGTTATGTTTAGCAGACCGCTTGCGGCTTATGGGTGTTTGATATGATCATCATCTGCTGCCGGCGTATTGACGAGTCTTTAGAGTCCTACACAGAGGTTTCCTGGCTCAAGCGAAACGAAATAGGAGCGCATATGAGATATGTGCGGGACCGAGAATAATGCGTGTATATGATACCGCATTCTATTCTCGCGATGAATGTATCCATTGGTTGTATGCGATATAACCTAGTTATCGAATCAAGGATTGATTCGATAAGCCGATACATTGGATATTAGTCGGTTATATGCGATATGACCGGATCGTTAAATCAAGTATTGATTTAATGATTTAATGCATAATTATATATTTGATACATTACTTTGCATTAACTAGTATCGGTTCACTTTAAATGGATTTTCTCACTTGAAATGCACATTGTATATGTGATATATTTTTGTGCACTTGTTTGTATCATGTTTGATGATACATGCTCACTTGGGTTTGTGTAAAGATTAAACCATGGTTGTGTAATGGTTAGGGTTTTCTTTTTATTATCTACTTTTTTATTTATCTATTCTTTTTTTGAGAAAAAGAGAAAAGAAAACAAAATGGTTGCTTTCTTACATGAAGCTTCTTGATGCTTCATGTAACTTTGACTTAGTGACCATTCTTGTCTTCTTCTTCTAACCCTAACCATTCATCTAACCTTAGTTAAATCTCTACACTAAACCATGGTTGAATATATGATAAGTATCATATTGTTTTCTTTTTTAAATAATACTTATCATATTATCTTCTTCTTCTTCTTCTTCTTCAAGAAGAAAAAGCTTGATAGCTTCAATGGCAACTTGAGCAAATGAGTGAGAAATCCAATTCCAAAGTGAACCCACTTCCTATTTCTTCATCCTCTATCTCTTGCCAAGTAGTATAGGGTGTTTTCTTCACAAGTTTCAAGACTTGGTGAAGTTGGAGTTTGATCTTGAGTTGCCTCAACGTAGATCATCTTCGGCATCGAAGCCGACGACCTAGCCCGCCCATTTCTCCGATGAAGCCGATGCTAGAGTCCTGGATTCGATTTGGACAGCAGAGGGGCGTCATCACGGAGCCTAGGAGGTGGAGAACCGGATCTACAGAGGTTGTAGCCCCTTTCCTTTAGCTATAATTCGTTTATTTGCATCGCATCGCCTATACATCTAGTTAACGATCCGTATTAGGGTTTCTCGGCACTTGTAAAATTTTAATTGGCCATGTTTGATCACTTATGAGACTTCATTAGTGTGCCTAGGAACCCTACAGTTGGGAGTGTCCTAAATCCAGGTACATTAACACCGTACTAAATGGGTTTAGTATGGATGATTCTAAGCGAGGTGGTTCGTCCACTTACTCATGAATCACTCTCTCCAAAAAGATGTCTCCCGAGACTGATTTGGAGAGAGCTCGCGTGCAAGGGATATCCTATGCTTTGGCACTAGGCTCTATCATGTATGCAATGTTATGGACCACACTAGATGTAGCTAACTCACTAGGTGTAGTGATGAGGAATCAATCGGATCTTGGGAGAATCACTGGACAGCTGTGAAGGACATTCTTAAGTACTTGAGAAGCACCGAAGAAATGTTCTTGGTATTTGGTAACGGTGAACTCTAGTAGGAGTCCTTTACCGATTCGAGCTTCCAGAGTAATAAGGTCGACTGAAAGTCAGTCACAAGCTTTGTCTTTACCCGCATTGGAGGGACGGTATGTTGGAAGAGTTCCAAGCTATATACCGTGGCAAATCTAGACGATAAAGGCTGAATACATCGCTACCAACGATTCTACCAAAGTGGATGTCTGGATAATTCTTGTTCATGAGATGAACACGGTTCCTACCATTGAGCGTCCAATAATTGTTATTGAGACAACAATGGAGTTGTGGCTTGGGCCTAGGAACCCCGGTCCAATCAGCGATCCAGACAAATTCTGAGGACAGTATCACCTGATCAAAAGGCCTTTCCCAAGAGAGACTTTCATGGGACGTTGGGTATGAGATACTACAACAACTGGCCCTAGTGCAAGTGGGAGATTTTTAGTGGTATGTATGCCCTAGAGGACATTATTGTACATATGATGTATATTATAGTGGATGCTTGGACATATATAGGGAGGACTTTCTTGCTCGACAAGATAGCATGCTATCCGGTTGCTCTTTATCTTAACATGTACACTTATTGACTTTCTATTACATGTTGATAAAACTCTTAGGATGAGTACTAAGCTTTCAGGATTATGATAAAGATCATACTAGTAGGGTCTGGGTAGTCTGTGAGTACATCCTTTAATTGGTCCTAGTCGTGGGAGTATCGAGACGGGGCATCGATATTCCAGAGAAGACTAGCGTATACGCTTCATAACCCATATGATGGATGATGGATGATCCCACATCCACTACTACAAATAGGGGTTTCCCCTACGGATTTATCCGTAGGGGCAACCCACTGCCCCTACGGATATATACGTAGGGGCGAAAAAATACCCCGTAGGTGCAAAGGCCGCAGGTGCAAGTTGAGGCCCTGAACTTGCCCTTACGGGAAAATTCTTGCCCCTACGGATATCTGTGTAGGTCCTGTTGCCCCTACGGATGAAGCCGTAGGGTATAAGATTTTATATTATTTACGGTTTATTTTAATAAATTACTTTGCCCTACGGATATACCCGTCGGGGCATGTACTACCCCCTACGGATATATGCGTAGGTACGTTTCCGTAGGGGCATAAATTCAGGATTCCTGATATTTAGCCCCTACGGATAACGCCGTAGGGGAGAGTCAGTGGCCCCTACGGATATATCCGTAGGGGCTTTCCCAACCCCCTGGTACTGAGATCTGGGGGAAATATCAGTTACTGCTGATATTTTGCCCCTACGGCGATATCCGTAGGGGTAACATGTTTGCCTACGGATTAATCCGTAGGTACATATTATCTGAATTTTTTTTTTAAAAATGGGCTGTTTGATTTTTCCCGCCCTGTGCACAATAATATATACATCAATCAAATCATATATTGCAGTATTCATAATCACATCTCACGCATATATATAATATACAAAAGAAACACAAAAACTGAATATGATATAAATACAAACCAATATCAATATCGTTTCAAAATGTAGTACAATGTGTATGATATAAATAAATACATGTTTCAAAAAAAAGAACCAAAAATCTACCCTAGCTCGGTCCAGCTCCACCTCTGAATAACGATAGAATAACGCGCGCCGATGTAGTGGCTTGCGGAGCCGCAGCCGAAGGAGTTGCGTGTGGAGGCTCGGCCGATCTACCCTGTCGCGTCTGGATATAAAGTGTGTAAGAAGCGTGTAAGAACTGTTTATTATTCGAATTCGTATCATTATTAAGTTATTTCGAAACCCTGTTTGGATATCTAGTTTGGAAAAGCGTTGTTTATTTCAATTACATATGTATGTATGATTAATCAAACTTAAGTCTAAAACCAAATAAGCTCAAGCTACGTACTAATTATGGATATGTTGATATGTATATAATATGAAATGATATTTTACTATAAAGTAGTATACATACCAGCATCTCCTTCAACTCCTGAACGCTGGCCCTCAAGCTATCCAGTTCATGATGGATACGTCGCTCACTGGAGACGGAGGAAGTAACCACCGGGGTGGAGTCCAACCTCATATGGGCCCTGCTAGAGCCTAGTCCTCGGCCTCTCTCCCAACCTCCGTGGTGCCGTCCGTGTGCGGCGTCCAGGACTGGGGTCAGCAGCCTCGAATGTTGCCTTCCCCCTAGCAACTGTCAGAACATTATATTTAGCACATACTGGTCTATAAAATTGACAAGAAACACCAAAATCAACAAATTCAAAGCCTTACCTACAGAGATAGAAGATGAGCTCCTCTGGTATCTGCATGTATCAAAATTTGAATAATATTAATTAATTTCAGTACATACATACTAACAAGGTAAACTCGCATATAGCGTTGCTTACACATATGACAGGGAGTGAACAAGCTCTTGTAGATCATCAGGCGCAAATCTAATCTCATCAAGCAGCCCATGATAATGAGTTGGACGACTAAGAGCAAAAGAAATGTGTGTATATTTATGATATAGCATTCTAAATCAATATACATGCCCTATATAATATATAAACATACCTGGAGGAACGGGAGTGGCCTCTGTCCCTGATATGGACGCATCACCAACAACTAGACAATCAAACATTGACAATATAAGTAATTTTGACATAAACAGGCATGAATATCTATAATATTACATTCAAAATGGATATTAGAGAGCGCACCTGCAGTGAGAAGTGGTAAAAGTATCACCCAACTAGGGTGTAATTTACAGAATCAGTTGAGACTCTTAAAAGTCATAGAAGAACCCGACCTGCACAAATCTGATGTATGCTTTCCATTGGATACTAAGAAGTCTCTAAAGGGAAAAGCCTATGTGAAAGCCATCATTAGTTCATATCAGAGGATTGATGCTGAAACAGAGAACGAGGAATGTCATTTTTTTCTTCTTCCGCCACATTACTGTCTTCTCCTTCTGCCACATTACTGTCTTCTCCTTCTTATTATATGCGCGTGCAAATTCAATGACTATATTGAGAATATGGATTAATAGTGGGTAGGAAAAGTATTTCTCAAATGGCTTTTGCGTCTTAAAACCATAAACTACTAAGTAATGACATACATAATTTTTTTAGTATAAAGGTTGTTATTTTAAGTTTTCCCTTATAGAGATATGATCTAACTGCATCTATCAACTATAAGTGTGCAGAAAATTATGATAAGAAATCATAAGAAAGGGTCGTAGCCATGCATAACCTTGAATCTACATACCAAATCATGCAAAAGCATGCACTTATTGTCACCTTGCCTTGGAATATAAAATATCTTGGAAGACTATAAGCGAGCATTTAAATCTTGTTAGCTTTTGACTTCAACATATATTTTTCTCAAGTACCATGAAATATACTTG
Source organism: Agapanthus africanus (assembly GCA_030015575.1). NCBI lineage: Eukaryota > Viridiplantae > Streptophyta > Magnoliopsida > Asparagales > Amaryllidaceae > Agapanthus > Agapanthus africanus. The sequence continues at coordinate 270,110,141 of JASDDO010000031.1, read as the reverse complement.
CTCCGTATAAACCGTTTTCAGGAAGATGGATTAATAATGACAAATTTTCCATTGTGGCTCACTAAGTTAGCATTTTCTCTTCTATTGACCATCTTTCTAATCTGCTTGGTAAATTTATTCGGAACCGGCTGGGAATCATTAAAAGAGTAGCATAAGAACGAAAGGTAAAATACAGATATATAGCATACCGATACATCGAAACTTCATAGTTGCGATGGTAATCCAGAGATATTTATTTCTACACACGTGGTGCGCGTGCGAATGCGTCAGGCATCATGGACAAATATTTCAAAACATGGAAAGTATTATTCGTATAAAGTAATTAAAACTTTTAAACAGCTTGGGTAGAGATATTTTCTTAGGTGATGCAATCATATCATGAGGACTAAATTTAAGCTATTATATATATGCATATGTATTTTTCTAACCTAAAATATCACACACACACACAGAAAGAGAGAGAGAGAACACCTGGTAGGTAAAAAAATCAGGTAGCAGGATCCTGAAGAAATGGAGTCCATAGCATTGCTCATCATCATCATCCATGATCCCTTTGATAATATTTTTTCAAAGGGATCACGGATGATGATGATGAGCAATGCTATGGACTCCATTTCTTCAGGATCCTGCTAACTGATTTCTCTATCTACCTGGTATTCTCCTCCTCTCTCTCTCTCTGTGTGTGTGATATATTAGATTAGAAAAATACATAAGCATATGTATAATAGCTTAAATTTAGTCATCATGATATGATTGCATCAACTAAGAAAATATCTACCCAAGGTGTTTAAAAATTTTAATTACTTTATACGAATAATACTTTTCATGTTCTGAAATATTTGTCCATGATGCCTGACGCATTCGCACGCGCACCACGTGTGTAGAAATAAATATCTCTGGATTGCCATCGCAACTATGAAGTTTCGATGTATCGGTATGCTATATATCTGTATTTTAGTTTTCTTTCTTATGCATGTCTTTTAATGATTCGCAGCCGGTTCCGAATAAATTTACCAAGCTGATTAGAAAGATGGTCAATAGAAGAGAAAATTCTAACCTAGTGAGTCACAATGGATAATTTGTCATTATTAATCCATCTTCCTGAAAACGGTTTATACGGAGCAAGTATATTTCATGGTACTTGAGAAAAATATATGTTGAAGTCAAAAGCTAACAAGATTTAAATGCTCGCTTATAGTCTTCCAAGATATTTTATATTCCAAGGCAAGATGACAATAAGTGCATGCTTTTGCATGATTTGGTATGTAGATTCAAGGTTATGCATGGCTACGACCCTTTCATATGATTTCTTATCATAATTTTCTGCACACTTATAGTTGATAGATGCAGTTAGATCATATCTCTATAAGGGAAAACTTAAAATAACAACCTTTATACTAAAAAAATTATGTATGTCATTACTTAGTAGTTTATGGTTTTAAGACGCAAAAGCCATTTGAGAAATACTTTTCCTACCCACTATTAATCCATATTCTCAATATAGTCATTGAATTTGCACGCGAACATAATAAGAAGGAGAAGACAGTAATGTGGCAGAAGGAGAAGACAGTAATGTGGCGGAAGAAGAAAAAAATGGCATTCCTCGTTCTCTGTTTCAGCATCAATCTTCTGATATGAACTAATGATGGCTTTCACATAGGCTTTTCCCTTTAGAGACTTCTTAGTGTCAAATGGAAAGCATACATCAGATTTGTGCAGGTCGGGTTCTTCTATGACTTTTAAGAGTCTCAACTGATTCTGTAAATTACACCCTAGTTGGGTGATACTTTTACCACTTCTCACTGCAGGTGCGCTCTCTAATATCCATTTTGAATATCGATAATATTACATTCAAAATGGATATTAGAGAGCGCACCTGCAGTGAGAAGTGGTAAAAGTACCACCCAACTAGAGTGTAATTAACAGAATCAGTTGAGACTCTTGAAAGTCATAGAAGAACCCGACCTGCACAAATCTGATGTATGCTTTCCATTGGACACTAAGAAGTCTCTAATGGGAAAAGCCTATATGAATGCCATCATTAGTTCATATCAGAAGATTGATACTGAAACAGAGAACGAGGAATGTCATTTTTTTCTTCTTCTGCCACATTACTGTCTTCTCCTTCTTCTTCTGCCACATTATTCTCTTCTCCTTCTTATTATGTGCGCGTGCAAATTCAATGACTATATTGAGAATATGGATTAATAGTGGGTAGAAAAAGTATTTCTCAAATGACTTTTGCGTCTTAAAACCATAAACTACTAAGTAATGATATACATAATTTTTTTAGTATAAAGGTTGTTATTTTAAGTGCGCGTGCAAATTCAATGAAAGTTAGATTTGAGGATACCCATGTATGAGTTGTATTCTATATATGTGTGTTTCGATTTATGATTTCGCTTAAGTGTAGGGTTGTTTTTACTTAAAGAAGTATCACCATCTACTATATATAAAAAAATATAGCAAACTAGGATTGGTATTCAAATCCCAGTCCAGATTGGTATTCAAAATTTATTTAATTAGTTTGTGATCCACATCATTTGATTCGTTGCTTGAGGCATCAATGTAGGCACAAATATCGGCGACGAGGAACTCGACGAGGAAGAACGAGGGCGGTGGCGGGCTGAGAACGGAGGGCGCGCGGTGGCGACGAAGAGAAAATTGGAGACGCGGGAATGAGAGAAAATTTTGGGAACGAGAGGGAAAGATATCGAGGCGTAGGGCATTTCTGTGCCTTTTTTAATTAAATTCCCATTTAGGTGCCCGTAAGGCCAAACAACAAATTAAGATATAATATTTTTAAATTAAAATGTCGGGCACCGTAGGGACAAAGTGGCGCTTTTAGTTTCATATATGAGTATCGATGGAAATATGAAGGTTTCATATTATCATCGAGTATCATATATTGGATGTTATGCAAGCTCTGAACAAATCTTGAACGGAACTTTCACAAGAATTTACAATACCCGACCAGAATCCAATCCAGAGTTTGATGAAGCTTCAGGCCTTCAGCTTCCCCACAGAAAATAGTTAGGGCAAACCCTTTGCAAAACCATAGCTTTCATGCAGAGATGACGCTCAGAACATGCCAGCTTCCAAACACATTGAATAATACATAATCTCCCATACTCTCTCTCTCTCAATCAGACAGTTTATATTTGGATTTGAATTTAGGAAAAGAAATAAGATGGCTACAAACCAGCTTGCATCGCCAATCTCATAACTATAAAGCTCATAAAAGTGGAAGCTTGAGGGCAAGCCATCATCGCCTCCATTCAATTGAAGCCAAATCATCCACAAAAAATAGAAATAAATATAATAATTGATCGATAGGCAAAATTGCAAGAAACCTATTCAGATTTTTGCATGAAAAAATAAGAGATGTAAAATAAGTAAAAGATTACCAAATGAAATTATCCCATCACTTGAACCCCCTCTCAAGACATTTTAGGAAAAATTCCCGCAGTAATTTTCTTCGGTTTAACCGTTTTATATCATAGAAGAAAGATAAATTTCAAATGTATATACATGCATACACACACACACATCATATACACAGTTTTTGAATGTTGGCAGAATTTCAACGGTAATTCTAGATTTTCCCAAACTCTGAAGGCTTCACAAAAATTTTAAATACAGATAATAATATGATTGAAGAGATCAATCACCAATTTTTTAATGAGGATCAACTGAAACCCCAAACAGAGCAAGCAAATTACAAAGATCCCAAAACCCCGCGTGGCCCAGCCCCAGCCCCAGCCCCAGCCCCAGCCCCCAACCCCAGCCCAACCCTAACCCCAGCGTGGCCAGCTAAACCCCAACACCAACCCTAAGGCAAACCCTAACCCCAGCCCCACCCCAGCAGCAGCCGAACCCTAACCCTAACCCTAAGGCAAACACCAAATTAAGAATTAATATTTTAATTCTTGAACGTCTGTGCCCGTAGGGGTAACCCTTTAGCCCTACGGATTAATCCGTAGGGCCAAGTTAAATCTGCCCCTACGGATTAAAAATTTTGTAGTCAAAATAGAGCCGTCTATTGGGAACGACATCAAACTACATACAGAAAAATTAAGGATCGCTAGAAATTTTGTCAAAATTTTATCACTAACAGTGAACCTGTATCCAGCCTACCCACATCCTGATGAAGGAAACTATGGACAAAAGGGATGAACCCCCAGCAAACCAGTCAACAAAGAGGAAAGGATAATGCAGTTTAAGCTAGTGCAAAGAAAGGTACAGTCCCCCAAATACTCTCATAGCTCAGGAAAGCATCTTGATGAGGGGGGAGATAAAAAGAGTTTTGCAAAAGGGAATTGTGTCCCATTCCTGAGGTATGGCATAAGCCTAGGAGCCAAGTTGAAATGCACTGGCAAATAACCCCTCCACACACACGCATGCACATGCACACAGACACATACAGAGTTGTAAATCATATATGAAGATAATTACACAATGTAAATTCTTGATAATAGAAGCATCCTGCAAAACCACAAACCTTTTCAGTTATATGCAGTCATGAGGATCAAACTATAGCTAGGTATTGCAAAGATCACAAAATTGAGGAGATTTGTTACATTTGTTCATTCTAGTTTGGGTGTTCAAATTCCATATTCTCGATTCCAATATCACCCCTAACCCTAACCCCAACCCAGCCCCAGCCGAACCCCAACCCAACACCAAACCCTAACCCGGCCTAACCCTAACCCCAACCCAGCCCCAGCCAACCCCAACCCAACACCAAACCCTAACCCGGCCTAACCCTAACCCCAACCCAGCCCCAGCCGAACCCTAACCCCAACACCAAACCCCAACCGAACCCTAACCCTAACCCTAACCCTAACCCTAACCCCAACACCAGTCGAACCCCAACCGCCGATCGAACCCATACCCTAATCCTAACCCTAACCACAACCGATACCTAATCCTAACCCTCATCGATCGCTACCCTAACATCATTATAATAATGTTTAACTAATTACCTGTAGGCGACGACGGAGAGGTAATCGGCTACGACGAGGGCGGTGGCGACAACGAGAACGGAGCACGGTGGCGACCACGAGATCACTGCAGGCGTGGCGACGACGATTCGGCTTGGATTCGGCGACGACGAGATCACTGCAGCGCGGCGGCGACGACGATCTCGATTTGGGAATTTGGTTTCGCGCGAAAGAAAGAGAATAAGAAATAATCGGCGTAGGGATCGATCACTTAAATCCCTATTTATATGTCCCTACGGATATACCCGTAGGTGCTTGGTTTGCGGCTCCGTAGGGGCAAACAACACTTTAAAATTTAATATATTTTAAATAAATATTGAATGACCGTAGGGGCAACCGTTTGGACCTACGGATTAATCCGTAGGGCCAAACTTTAACTGCCCCTACGGATGTTGTTATCCGTAGGGGCAACCCCTTATTTTACTAGTGATCCATTGTTGTTTGACATCAGATAAGGTATACGGGTGCTCAGTGGAGACTGGGTACACTGAACATGACTCGCCGAGAACTCTTAAATGGTATTATACCTCACGTCAGATAGCAGTTCTCTGGTGACACTGGTACAAGTTAGTCTGTCGACCCGAGATCGTCATAGAGTCTTGTGTGTCTCCCACTACGCTTTGATTTCCACCCTACCACGACTCTACTGAGTCGTGCAAACAGGTTGTTTTTGGGTACAGTCCCGAGTCACATGGAGGCAATGAGCGATAAGAGGGGATTTCATCTCTCCCGGTATTGGGGGTTGATGTTGCGCTATGCTCGATTGGCCATAACAGGAAATCCCTGGCCAGGATTGCTGAGATTTACTGGTAAGTGTTATCAGTGGTTTCTTGAAACGTTATGAGCCTCACATCGGCATGACTTATCAGGCTATTGGGGTCTGACGTTTACCACCCCCAGGCTGAGATATACGACATATCAGACGAAGAGACCGGACTGTACGGTAGTGTTACTGATTGGATTCGTGGGAGTATGAGCAGGCTTGCTTGTTGATCTTCCGATCGCTCAATACCCGGGTGGCTGTTATGTTTAGCAGACCGCTTGCGGCTTGTGGGTGACTGATATGATCACTACCTACTTTCGGCGTATTGACGAGCCTTTAGAGTCCTACACAGAGGTTTCCTGTCTCAGGCAAAACGAAGTAGGAGCATATTTGTGATATGTGCGGGACTGAGATTAATACGTGTATATGATGCCGTATCCTAATCTCGCGATATTTAGAATCGTTCGGTTATATGTGATATACCCGGGTTATCGAATCAAGTGTTGAATCGATAAGATGATACAAATGATATTAGTCGGTCATATGTGATATAGCCGGATTATTAAATCAAGTGTTGATTTGATAATTTAATGTATAATTATATATTTGATATATTAACATACATTAACTAATATTAGCTCACTTAAATATTTCTTTTTCTCACTTATGACACATTTAATATATATGTGATATATGTTATTGTGTCATGCTTGATTATACATGCAACATGGGTGTATGAGACTCACACCATGCTTTGGATAAATTAGGGTTTTACTTATTTAAAGTAATTCAAAATGAAGTGGAAATTAGTCATGCTTGGAAGCATGGAGAAGCTTGTGTTAAACATTGACTTAGTCTACTTAATTTGTATTACTTGAGATATTTATTAACTTAATCATTATCCTTAGCCATGTGTTCATAACAGAATACTGCATTTTATACCGCCCATTCTTACGCTCGTGTGTTTATAGGTAGGTGCTTTTGATCAGTGTTTGCTATATATTTGCAGAATACAGGTTCTCGGCTCTGAACAGTGAAATCGTTGAAAAGTACGACAAATTCTAGATTAATGCCAACAACTGATAAAACACGGGTCTCTGCTCTCTATCCGTGTGTTGCCACATACCAGTTTAAGGGACAAAATGGCAAATCGATTGTCATGTCATGCACAAAGCTCGATGTCAACACAAGATCCAAGAAATCTACGCGGAGCTCGAGAAAATCATGGCAAAAGATCCACATCACATCACCTTTTTGTTCTACTAAAATTCTGGAATAATTGTGAAGTGTTTCTGAGAAAAGTCATATACCACATAGTAGACAACACCAGACCAGGAAAGCACCCAAAACCCGAGGAGCCAACTCCTCTAAACCGCCGCGTTTCCGCGGCATAAGCCTGCTTAGGCCGCAGAAACGCGGCCGTACTGGCTCCTCAGGTGCTCGTTTTTCAGGGTTATTTGGGTCTTTTTATGTAGGTTCTGAATGTTGCCCTAGATTTCCAGCTCCCTGCCTATAAATACTCCAGAACTGAGCCAAGCCAAGTGTCCATTCTTTGTTCCTCTTTTTATTAGGATTTAGTCTTTTTCTTCTTCTTCTTCATCTTTTCTCCATGAAAATTGTAGTGAGAGCTTTTTGAGTGGAAGATCAATGAAGATGAGGGCTTTTGTATCATTCTCTTTTGTTTAACTTCCCCTTGAGATTCTTGCTTTCTCTTGATCTTTCAACCTCTTCATTGAGCTTGAAAGGTTAAGAGTTCGTTATTGATCTCAAGGGTCGTATTTTCTTATGGAATTAGTGCTTCATTTCACATGCGTTCTTTACCCTTCTCTTGATCTTGCAACCTCTTGACTGAGCTTGCAAGTTTAAGGGTTGGCTATTGATCCCATGCTTGTCTTGAGTTCTATGTTCTTGTAATTACTTTCTTGTTCTTTTTATTGCTTATTTATTACTTACTTTTTATTACCTTGCTTTACTTTCTTGCAATTTATATTCATGCACTTAATTACTTGTAATCTTTTATTTTCTTTGTTCTTTTCTTTTGCTCTTCTTTGTACTTTTTTGTGAATGAATGTAATTATCGTTGTTAAGAATAAATACGGTATTATAAGTTAAGATTTTCTTTTCTCATTTCCTTTTCCCGTTATTTTCCATTGAACTCCGCCCAAACCATACGCAAGCGCTCCGTTAGGCACCCTACCCTAACAAGGTAACGTTGATTCATAACCGTGACCGGTTGTGTTCGGTTTGGCCGGAGGCGAAAGCAAGAGACAAGAACGGAAGGACAAGGGTAAATAAGCCGTATTCCACGAATACCGCGCTTAAATCCCCTAATCCACGTTGTTGCCGATTGCTCTAGCTTCAATTGGTCAAGACCCGGCTCAAAGGTTTTGAGTACGGATTTCTTTAGCTTACAATTTCGTATCTTTTTCTTAACAACGTTATACTTGCAAATAATACACATAGGATAGTCTTGAACAAACATACACAAATTCTTTATTGACTCGTCTAAGAAAAGAAAGGACATACAACTATCTCCCTGTGGATCGACCTGTGCTCAACCGGCTAGCTGCATAGCGACACCGTCCTGATCGCGGTAAACTTTAGAACTTTGAACATCCGACACGCCAAAAGCGTGCGATCACCATGGTTTATTCTCTACATGAGTTAGTATGAGATATTATCTCACCATGGTTGCTATTCTCACATCATTGATTCACCATTTCATTCTCCACATCATCTTCTTCTTCATCTCCAAAAAGCTTTCTAGGTTTTGAGGAGGTGAAGAATCCTAGTGAGAAAAATAAATCTAAAAGATAGCTTGGGTTAGAGTCTCCTCGACGTAGATCATCTTCGTCCTCGAAATCTTCAAGCATGCTCGTTCATTTCGCTTTGTGAATCTCATCTTGAGTCCGGGAGATCACTACTTGGAGCGAAGGGACTTCTACACGGAGCTATTGAAGTGAAGGACCGGTCTACAAAGGTTGTAATCCTTGTTCATTTTCTATGTAAAGTTGTTTACATTCTAGTTAGCTCCTAAAACTCTAGCTAGATCCTTGGTTAGGTTGTTTGGAACACTAGAAATTTTAAAATACGGCATGTTTGATGCCTCCCGAGGCCTTGTGGTAGTGCCAAAGAACCCTACAAATACAACCTTTGTAGACCGGTCCTTCACTTATAAAGCTCCGTGCAGTAGAACCTTAGCTCCAAGTAGTGGTCTCCCGGACTCTCGTTGGACTCCACTAGGCGAAAAGAACAAGCTTGCTCATGGATCTTCGAGGCCGAAGTTGATCTACGTCGAAGAATCTCTAACTCAAGCTATCTCTTCACTAATTGATGAATTAGTGAAGCAAACAACCTATACTAAATGGTTAGTTTGGTATAGATTGATGAAGTAGGAATTTTGCTCATTTTAGAATTATTTTTCTCTTTTTCTTTTTCTTCTCACTCAAAGCTAGAGAGTAAGGAAGGAGATGAAGAAGAAACTCAAGTGATCTCAAGTAATGAACCATGGGTGAGAAAATATCTCATATAACTCATGTAGAGACTAAACCATGGCTAAAGATAATGGTTATTTTAATAAATATCTAGAGTAAAACAAAATTAGTGGATTTAAGTTAAAACTTCTCCATGCTTCCACAAGCATCTCAAGCCTTGCTAATTTCCACCTAATTTTGATTTTTCCTTTAATATTTAAACACCCAAATTATCTTAAGTTAGGTATGAGTCTCATACAGCCAAGTCCAATGTATCATCTAGCATGACACATATTAAATACATTAATATATATCACACATATATATTTGTATGTATTTTGAGAAAACATTTTCTTAAGTGAGCTAATATTAGTTAATATATATTAATATATCAAATATATAATTATATATTAAATTATTAAATCAACACTTGATTTAATAATCCGGCCATATCACATACAACCGACTAATATCATATAATAAATTATTGAATCAACACTTGATTCAATAATCCGGTTATATCACATATAACCTATATCGCGAGATTTGAATATGGTATCACTTACACGTATTAATCTCGGTCCCGCACATATCACATATGTGCCCTACTTCGTTTCGCTTGAGCCAGGAAACATCTGTGTAGGACTCTAAAGACTAGTCAATACGCCGGCAGTAGGTGATGATTATATCAGTCACCCACAAGCCGTCAGCTGTACTAGCTGGACGTAACGGCTACCCGGGTATTGAGCGATCAGAATATCAACAAGCAAGCTAGTTCATACTCCCGTGAATCCAATAAGTAACACTACCGTACAGTCCGGTCTCTTCCTCTGATATGTCGCATATTTAGCCTGGGGGTGGTAAATGTCAGACCCCAATAGCTTGATAAGTCATGCCGATGTTAGGTTCATAACGGTTCGAGAAACTACTGATAACACTTCCCTGTAAATCTCAGCAACTCTGGACAGAGATTTCCTTCTTTAGCCAATCGAGCATAACGCAACATTAACCCCCAATACCGGGAGAGACGAAACCCCTCCTATCGCTCATTGCCTCCATGTGACTCGGGACTGTACCCAAAAACCATCCGTTTGCACGTTCTTTTGAACGTGGTAGGGTGGAAATCAAAGCTTAGTGGGAATCACACAAGACTCTATAACGATCTCGGGTCTACAGACTAACCTGTACCAGTGTCACTAGAGAACTGTTATCTGACGATAGGTATAATATCATCTAGGAGTTCTCGACGAGTCCTATTCGGTGTACCCTGTCTCCACTGAGCACCTGTATACAATCTTTGATGTCAAACACCAATGGATGTGGGATCATCCATCGGCCATCAAATGGGTCAAGAAACGTATACGCTAGTCTACTCTGGAATATCGATGCCCAGTCTCGATACTCCCACGACTAGAAACAATTAAAGGATGGACTTATGGACTAACCTGGCCCTACTAGTATGATCTCCATCATAGTCCTGGTAGTCAAGTACACATTCTAAGGTCTTTATCAACATGTAAGAGAGAGAGACTGTATAAAGATACAAGTATACATGTTAAGATAAAGAGTAATCAGATAGCATACTATCATGTCGAGTAAGAAAGTCCTCTTTATATATGTCCAAGCATCTACTATAATATACAATCATGTACAATAATGGCATCTAGGGCATACATACAACTAACAATTTCATGTCGGCATGAAATCCATTACCACCTAAGAAACTACTGATCCTAGATCAGTAATTCTCGACTATCTTGGCCAAGGATTTCTGGTGATGGCCACCCGTGCACAACGGGACATCAACCCAAAATACTGGGAGAGACGAATCCCCGACGATCCGCTCACTGCCTCCATGTGGCTCGGGACTGTACCCAACTAAAACCTGTTTGCACGACTCCTTTGAGCCGTGGTAGGGTAGTATTCAAAGTACAGTGGGAGCTCACACGAGACAAATGACGGTCTCAGATCGACAGACTAACCTGTACTCATGTCACCTGGGAACTGCTATCTGACAATAGGTATAATACCATCTAGCAGGTTCCCGGCGAGTCCGTCTAGTGTACTCATAACTCAATGAGCACATGTATACTATCTTAGGTGAGTAACTGACACCAATGGCTTGTGAGACCGGCCACCGCCCCTCGTCGGGGTCTCGATAAGTATACACTAGTCAACTCCAGAGTATCAATGCCCAGTCTCGATACTCCCACGACTAGGGACATTTAAGGATGTGCTTATAAGCCACCCAGCTCCCACTTATATGATCCCCATCATAATGCTGGTAGTCAAGAAACAATCTTATGGGCTCTATCAAGATGTAATAGTGATCTGTAATGCCACCTAATGATGTACATGATGATAAAGACAAACCAGATAGCATACTATCATCTCGAGTAAGACTGTTCTACCGGTATAGGTCTTCCCTCAATCATCACAATCGCGTGCCTGCGATTCAATAATTGACTTGAGGGCACTATAGCCAACAATCTCCCACTTGCACTTAAGGCTAATTATTGCGGTGTCGCATACTCACAGCCCGTGTGATACTAAATATCCAACTTCTCTACAAATCAGTCTCGCAAACCCTGTTTGCGAAACTATTGCGTTCGAGATATAGCCTCAGTGAGTGGATCCGCTCCTGTGTTTCTATCTTTATCTCTCTATATCTTAACTTCGCGGGGAAAGGCTATCTCCCGAAATGAACAATACCCGTCTTAGAATTTGTCTGGATATCTGATGGGACCCAGTTCATAAATGAAATACAAATCGAACAAATTTCTTAGATCGTATCATCAACTGAATTTAATCAGTATCCTGCGCCATGCCTTCCACAGTATCTGCTTGGACTATCTGTCCAACATACTGTCCCTCAAAAGAGGGAAAACTGTAATTCTGACAGTCACTCTGTCATCCAAGTCACCTTGGAAGCCTAAAATGATAACCACCTCCCGAAGGAGGCTGCCGTTACTATATACCAAGAACATCCACTTATGTTCATAACTGCTTCCCAACATTTCTCCAAGATTGGATTAATATATATGCTTACTGCAGCCAGTGCAAAAGCAATATCTGGTGTGGTACTTGACATCTCATAATTGACTCAATTGCTTAAGCAAGAGCTATGCCAATCATGCAAATCCCTCTCCTAATCAGTCTAGAAGACATCTCTTTAGAGAGGGTGACTCCATCACCTGCGAGCACACCACCATGCCAGGAGTCGTCCATTTTAAAAACCTTTAGAATAGTGTCATGTGCCCAAATTGGGACACTTCCTAAATCTAGATCTAAAACCATAGATCTAGTTACCAGAATCCCTGATATTTTATCCAGATCCTGTGTGGAGAAACACCTTATGACAACCACAGTATAACCGATCGTAGTATATGAATATCACTTCCTATCAAGAGTATGTCATCCAGATACCAGGACATCACTCCCTACTACCTTCTTATCAGGTCCATCTGTTATTCTGATGAAGTCAAACTCTATGACTGTCACATCAAAAATAGACAACCTATCTCCGCTATACCTGCTCTAGTCTATAAATAGACATAAGCTACTTGCCCACTATGCTTCCGCTGCTCCCACTGATTACAACAATCTTCTGGCAGATTCATATACACGCGCACTTCTAAAGCTAGTTTAGAACGACGTTATACTCATCCTCTTGCCAGATCTCATAGTCTAGAACAGCAGCATTGGCAAGTTTGGTTAAACAGAACCTCCCTGTCACCGTCTTTGAGAAGACTGAAGTACCTCTCGGGTGCTTGAGGTTACCCACTGAATCTGCAGAGTGGCTAATTGGATCGTCAAAACCAATTGAATCTTCAGGTTCTACTAAATTTTCAGTAATCGTTTGTGGTTCTGGAATTAATTCCAGTTCTACCATACTCCCACTAATGTTTTTTTGAAAAAGAATCCATTTTACTAAAACTGGTGGCGAGTTAAGAACAATATAACTATTGATCTTCCAGATGGTAAATGTTAACCCTTGTCAAAGCCCGGGATAACCCACAAACCGCTATTACTGAAACGTGCCTAGAGTTTGTCCAGATTCTAGTTTTAAGCATCAGCCGGACTACTCCACATACCTTAACATCGTTAAGATATGAATCCATTCTATATCCATATAGAAACAAAGGCACTAATTTAATTTGAACCAGATTCAAAATACATGCAGCTGTTTTCAGTGCATATCAACTGAATGGAAGGAGGTCAAGCAGCATTACTCATCAAGGAATGCACCTATGTATGAGTAACCTAAAAGAGAAGCAAGTTCTCAAAACCATTACTTACAACGGAATACCTAACACAAGTATCTATATCTTCGTTCACCTTGAAGAATCCTGATATTTGCAACATATGGTTCTCAACTTTATTCTTATACTTATATCTTCTCAAAGTCTGGACTTTGTATTTCAACGAAATACTTGTCTAAAACTAAAGAAATCATGAGTAAACAGAATATAGTACGAGTACCAACAATTTTGTCTTTACAGACACCGGACAACATACAATACTCTGTATAAGTCCACCGAGTTTAATAACTCGAACCCTGTGCGTCGTAGGTTGAAAACTGTGCTATGGTTAAGAAGAATTACACCGATGTTAAATGCTCCTTACCTGACCATCAACTGATATAGGTAATTGTCACAGACATAATTTCAAAAAGTTATATCTCACTTTATAAAATAAACGTACAGATATATCAGTTTGAAATTGGTGCATAACAACGGATATTCAAAACTAAATATTTACCATCAGGCAAAAGCCTGGTGATTTCCTCAAATATCATAAATTACAAAGAATTCCGATATGTTGAGGATATAATCACTTAATTCCTAATATCTTACTCCTACTCAGCATTTGCAACACCATACAAATGTGAGAATCAAATCTGGTAAATATATACCCTGGAGTCAGAATTCAATTGGGAAACAGTTTTCAATTAACATTGCACAGTCAAACTGAAACATGAAAATGTTTCGAAGGGGTAGCTGGGTATTCCTAGTAATGCCTTTTCCACTATCCAGATTCATGACGGTAACCGTATATTTCCTTGCCCTCACTCCAATCCCTTTATATGTCATTACTTATTACCTTTTGTACACCACACTTAGGCTAATTGGTTTTCTTCCTTCCCTATCCTTCGGCATCAGCCTAAGGTTTGGAAGAAGACTATCCAATAAGCTCAATAGGTGTACTCTCCTAATAACAGGAGCCCTTATAATCTGAGAGAAGGTAAAGAGAAAAGACAACTGAATAATCTTTATTCTATTTCCCCAGAACCAGAAACCATCCTCGAACTGGAACAAGTTCCTTTGAGTTCGTAAGTAAATATAGGATGGAAATATCTAAGCAATATGTGGATCTTCATAGTGATATGGAATGTTCTGGAGAAATGTATAGGTGAAAGTAGGAGTGGCGATGGTATATGCGGTTTCGTCGTGAATGATAGTAGTCGCAATTTTCTTTGCTCTTAATCTAATCCTTTTATATGTCTTTACTTATTACCTTCTGTACACCACACTTAGGCTAATTGGTTTTCTTCATTCCCCACCCTTCGGCACCTGCCTGAGGTTTGGAAGAAGAGGCGCAATAGGTGTACTCTCCTAAATACCAGGAGCCCTCACAACCTGAGAGAAGGTAAAGGAAAAAGACAACAGAATAGTCTTATTCTATTTCTCCAGAATCGGAAACCATCCTCGACCTGAAACAAGTTTCTTCGAGTTCGTATGTAACTATACGATGGCTTATCCAATAAATGTGGATCTTCGTAGTGATACGGAATCTTCCGGAGAAATGTAAAGGTGATATAAGAGCGGCAATGATATATGCGACTAAATGACAATCCAAAAGCCAAAATGTTTTAAGAAAGTTCGGTTAACTTGGTTCATGAGTTTTAGTTTAGGGTCGGGCCATGGTCGCAGCCAAAGAGAGAGAGAAAAGAAACACTCAGCATGCACTCTAACCTAGATTAGATTGGTTAATCACTTTATCTAATCAGGATGTCTCCCACTGTTTCCTCGAATTCTCCTCTAAACCCAAAAGGAGAATTAGCCGGGATCATCTAAAATCACCTGAGAAGTAACACTTACTCATCAGTGGGAATCGGGATCCAACTATCATCGCATGATAACTTGATGGAAGCCACTCAAGTCACCACACTCCAGAAGGTATGCGCATGCCTGGTAAGTTTCCTGTATGTTTGAAACTCCCGATGTGGTTTTTACCCCAAACGGCTTATGACCTTGACAGAGGTCAACATATCATAAGTCGCAAGTCAAGTTCAACCCGTCATTATCCTGGATTAACTTAGATCCACCCGCACGAGCCCTTGACAGAGGTCAACATGACCGTGCGACTGTCCTAAATAATCAAATATCAATATAACAAACAAGCATTACCCAGCTACCATACACTATGCCTTGATAGAGGTCAACATACACAGCATGAATACTAAGTAATACTTATAAGAAATGACGGAGGGCTACGGCTGGTTTTTGGCGAAAAACCTTTAACGTAATGAACTTGATATCGTTGAAGGAATCCAAGTGGTTTTATAAATATATAGTGACGCAAACTTTTGCTAAAGAGGTCACTCCCTATGAAGGGATCTCGGCTCTTTCCTCATCGAATGAGGTGCAGGATATTCCAAACTGAATACCATGATGCAAAGCAAAAGAATCGACTATAGTGAAGTTATTACGATCACGCAAACTTTTGCTCAAGAGGTCACTCCTTGTGAAGGGATCTCGGCTCTTGCCTCGTCGAATGAGGTGCTGGATATTCATAACCGAATACCACTGTGCAAAGCAAAAGGAAACGTCTGTAATGTCATTTTTTAAAAACTTGGTTCCAACAATATCATATAGGTTTGTTTTTCCTTGCATTGATCAGAATCAACGCAGTCCTATCAATTAAACAAATCACACCAGATAAAGGAACGAAAATATAATGTAAGTATATGCCATTTGCATTCGCCACTGGGCCCCGTCATCATCTGTTAGGTTACTTAACTAACGAAGAGCGCGGGCTGGACTAGCGCGGGTGCAAAACATATACAACATCTACTAGTATATATAAATATATATAACATTCGTCCCAAGTATGATATAAGCAACATCACAGAATCTCAGCAAGAAACACAGAGTGGTGGATAATTGTGGAGCCTCGGGTTTCATTTTAGCCGCAAATGAGACCCGGCGTTCCCTGTCGTGTGGATAGCCCGTGCAATGAAAACCTAGACTCCTACGAGTGCGACAAGTTACCCGCCAATCCCAGAAGCGAGGCAACCCTAATCAACAACATGAATGGGCCACCCAGCACATCACGGAATCCGGTAACTTGGGCACCCCTCCGTGGGTCATCCTATACCCTCTACGAGTGCGGCAAATAACCCGCCAATTCTAGAGTAAGGTCCCCTCCATCTCAACGCCATGAGATGCGGACCCGTTGCCCTCTAGAACCCGGCTATTCGTGCACTCCACCGCCGGGTAATCGTAGTACAGAATAGAAAATATATATACAATGGTGACATCGACCTCAACCCGGTCGTATCCTAATAAAAGAATATACAATCTGGCAGAGACGGTAGTCCACATGTCGGACACTCGCCCCGCAATACTGAATATACAAATGAATCTAAACAGTACTAACTTTCATTGCACCACTGGCTATCCACCACGACGATCCAACCACAATATCAGCACAATCATAGAACATCAACGTGAATGTCATGTTCGCAAACTCGTCTAAAAGAACACATAGCAGTTAGACGGATTATACCACTCTAATAACATTCACAGTCGTAGATATATCACACATGCACTGATAAACACACACTTAGAATTTTGATCGTCTAAACTTTTCCTAGTTGGCTCCAAATGCAAATCCAGCACTCAAACAAATCTGGGCCAAAAACATATGCACAAAAAATCAAATTTCCATGTCCGAGAGTGCCACGAGAAGTTTGGAGCAAAGTGGCCACAAGACGGCCGCGGAACCGCCGCAAATAGGCACCTATTGAGGCGCTTCCGTAGCCATTTTGATGGTTCACTTGCCCAAATTTCTTGTGGTCCCCTACAAATGCCTACAAGTATTTTTAAGATACACAGAAATTTTTTTTGAACACTTTTCAAAATCGACAGCGGGCACATAAAAATGGAAATTTGATTCGGAAAAATTGGTCGATCGATATTCTAATCTTTTGCAAACTAGCTAGTATTGGTTTATGGGTGGCTCAGATACCATGCTTGGTTTTGCCGGCGCCCTGGCCATCTACCGTGGCCGAGGCGGAACAAAAACTGGCGTTAAAAATTTTTGGCGCAAACAAAACCCGTCCCAAGATCAAAACCATAAACTTATACTAGCAAAACCAAAATGCTAAACTACTAGGTTAGAGAGGGTTATGCCAAAAGAACCAAGTCCTTCGTTCTTCAACCATCTTCATTAGCTCATAGGGGTCACGAATCGAATTTGGTTAACGGTCTTCCTCGATCGATGATGATCCACCCGAGGGAAATGACGTAGGCTCCAGCCTCGCCAAGCGAGGCAACCGACTCTCCAAGGTTACTAGCAATGGAGAGTGGAGGTGTAGGAATGTCTCACTATATTTTTCTCTCATGCTAAATGCTCAAATGAGCAACTCAAGAAGAAGAAGGAGGATGTGAGGAAAACTAGTGGCATGAGCAACTCAAGAATGGCTAAGTCTCACCAAGAGAGTGTGAGAGTAATGAAGCAAGTGATGAATGAATAATAAATAATGGATGGCATGTAGAGAATATAGCTAAGCTATTTGCAACCATGCAACCAAAATATCTCTTTCATTTTCCAAATAAAATATCCAAGATCCATGCCTCTCTACATGCCTCACCATGCTCATGCCAACTCACCCTCCACCTCATTTCCAAAATGATTTTCTTAAAAGGAAAATCATGTAATGAGGTGTCAATCTTCTAGAAATAATTCCGTATAAATATGGAATACAACCTGGTATACGTATCGAAATACATATACGCGTATTCGTACAAAAATACGAATAGCCAAGAGAGAAAATGAATAGTGAACAATAATACTAGAACACATATATAAAAAAATATATATATAAATTATTAATTCAAAACCTGATTTAATAATCCGGCTTAATCTTAAGCCGCTAGTATTATCAACCGTCCGATTAAAGTCTGTGTAGCCTGTACACATAATTAATCGGATACCTGTATGTACCAACATACGTCATCTACACCATATCGCCTGAACTGTGAAAACCCTCTGTGTGGGACTCTAAATACTCGTCAATACACTGGCAGTGGGTTTAACGACAAGCATGTCAGCGGCACTAGCTGTACGTAACGGCTACCCAGGTATTTCTTAGTGATATGTATTCCCTAGAGGCCATTACTGTACATACGATGTATATTGTAGTGGATGCTTGGACATATATATGAAGGACTTTCTTACTCGACATGATAGTATGTTATCTGGTTGCTCTTTATCTTAACATGTACTCTGATTGTCTCAATGTTACATATTGATAAAGCCCTTAGGATGAGTACTTGACTACCAGGATTATGATGCAGATCATACTAGTGGGGACAAAGTAGTCGCTAAGTACATCCTTCAAATGTTCCTAGTCGTAGGTGTATCGAGACAGGGCATCGATATACCAGAGTAGATAAGCGTATAGCTTGTCGACCCATGTAGATGGGTGATGGATGATCCCATATCCATTGGTGTTTGACATCAGAGACAGTATACGGGTACTCAGTGGAGACTGGGTACACTGGACGGACTCGCCGAGAACTCCCAGATGGTATTATACCTCACGTCAGATGGCAGTTCTCTGGTGACACTGGTACATAAAGTCTTGTAGACCCGAGATCGTCATAGAGTCTTGTGTGATTCCCACTGTGCTTTGATTTCCATCTTACCACGTTCAAGAGAATGTGGAAAACGGTGGCTCTTGGGTACAGTCCCGAGTCACATGGAGGCAATGAACGATAGGGGGGTTTCGTCTCTCTCGGTATTGGGAGTTGATGTTGCGCTGTGCTCGATTGGCTATAACAGGAAGTCCCTGGCCAAGGCTGCTTCAGAGATATACTGGTAAGTGTTATCAGTAGTTTGTCGACCCGTTATGACCCTCACATCGACACGACTTTGTAAGTGCACGGCGGCGCCCCGGCCGTCAATCTGACGCCGGAATGCGGAAGCGATGATTTACTTTAACTTTTCAAACCGGCACCACCGCGCACTACAAACCCGGATCGTGCCATTAATCTAGTCCTAGCTATCTAGAGAAAGGGGTAAAGAGATATACTGAGCGATCCGTGCCCTTCGGTCTTCTCGTCGTCGTCCCGATCTCCCCGCGGAATCTCCGGTCTCCACCACGTCGCCGGAAGGGCACCATGTCGCCGGCTTCTTTTACGGGCTCCCACCTCTGGACCGAGGCAACTCGGGCACGAAGCAGGCGAGTCGACGTGCCCAAGATTTGCTGTAGAATATAGTGTAGAAACTATGTCTCATTTGGGGTATTGGAGGTTACCATTTGGGGGAGAAATGATATGAGCTTATGGAGATGGAACTTGTGGGATTTTACAAAGCCAAAGAGATCAAGAAAACCCCACCATAAATTTTGGACAGCCGCTCCATGGCTTGGTCGGCCATGCACCAAGGAGTGAATGAGAGGATAGTGTGAGAATGAGGGAGTGTCTCACTAGAATAATGCAAGAGAGAGAGAAGAAAGTTATCATGATGAATCATGATCACTAACTAAAACCACACTCAACAACAACCATCATGACACAACATCATCATCAAGCATGATGACTCCAAAAAGGTCAAGCCATCATGAATCATCATGAACAAGGAAGTCAATATGATGGTAGAACTATCATGATACAATAATAGGCAAAGACCACCCTCCACAAATGCTTATTTGCACAAATGCAAATAAGCCCTCCTCCACCAATCTTCAACCAATGAAAGATACAAAGAAATATGGCTGAAACGGAAAACAAACTGGCAACTCCAAAAAACTGATCCCGTAATAAATTACTGGAAAACCCCGCTACTGTATATAAATACCCGCATTTGTATTCCGACCGAAATACAAATGCAATGAGACAAAAGCTACACTGTACTATACTAGGATCTGGCTTAAACCAAAGCCCGCTAGTATTAACCGTCCGATCCTGATCCGTGCAATACCACACGTATCTGATCGAACCCTGCCATATCTCCATACGACCTCTCGTACTAACCGTCCGATCCTGATCCGTGCAATACCGCACGTATCTGATCGAACCCTGCCATATCTCCATACGGCCTCTACAGCGTTTCGCCCGAAACTTGAGTAACTGAATGTGGGGGACTCTAAAGACTCGTCAATACTTTAGTTGTGGATTAAACCACTAGCACGTCAGAGGTATTAGCCATACGTAACGGGCTACCAGGTATTGACCAAAAGGGACGTCGATGAGCGAACTCATCCTGACACCCTACTGAGCCTGTCAGTGACAATATCCGTGCAGTCCGGTCCGTTCGTCTATGAGCATCACATGGCGGGCCTAAGGGGTTGGTAAAAGTCAGACTCCTAAAAGCGGTACATGTCGTGTCGGAGTGTAGCCCAGAACACCCTGAGATACTACTGGAATACCTACCAGTAAATCTCCTGCCTTGGACAAGGACTTCGTGTAATGGCTCTCCTAGACACAGCGCGACCTCACCCCCAATACCGGGAAAGACAAACCCCTGCAGATCCGCTCACTGCCTCCATATGGCTCGGGACTGTACCCAACTAAAACCTGTTTGTACGTCTCCTTTGAGCGTGGTAGGGTAGTAATCAAAGTACAGTGGGAACTCACATGAGACAAATGACGATCCTCATGTCGATGAACTAACCTGTACACATATCACCAGGGAACTGCTATCTGACGTCAGGTATAAGACCAACTAGCATGTTCCCGGCGAGTCATGTCCGGTGTACTCATAACCCAATGAGCACCTGTATACATCTTAGGTGAACCAACTGACACCAGTGGCTTTTGAGACCGGCCACCGCCCCTCGTCGGGGTCTCGACTGTATACACTAGTCTACTCTGGAGTATCGATGCCCTGTCTCGAAACTCCTACGACTAGGGACCTTTTATGGATATGCTTATAGATTACCAGCTCCCACGTATATGATCGCCCTCATACTGCTGGCAGTCAAGCATGAATCCAAGGGGCTCTATCAACATGCAATAGTGACCTGTAAGGTCACCTAAAGCAGTACACGATGATAAAGATAAACCAGATAGCATACTATCATCTTGAGTAAGACTGTCCTACCGGAATAGGTCCTCCCTCAATCATTGCAATCACGTGCCTGTGATCCAATAATTGACTCTGAGGGCACTATCTCCAACAATCTCCCACTTGCACTCAAGGCTAATTATTGCGATGTCGCATACTCACAGCCCGTGTGATACCGAACACCCAACTCCTCTACTAGTCAGTTTCACAAAGCTCGTTTGCGAAACTATTGCGTTCGAGGAATAGCCTCAGTGAGTGGATCCGCCTTGATGTTTCTTTCTATGTCTCTCTTAATCTCAGGTTCGCGGAGAAACCCATCTCCCGAAATGAGCAATACCTGTCTTAGAATGTGTCTGGATGTCTGATGGGACCTAGCTCATAAATGAACTCTAAATCCAAACTTCTTAGACTGTATCGTCAACTGAACTTAAACAGTATCCTGCGCCATGCCTCCCTCAGTATTTCCTTGGACCACCTGTCCAAAATACTGCCCCTCGTCAGAAGGAAAAATATAACTCTGACAACCTCCTTGTCGTCCAGGTCACCTTGGAAGCCTGGAATGATAACCGTCTCCCAAAAGAGGCTGTCGTTATCATATCTCTAGAACATCCACTTATGTTCTAAAACTGCTTCCGACTGCTTCTCCAGGTTTGGATCAATATCAACTTATTGCATCTACTGCAAAAACATTTGGTGTGGGACTTGACATCTCATGATTGACTCAATTGCCTAAGCAAGTGATCTGCCAATCATGCACATCCCTCTCCCCTTTAGTCTGTAAGACACCTTTAGAGAAGGTGACTCCATCATCTGCAGGTACACCACCGTGCCAGGAGTCGTCCATTCTAAATACTCTTAGAATGCTGTCTAAGTTCCCTGATTAGGAAACCACCCAAATCTAGATCTAAAACCATAGATCTAGTAACCAGTATGTCTGATATAATGTCCAAGTCCTATGTGGAGAAACCACTGTGTGACGACCAAAGTATAAACGATCGTAGTATAGGAATATCACTTCCTACTCTGTGTATGTCATCCAAATACCATGACATCACACCCTACTACCTTCTCAACAGATCTATCCCTTATTCTGATGAAGTCAAACCTATGACTGTCACATCAGAAATAGATGATCTATCTCCGCTATATCTGCTTTAGTCTATAAATAGACATAAGCCACCTGTCCACCAATGCTTCCGCTGCTCCCACTGACTACGACAACCCTCTGGCAGAGTCATATACACATACACTTCTAAAACTAGTTTAGAACGACGCTATACTCATCCTCCTGCCGGGTCTCGCAGCCTGGAACAACAGCAATGGCAAGTCTCGGTAAACAAGAACTTCCCTGTCACCGTCCTTGAGGCTACCGGAGTACCTCTCGGGTTCTTGAAGTTACCCACTTTATCTGCGGAGTGGCCAATGGAATGTCAAACCAGATTGAATCTTTAGGTTCCTTATCAAATCTTCAGTAATCGTTTGCGGTTCTGGAATCACTTCCAGTTCTACCATACTCCCACTACTGTTTTCTGAAAAAAATCCATTTTTAATAAAACTGTGGCGAGTCTAGAACAATATCACTATTGATCTTCCAGATGGTAGAAAGTCAACCCTCGTCATAGCCTGGGTTAACCCACAAACAGCCATTACAGAAACATGCCTTGAGTTATCCAGAGTCTGGTTTTAAGTATAAGCCAGACAACTCCCCGTACCTTAACATCGTTAAGATATGAACTGTTCTATATCCAATATAGAACCAGAGGCACTGATTTAATTGAACCAGATTCAAATCATGCAGCTTTCTCCAGTGCATGTCTACTAAATGGAAGGAGGCCGATCAGCGTTACTCAACTTAGGAATGCTTCCAATTATGAGTAACCTAAAAGAGAAGCAAGTTCTCTTAACCATTACTATCAACTGAATACCATACACAAGTATCTACATCTTCGATCACCTTGAAGAATCCCGATACTTGCAACACCTGGTTCTCTACTCTATTCATATACCTATAACTTCTCAAAATTCGGACCCTGTGTTTCCACGAAACACTTGCTAAAAACTAGAGAAGTCATAAGTAAACCGAATATAGTACGTGAACCAACCCCTCTGTCCTCATAGACACTGGAAAACATACAATACTCTGTATAAGTCCCTTGAGTCTGATAACTCAATCCCTGTGTGTCGTAGGTTGAAAACTGTACTTATGGTTAAGAAGAATTACACCGCTGTTTAATGCTCCTTACCTAACCATCCACTGATATAGGTAAATATCATGGACATAATTTCAAAAAGGTATATCTCACTCTATAAAAATAGACGTACAGATATATCAATTTGAAATTGGTGCATAACATCGGATATTCAAAACCAAATATTTGCCGACCGGCAAACAGCCCAGGTGATTTCCTCAAATATCACCGATTACAACGAATCCCGATATAATGAGGATGATCACCTAATTCCCAATAACTTACTCCCACTCAACATCTGTAAAACCATACAGATATGAGAATCATACCTGGTAAATACATACCCTGGAGTAAGTATCTAATCGGGAAATCAGTTTTCCTTTAACAGTACACAGTGAAACTGAAACATTGAAATGTTTCGATAGGGTATTCCGGTATTCCTAGTAATGCCTCTTCCATAATCCAGATTCACAACTGTAACCGTGTAATTCTTTGCCATCTTTCCAAATCCCTTTCTATGTCTTTAGTCATTACCTTCTGTACACCCCTTTAGGCCAAATAGTTTTCTTCCTTCCCTACCGTTCGGCACCAGCCTATGGTTTGGAAGAAGACTATCCAATAAGCATAATGGGTGTATTGTCCTAATCCTAGGAACACTCGCAATGCGAGAGAAGGTGAAGATAAAAGACAACCAAATAAACCTTATTCCTATTTCTCCTGAACCAGAATCCATCCCCGAACTGGAACAAGTTCCTTTCGAGTTCGTATATAACCATACGATGGAGTATCCAATAAACTGTGGATCTTCGTAGTGATACGGAGTGTCCTGGAGAAATACAAAGGTGATTTAGGATTGGCGAAGAAATACTTGGTTTGGTCGTGAATAGCAGTCGCAATTTACTTTGCCCTCTTACTAATCCCTTATTATATCTTTACTAAATACCTTCTGTACACCATCGTTATGCTAATTGGTTTTCTTCATCCCCTACCGGTCGGCACCTGCCTATGGTTTGGAAGAAGACTATCCAATTTGCGTAATAGGTGTACTATCTCCTAAACCAAGGAGTACTCACAACCTGAGAGAAGGTAAAAGGAAAAGACAACTGAATAGTCCTATCCGTTTTGTCCAGAACCGGAAACCATCCTCGAATTCCTTCGAGTTCGTATATAACCATACGATGGTTTTGTCCAATGGAAGTGGACGTTCCTAGTAATACGGGGTGTCCTGGAGAAAAGAGTAAAAGTAGGAGTGGCAATGAGGTTTGCAACTCTGACAATCCAAAAGCCAGTGTTTAAGAAGGTTCGGTTAACTTGGTCACTGAGTCATAGTCTAGGGCCGGGTCAATGGTCACTGCCAAAAAGAGAGAAAAGAAACACTCTGCGTGCACTCTATCCTAGATCAGAATAGTTACCAATTTATCTAATCTGGAAACCTCCCACTGTACCGTCAAATTCTCTTCCAAACCTGAAAGAAGAATTAGTCGGGATCACCCGAGGAGTAAACCAACTCATCAGTGGGAATCGGGATCCAACTATCATCGCATGATAACGTGACGGAATCCGCTCACGTCATCACACTCCAGAAGGTGCGCATATCTGGCAAGTTTCAGTTTCTTTAGAAACTCCCGAGGTGGATTTTTGCTCCATGCTCTTATGACCTTGGCGTGAGGTCAAAATATCATAAGTCACATGTCAAGTTCTGCCCATCATTATCCAGGTTAATTTGAACCCACCCATACATACCCTTGACGTAGGCCAAAATAGTAGTACGACTGTCCCAAACCAACGCATCTATCTATGCTACAGATAAATATCCGGCGGCTACCAATCACTATGCTTTGGCGTGAGGTCAAAATACATAGCTTGAATACTACCGAATATTTAACCGAAATGATGGAGGGCTACGAATGGTTTCTGGCGAAAACCTTTAACGTAATGAACTTGATATCGTTGAAGGAACTGGATAGCTTTTATGAAAATATAGTGACAAAAACCTTTGCTAAAGAGGTCACTCCCGGTGAAGGGATCTCGGCTCTTTCCCCGTAGAATGAGGTGCAGGATATTCCAACCGAATACCACGGTGCAAAGCAAAAGTAATCGGCTATAGTGAAGTTAATTCCCTGACGCAAACTTCTGTCCAAGGGGTCACTCCCGATGAAGGGATCTCGGCCCTTGCCTCGTCGACTGAGGAGCAGGATATTCCAACTGAATACCACGATGCTAAACAAAAGAGAACGTCCATACAATAACAGCTTTTTGAAAAGTGTTCAAACAACATCAGAACAGGTTTGTTTTAACTTGCATTGATCCGAATCAACGCAGTCCCATCAATTGATCACACCAATAAAGAACGAATATAATGATGTACGTATATGCCATCCGCATTCGCCACTGGGTCCCGTCAATACCCGTTAGGTTACTTAACTAACGACAGAGCGGGGACTGGACTAGCGCGGATGCAAAACATATACAACATCTACTAGTATATATATCAATATATAATATTTCGCTCAAGGCGTGATAAAATGCAACATCACATAAATGTACAGCATCACAGAACAATACAGATATCTGGGATCCCCGGGTTTCACAGAGCCACTACTGAAACCCGACGTTTCCCTGGTCGTGTGGATAGCCTATGCAATGAAATCCTAGAACCCTACAGGCGCGACAAGTTACCCGCTAAAACCTGAAGCGAGGCAGCCCCCTTCAGCAACGTGAATGGAC
This sequence comes from Agapanthus africanus, assembly GCA_030015575.1. NCBI lineage: Eukaryota > Viridiplantae > Streptophyta > Magnoliopsida > Asparagales > Amaryllidaceae > Agapanthus > Agapanthus africanus. Next base: position 270,083,689 of record JASDDO010000031.1, on the reverse strand, counting down.
CACCCGGCACTTCACGGAATCCGGTAACTTGGGCACCCCTCCTGGGTCAACCTGTACCCCCTACGAGTGCGGCGAATAGCCCGCCAATTCTAGAGTGAAGCCCCCTCCGTCTCAATGCCATGAGATGCGGGCCCCCACCTTGGGGTAATCCTAGTACAGAAAGTAAAAATATACATACAACGGGTACATCGACCTCGACCCGTGTTAGTTATATGTATGCCCTAGAGGCCATTGCTATACATAGGATGTATATTGTAGTGGATGCTGGGACATATATAGGGAGGACTTTCTTGCTCGACATGATAGTATGCTATCTGGTTGATCTTTACCTTAACGTGTATACTGATTGTCTCTCTGTTACATGTTGGTAAAGCCCTTATGATGTGTACTTGACTACTTGGACTATGATGCGGATCATACTAGTGGGGATATGGTAGTCCATAAGTACATCATTCAAAGTCCCTAGTCGTGGGTGTATCGAGACGGGGCATCGATATACCAGAGTAGACTAGCGTATACCTTCTCGACCCATACAGATAGGCGATGGATGATCCCATATCCATCGGTGTTTGACATCAGAGATGATATACGGGTGCTCAGTAGAGACTGGGTACACTGGACGGACTCGCCGAGAACTCCCAGATGGTATTATACCTTACGTCAGATGGCAGTTCTCTGGTGACACTGGTACAGAGTAGTCTGTTGACCCGAGATCGTCATAAAGTCTTGTATGGTTCCCACTGTGATTTGATTTCCATCTTACCACGTCCAAGAGGGCGTGCAAAACGGTGGCTTTTGGGTACAGTCCCGAGTCACATGGAGGCAATGAGCGATAGGAGGGGATTCGTCTCTCTCGGTATAGGGAGTTGATGTTGCGCTGTGTTCGATTGGCTATAACAGGAAATCCCTGGCCAGGGTTGCTAAGATTTACTGGTAAGTGTTACCAGTAGTTTCTCGAGTTGTTATAGACCTCATATCGACACGACTTATCGAGCTATTGGGGTCTGACGTTGACCACCCCTAGGCAAGATATGCGACATATCAGACGACGAGACCGGACTGTACGGTAGTGTTACTGGTTGGATTCACTGGAGTGTGAGCGGGCTTGCTCGTCGATCTTCTGATCGCTCAACACCCGGGTGGCCGTTACGTTTAGCAGACCGCTTGCGGCTTGTGGGTGTTTGATATGATCATCACCTGCTGCCGGCGTATTGACGAGTCTTTAGAGTCCTACACAGAGGTTTCCTGGCTCAAGCGAAACGAAATAGGAGCGCATATGAGATATGTGCGGGACCGAGAATAATGCGTGTATGTGATACCGTATTCTATTCTCGGGATGAATGTATTGAATGGTTGTATGTGATATAACCTAGTTGTCGATTCAAGCGTTGATTCGATAAGTCGATACATTGGATACTAGTCGGTTATATGCGATATTACCGGACGTTAAATCAAGTGTTGATTTAATGATTTAATGTATAATTATATATTTGATATATTACTTTGCATTAACTAGTATTGGTTCACTTTTAAATGGTTTTCTCACTTGGATTGTGCACATTGTATATGTGATATACTTTTGTACACAAGTTTGTATCATGTTTGATGATACATACTCACTAGGGTTTGTGTGAAGATTAAATCATGGTTGTAGATTGGTTAGGGTTTTCATTTTCTTATTCATTTATTTATTTATTTTGGAAAATGAAAAGCATAAAGAGAAAATGGTGGCTAACTTTGTTTCATTCTTGAAGCTTCATGAAGCTTTGACCAAGTGAACATTTTGTCTCCATGCTAAACCCTAACCATTCCCACTAACCATGATTCATTCTCTACACTTAACCATGGTTTGAATATGATAAGTATTCATTTTTTCTTTTGGATTTAATTAACTTATCATATTCATTTCTTTCTTCTTCTTCTTGATGAGCAAGAAAGAAAAGCTTTCTACTTCAATGGCATCTTGAGCATAAGTGTGAGAAATCCAATTATAAAGTCTACCCACTTCCTATTTCTTCATCCTCTACCTCTTGCCAAGTAGTAGAGTGTGTTTCCTTCACAAGTTTTCTAGACTTGGTGAAGTTGGAGCTTGATCTACCGATGCCTCGACGTAGATCATCTTCGGCACGTCGTCGATGACCTAGCCCGCTTTTTCTCCGATGAAGCCGACGCTAGAGCCCGGGATTTGATATGGACAGCGAGGAGACTTCATTGCGGAGCTATGGAGATGGAGAAACGGATATACAAAGGTTGTATGTTCGTTTACTTTTAGTTAAAGTAGTTAACTAGTTGCTTTGTCGCCTAGAATTCTAGCCAACGATCCGTAGTCTAGGTTTTCTCGGCACCGTAATTTTTGAAATTGGCATGTTTGATGCCTTGTGAGACCTCTTGTGAGTGCCTAGGAACCCTACAGTGGTATCAGAGACTAGCTAGAGCCTTAGGCGAAGTCTAGACGTAGTTTGAAGTCCGATCGAACCCGAAACCCCATTTTCCCACGCTCCCTGGACTTTTTCTGAAAACGTGGATTTTTCCAAATTAAAAATTGCTAAAAAATTCAGCAGGGAAAAATAAGAATTACGATGCAAAATTTTTCTATTGAAGCTGCTAGAGTGCGGCGGAACCGCGGCATAAGCTTGGCTTCTGCGGCGGTTCCGCGGCTAATGAATGAGATCACTGTTAGGTTTATGCACAGTAATTCATATTGTCAGGTGCTGGATTTTCTGGGAATTTTTAATATTTATTCAAGAGTTGAATTTTCTGGAGTTGTTTTGGGGATTCGGTGTTTCGATCGGGGTATCAGATTTTGTCTATGTGGCTTTCCGGATAAATTTTAGAATATGTTAAAAAGTTCGACCGGATATAAATACCCAATTTTTCCCCTGTCGGGAAATTTCCAAGTGTTGGACTTTTCTGTAGTTTAACGACGTTCTAAGTAGTGCAAGTAACGCGATGGACCCTCTAGAAGACAACAAACCTTAACTCGATTATGTGACCGTCTTGAACCGCCCTTTGAACCTTCGGGTTTGGGGCAGTACGGCGTGCCACATGTGAGGCGTTGGCTTGACCCTTCTACGGCTGGACCATTGGTATTGAGGCACGAACTGAATTTTTTTAGACTTGTTTCATGTGTTGATTTGTTTCTGGAAAACTTGGGTGTTCGAATGTTCGATCGGAAAGTTTAACATTTTCTAATTATCTGGAATGGGATACAATAATTGGAATTCACAATAAGTTATAAGATAACTGAATGAATGTTATAAACATAGCAGTTTAGTCTCACTTGATCGGTTGCCACGGAATTTTGATGTGATCAAAAGTCCGTCGCAATCACGTAGCGTACGCGGATACTCGCCGGGTAAACTTAATAGACAGCCTCACTCCATAGCTCCGACCAAGTGACTGTAGGAGAACCCCGTCGCCGAAAGCATCCGTCCGGGTGCTCGCGGCAGCGGTGTTCCTCCTTGGTGCACTTCGTGGACGGTATCGGGGGTGCGGCCGTCTACTAAAGTTTGCGACGAGCATTCGATCAGGATGTCGGGAATCTTGTTGAATTGTCCGACTTGATATTGAAAAGAGTTTTCGATTTTGAGACTAAAATGCGGGGTTTATAATTGTTAGGCATGCGATGTCTAAGTAATTCATTTGGTTAGGCATGCGATGTCTATATAGGTTGCGGATTCCAACTGTTGTAGTTTTACACTTTCTTTTCTGTGACCGTAAGTGTAATATGTGATATCGCCGGTTTCGTTGCTATATGTCAACGACAATTGGGATGCGCATATTTACTTACGTTGATGACATGTGATGTTATGTGTTGCTGGATATGTTATATTGGATCGTCGTGTTTGAATAGCCAGGGGTTTTTATGTGAGATGAGTGTTTTTCATTTTCATTCATGTAAAAACTTGTATGTAACATTCTTTTATTGGGGCACTTCCAGGTTGCGGAAGTTGTCACCCTTTGTATATTATTTACTTTTCCGCACTAGGATAGACCCAAGGAGGAGAGCACAAGTAACCGGGTTCTGGGGTCCAGTGGGAGACCAACTCGAGGAGTCGAGTCCGGGTCACCTAACTCCAGAATTGGTAGGGTTGCTTGCCGCTCTCGTAGGGGTCTTGGGGTGTGGGTTTGGCTATTCATCACGACCGTGGAATCCGTGTTTTATACTGGCTCGTATTGAAAACACGGACGTCCTAGTATATCCAATATTTCATATGTTTCTTCTGCTGCGATATCTGTGATGTGATCATGTGATGTTCTGTGATAGATACAGTATATAGTATATATGATATATTATATAGACGTTACTTATGTTTTACACCCGCGCTAGCCCTGCCCCGCTCTGCCGTTAGTTACCTAACCTAACGGTGCACCAGGGGACATCGAGGCGAATGCGGATGGCATAAGTGTACGTCGTATTTATCTGTGATGTTTAGGTACTTAAATGATGGGACTTCATTAATGTGATTAATGAAATAAAAGAAACCTAAGATGTTGGAGAATCGAATTTCAAAATAAAACAGGTTGCTACAGTTCTTGCTTTGCACAGCGGTATATATGATATATCCTGCACCTTATTCGATGAGGAAAGGACCGAGATCCCTTCACCGGGAGTGACTCCTTTAACAATAACTGGCAGATGCTACACACTCGGTTTGTCTTTTGATTGCTTTTAAGAGTTTTTGCTTTGCACAGTGATTTATATGATATATCCCGCACCTCATTCGACGAGGAAAGGACCGACAATCCCTTCACCAGGAGTGACTCCTTTAGCAAAACTAGAAAAGCCTCAAAAACACTCCATTTCAAAATCATTTGATTCTACAACGATATCAAGTTCATTACGCAATAGGTTTTCAGAAAAACCTATCGTAGACCTCCGTCATTTCAGATAAGTACTAGTTAGTATTCGTGCTACGTTTGTTGACTATGTTAAGGCGTAGTGTGCGGTAGCTAATTAGTGCTTATCTGTATAAGCATATGATGCGATTGGATTAGGGTAGTCGTGCGACTTTGTTGACTATGTTAAGGGTCGTGCGGGTGGGTTTAATTCAATCGGGAAATGACGGGTTGAACTTGACTAGCACTTATGATTTGTTGACTATGTTAAGGTCATATAGCTGCTAGGGGCAAAATATTATCGGGAATTTCAAGTGTTGAAATTTGCAATGAGATTGCATACCTTCTATGAGATAGTTGGATCCCGATACCCGCTGCGAGTAAGAGTTACTCCTGGGAGAGTTTTACACATTACAATTAGCCGATCAAGTAGGTGTCTAGAAAGGTGTCAACGGGGTTACGCCTCTGGGAAAACGAGGTTTACATTAATTAGGTCCGTGCGAAAGCACGGGGCACCTCCCTCAAAGTACCGACACCGGCCTGGCTGAAAGATTGGCGAACTTGTAGTGTGTAATTAATCCCGGCTAGTCTTTCCTTTTAGGGTTTGAAGGAAGATTTGATAAAAAGCAGTGGGAGCCATCCTGATTAGATAAAATAATAACCAATCTATTCTTGCAAGAGCGCACGCTGAGTGTTTTCTTCTCTCTCTCTCCAGGTAGCGACCATATCATGCCTTAATCAAGATAATAATACGGATTATTGACCGAACCCGCTTGTTATTCTGAGCTGGGGAACGTTGGTCCCGCTCCAACTTATAATTGTTATAAGATCGAGCAGGAAATTGGGGATTACCAGAATTCCCGTGCCGCCCGAACGAAGAGAGTGCATGCTGATGCATCATCTTCGGGTGTGTTCATTATAAAGAACTGTTTCTCAGTATCCTCTGCATCCTGGGTATTTGATACCGGATCAGGATCCCAGATATGTAATCTGTTACATAGGGCTACAAAAGGGTAGAAAAACTGAGAACGGGTGATAAGTTTCATGAGACAGAAAACGGGGCAAGTGTTGCAGCCAAGTCTGTTGGTCACTGTCACCCTGTATTACCAATACATTGATTCTGAACAAATGCTATTAGATACCGAACCTGATATACAAAATCATATCAGTCTCTTTAGTGGTAAAGAAATGATAAAATTCTGTATTGTTGGATAATGTTTTGAACATTTCCTATATCAAAAGTTGATCGGTTCAGGCACGTTATCTAAAAGCATTGATGTTCTAAATCAAACTACAGTTCCTAGTATACAGAACACACACAAGAGGAAGAGTTCAGAAATGAACGGATCCTTCTTGAGGCATTGTAGACTAGGTCATATCAATGCGACCCGACTGGCTGAAGTTACATTTAGATGCATATTTAAATCAGTTTGAATTTACATCTTGTGAAAACTTGCCAGTCATGTCACAGAGATAAGATGACCACAGCTCTGTTTATTGGAAACAGAGAAAGAGTTAGTGAACTCTTGGGATGATACATGTTGATGTATGTAGGTCTCCTGTCTATACATGCCAGGACTGATTCTTTATACTTCATTATATTCTCTGATAATCTCTCAAGATTCAGTCATATGTTCCTGTTGAAACATGAGTCCGAACCTTTTGAGATATTCACAGAATATAAGCGAGAAGTAGAGAACCAAAATACGGGTAAAAGTATTATGTCCTTTGATGAGATCAAGGAGGAGAATACTTGAGCACGGAACTCTTGGACTTTTCTAAAGGAGAATGAGATTCTCTCTCAGCATTACTCCTCCGTATACACCATAGCACGATGGTATATCGGGGCGGAGCAATTACACCCTATATGATAAGGTGTGCTCTATGATGAGTACTACTGAGTTACCTATTTCCTTTTGGGAGTTATGCGCTTGAGAAGTTGCATACCTATTGAATAGGGTCACGATCAAATCAGTTGCCTACCACTTCATATGAGATATGGAAAGGGAAGAGCCCATATCTTAAGTTAGTTAAGATTTGGGGTTGTCCGGCCTATGTCTAAATGCAAAATCCGGACAAGCTCGAAGCAAGGTCTGTTATGTAGAACTGGAAAAGTTCCGGCTATACAAAATACAGCAGATGATTTGGTACAACCAAAGGATTCAGTAGATACCAACGAACCTTAGCCTCTCCGCCGATCTAGTAGGGTTCCTCACCCACCTGAGAGATACTTCTGTTTCTCTATGACAGTGGGAGCGAGAATTGCATCATGAGATGATGACCCAACTAGTTTCGAGCTGGCCATCAGGAGTGAGACTCTGTAAGAATGGCTGGATGCTTAGCGATCTGAGATGGAATCCTTATACACCAACAAAGTATGGACTTTGGTTGCTATATTTGAAGGGTTAAATCCCCATCAGGAGCAAGTATATCTTGAGAAGATTACTTGGTGTACTTGGAAAAGTTGAGACTTTCAAAGCTAGACTTGTTAAAGGTTTGCATCATTGACCAGGTATGGATTTTGTTGAAACCTTTTCTATGTAGCTATGCTTAAGTCCATCCAGATCCTACTTGCCGCGGCTACATACCATGACTACGATATCTGGTGGTTGGGTGTCATGACTGCTTTTCTAAATGATGTTTTAGAAGAGCGCGTCTATAAGTACACAGCTAGAGGGCCTCGTAGACAGTGGGAGCAGCGGAAACGTGTGCAAGTTGCTTTATAGGATTAAAGCAGGCATCGCGGAGATGGAACATCTGTTTTGATGGATTAGTCAAAGAGTTTGACATCATCAAAATGGTAGATGAACCTTGTATAAACAAAAAGGTAGTAGGGAGTATGGTGGTGATCCTCGTAGAGTACGTGAATGACATACTTTTGATAGGGAAGGAGTTTCCTATGCTACGCTCGATCAATCTCCGCTTATCACAAGGATTCTCCATATAGGATCAAAATGATACCTCCTAAATCCTGAGTTTTGGATCTATGAGATAGATTTAATTGGATGTTAGGATTCTCACTAGTTGTAGTGAGATGGTATCAATCGATCCTGGGAAGAATCACTGGAAGTGTTCCAGGGTGATAAAGACGACTGAATGTCAGTCGCAGGCATTGTCTTTACCCTCAGTAAAGGGAGGGTATGTTGGAAGAGTTCCAAGCTAGATACCGTGACATACTAGACGATAAAGGCAGGATACATCGCTACTAAAGATGCTACCAAAGAAGCTGTTTGGGTGTATATTGGTTCATGAGATGAACTATGTTCCTCCCATTGTGTGACAATGGAGTTGTGGCTTATGCCAAGGAACGCAGGTCCCATCAGTGATCCAGACATATTCTAAGGCAGTATCAACTGATTATGGAGATAGTTGATCTCCAAGGAGATCGAGGTAAGGAGAGTAGACTCAGAGGATAACACGGCGGATCCACTCACGAAGGCCTATTCCCAGAGAGAGACTTTTATGGGATGGTTGAGTATGAGATACTACAACCACTTCTACAGATGGCCCTAGTGCAAGTGGGAGATTGTTAGTTATATGTATGCCCTAGAGGCCATTGCTATACATAGGATGTATATTGTAGTGGATGCTGGGACATATATAAGGAGGACTTTCTTGCTCGACATGATAGTATGCTATCTGGTTGATCTTTACCTTAACGTGTATACTGATTGTCTCTCTGTTACATGTTGGTAAAGCCCTTAGGATGTGTACTTGACTACCTGGACTATGATGCGGATCATACTAGTGGGGATATGGTAGTCCATAAGTACATCTTTCAAAGTCCCTAGTCGTGGGTGTATCGAGACGGGGCATCGATATACCCGAGTAGACTAGTGTATACCTTCTCGACCCATACAGATGGGCGATGGATGATCCCATATCCATCGGTGTTTGACATCAGAGATGATATACGGATGCTCAGTGGAGACTGGGTACACTGGACGGACTCGCCGAGAACTCCCAGATGGTATTATACCTTATGTCAGATGGCAGTTCTCTGGTGACACTGGTACAGAGTAGTCTGTTGACCCGAGATCGTCATAGAGTCTTATGTGGTTCCCACTGTGCTTTGATTTCCATCTTACCACGTCCAAGAGGGCGTGCAAAACGGTGGCTTTTGGGTACAGTCCCGAGTCACATGGAGGCAATGAGCGATAGGAGGGGATTCGTCTCTCCCGGTATAGGGAGTTGATGTTGCGCTGTGTTCGATTGGCTATAACAGGAAATCCCAGGCCAAGGTTGCTGAGATTTACTGGTAAGTGTTACCAGTAGTTTCTCGAATTGTTATAGACCTCATATCGACACGACTTATCGAGCTATTGGGGTCTGACGTTTACCACCCCTAGGCAAGATATGCGACATATCAGACGACGAGACCGGACTGTACGGTAGTGTTACTGGTTGGATTCACTGGAGTGTGAGTGGGATTGCTCGTCGATCTTCTGATCGCTCAATACCCGGGTGGCCGTTACGTTTAGCAGACCGCTTGCGGCTTGTGGGTGTTTGATATGATCATCACCTGCTGCCGGCGTATTAACGAGTCTTTAGAGTCCTACACAGAGGTTTCCTGGCTCAAGCGAACGAAATAGGAGCGCATATGAGATATATGCGGGACCGAGAATAATGCGTGTATGTGATACCGTATTCTATTCTCGGGATGAATGTATTGAATGGTTGTATGTGATATAACCTAGTTGTCGATTCAAGCGTTGATTCGATAAGTCGATACATTGGATACTGGTCGGTTATATGCGATATGACCGGATCGTTAAATCAAGTGTTGATTTAATGATTTAATGTATAATTATATATTTGATATATTACTTTGCATTAACTAGTATTGGTTCACTTTTAAATGGTTTTCTCACTTGGATTGTGCACATTGTATATGTGATATAATTTTGTACACAAGTTTGTATCATGTTTGATGATACATGCTCACTAGGGTTTGTGTGAAGATTAAACCATGGTTGTAGATTGGTTAGGGTTTTCATTTTCTTATTCATTTATTTATTTATTTTGGAAAATGAAAAGCATAAAGAGAAAATGGTGGCTAACTTTGTTTCATTCTTGAAGCTTCATGAAGCTTTGACCAAGTGACCATTTTGTCTCCATGCTAAACCCTAACCATTCTCACTAACCACGATTCATTCTCTACACTTAACCATGGTTTGAATATGATAAGTATTCATTTTTTCTTTTGGATTTAATTAACTTATCATATTCATTTCTTTCTTCTTCTTCTTGATGAGCAAGAAAGAAAAGCTTTCTACTTCAATGGCATCTTGAGCATAAGTGTGAGAAATCCAATTCTAAAGTCTACCCACTTCCTATTTCTTCATCCTCTACCTCTTGCCAAGTAGTAGAGTGAAGTTGGAGCTTGATCTAGCGATTCCTCGACGTAGATCATCTTTGGCACGTCGTCGATGACCTAGCCCGCTTTTTCTCTGATGAAGCCGACGCTAGAGCCCGGGATTTGATATGGACAGCGAGGAGACTTCATTGCGGAGCTATGGAGATGGAGAAACGGATCTACAAAGGTTGTATGTTCGTTTACTTTTAGTTAAAGTAGTTAACTAGTTGCTTTGTCGCCTAGAATTCTAGCCAACGATCCGTAGTCTAGGTTTTCTCGGCACCGTAATTTTTGAAATTGGCATGTTTGATGCCTTGTGAGACCTCTTGTGAGTGCCTAGGAACCCTACAACCCGGTCGTGCTCCAAAAGAATAATATACAATCAGGCAGCGACGGCAGTCCACATGTCGGACGCTCGCCCCGCAATATCAAATGTACATAATACAACAAAAACTGTACTAGCATTGCATCCAGGCTATCCCCCATGACCAATCCGCATCATCACAGCAATACACAGAACATCAACGTGAATGTCACGTTCGCAAATCCGTCTAACCGGGCTATAGCAGTTAGACAGGATTTACAGATCAAGTGACATTCACGGTCGCAGATATAATGTAAATACTGTGATCTAACATGTTTAAAATTTTCGATCGATTAAATTTACCCAAGTGGGCCCCAAGCACTACTGTAGCACATAAAGAAATTCTGGGCACAAAAGGAATATACCAAAACCCCTATTTTCAGCCCAAAAGCCCACTGCAAAAAATTGGTGAAATGAAGCTTAATTCCTGCGGCGGAACCGCGGCCAAAGTGGGGTTATGGCCGCGGTTCCGCGGCCCTATAGAAGGATCAGGTCACCAAAATTTTACAGTGCTCTTAGAATTCCCTGCACATCATTCTAAAACTACCTGAAAAATTTTTGGAGCCAAAAAAAATTCGACAGAAACTCATGCACATGAAAACGCAATTTTTAGAATTTTTGTTCGATCGGAAAAGTAAACCCATTAGACCAAGCTAGACTAGGTTAATGGCGAGGCTCTGATACCACTGTAAGTGCACGGCGGCGTCCCGGCCGTCAATCCGACGCCGGAATGCGGAAGCGATGATTTACTTTAACTTTTTAAACCGACACCACCACGCACTATAAACCCGGATCGTGCCATTAATCTAGTCCTAGCTATCTAGAGAAGGGGTAAAGAGATATACCGAGCGATCCGTGTCCTTCGGTCTTCTCGTCGTCGTCCCGATCTCCCCGCGGAATCTCCGGTCTCCACCACGTCGCCAGAAGGGCACCACGTCGCCGGCTTCTTTTATGGGCTCCCGCCTCTGGACCGAGGCAACTCGGGCACGAAGCTGGCGAGTCGACGTGCCCAAGATTTGCTGTAGAATATAGTGTAGAAACTATATCTCATTTGGGGTATTGGAGGTTACCATTTGGTGGAGAAATGATATGAGCTTATGGAGATGGAACTTGTGGGATTTTACAAAGCCAAAGAGATCAAGAAAACCGCACCATAAATTTTGGACAGCCCCTCCATGGCTTGGCCGGCCATACACCAAGGAGTGAATGAGAGGATAGTGTGAGAATAAGGGAGTGTCTCACTAGAATAATGCAAGAGAGAGAGAAGAAAGTAATCATGATCACTAACTAAAACCACACTCAACAACAACCATCATGACACAACATCATCATCAAGAATGATGACTCCAAAAAGGTCAAGCCATCATGAATCATCATGAACAAGGAAGTCAATATGATGGTGGAACTATCATGATACAATAATAGGCAAAGACCACCCTCCATAAATGCTTATTTGCACAAATGCAAGTAAGCCCTCCTCCACCAATCTTCAGCCAATGAAAGATACAAAGAAATATGGCTGAAACGGAAAACAAACTGGCAACTCCAAAAAACTGATCCCGTAATAAATTACAGGAAAACCCCGCTACTGTATATACATACCCGCATTTGTATTCCGACCGAAATACAAATGCAATGAGACAAAATCTACACTGTACTATACTAGGATCCGGCTTAAACCAAAGCCAGCTAGTATTAACCGTCCGATCCTGATCCGTGCAATACCGCACGTATCTGATCGAACCCTGCCATATCTCCATACGGCCTCTAGTACTAACCGTCCGATCCTGATCCGTGCAATACCGCACGTATCTGATCGAACCCTGCCATATCTCCATACGCCCTCTACAGTGTTTCGCCCGAAACTTGAGTAACTGAATGTGGGGGACTCTAAAGATTCGTCAATACTTTGGTTGTGGATTTAACCAGTAGCACGTCAAAGGTATTAGCCATACGTAACGGGCTACCAGGTATTGACCAAAAGGGACGTCGATGAGCGAACTCATCCTGACACCCTACTGAGCCTGTCTGTGACAATATCCGTACAGTCCGGTCCGTTCGTCTATGAGCATCGCATGGCAGGCCTAGGGGGTTGTTAAAAGTCAGACCCCCAAAAGTGGTACAAGTCATGTAGGAGTGTAGAACAGAACACCCTGAGATACTACTGGAATACCTACCAGTAAATCTCCTGCCTTGGCCAAGGACTTCGTGTAATGGCTCTCCTAGACACAGTGCGACCTCACCCCCAATACCGGGAGAGACGAACCCCTGCAGATCCGCTCACTGCCTCCATGTGGCTCGGGATTGTACCCAACTAAAACCTGTTTTCACGTCTCCTTTGAGCGTGGTAGGGTAGTAATCAAAGTACAGTGGGAACTCACATGAGACAAATGACGATCCTCAGGTCGATGAACTAACCTGTACACATGTCACCAGGGAACTGCTATCTGACGTCAGGTATAAGACCAACTAGCATGTTCCCGGCGAGTCCTGTCCGGTGTACTCATAACCCAATGAGCACCTGTATACATCTTAGGTGAACCAACTGACACCAGTGGTTTGTGAGACCGGCCACCGCCCCTCGTCGGGGTCTCGACTGTATACACTAGTCTACTCTGGAGTATCGATGCCCTGTCTCGAAACTCCTACAACTAGGGACCTTTTAAGGATATGCTTATAGATTACCAGCTCCCACGTATATGATCGCCCTCATACTGCTGGCAGTCAAGTATGAATCCAAGGGGCTCTATCAACGTGCAATAGTGACATGTAAGGTCACCTAAAGCAGTACACGATGATAAAGGTAAACCAGATAGCATACTATCATCTTGAGTAAGACTGTCCTACCGAAATAGGTCCTCCCTCAATCATTGCAATCACGTGCCTGTGATCCAATAATTGACTCTGAGGGCACTATCTCCAACAGACTTATCGAGTTACTGGGGTCTGACGTTTACCACCCCTAGACGAGATACGCGACATGTCAGACGAAGAGACCGGACTGTACGGTAGTGTTACTGATTGGATTCGCATGAGTGTGAGCAGGCTTGCTTGTTGATCTTCTGATCGCTCAATACCCGGGTGGCCGTTACGTTTAGCAGACCGCTTGCGGCTTGTGGGTGTTTGATATGATCATCACCTACTGCCGGCGTATTGACGAGTCTTTAGAGTCCTACACGGGGTTTCCTGGCATAAGAGAAACGGAGTAGGAGCACATATGTGATATGTGTGGGACCGAGATTAATAAGATATGTGATACCGTATTCTATTCTCGCGATTTGTGACATCGGTCGGTTATATGCGATATAGCCGGGATATCGGATCAAGAGTTGATTCGATAAGTTGTTACATTTGACATTAGTCGGTTATATGTGATATAGCCGGATTATTAAATCAAGAGTTGATTTGATAATCTAATGTATAATTATATATTTTATTTATTAAGTTACATTAACTAATACTTGCTCACTTATGATTTCTTTTCTCACTTGATGTGCACATTGTATATATGTGATATGTATATTTGTGTACATGTTTGTGACATGCTAGGTTACAAATACAACATACAAGTATGTGACTCACACCATGCTAGGGTTAATATTAGGGTTTAATATTTATCATTAAGTTATTTACAAACCATTTGGAATTAGTCAAGGTTAAGCTTGGAAGACGCTTGGAGAAACATTGACTTTGTCCACTTGTTTGTTTTTAGCTTAGGATATTTATCAACTCAACCTTTAACCCTATAGTATGGTTTAGTCTCTACAAGGGTTAGGCATGATATTATCTAGCCATGGTTGCATTTTCTAACCTTATCTCATTTATTCATCACAACTTCTCTTGATCTTCTTCTTCCTCTCACTTGAAGCTTTCTAGGGTTTGAGTTTGTGATGAAAACTTGTGAGAAAATCAAAACTAAAGTGAGCCCACTTCCTACTTCATCATCCTCTACTACTTGCCGTTTAGTATAGGGTGTTTGCTTCACTAATTCCATAATTAGTGAAGAGATAGCTTCGGTTAGTGTCTCCTCGACGTAGATCATCTTCGGCCTCGAAGACTTCGAAGCAAGCATGTTCGTTTCTTCATGGGAGCCTCTCTAGAGTCCGGAGTTCACGATCGCAGCGAAGGGACTACTACACGGAGCTATTGAAGTGAAGGACCAGTCTACAAAGGTTGTATTCCTTGCTCACTCTACTTGCAAAGTGTTTGCATTTACATTTCCATCGATTTCTAGTTAACGATTCTTAGTTAGGGTTAGCCAGAACAACAAAATTTTGAATTTGGCATGGACGATGCCTCCAGAAACCTTGCTGCCGTGCTAGGTAACCCTGCAGTATTGAGCGAAAGGAAGGACGACAAGCAAACTCATCTAAACCCCTACAGAGCCTGACAGTGACAATCTCCATACAGTCCGGTCTGTTCGTCTAAGAGTATTGCATATCGAGTCTAGGGGGCTGGAAAAAGTTAGACCCCTAATAACGCGACATTTCGTGTCGGTATGAAACCCATCGCTACCTGAGAAACTACTGATCCTAGATCAGTAATTCTCGACTACTGATTTGTGTAGGATTTTTACGATCAAAAATAATATTACCGCAATCAAGAACGGCGTCGCTTGGTAGCTAGCCGGTGTGTACGGGTCGGTCCACAGGGATTTTGTGTTTTCCTAATCGCGCTAACGAGTTAATTCCGATGGGTGTCTGTCACGACCCGAAATTGGCACGTGACGGCCCTAATACTACGCAACGCCTAAAGACGTAACGCAGTAAAAGAAAGCCAAAACCCAAAAATCTAAACCAAGAAAAATACGGAAAAGATAATAAAAGTATTTGAAACATTTGAAATCTCAACCCAAATTCTTTAAATGCCTACTTTCTTTCTTTAAAATTTTGGCAACACCCCCTTTTGTAAAAACTAGCCTAAGATGAATACAACACAAATATATGACGCCGTAGCGAAGAAATAAAGACAATAGAGAGAAAGCTATATATAAAAGACCACAAATCCATAAATAATATACAATATAGTCCTCACCAAGTCTCTAAGTCAACAACATAATAGTAGATGGAGAGTACAAGATACAACGAATGTACAATACAAAATACAGATAACCACCAAAACCCACCTAAGCAAATAGTATACTGTGAGCCGATGCGGTATCTGTAGCAAAAGATGATAGATGAATAGCTGAATAGCCTACCTCGACTACTATGGGGAACAACCTGCAACACCTGTGGCACAACGGGGGTGAGTTGCCAACTCGTGAATAGTAGATAACATATGCAGGTAATCGCAGGAATGTACGTACAACATGAATCTAAGATATGCGATTACAGTAATAACATGTCATGTGAAATGCAGAATAAAGGAAAGTACACTAGCAGGTACAATCCATATGTGAAGCAATAGTAGCATGACAATAGTATGCACTAACCATGCAATAGGGATATGAGAATGTAGATATCCAGCAATCATAAGGGTACACTAATAGGTACTACCAATATATGAAACTGTGCATAAATAGATAAGTGTGAGGTATGGGGTGAAACATGTCATCCCACGAAATTCTGTCATCGTGGTAGGATCACAATCCATCAAGACACTCAAATCCCAATTCCTTAAGTCAGCCCCCAAATTGGGCTCTCACATCATATAAGTCTCACATCTCCTCAATGTACAATTTCGAGTAATCTCCTATATTCCGAATGTACAAATCAGTAATCCTACATGTATGTCCAATATCCAATCTCAATGAATCACCTAATATCCCAAATCAAATCTCAGGTAGAATTCTAACATCCTAAAGGTATATATTTGCAGAAATAAAAATGATGGGGTCAATACACATATATTAGCGTCCCATTCCACTAATATTGGTGTAAGGGTATATATAACAACGGCTAAATCCCCTGTTATATATACAAAGGTTTTTAAAAGAAATATCATGAAAACAATGTGCCAAGTATCGACACAGAAATCCTGATAGGTACGTATCATACGCTATCCCGAAAGCACGAGTGCCTAGCTCTGACCCTCGCCTTTCGACGTATGCATACGTGCATGACTCCCAACGGTATCTCCATGATCCCCGCCGAGTCATTAGTACTATCACGGGTAGGTACTCGCCCGCCTCCAGGCCCAATTGGCAAAGTCCATCGATCATCTTGCTGAGGGAACCATACCGGGCCCCACTATGTACCCTCAAACGGCAACCACACCTCGTATGGAGTATATTATCAGAACCGATAAATCTCATGGTGGCTGCGCAAATATCATATCAAGGAAACCGGGTTTTTCAATGTATGCATAATTTCATGAACTCCCGCGGTTCCCAAATCCAGAAAACATCATGTAAAATCCCAATAAACAATGCGCAAATCCAGGAATAAATATATGCGATATATCTGAAATGCGAGCATATAGATGAGAATGTGTAGCTGAAACCATATGTATGCAAAATCAATAAGGTACAGCTAAGTAACATCAGTAAAGGTAAATATGTGACTGCAACTGAATATGTGTGTAACATACAGGTGTAGCAATGTATAGGTATCTACCCATAAAAACTGATGAAGTATTCCCCCTCCGGGTATGAGTGGAATATGTGAGTAAGGTATATCGGTAACTAAATGTCAAAACGTGCTAAGTAATTTGAATCGATGTCGTAAAGTCCCTAACTAAGCAATATAATGTCTATAATGGTTTGTGTGTGACATGGCAATTATTGACGGTGTGTGTGTAGCATACAATCCGTGCTCGTACAACATGAACCGTCAATAATATGTGCAGTGTCCTACGGCTGCTAGTCACAGTACAACTATATCAAGGAAATAAGGAAAAGGCGCAATTCTAACAATGACGTAGAATATGCGACAAGTAATAGAATTCTAGCCCAGACGCATAACGCCATGCGGGCGATTCCCTTGTAGATGTTAAATCTACTCACCTACGCTCCACGCTAGGTGAATCCTACCATCTGCTCCCCTCTGTAGCAGTGTCCGTAGTCCCCGCCTGCAAACCTGCAATTTAGACATGGAAATATATATAAGGCAAATATTCCGCAAAACGCGATATCGAACCCAAACGAGAAACTCGCGTCGCGAACTTAACGCGCGTGTGCACGATACGCTAAAACGTGTGTATATGCGTCTAAAACTACCGCGACACGCTGGATCGCAGAACTCACTCACGTATCGCGCGTATCGCGCAAACACAACGAACTAGAAATACGGTATTTGATCACAGATTTTCCTACAGGTCAAATCTTACAAAACTAGACATGCTAAAACACTAGACAGCACTGCAGACAACCCTAGCCAAGACCCCAACACCTTTGCCCCCTACTTGGCCGAAAATTGCGGCCAAACCTAATAAATATGCGGCCTGGGTAGGGAAATAGGGGCTCGTGTTTAGGTGGTGGTATTTATACCTAGTGAGCATGTCCCAGTTTTCTCAATTTTGTCCTGAAGGCCCCGGGTCAAAAGCAGATCACAGATGTCGTAAAACGACGCCAAATACGATATTTTGTACACTATGGAAAACCTATGGTATTTTTGTGAAACCTGGATTGAATCTCAGTTGAGGTGACCTAACAACACTAAAATGAGCTAGGTTAACCAACTCAAACACATTCTATCCAAAATTCCACATAAAACACCATAATTTAGCACTAAACTAGCTAATTAACACAAACCGATGCTAAACTACACACAAATTAAGCAAACCAGGAAATTGGGTTTAAGAATTATAACCTATGGAACCCTAGGAAGCAGGTGAAGGTGAAGAATTGAGTTGCTACAACTGCTGGTGATGCAGGGGCTGCATGTTGCTGCTGCTGCAATGAAGCTGCTGCTGATGCTGCCAGTGCTGAAGCTGATGCTGCTGATGTTGCTATGCTGATGGTGCTGCTGCTGGAGCCTCTGCTGCTGCTGCTCTTATGCTCTTCTTTTGTGTGTGTGTGTGTGAGAATGAGAGAAAGGAGTGAGAGTGAGAATGAGAATGAGAGAACAATTCAACTCCCCCTCTTTCTCACTCTCTCACTTCATTAAATAAGGCATGGCTCACACCATGTAGCACCATGCTTTCTCTCTCTCTTGGTCAACAATTCAAACCAATTAAAAACCCTTTTCATTTTCATTTTATTTGTAAAACAACCATATAAGGTTAAAACCCAAAACACTTAATACAAATTATAAACTAGATTAAGGCAAGTGGATTAATCCACCATGATTACTAATCATGGTTTAACCCCACTTAACACCCTAGTTATCATGCACAAGTGTGTGCAAGCCTAGGAAAAATCTAATAAAAATATTCAATAAATAGGATAAAATAATTAAAAACCAATTTGGTAAACTTTTTATTAAAATCCATACATTAAAATATAATTAGCCACAAAACACATTCTAAGGTGTTACAATCTCCCCCCTTAAAAGAAATTCGTCCCCGAATTTAAAAATATACTGCTACGCGTACCTTCAAAGAGAAGATTACAACTCTCAAATCTCGTTAACAGCCTCCTAAGTGATTACCTCACTATACGGCTACGTCCAAGAAAAACCCTTCACTGATGGCAAGACCCTTGACCGATGCTTCTCCACCTGCTGAGCCATTAACACAAATGGCTGCCGGTGAGCGAAACGATCGCGTCCATGACAAACGGTCTGGTGCCAAATCATGTCAGAAAGGTCATGAAGGTAATCGTAAAGTATCATCACAAGGAATACGGGGTGAAAACTCAATAATCTGGGCGGAAGTGCCAAATTAAAGGCAACGAAACTAACTCGCTTATAGGATCTCGAAAGGACCTAAAAATCCTGGGACAAGCTTCCCAAAATCCAACACGTCATTCATCGGAAAAGTCCGTAGGAATACATGATCTGTCCCTGCGAACTCGAGTTTATGACCAACACAGTCGGCATAATACCTCTGTTCGCAATGGACAATTTCCATCCTGACCTAACACAACTGGACCATCTCCGAAGTCTCTAGACTAGCTGGGGTCCAAAATCCTACTTACGCAGAGTCAGAAAAACAACAGACTGGTGATCGACATGACCTAACCCCTAAGACTAAAGGTTGCCAATTGAGGTGTCTCCTGATAGCAACTATCCAAGGAGAACCCTAACGATGGCGAGTGGCGATCCCCAACTGCTGATAACAATTAATACAAACACACAACTTAACAAGAAACTACTGAGCAAATTGAGTATAACCGGACGACAAGAATCCGAACGGAGTCACACCCTGACTAAACTTGGGTAGAAACTATAACGAAATTCGTGGAGATCTGCTCCCACTCCTACTTCGGAACGGTAAAATGTTACAACTCTCCAGCCGGCTTCAGATGCTCAACCCAAACACACAAAGGACAGACACCTTGAAACGAAACTTGAAACTTCTCTTTACATCCCTGCCCACCCGTAACTATCACACAAGTCACGTCATTGTTGGTGGGACTTGAATGAAAACAGAGAGTTGACTGATGTGCCTGTCCTAGGGTTTCATGTCTCTACCCGATAACATCATGTACACCCACGCGTCCCTAACTTAGCACACCGTGTTACAAATCAAGGACTCTGAATCATTACCCAGCCGAGTATGCTCAAGTATCTCTGACGAACGAGCATCGACGGGTAGTGTCTCACGAAAGCGATTTAAGAAAAGTGGTCGGGCGCGGACATGAGCAAGCTCTCCCCTCCGTAGAGACGAACTTAGCTGCACTCAACGATCACACAAGAACTGTAAATCTGCAGAAAACTATCACAACAATCAAAATCCGCTGCAGGAAGATGTACATTAAGCTCTGGAGGTCCGTGAAAATCTGACACGACTTCCGAACGAGTAGTGTCTCCAAATCTCCAACGCAAAACCACCGCGGCCATCTCCAGATCATGAGTGGAATATCCTTCTCGTACTTCCTCCAAATATAGGGAAGCAAAAGTGATAACTCTATAGTGTCACCTCAGTACACACTTGAGCCCCACTCACGAAACATTACAGTTAAACAGTTGGAGATAGTGCCCTCAGAGTCAATTATTGGATCACAGGCACGTGATTGCAATGATTGAGGGAGGACCTATCCCAGGAGGACAGTCTTACTCGAGATAATAATATGCAATCTGGTTTACCTTTATCATCGTGTACTGCTTTAGGTGACCTGACATGTCGCTATTACACGTTGATAGAGCCCGTAGGATTCTTGCTTGACTACCAGCAGTATGATGGCGATCATATACGTGAGAGCTGGCGGTCTATAAGCGCATCCTTAAAAGGTCCCTAGTCGTAGGAGTTTCGAGACAGGGCATCGATACTCCATTAGTAGACTAGTGTATACAGTCGAGACCCCGACGAGGGGCGGTGGCCGGTCTCACAAGCCACTGGTGTCAGTTGGTTCACCTAAGATGTATACAGGTGCTCATTGGGTTATGAGTACACCGGACAGGACTCGCCGGGAACCTGCTAGTTGGTCTTATACCAGATGTCAGATAGCAGTTCCCTGGTGACATGTGTACAGGTTAGTTCATCGACCTGAGATCGTCATTTGTCTCGTGTGAGTTCCCACTGTGCTTTGATTACTACCATACCACGGCTCAAAGGAGTCGTGCAAACAGGTTTTAGTTGGGTACAGTCCCGAGCCACATGGAGGCAGTGAGCGGATCTGCAGGGGTTCGTCTCTCCCGGTATTGGGGGTGAGGTCGCGCAGTGTCTAGGAGAGACATTACACAAAGCCTTCGGCCGAGGCAGGAGATTTACTGGTAGGTATTCCAGTAGTATCTCAAGGGTGTTCTGGGCTACGCTCCGACACGACTTGTACCGCTTTTGGGGGTCTGACTTTTACCAACCCCCTAGGCCCGCCATGCGATTCTCATAGACGAACGGACCGGACTGTACGGATATTATCACTGACAGGCTCAGTAGGGTGTCAGGATGAGTTCGCTCATCGACGTCCCTTTTGGTCAATAGCTGGTGGCCCGTCACGTATTGGCTTATACCTCTGACGTGCTAGTGGTTAAATCCACAGCCATAGTATTGACGAGTCTTTAGAGTCCACCACACATTCAGTTACTCAAGTTTCGGGCAAAACGCTGTAGAGGCCGTATAGAGATATGGCAGGGTCCGATCAGATACGTGCGGTATTGCACGGACCAGGATCGGACAGTTTGTACTTGTGGCCGTATGGTTATATGGCAGGGTTCGATCAGATACGTGCGGTATTGCACGGATCAGGATCGGACGGAAATTACTAGCCGACTTTGGTTTAAGCCGGATCCAAGTATAGTACAGTGTAGATTTTGTCTCATTGCATTTGTATCCGGTATGAATACAGATGCGGGTGTGTATGCACAGTATCGGGGTTTTCCTGTAATTTATTACGGGACCGGTTTTCTGGAGTTGCCAGTTTGCATTCAGTTTCCGGCCGGTTTTTCTTTGTTCTTTCCCGGCCGGACTTTTCCGATGGAGGGTGTTATTTGCAAGTTTGCAAATAACATATTGTGGAGGGGTTTCTTGCATATGGATTGATTATGATGGCATCTTTTCTTTTCAACCATCATTTGATTCTCTTTACATCACTTGATTTGTATTAATGGTGATTAGAGTTGATTTAGAGTTGATGTGAGATTGTTATCATGATGCTTTTAGATATGGTCACCCTTTTCTCTTCTCCTACACTCACCTCCCTTCATGTTATGGTTTTGATATTCATTCCTCCACCATTCTCACATGAGAGGAGAGACTTCACTTGTGAGAAAAAGAATGAGAGAGTTTCTTTTTTGAGCTTGTGGCATTTTTGATCTCATCTCATGCTAGGAAAAATGCAAGCACCATTTTTCCTTATCTTGATTCCTCCATCATCTTCAAAGGCAACTAAAACCCCAAATGAGATATAGCATCTACACTACATTCTACAGCAAAGCTTAGGCACGTCGACTTGCCAGCTTCGTGCCCGAGTTGCCTCGGTATTGAGGTGGGAGCCCGTAAAAGATGCAGGCGACGTGGTGCCCTTCCGGCAAGGAGGCGACGACATGGAGACAGGACTTTCCGCGGGAGATCAGGACGATGACGAGAAGACCGGAGGACTCGGATCACTTGGTATACTTCTCTTCCCATCTCTTGTTAGCTAGTAGAGGTTAATGGTTAACGATCCGGGTTTCTTTGTCCGCGGTAGCGCCAGTTTCCAAGTAAGGAAAATTTTTGATTCCGCATTTTGGCCTCGGTAAGACGGCCGGGGCGCTGCCGTGGCGCAACATGGTATCAGAGCCACGCCATTAACCTAGTCTAGCTTGTTCTAGTGTGTTTTGCTTTTCCGATCGAACAAAAATTCCAAAACCGCGTTTTCTTCACATCAGTTTTCTGTCGATTTTTTCCGGGCTCGAAAAATTTTTCAGGTTGCAGAAAAGTGATGTACATGGAATTATAAGAACACTGAAAAAATTTGGTATCATGATCTCTCCGTACGACCGCGGAACCGCGGCCTTAACCCCCCTATTGCCGCGGTTCCGCCGCAGGGTTATGGGTTCATGTCACCATTTCTTTTTAGTGGGCTTTTGGGCCGAAAATAGGGGTTTTGGTATACTTTGTTTGGGCCCAGATTTTCTGTAAGTGCTACAGTATTGCTTGGGGGCCCACTTGGTAAATTTGTTCGATCGGATATTTTAAACATGCTTGTTCACAGTATTTACATTATATCTGCGACCGTGAATGTCACTTGATCGGTAAATCCTGTCTAACTGCTATAGCCCGGTTAGAAGGATTTGCGAACGTGATTTTCACGTTGATGTTCTTTGTATTGCTGTGATGTTGCGGATCGGTCGTGGGGGATAGGCTGGATGCAATACTAGTACAGTTTTGTTTTATATGTACATTTGATATTGCGGGGCGAGCGTCCGACATGTGGACTGCCGTCACTGCCAGTTTGTATTATTCTTTTTGGGCACGACCTGGTTGCGGTCGATGTACCCGGTGTATGTATATTTTACTTTCTGTACTAGGATTACCCCGTGGAGGGGTGCACGGATAGCCGGGTTCTAGAGGGCAACGGGCCCGCATCTCATGGCATTGAGACGGAGGGGGCTTCACTCTAGGATTGGCGGGCTATTCGCCGCACTCGTAGGGGGTACAGGTTGACCCAGGAGGGGTGCCCAAGTTACCGGATTCCGTGAAGTGCTGGGTGGTCCATTCACGGTGCTGGAGGGGACTGCCTCGCTTCAGGTCTTGGCGGGTGACTTGCCGCGCCCGTAGGGGTCTCGGATTTCATTGCACAGGCTATCCACACGACCAGGGGAACGTCGGGTTTCAGTAGCGGCTCTATGAAACCCGGGGATCCCAAATATCTGTATTGTTCTGTGATGCTGTACATTTCTGTGATGTTGCATTCTTATCACGCCTTGAGCGAAATATAATATATCGGTATATATATTAGTAGATGTTGCATATGTTTTACATCCGCGCTAGTCCAGTCCCCGCTCTGTCGTTAGTTAGCTAACCTAACGGGTAATGACGGGACACAGTGGCGAATGCGGATGGCATATACGTACTTCAGTATATTTTCGTTCATTATTGGTGTGATCAATTGATGGGACTGCGTTGATTCGGATCAATGCAAGATAAACAAACCTATTCTGATGTTGTTGGAACATTTTTCAAAAAGCTGTTATTGCAAGGACGTTCACTTTTGTTTTGCATCGTGGTATTCATTTGGAATATCCTGCTCCTCAGTCGACGAGGCAAGGGCCGAGATCCCTTCACCGGGAGTGACCCCTTGGACAGAAATTTGCGTCAGGGAATTAACTTCACTATAGCCGATTACTTTTGCTTTGCATCGTGGTATTCAGTTGGAATATAATGCACCTCATTCTACGGGGAAAGAGCCGAGATCCCTTCACCGGGAGTGACCTCTTTAGCAAAGGTTTTCGTCACTATATTTTTACAAAAGTTATCCAGTTCCTTCAACGATATCAAGTTCATTACGGTAAAAGGTTTTTCGCCAAAAACCATTCGTAGCCCTCCGTCATTTCGGATTAGTATTGCATAGTATTCGCGCTACGTTTGTCGTTTCTATTCGCCGAGGCGTAGTGTGCGGTAGCTCTGTAATGTTTTCTGTCGCATGGATATGTGGATTGGTTAGGACAGTCGTACGACTTTGTTGATTATTCGTCAAGGGTCGTGCGGGTGGGTTTAACGCAATCAAGATAATGACGGGTTGAACTTGACTAGGACCTTTTGATTTGTTGATTATTCGTCAAGGTCACTTGGGTCCTAGGGGTAAAAATCACATCGGGAGTTTCAAAAGAACTAAAACTTGCCAGGCATGCCCATACCTTCTGGAGTGTGGTGACGTGAGTGGATTCCGTCACGTTATCATGCGATGATAGTTGGATCCCGATTCCCACTGATGAGTTGGTTTACTCCTCGGGTGACCCCGACTAATTCTTCTTTCAGGTTTGGAGAAGAATTTGACGGTACAGTGGGAAGTTTCCTGATTAGATAAATTGATAACCATTCTGATCTAGGTTAGAGTGCACGCTGAGTGTTTCTTTTCTCTCTCTCTTTGGAAGCGACCATTGACCCGACCCTGGACTATGACTCAGTGACCAAGTTGACCGAACCTTCTTTAACACTGGCTTTTGGATTGTCAGAGTTGCAAACCTCTTTGCCACTCCTACTTTTACCCTTTTCTCCAGGACACCCCGTATTACTACGAACTTCCACTTCTATTGGACAAAACCATCGTATGGTTAGATACGAACTCGAAGGAATTCAAGGATGGTTTCCGGTTCTGGAGAAAACGGATAGGACTATTCAGTTGTCTTTTCCTTTTACCTTCTCTCAGGTTGCGAGTACTCCTTGGTTTAAGAGATAGTACACCTATTACGCAAATTGGACAGTCTTCTTCCAAAGCTTAGGCTGGTGCCGAACGGTGGGGAATGAAGAAAACCAATTAGCATAACGATGGTGTGCAGAAGGTATTAAGTTAAGACAAAGCAAGGGATTAGTAGGAGGGCAAAGTAAATTGCGACTGATATTCACGACCAAACCAAGTATTTCTTCGCCAATCCTAAATCACCTTTGTATTTCTCCAGGACACTCCGTATCACTACGAAGATCCACAGTTTATTGGATACTCCATCGTATGGTTATATACGAACTCGAAAGGAACTTGTTCCAGTTCGGGGATGGATCCTGGTTCAGGAGAAATAGGAATAAGGTTCATTCGGTTGTCTTTTAACTTCACCTTCTCTCGCATTGCGAGTGCTCCTAGGATTAGGACAGTACACCCTTTATGCTTTTTGGATAGTCTTCTTCCAAACCATAGGCTGGTGCCGAACGGTAGGGAAGGAAGAAAACCATTTGGCCTAAAAGGGTGTACAGAAGGTTATGACTAAAGACATAGAAAGGGATTTAGAAAGATGGCAAAGAATTACAAGGTTACAGTTGTGAATCTGGATAATGGAAGAGGCATTACTAGGAATACCAGGATACCCCATCGAGACATTTCAATGTTTCATTTTCACTGTGTAATGTTAAAAGAAAACTGATTTCCCGATTAGATACTTACTCCAGGGTATGTATTTACCAGATATGATTCTCACATCTGTATGGTTTTACAGATGATGAGTGGGAGTAAGTTATTGGGAATTGGGTGATCATACTCATTATATCGGGATTCGTTGTAATCGGTGATATTTGAGGAAATCACCTGGGCTGTTTGCCGGTCGACAAATATTTGGTTTTGAATATTCGCTGTTATGCACCAATTTCAAATCGATATATCTGTACGTCTATTTTCATAGAGTGAGATATACTTTTTGAAATTATGTCAGTGACATTTACCTATATCAGTGGATGGTTAGGTAAGGAGCATTAAACAGCGGTGTAATTCTTCTTAACCATAAGTACAGTTTTCAACCTACCACACGCAGTGAATGAGTTATCTGACTCAAGGGACTTATACAGGGTATTGTATGTTGTCCAGGGTCCATCAGGACAGAGGGGTTGGTCCTCGTACTATATTCAATTTTACTTATGACTTCTCTAGTCTTTAGACAGGTGTTTCATGGAAACACAGTGTCTGAATTTTCAGAAGTTATAGGTATTTGAATAAAGTAGAGAACCAGGTATTGCAAGTATCGGGATTCTTCAAGGTGATCGAAGATGTAGATACTTGTATATGGTATTCAGTTGATTAAGAGAACTTGCTTCTCTTTCAGGTTACTCATAATTGGAAGTATTCCTAAGTTGAGTAACGCTGATCGGCCTCTTTCCATTTAGTTGACATGCACTGGAGACTGCTGCATGATTTTAATCTGGTTCCAATTAAATCAGTGCCTCTGTTTCTATATTGGATATAGAACAGTTCATATCTTGACATTGTTAAGGTACGGGGAGTTGTCCGGCTTATGCTTAAAACCAGACTCTGGATAACTCAAGGCACGTTTCTGTAATGGCTGTTTGTGGGTTGACCCAGGCTATGACGAGGGTTGACTTTCTACCATATGGAAGATCAATAGTGATATTGTTCTAGACTCGCCACAGTTTTATTAAAAATGGATTTTTTCAGAAAACAGTAGTGGGAGTATGGTAGAACTGGAAGTGATTCCAGAACCGCAAACGATTACTGAAGATTTGATAAGAACCTAAAGATTCAATCTGGTTAGACATTCCATTGGCCACTCCGCAGATATGGTGGGTAACCTCAGGCACTCGAGAGGTACTTCGGTATGCTCAAGGACGGTGGCAGGGAGGTTCTTGTTTACCCAGACTTACCATTGCTGTTGTTCCAGACTGTGAGACCCGGTAGGAGGATGAGTATAGCGTCGTTCTAAACTAGCTTTAGAAGTGTACGTCTATATGACTCTGCCAGAGGGTTGTCGTCTTCAGTGGGAGCAGCGGAAGCATTGGTGGACAGGTGGCTTATGTCTATTTATAGACTAAAGCAGATACACCGGAGATAGATCATCTATTTCTGATGTGACAGTCATAGGTTTGACTTCATCAGAATAGGGGATGGATCTGTTGAGAAGGTAGTAGGGTGTGATGTCATGGTATTTGGATGACATACACAGAGTAGGAAGTGATATTCCTATACTACGATCGGTTATACTTTGGTTGTCACACAATAGTTTCTCCACACAGGACTTGGATATTATATCAGACATTCTGGTTACTAGATCTACGGTTTTAGATCTAGATTTGGGTAGTTTCCCAATCTGGGTACCTTGACAGCATTCTATGAGTATTTAGAATAGACGACTCCTGGCACGGTAGTGTACCTGCAGGTGATGGAGTTGTAAGTCCATGCTACCTCTCCCGGTACTTTCGGGAATGCGGAATTTGGTAAAAAACGATTTTTACGGAGGTGGTAACATGGACCTATAACCCGGATCTTGATTAAACATCTATTTAACAACCTAATTATGAGTTTCTAGCTACTCGGTTAGGGGGTTATACCTTGCTTGTCTTGAACTCCTTCGTCTTCAAGCTCCGATGGTGGTTCGGATTGGCTTCTTCTCGTCGTCTCCGTACGCCGAAGATAGATCCACCTGAAAGCTCCAACCTTTGGCTCCTTCTTCGTTCTTTGAAGAAACTAGTTCACTTGGTTTGCTAAACCTTGTGAACTAGAATGAGTAGAGAAGAATTAGAATGGGATTTTATCTATGGTTCTTGATTCTCAACTCATGAGAGATATGAACCATAGAGTCAAGAGAGGGAGCAAGAGGATGAGGGTGAGAGCAAAAGGAGAGCTCAAGAACAAGAGAGAGAATGAGCAAGAAAGAATGAGCAAGTATTTTGTCTCTCACCCTCTCATAATCCATAGTCATGATAACTCATCATACCAAAAAAGTCTTATGTGATGGTTGAAGTAACCATAACCATATCATTTCATGCACTCATTTTACACAAATGAGCAAGCAAATAAAAGTCTTTGCCATGAAATGATGGCTATGGTTATCATGATGGTCAACTAGTCAAGCCTAGTCAACCGGTCCACAAAGTCAACAAGTCAACAAAAGTCAATAAGTCAACAAAGTCAACAACCATGTCACCATAATACTTAATTAATATAATAGTTAATCACATATCATATTCTCATTAGGGTTGAGCAAAAAGTCAAATAGTCAACGGTCAACTGTCAACAACCCTAATGAGAATCCGCTGTCTCTGCCTCCCTGTCATCTGTGCATACACACCCGCATCCGCGTTCCGAGGAACACGACTGCAAACTGGATAAATCCAATCCCAAAAGGTACACTAGGATCTGGCTTAAACCAAAGCCCGCTAGTGTAAACTGTTCGGACACTGTACGTGCACAAGTGCACGGATGTGACCGAACCCTGTCGCAAAACCATGCGACCTGTCGCAATACCATGCGACCTGTCGCAATACCATGCGACCTCTACTCTTTTGCCTAAAGGCGAAAAGCTTTATGTGTGGGACTCTAAAGACTCGACACTACGCTGGCAGTGGGTTTAACCACAGACCGCAAGCGGCACTAGCTGTGCGTAACGGTCCCCAGGTAGTGCCGACAAGAAGACCGACGAGGCGAAACCCATCTGAACTCCTACTGAGCCTGAGTGTGACATTCTCCGTACAGTCCGGTCTGTTCGTCTGATACATCGCATGGCGGGCCTAGGGGGCGGTAAACGTCAGTCCCCCAATAGCGGTACAAGTCGTACAGGAGCGAACCCAAAACACCCTGAGATAACACTGGAAGCCTACCAGTATATCTCGTTTGCCCTGGCCAGGGACTACTCGTGTAATGGCTCTCCTAGACACAGCGCGATGTCAACCCCCAATACCGGGAGAGACGAATCCTGTCTAACCGTCACTGCCTCCAAGTGCTTCGGGACTGCACCCAACCACTACCTGTTTGAACGACTCCTTTGAGCCGTGGTAGGGTAGTGATCAAAGTACAGTGGGAACACACTCGAGGCGAAGTGACAGTGTCAAATCAGCGGACTAAGCTGTACTCATGTCACCTGGGAACTGATAACTGACGATAGACATAATACCAACTAGTCAGTTCCCGACGAGTCCTGTCCAGTGTACCCGTAACCTAACGAGCACCCGCATACTATCTCAAGTACGACGTACTGACGGCTGTGGGACAGACCGTCTCCCACACTGGGATGAGAAGCGCATGCGCTGGTCTACTCCGGAGTATCGATGCCCTGTCTCGATAGTCCTGCGACCAGGGACCTGCATAAGGATGTGCTTATAGATTACCCAGCCCCACTAGTGTGACGGCCATCACATCGCTGGTAATCAAGCAAAGATCCTAAGGGCTCCACTAATGTGTATAGGCGATATACAAAAATAAACACATGTACACATTGAAGTAGAAACAAACCAAGTAGCATACTACTATTTTGAGCAAGATTGTATATACAAGGTGAATATCCCAAGCTTCCATTAAGTAATATACAAACTAGTATGATACAGTAATGGCCTCTAGGGCATATACACTAACAGGAGTCACCCTCTCTAAAGGTGTCTTAGAGACTAAAGGAGAGAGGAATATGCATGATTGACAGATCACTTGCTTAGGCAATTGAGTCAATCATGAGATGTCAAGTACCACACCAGATGTTGTTCTTGTAGTAGATGCAATAAATTGATATTGATCCAATCCTGGAGAAACAGTCGGAAGCAGTTTTAGAACATAAGTTGATGTTCTAGGGATATGATAACGACAGCCTCTTTCGGGAGACAGTTATCATTCCAGGCTTCCAAGGTGACCTGGACGACAAGGAGGTTGCCAGTGTTATAGTTTTCCTTCTGACGAGGGGCAGTACTTTGGACAGGTGGTCCAGGTGGATACTGAGGGAAGGCATGGCGCGGGATACTGATTAAGTTCAGTTGATGATACAGTCTAAGAAGTTTGGATTTGGAGTTCATTTATGAGGTAGGTCCCATCAGACATCCAGACATTCTAAGACAGGTATTGCTCATTTCGGGAGATGGCATTTTCTGCGAACTTGAGATATAGAGAGATATAGAAAGAAACATCCTAGCGGATCCACTCACTGAGGCAATTCCTCAAACACAATAGTTTCATAAACGGGTTTTGTGAGATTGACTAGTAGAGGAGTTGGGTGTTCGGTATCACACGGGCTGTGAGTATGCGACATCGCAATAATTAGCCTTGAGTGCAAGTGGGAGATTGTTAGAGATAGTACCCTCAGAGTCAATTATTGGATCACAGGCACGTGATTGCAATGATTGAGGGAGGACCTATCCCAGGAGGACAGTCTTACTCGAGATAATAGTATGCTATCTGGTTTACCTTTATCATCGTGTACTGCTTTAGGTGACCTGACATGTCGCTATTACACATTGATAGAGCCCCTAGGATTCTTGCTTGACTACCAGCAGTATGATGGCGATCATATACATGAGAGCTGGCGGTCTATAAGCGCATCCTTAAAAGGTCCCTAGTCGTAGGAGTTTCGAGACAGGGCATCGATACTCCATTAGTAGACTAGTGTATACAGTCGAGACCCCGACGAGGGGCGGTGGCCGGTCTCACAAGCCACTGGTGTCAGTTGGTTCACCTAAGATGTATACAGGTGCTCATTGGGTTATGAGTACACCGGACAGGACTCGCCGGGAACCTGCTAGTTGGTCTTATACCAGATGTCAGATAGCAGTTCCCTGGTGACATGTGTACAGGTTAGTTCATCGACCTGAGATCGTCATTTGTCTCGTGTGAGTTCCCACTGTGCTTTGATTACTACCCTACCACGGCTCAAAGGAGTCGTGCAAACAGGTTTTAGTTGGGTACAGTCCCGAGCCACATGGAGGCAGTGAGCGGATCTGCAGGGGTTCGTCTCTCCCGTTATTGGGGGTGAGGTCGCGCAGTGTCTAGGAGAGACATTACACAAAGCCCTCGGCCGAGGCAGGAGATTTACTGGTAGGTATTCCAGTAGTATCTCAGGGTATTCTGGGCTACGCTCCGACACGACTTGTACCGTTTTTGGGGGTCTGACTTTTACCAACC
Source organism: Agapanthus africanus (assembly GCA_030015575.1). Lineage (NCBI taxonomy): Eukaryota > Viridiplantae > Streptophyta > Magnoliopsida > Asparagales > Amaryllidaceae > Agapanthus > Agapanthus africanus. The sequence goes on along the minus strand of JASDDO010000031.1, from coordinate 270,052,129 downwards.
CCCTAGGCCCGCCATGCGATTCTCATAGACGAACGGACCGGACTGTACGGATATTGTCACTGACAGGCTCAGTAGGGTGTCAGGATGAGTTCGCTCATCGACGTCCCTTTTGGTCAATAGCTGGTGGCCCATCATGTATTGGCTTATACCTATGACGTGCTAGTGGTTAAATCCACAGCCATAGTATTGACGAGTCTTTAGAGTCCACCACACATTCAGTTACTCAAGTTTCGGGCAAAACGCTGTAGAGGCCGTATGGAGATATGGCAGGGTCCGATCAGATACGTGCGGTATTGCACGGATCAGGATCAAACAGTTTGTACTTGTGGCCGTATGGTTATATGGCAGGGTTCGATCTGATACGTGTGGTATTGCACGGATCAGGATCGGACGGAAATTACTAGCCGACTTTGGTTTAAGCCGGATCCTAGTATAGTACAGTGTAGATTTTGTCTCATTGCATTTGTATCCGGTAGGAATACAGATGCGGGTGTGTATGCACAGTATCGGGGTTTTCCTGTAATTTATTACGGGACCAGTTTTCTGGAGTTGCCAGTTTGCATTCAGTTTCCGGCCGGTTTTTCTTTGTTCTTTCCTGGCCGGACTTTTCCGATGGAGGGTGTTATTTGCAAGTTTGCAAATAACATATTGTGGAGGGGTTTCTTGCATATGGATTGATTATGATGGCATCTTTTCTTTTCAACCATCATTTGATTCTCTTTACATCACTTGATTTGTATTAATGGTGATTAGAGTTGATTTGGAGTTGATGTGAGATTGTTATCATGATGCTTTTGGATATGGTCACCCTTTTCTCTTCTCGTACACTCACCTCCCTTCATGTTATGGTTTTGATATTCATTCCTCCACCATTCTCACATGAGAGGAGAGACTTCACTTGTGAGAAAAAGAATGAGAGAGTTTCTTTTTTGAGCTTGTGGCATTTTTGATCTCATCTCATGCTAGGAAAAATGCAAGCACCATTTTTCCTTATCTTGATTCCTCCATCATCTTCAAAGGCAACTAAAACCCCAAATGAGATATAGCATCTACACTACATTCTACAGCAAATCTTGGGCACGTCGACTTGCCAGCTTCGTGCCCGAGTTGCCTCGGTATTGAGGTGGGAGCCCGTAAAAGATGCAGGCGACGTGGTGCCCTTCCGACAAGGAGGAGACGACATGGAGACAGGACTTTCCGCGGGAGATCGGGACGATGACGAGAAGACCGGAGGACTCGGATCACTTGGTATACTTCTCTTCCCATCTCTTGTTAGCTAGTAGAGGTTAATGGTTAACGATCCGGGTTTCTTTGTCCGCGGTAGCGCCAGTTTCCAAGTAAGGAAAATTTTTGATTCCGTATTTTGGCCTCGGTAAGACGGCCGGGGCGCTGCCGTGGCGCAACATAAACAACAAGGTCGCCCGAACCAAAAGCAAAGAAAGAACTGATACAGTTGTTAACCGAATCTCCAACTGCCGAAAACTCCGCACACATGCCTCAATCCAAAGAAAAGAAACCTCCCTTCTGGTCAATTCAGTCAACGGTGCAGCACTACTATAGTAATCCTGCACGAAACGGCGGTAAAACCTGCTAAGCCCAAAAATCTGCGGATCTCCGTCCTGCACACATGTCTGGGCCTAAGTTGTACGGCCATGCTCTCCCTCGGAACCATACGAAACCGTCTCCCGTGACTACAAGACCTAGGAGTCGACACAAAATATGTCTGAAGAAACACTCCGAGAATCTAGCAATCGCTGGGGCTCTCCCAGTATCTTCCTAACAAATCCTCAAGTGCTGCTCATGTTCCTCAAGACACATTAGATAGACCAGAATGTCGTAAATAACACAAAAATAACTGGTCGAGGAATGGCCTGCAGAAATCTGGTTCATCATATCTACGAATGCTGCTAGGGCACTAGTGAGTCCAATGACACACCAACACAAAAAGGCCGTAGCACGCACAAGGCAGTCTTCGGAATGCCATCACTCCGAACCGCAATAATGATGACCCGATCCCAAACAAACTTAGAATATGTCTCGCACTGTGGAGCTGATCGAAGAAATCGTCACGGCGATGTGAAGGATACCTATCCGCACCGTAAGCCGGTTCAATTAACGATCCGTCGATACACAACCCTAAACTGCCGTCTTTCTCCTTGACGAACAGAAATAGGAGCTTCCAAAATCGAAACACTCAGATGCACAAAACTCCCCAAACCACAACTCTGCAGCTGATCGTTTAGCTCCCAAGCTTCGCCGGCTCATCCGGAACAACGTCGGAAAAATTCTCGCACGAAAGGAACACCGGTCCAACAAACCCTCTGTGGCTACGGTATCATGAATGAACGCCAAGAATCCACGACATCTCCTCAGTAGCCGACTAGCGAAAAAGGCTGAATTCAAGCTGTGAGAGGTGGCACAACTATCCACCTGCACAACAAGAACTGACCTGCTGGGAAAACAAACCTGACTGTTTCCTCACGGTAGTCCACAGACACCTAGCACGTAGTTAACCAGTCCGTGCCGAGGAGAACGTCAAATCCAACATCTCTAGAAGGATCAAAACAACGGACAAATCTCTATCTCCTATCCGATTGGCACACAACTGAAATACGTGTCGCGCAACAAAAGAATCGCTGACAGAAGTTAAAACAACAAACTATGACTAATCTACCCAACCACGGTACAAGTGTGAAAAGCAAACGAGTACACCAAAAGAACATATAAATTAAGGATACCTGAAAACTCCACATTGGACGCCTGTGCGTCCCGATGAGTAGAAGCAAACTCCTGTGTCTGCCCTCTACCCGCAACTGGATGAACTCCTCTGGTAGACTGAGTCCTCTGAGCGAACCTTCCACGTCCATGGCCTCTCTGAGTACGATCATGACGAGGTGCTAAGGAACAATCCCTGACAAAGTGCTGAAGGCTTCCGCATCGAAAACATCCACGCGCTGACTGCTGACCCTCTTGGGAATGAGAGCTGAACGACTGTCCTCGTCCTAAGCCTCTGCTACTCCCGCGACGGCCACGAAATCTGTCTCGATGACCAAACCTCTGTCTCGGGGCTGGTACACTGGTACGAGTCCTCCACTGTCCTGGAACTCTCTAAGCCTCTGGAATATGCGCCTCGTCAACTGGAGCTGCAACCACTGGTGCTATGTAGGTGATGGACTGCTGCATGCTGATCGTAAGTGATAACTGAGTAACAGGGGTGACAACCTCCTGTCGTAGGTCCCGAACGACATCAACCAATGAACTCATAGTCTGGCGGAAGTCATGCATCTCTGCCAAAAGCCTATCAATAGTATATGTCGTAGGCTGATCCGTCTGCACCTGTGCAACTAGAGTGCCATCCTGGTCAGTACCCGTCTCACCCGAGCCAACTCTGACCTCGGCCCTCGCTGCATCACTCTGAGTCCCCATAGTCATCGACGGCAAGGCTATAAATAGATATAAGATTCGATAAGAATAAGGATATCGAATCACAAGGATATGAATCATCAAGGAAGGAATTTCAAGCAATTGTACTTAGGTCACTTAAGGCGAAGTACCGCATCGTGGGTATGCTGCAGACATACACACACTACGTTACTCTGCTTAATCTACCTACTCCATCATACTAAGGTCATCCTACACTCCGAAAGGTAAAACCTAGCGCTCTGATACCAACTTTATCACGACCCAAAATTGGCACGTGACGGCCCTAATACTACACAACGCCTCAAGACATAACGCGGTAAAAGAAAGCCAAAACCCAGAAATCTAAACCAAGAAAAATACGGAAAAGATAACAAAAGTATTTGAAACATTTGAAATCGCAACCCAAATTCCTTAAAAGTCCTACTTTCTTTCTTTAAAATTTTGGCAACACCCCGTTTTGTAAAAACTAGCCTAAGATGAATACAACACAAATATACGACGCCGTAGCGAAGAAATAAAAACAATAGAGAGAAATCTATATATAAAAGACAACAAATCCATAAATAATATACAATATCATCCTCACCAAGTCTCTAAGTCAACAACATAATAGTAGATGGAGAGTACAAGATACAACGAATGTACAATACAAAATACAGATAACCACCAAAACCCACCTAAGCAAATAGTATACTGTGAGCCGATGCGGTATCTGTAGCAAAAGATGATAGATGAATAGCTGAATAGCCTGCCTCGACTACTCTGGGGAACAACCTGCAACACCTGTGTCACAACGGGGGTGAGTTGCCAACTCGTGAATAGTAGATAACATATGCAGGTAATCGCAGGAATGTACGTACAGCATGAATCTAAGATATGCGATTACAGTAATAACATGTCATGTGAAATGCAGAATAAAGGAAAGTACACTAGCAGGTATAATCCATATGTGAAGCAATAGTAACATGACAATTGTATGCACTTACCATGCAATAGGGATATGAGAATGTAGATATGCAGCAATCATAAGGTTACACTAATAGGTACTACCAATATATGAAACTGTGCATAAATAGATAAGTGTGGGGTATGGGGTGAAACATGTCATCCCATGGAATCCTGTCATCGTGGTAGGAGCACAATCCATCAAGACACTCAAATCCCAATTCCTCAAGTCAGCCCCCAAATTGGGCTCTCACATCATATAAGTCTCACATCTCCTCAATGTACAATATCGAGTAATCTCCTATATCCCGAATGTACAAATCAGTAATCCCACATGTATGTCCAATATCCAATCTCAATGAATCACCTAATATCCCAAATCAAATCTCAAGTATAATTCTAACATCTTAAAGGTATATATTTGCAGAAATAAAAATGATGGGGTCAATACACATATATTAGCGTCCCATTCCACTAATATTGGTGTAAGGGTATATATAACAACGGCTAAATCCCCTGTTATATATAAAAAGGCGTTTAAAAGAAATATCATGAAAACAATGTGCCAAGCATCGACACAGAAATCCTAATAGGTACGTATCATACGCTATCCCGAAAGCACGAGTGCCTAGCTCTGACCCTCGCCTTTCGACGTATGCATACGTGCATGACTCCCAACGGTATCTCCCTGATCCCCGCTGAGTCATTAGTACTATCACCGGTAGGTACTCGCCCGCCTCCAGGCTCAATCGGCAAAGTCCATCGATCATCTTGCCGAGGGGAACCATACCGGGCCCCACAATGTACCCTCATACGTCAACCACACCTCGTATGGAGTATATAATCAGAACTGATAAATCTCATGGTGGCCGCGCAAATATCATATCAAGGAAACCGGGTTTTTCAATGTATGCATTATTTCATGAACTACCGCGGTTCCCAAATCCAGAAAACATCATGTAAAATCCCAATAAACAATGCGCAAATCCAGGAATAAATATATGCGATATATCTGAAATGCGAGCATATAGATGAGAATGTGTAGCTGATACCATATGTTTGTGAAATTAATAAGGTACAGCAAAGTAACATCAGTAAAGGTAAATATGTGACTGCAACTGAATATGTGTGTAACATACAGGTGTAGCAATGTATTGGTATCTACCCATAAGAACTGATGAAGTATACCCCCTCCGGGTATGAGTGGAATATATGAGTAAGGTATATCGGTAACTAAATGTCAAAACGTGCTAAGTAATGTGAATCGATGTCGTAAAGTCCCTAACTAAGCAATATAATGTCTATAATGGTTTGTGTGTGACATGGCAATTATTGACGGTGTGTGTGTAGCATACAATCCGTGCTCGTGCAACATGAACCGTCAATGATATGTGCAGTGTCCTACGGCTGCTAGTCACAGTACAACTATATCAAGGAAATAAGGTAAAGGCGCAATTCTAACAATGACATAGAATATGCGACAAGTAATAGAATTGCCATGCGGGAGATTCCCCTGTAGATGTTAAATCTACTCACCTACGCTCCACGCTAGGTGAATCCTACCATCTGCTCCCCCCTGTAGCAGTGTCCGTAGTCCCCGCCTGCAAACCTGCAATTTAGACATGGAAATCATATATAAGGCAAATATTCCGCAAAACACGATATCGAACCCAAACAAGAAACTCGCGTCGCGAACTAAACACGCGTGTGTACGATACGCTAAAACGTGTGTATACGCGTCTAAAACTACCGTGACACGCCGCGACATGCTGGATCGCAGAACTCACTCACGTATCGCGTGTATCGCGCAAACACTACGAACTAGAAATACGGTATTTGATCCCAGATTTTCTTACAGGTCAAATCTTACAAAACTACACATGCCAAAACACTAGACAACACTGCAGACAACCCTAGCCAAGACCCCAACACCCTTGCCCCCTACTTGGCCGCAAATTGCGGCCAAACCTAATAAATCAGCGGCCTGGGTAGGGAAATAGGGGCTCGTGTTCATGTGGTGGTATCTATACCTAGTGAGCATGTCCCAGTTTTCTCAATTTTGTCCTGAAGGCCCCGGGTCAAAAGCAGATCACAGATGTCGTAAAACGACGCCAAAATACGATATTTTCACACAATGGAAAACCTATAGTATTTTTGTGAAACCTGGGTTGAATCTCAGTTGAGGTGACCTAACAACACTAAAATGAGCTAGGTTAACCAACTCAAACACATTCTAACCAAAATTCCATATAAAACACCATAATCTAGCACTAAACTAGCTAATTAACACAAACCGATGCTAAACTACACACAACTTAAGCAAACCAGGAAATTGGGTTTAAGAATTATGCCCTATGGAACCCTAGGAAGCAGGTGAAGGTGAAGAATTGAGTTGCTACGGCTGCTGGTGATGCAGGGGCTGCATGTTGCTGCTGCTGCAATGAAGCTGCTGCTGATGCTGCCAGTGCTGAAGCTGATGCTGCTGATGTTGCTATGCTGATGGTGCTGCTGTTGGTGCTGCTGCTGGAGCCTCTGCTGCTGCTGCTCTTCTGCTGCTGCTGGAGCCTCTGCTGCTGCTGCTCTTCTTTTGTGTGTGTGTGTGTGTGAGAATGAGAGAAAGGAGTGAGAATGAGAATGAGAGAACAATTCAACACCCCCTTTCTCACTCTCTCACTTCATTAAATGAGGCATGGCTCACACCATGTAGCACCATGCTTGTCTCTCTCTCTCTTTTGGTCAACAATTCAAACCAATTAAAAACCCTTTTCATTTTCATTTTATTTGTAAAACAACCATATAAGGTTAAAACCTAAAACACTTAATACAAATTATAAACTAGATTAAGGCAAGTGGATTAATCCACCATGATTACTAATCATGGTTTAACCCCACTTAACACCCTAGTTATCATGCACAAGTGTGTGCAAGCCTAGGAAAAATCTAATAAAATATTCAATAAACAGGATAAAATAATTAAAAACCAATTTGGTACACTTTTTATTAAAATCCATACATTAAAATATAATTAGCCACAAAACACATTCTAAGGTGTTACAGTGTCGGAATGATTATCTCTAAAAGCTAAATTTATTTATACTAAGATTATATAGATCTAAATCTTGTTAGGGTTAGGTTTAGGGGAAGTTGAGAGATTAAAGGTTTCCTCACCGCTTTCAATGCCCTATTATAGATCTATTAGGTGTTATGGTAATTATCAATAAAGTGGATTAGAATCATTCGGGAAGATATTTCTTCCTCTAGGTTCTTGTCCTTCCTTTATCGATCCTTACCCTAACCTCCATGGAAAACACGCGCAACCGGTCCTTTATACAACGGTATCACCTATACCTCTAGGGGTAAGGTGCCACAGGGAGCGGTGTGTGCATTTATGCATAGAGTTCTAATTATTATGTGCGATGGGTAAGAAAGGGGTGAGAGATCTCATCGCTCAAACCTTTCCCTAAAGCTAACCCTAACAAGCGATGAGACTACTCGCTCATTAGGGGATTGAAAGACATTCTAAATTAAATAAAACTAAGGCAAAGAAATAAAAGAAATTACTAATTTTTATTGATGGCTCTCTCCAAACATCAACGCAATACAGATCTGAATTTATGAAATGAAAAGAGGCATGACCTAATACAAGGAATTGGGCTTCTATTTATAGGACATAGAAAACCCTAGGTTTACAATTGCCGCATGTCTGCATTTACCAAAATACCCCTAGGTAGACCATTCAACGCCGTCTTGAAATTATGGTAAAAGATATTCCACAACAAGCACTAGATGGCCGCGGAAACGCGGCCCAATGATGGACTTGGCCTCTGAAATTTCTGGGCTTTGTTTTGGTTGTCTTGGGCTACTTTGTTCTTCACTTTATTCTTCATAATAGCTTCTGGTGTAAGTCCACGTTAGCTCTCCCGGTTCTTTCGGGCTTGCGGAAATGGTGAAAAACGATTTTAGAGTCTAAGTAACATGGACTAGAAAACCCAGATCTTTGCTAAACAACACACTAGAAACTAACAAGAGCTTTACCTACTCGGTTAGGGGGTTATACCTTAACTTGAACTCCTTCTATTGGACTCCTTGTGGTGGTCGGATGGTTCTCTCCTCGTCGCCTTCTCTTTCCGAAGATGGATCCACCTGAGGGTCTCTACCTTGAGCTCCTTCCTCGATCTTGAGGTAACTAAAGTATTAGGTTTGCTAAACCTTCAACCTTAGGATGAGTAGAGATGAGTTTTGGTGTTTTATCTCCAAGGAAAATGGTTCTCAAATCATGAGAGATTTTTGCCTTGAGCTAGAGGAAGAGGGAGAGCCAAGGATGAGAGAGAAGATGCAAGTGAGAATGAATAAGTTTTTACAACCATGCTCTCATATTTTAGAAAATGATAACAATAATAATAATTAACAATTTGTGATGGTGAGTTGATGAATGATCATTATCATTTCATTCATTAAATGCTTGTGCAAAAAATAAGAAGCATCTTTGAAAACAAATGATGATGGTCAACAAGTCTACTTTGGTCAACCGGTCAACTAAAGTAAACAAGTCAACAAAAGTCAAGAATTCAACTCAACCATGGCACAATAATTGTTAACTAATATTATTAATCATATTTCCTATTCTCATTAGGGTTTGGAAAAAGACAATAGTCAACTGTGCATACACACCCGTACCAAAACCCTAATGAGAATCCTCTGCCTCTGCCTCAGTCAACTGTGCATACACACCCGCATCCGTGTTCCGAGGAACACGAACACAATGAGATAAAACTAACCCCAAAACATATACTAGGATCTGGCTTAAACCAAAGCCCGTTAGTAATAACTGTCTGGACATCAAACGTGCAGAAGTGCGCGGATGTGAACGAACCCCGTCGTAAAACCATGCGACCTCTACTCTGTTTTTCCCAAAGGCGAATAACCCTCTGTGTGGGACTCTAAAGACTCGACACTACGCTGGCAGTGGGTTTAACCACAGACCGCAAGCGGCACTAGCTGTACGTAACGGTCCCCAGGTAGATGCCAATAAGAAGACTGATGAGGTGAACCCATCCGAACTCCTACTGAGCCTATATGTGACAATCTCCGTACAGTCCGGTCTGTTCGTCTGAGAATATCGCATGGCGGACCTAGGGGCGGTAAACGTCAGTCCCCTAATAGCGGTTTAAGTCGTGTCGGAGTGTAGCCCAGAACACCCTGAGATAACACTGGAAACGCTACCAGTATATCTCGCTTGCCCTGGCCAGGGACTTTGTGTAATGGCTCTCCTAAACACAGCGCGATATCAACCCCCAATACCGGGAGAGACGAATCCTGTCTAACCGTCACTGCCTCCAAGTGCTTCGGGACTGCACCCAACTACTACCTGTTTGCACGACTCCTTTGAGCCGTGGTAGGGTAGTAATTAAACTACAGTAGGAACACACTCGAGGCAAAGTGACAGTGTCAAGTCAGCGGACTAAGTTGTACTCATGTCACCTGGGAACTGATAACTGACGATAGGTATAGTACCAACCAACAGTTCCCGACGAGTCCTGTCCAGTGTACTCGTAACCTAACGAGCACCCGCATACTATCTCAAGTACGACATACTGACGGCTGTGGGACAGACCATCTCCCCTGCTGGGATGAGAAGTGTATACGCAAGTCTACACCGGAGTATCGATGCCCTGTCTCGATAGTCCTACGACTAGGGACCTGTATAAGGATGTGCTTATAGATTACCCAGTCCCCACAAGTGTGACTTCCATCACAATGCTAGTAATCAAGCAAAGATCCTAAGGGCTCCACTAATGTGTATAGGCGATATGCTAAAAGAAACACATGTACACATTAAAGTAGAAACAAACCAAGTAGCATACTACCATTTCGAGCAAGATTGTCTATACAACTGTGAATATCCCAAGCTTCCATCAAGTAATATACAAACTAGTATGATACAGTAATGGCCTCTAGGGCATATACACTAACAATCTCCCACTTGCACTAAAGCCATGTACTGGCGTATTGAAGACCTATTATCTCGATCAGCCGCTCGAACTGAGTCTGGGGTAAGTCCTTCGTGAGTGGATCAGCAGTGTTATCTTCCGTAGCAACTCTCCGAACCTCGATCTCCTGGCGACCCACGATCTCCCTGATCAGGTGATACCGCCTCAAGATGTGCCTGGACTTCTGATGGGACCTGGGTTCCTTCGCTAAAGCTCTTTCCCCGTTGTTATCGCAATACAGAGGTATTGGATCAATAATGGACGGAACCACCTGAAGTTCTATCAAGAACTTCCTCATCCAGACGGCTTCTTTTGCGGCATCAGATGCAGCGATATATTCCGCTTCCATCGTCGAGTCAGCAACGGTTTCCTATTTGGAACTCTTCCAACACACCGCCCCTCCATTGAGGGTAAAGACATAACCCGACATGGACTTGGAATCATCCTTGTCACTTTGGAAGTTGGAGTCAGCAAAGGCCTCGATCTGGAGGTCTTTTCCGCCATACACCAAGAACATCTCCTTAGTCCTTCTCAGATACTTGAGAATGTTCTTTACAACTATCCAGTGCTTCTCCCCAGGGTTTGACTGATACCGGCTTACCACACTCAGTGCATAAGCTACATCTGGTCTGGTACACAACATCGCATACATTATAGAGCTTACCGCAGAAGCGTAGGGTATAATAGACATGCGATCCCTTTCCAAATCAGTCTTGGGAGACATCTCTTTGGAGAGGGTGATCCCGTGACAAGCCGGTAGATTACCGCCCTTGGAATCTTCCATACTGAATCTTTTCAGTATGGTGTCGATGTACCTGGACTGTGAAAGTCCTAATATCCTCTTAGATCTATCAAGATGGATCCGGATCCCTAGAATGTAAGAGGCATCACCCAGGTCTTTCATGGAGAACCTGTGTGACAAGAACCCTTTGACAGATTGTAGCATAGGAATGTCATTTCCTATCAAGAGATTGTCATCCACGTATAAAACGAGGAATACGGCAGTTTTTGCTACAAATCTACTATAGTTGAATGGTTCATCTGGATTTTTGATAAAGCCAAAATCTTTGACCGTCTCATCAAAACAGATGTTCTAACTCCGCGATGCCTGCTTTAGTCCATAGATGGAGTTAAGCAACTTGCACCTTTCCGCTGCTCCCACTCTGAATGAAACCCTCTGGCTGGTCCATATATGCACACTCCTCTAAATTTCGATTTAGAAAAGCGGTCTTTACGTCCATCTGCCAAATCTCATAATCGTGGAAGGCAGCAATGGCAAGAAGGATCAGAATGGATTTCAGCATAGCCACTGGAGAAAAGGTTTCGTCATAGTCTAAACCAGGTTTTTGACGAAAACCCTTTGCAACAAGTATAGCCTTATAGGTCTCAAGCTGTCCATCTACACCAATCTTCCTTTTGAAGATCCACTTGCATCCTACGGGTTTTACCCTATCTGGAGCAACGTCCAACGTCCATACTTTGTTGGTGTACATGGACTCCATTTTGATCCGCATTGCATCCAGCCATTTTACCGAGTCAACGCTCTGAATGGCCTGCTGGAAGCTAGTCGGCTCATCACTATCAATGATGCAATCCTCTCTATCCCCGTCTATGAGAAAACCGTAGTATCTCTTGGGCGGATGAGACTGCCTACTACTCCTGCGGAGCGGCGTAGGAATGTCCTGATCTTTCGAACCCTCTGGTTCTACTAAGCTTTCAGTAATAGTTCGTGGTTCTGGAATTTCTTCCAGTTCTATTGCGCTCCCACTTATCTGATTTTCCAAAAAATCATTTTCCAAGAAGTGGGCATGACGAGAAACAAAAACCTTTTGTTCCTATTCGCAATAGAAGAAATATCCCTTGGAGTTCTTTGGATATCCCACAAGCTTGCACTGTATTGAGCGTGCCTCGAGTTTGTCCGCATGCTGCTTTTTGACAAAAGCTGGACATCCCCATGTATTAATGTGCTTAAGATAGGGTTTCTTCCCACACTACATCTGATATGGCGTAGTAGGCACAGTCTTAGTTGGAACTCGGTTCAAAAGGTATGCAGCTGATTTTAGCGCATATCCCCAGAATGATCGCGGTAACTCAGCGTTACTCATCATGGAACGTACCATATCCAATAGGGTTCGGTTCCATCTCTCCGATACACCGTTATGTTGTGGAGTGTATGGAGGAGTAAGCTGAGAGAGAATTCCATTCTCTTTTAAGTTATCCAGGAACTCGGCACTCAAGTATTCACCATCTCGATCAGATCTCAGTGTCTTGATACTTTTGCCTGTTTGTTTTTCTACTTCATTCTTGTATTCCTGGAACTTTCCGAAGGCTTCATATTTATGTTTCATTAAGAAGACATATCCGTACCTTGAAAAATCATCCATAAAAGTAATGAAGTAAGAATAACCGCTTCGCGCATGTGTTGACATTGGACCGCACACATCGCTGTGTACGAGCCCCAAGAGCTCGCTCGGTCTTACTCCATGTCCAGTGAACGGAGTCTTTGTCATCTTTCCTTTGAGACAGGATTGACAAGTTGCATACGATTGATATTCGAACGGATCCAAATATCCTTCTGTATGTAATTTCGTCAACCTTCTCTCATTGATGTGACCCAGTCTACAATGCCATAAGAAAGCATGATTGATTTCTGGAGACTTTCTTTTGTGTGTATTCTGGACATTGAAAATCTGTGATTGGTTTAATACGTATATACCATTGCTTAATGTACCTGACCCAATCAGAACTTGATTAAGGTGAATGTTTACAACATTGCTTACAAATGCAAATTCATAACCTTCTTTAGATATTAAAGATACAGAAATGATATTACAAGTTGCATTGGGTACAAAATAACAATTACGCAAAACCAAAACATGTCCATCTGACAATCCCAGGTGATAGTCCCCCACGGACTCAGCATCCATGCTAGCTCCGTTTGCAACTCTGAGGGGCATATCACCTGCCTTCAAAACCCTACGGTTTCTCAGTGCCTGCAAAGAATTACAGATATGAGATCCTGATCCGGTATTCAATACCCAGGAAGTAGAGTTTATTGATAGACAGTTTTCAATAACATACACACCTGAAGCCGAAGCCGCAACTTGCTTCGGGTCCTGGTTTCTGGCCTTCCAAGCCCTGCAATCCTTTTTCCAGTGACCACTCTTGTGACAGTAAAAGCACTCTTCCCTTCCCACAAGCTTTCCCTCTACCTTTGTTGCCTTTGCCTTTCCCTTCATTTCCACTTTACTAACACCGCCCCTTAGTTTGGTGAGGGTTTTCTTCTTCTTTCCCTTGGCTTTCGCCTTGGACCTATAAGAGGAAGATCCTCCTACAAACAAAGTGGATGTTTCCCTACCTTTCTGTAGGGTGCCCTCTGCACTCCTCAACAAATTGAGGAGTTCTGAAAGTTCAACTTCCTTTTCTTGGAAGTTGAAGTTCAGGATAAACTGGGCGTAAGTGGAAAGAAGGGACTGTAGAATCAAGTCCGTGTAGAGCTCGTTCTCTAACGTGGTCCCAAGGTCCGCGAGCTCCTCAATGAAGCCAATCATCTTAAGTACGTGTTCCGCTACGGATGATCCGATGGCCAATCTCGCCGAAAACAACTTTTTCGAGACTTCGTATCTGGCGATACGGGATTGCTCTCCATACAGTTCTTTTTTATGAAGAAATATGGATTCCGGGTCCATATTCTCGTGCCTCCTCTGATGTTCATTGTACATAGAGGCAAGCACGAGGCACTTGGCCTTCGCGCAGTCGATCCCCATTCTTTCGGATTTCCTTATCCGCGGCGCTGGTTTTGGGACCTGGGACAGGGGGAGCTTCGGTGGTAAGGAGATACCCCAACTTGTCATAAGTGGTTGCCTTTTTGACATTCCTGAGCCAATCTTTGTAGTTTGGCCCTGTCAGTATGTTTTTATCTAGTAGTAACTTAAGTCCAGTCATGATACTTGGTCGCTGCAATTAGAAGAGAGAGAAGAAACACTTTTAGCATGACGCTCTTGCAAGTTTAGAGTGGTTTTTAGTTTGTCTAAACAGGATGTCTCCCACTGTCTCTCGAATCCCTCCTCAAACCAAAAAGGAAGAATTAGTCGGGATCAATCTCAACATACAATACTTGCTTAACCGTTCAGCCAGGCCAGTGTTGGTACTTCGAGGGAGGATTTCTAACGCTTTCGCGAAGTTCCTTAATTAAATAACCTCTTTTTCCTATGGGCGTAGCCCCGCTAACACCTTTCTGGACACCTACTTGGTTTATAGCATTGATCGCTAAGTGAGTGTACGGTTGCTAGGCACGTGCACAAGGGTCTACGAGGCATCAACCATGCCCGATTTAAAAATTAGCCGTGCCGAACAACCCGAATACGGAACTTTAAACTAGAGATTAGGCGAAAACAAGCATGCTAAACACTTTAACAGTAAGTGAGAGGGATTACAACCTTTGTAGATCCGGTCCTTCACTTCATATGCTCCGTGTTGTGGTCCCTTCGCTGCGATCATCAGGATCCGGACTCTCGAGAGGTTCCACGAAGAGAAAGACGCAACCTTTGCTTCCGATCTTCGATACTTTGATGATCTACCTTGAAGTTTCTTTAACACAAGCTAACACTCATGAAATGATGTGAACACACTCATCTAAATGGCAAGGGAAGATGAGGATGATGAAGTAGGATTTTTGCTCTCTTTATTTATCTTTTTCTCATATTTATTCATCACCTTTGAAAAATCAAGCAAGCTTTTTCATGAAAAGAGAATGAAGAAGAAGATGAACATTAATAGAATTGTGATGAATAATAAAAGTTATCATAATTATTTATGCAACCATGGTTGTATTAACCATTGTAGAGAGTTTACTAGGGTTAGGGTTTGGGTTAGGTCAAAGGGTGAGTCACTTACAAATATCTATCATAATATCTTAACAAAGACAAAGTAAAGCTTCTAGAATCAACTAGAAGGTTTAACCCTAATCCAAACCCTAATCATGTTTAAACTCCTCTAAACATGTTGCATTAATAATTATAATATGTTACAATATTATATATCACATATACAATATTTATTGTAACAAAATAAAATAATACATTTAACATATATCGCATATATATCAATGTATTACCCGAGTGAGAAAAAGAATCTTTTAGTGAGCAAATATTAGTTAATGAAATTTAATATATCATATATATTATTATACATTAATTTATCGAATCAACACTTGATCCGACAATCCGGTTATATCGCATATAACCGACTAATATTTATCCGTACCGATTCATCGAATCAACACTTGATCCGATGACCCGGCTGATATCAAATATCGCGAGAATATAATACGGTATCTCATATTGCATTATCCTCGGTCCCGCACATATCATATATGTGCCCCTACTCCGTTTTTCCTGAGTCAAGAAACCTCTGTGTAGGACTCTAAAGAATCGTCAATACGCCGGCAGTAGGTGATGATCATATCAAACACCCACAAGCTGCAAGCGGTCAGCTAAACGTAACAGCTACCCAGGTATTGAGCGCTCAGAAGATCAACAAGCAAGCCTGTACATTCTCCTGTGAATCCAAACAGTAACACTCCCATACAGTCCGGTCTCGTCGTCTGATATGTCGCATATCTCGCCTAGGGGTGGTAATCGTCAGACCCCAGTAGCTCGATAAGTCGTGTTGATATGAGGTCTATAACAGTTTGAGAAACTACTGATAAAACTTACCAGTAAATCTCAGCAACCCTGGCCAGGGATTTCCGGTTATAGCCAATCGAACACAGCACAACATCAACTCCCTATATCGGGAGAGACGAATCCCCTCCTATCGCTCATTGCCTCCATGTGATTCGGGACTGTACCTAAAAGCCACCTTTTTGCACGCCCTCTTGGACGTGGTATGATGGAAATCAAAGCACAGTGGGAATCACACAAGACTCTATGACGATCTCGGGTCAACAGACTACTCTGTACCAGTGTCACCGGAGAACTGCCATCTGACGTATGGTATAATACCATCTGGGAGTTCTCGGCGAGTCCGTCCAGTGTACCCAGTCTCCACTGAGCACCCGTACACCATTCTTGATGTCAAACACCGATGGATATGGGATCATCCATCGCCCATCATATGGGTCAAGATGCGTATACGCTAGTCTACTCTGGTGCATCGATGCCCTGTCTCGATACACCTTCGACTAGGAACAGTTATAGGATGTACTCGTCGACTACCGTGGCCCCACTAGTATGATCTCATCATAGTCCCAGTAGTCGAGTACATATCCTAAGGGCTTTATCAACATGTAATATAGAGACAATCAGAGTACATGTTAAGATAAAGTACAACCAGATAGCATACTATCATGTCGAGCAAGAAAGTCCTCCCTATATATGTCCTAGCATCCACTACAATATACATCATATGTACAGTAATGGCCTCTATGGCATACATATAACTAACAATCTCCCACTTGCACTAGGGCCATCTGTTATGGTATCGCATACCCAACAATTAGCTGCGGTTGAAGTATCCCATACTCAACCATCCCATAAAAGTCTCTACTGGGAAAAAGGCCTTTGTGAGTGGATCCGCGCTGCGTCCTCTGTGTCTACTCTCCTAACCTCGATCTCCCTGGAGATCAACCATCTCCATGATCAGGTGATACTGCCTAAGAATTATATCTGGATTTCTGATAGGACGGTAGTTCCTTGGCTGAAGCCACAACTCCATTGTCCCACAATGGTAGGAACGAAGTTCATCTTATGAACTTATATATATCCAGACTTCCTCTTTGGTAGTATCCTTGGTAACGATGTATCTTGCCTTTAATCGTCTAGTATGTCACGGTATCTAGCTTGGAACTCTTCCAACATACCGTCCCTCCACTGAGGGTAAAGACAATGCCTGCGACTGACATTCAGTTGTCCTTATCACCCTGGAACCTTTCCAGTGATTCTCCCCAGGATCGATTGATACCATCTCACTACAACTAGTAAGTATCCTAACATCCAATTAGATCTATCTCATAGATCCCAAACCTAGGATTTAGTAGGTATCACTTTGATCCTATATGGAGAATCCTTGTGATAAGCGGAGATTGACCGAGCGTAGCATAGGAAACTCCTTCCCTATCAAGAGTATGTCATCCACGTACTCTACGAGGATCACCACCATACTCTCTACTACCTTTTCGTATATACAAGGTTCATCTACTATTTTGATGAAGTCAAACTCTTTGACTACCACATCAAAACAGATGTTCCAACTCCGCGATGCCTGTTTTATCATATAAAACATCTTGCACACGTTTCCGCTGATCCCACTGTCTACGAAGCCCTCTGGCTGTGTACTTATAGACGCTCTTTTCTAAAACATCATTTAGAAAAGCAGTCATGACACCCAACCACCAGATATCGTAGTCATGGTATGTAGCCGTGGCAAGTAGGATCTGGATGGAATTAAGCATAGATCCTTAGAAAAGGTTTCAACATAATCCATACCTGGTCTATGATGCAAACCTTTAACAAGTCTAGCTTTGAAAGTCTCAACTTTTCCATGTACACCAAGTAATCTTCTCAAGATATACTTGCTCCTGATGGGGATTTAACCCTTCAGATAAAGCAACCAAAGTCCATACTTTGTTGGTGTATAAGGATTCCATCTCAGATCGATAAGCACCCAGCCATTCTTACAGAGTCCCACTCCTGATGGCCAGCTCGAAACTAGTTGGGTCATCATCTCATGATGCAATCCTCGCTCCCACTATCATAGAGAAACCGAAGTATCTCTCAGGTGGGTGAGGAACCCTACTAGATCGGCGGAGAGGCTGAGGTTCGTTGGAAACTATTGAATCCTTTGGTTCTACCAAATCATCAGCTGCAGTTTGTATAGCTGGAACCTTTCCAGTTCTACATAACAGACCTTGCCTCGAGCTTGTCCGGATTTTGCTTTTATACATAGCCCGGACAACCCAAATCTTAACAAACTTAAGATATGGGCTCTTCCCTTTCCATATCACATATGAAGTGGTAGGCAACTGATTTGATTTGAACCCTTATTCAATAGGCATGCAGCTTCTCAAGTGCATAACTCCCAAAAGGAAATAGGAAACTCAGTATTACTCATCATAGAGCACACCATATCACATAGGGTGCTATTGCTCCGCCCCGATACACCGACGTGCTGTGGTGTATGTGGAGGAGTAATGCTGAGAGAGAATCTCATTCTCCTTTAGAATAGTCCAGGAATCCCGTGCTCAAGTATTCTCCTCCTTGATCTCATCAAAGGACATAATACTTATACCCGTATTTTGGTTCTCTACTTCTAACTTATATTCTGTGAATATCTCAAAAGGTTCAGACTTGTGTTTCAGCAGGAACATATGTCTGAATCTTGAGAGATCATCAGAGAATGTAATGAAGTACAAAGAACCAGTCTTGGCATGTGTAGACAGGGGACCTTCATACATCAGCATGTATCAATCCCAAGAGTTCACTAACTCTTTCTCTGTTTCCAATAAACAGAGCTATGGTCATCTTATCTTTGTGACATGACAGGCAAGTTTCACAAGATGTAAATTCAAATTAATTTAAATATGCATCTATATGTAACTTCAGCCAGTCGGGTCGCATTGATATGACCTAGTCTACAATACCTCAAGAAGGATTCATTCATTTCTGAACTCTTCCTCTTGTGTATGTTCCTTATACTAAGAACTGCAGCTTGATTTAGAACGTCAATGCTTTTAGATAACGTGCCTGAACCGATCAACTCTTGATATAGGAAATGTTCAAAACATTATCCAACAATACAAAATTATATCCTTTCTTTACTAATAAAGAAACTGATATGATTTTGTATATCAGGTTCGGTATCTAATAACATTTGTTCAGAATCAATGAATTCTGGTAATACAGGGTGATAGTGACCAACAGACTTGGCTGCAATACTTGCACCGTTTTCTGTCTCATGAAACTTATCACCCGTTCTCAGTTCTTTACCTATCTGTAGCCCATGTAACCGATTACATATACGGGATCCTGATCCGGTATCACATACCCAGGACGTAAAGGATACTGAGATACAGTTCTGTGTAATGAACACACCCGAAGATGATGCATCAACATGCACTTTCTTCGTTTGGGCGGCACGGGAAATCTGGTATTCCCTAATTTCCTGCTCTGTCTCATAACAATTATAAGTTGGAGCGGGACCAACGTTCCCCAGCTCAGTATAACAAGCGGGTTCGGTCAATATATCCGTTTTATTATCTTGATTAAGGCGTGATATGGTCGCTACCTGGAGAGAGAGAGAAGAAAACACTCAGCGTATGCTCTTGCAAGATTAGATTGTTTATATAATATATCTAATCAGGATGTCTCCCTCTGTTTTAGTCAAATCTTCCTTCAAACCCTAAAAGGAAAGACTAGCCGGGATTAATTACACGCTACAAGTTCGCCAATCTTTCAGCCAGGCCAGTGTCGGTACTTTGAGGGAGGTCCCCCGTGCTTTCGCACGAACCTAATTAAAGTAAACCTCGTTTTCCCAGAGGCGTAACCCCGTTAACACCTTTCTAGACAGCTACTTGATCGGCTAATTGTAATGTGTAAAACTCTCCCAGGAGTAACTCTTACTCACAGCGGGTATCGGGATCCAACTATCTCATAGAAGGTATGCAATCTCATTGCAAATTTCAACATTTGAAATTCCCAATAATATTTTGCCCCAAGCATCCTATGACCTTGACAGAGGTCAACAAACCATAGGCTGCTAGTCAAGTTCAACCCGTCATTTCCTGATTGAAGTAAACCCACCCGCACGACCCTTGACAGAGGTCAACAAGGTCGCACGACTACCCTAAATCAATCACATCATATGCTTATACAGATAAGCACTAATCAGCTACCGCACACTACGCCTTGACAGAGGTCAACAAACGCAGCACGAATACTAACTATTACTTATCTGAAATGACGGAGGACTACGACAGGTTTTTAAGAAAACCTTTTGCGTAATGAACTTGATATCGTTGTAGAATCGAGTGATTTTTAAATGGAGTGCTTTTGAGGCTTTTCTAGTTTTGCTAAAGGGGTCACTCCCGGTGAAGGGATCGTCGGCCCTTTCCTCATCGAATAAGGTGCGGGATATATCATATATATCACTATGCAAAGCAAGAACTATAGAAGCAATCAAAAGACAAACCGAGTTTGTAGCATCTGCCAGTTAGTGCTAAAGGAGTCACTCCCGATGAAGGGATCTCGGCCCTTTCCTTATCGAATAAGGTGCTGGATGTTCTACAAGGAACACTGCTATGCAAAGCAAGAACTGTAGCTACAAGTTTTTATAAACAAGTTTCTACAACATCTTAGGTTTCTTTTATTTCATTAATCTCATTAATGAAGTCCCATTTTATTATGCTTCACAAGCATCTCATTTGAAACGAAATCTGCAATATAACATATATCTCATATATATATATAGTATAATCATTCATCTCAGGCAGTAATATGATCTCATCACAGAACATTGCAGCAGAAGAACATATATGAAATATTGGATATACTAGGACGTCCGTGTTTTCAATACGAGCCTGTATAAAACACGGATTCCACGGTCGTGATGAATAGCCAAACCCACATCCCTAGACCCCTACGAGAGCTGCAAGTAACACTGCCAATTCTAGGGTTAGGAGACCCGGTCTCGACTCCTCGAGATGGTCTCCCACTGGACCCTAGAACCCGGTTACTTGTGCTCCCCTCCTTGGGTCTACCTAATGCGGAAAAGTAAATAATATACAACGGTGACATCTTCCGCTACCTGGAAGTGCCCCAATAAAAGAATATTACATACAAATGAATTTTACATGAATGAAAAAAGAAAAAAAACTCTCATCTCACATAAAACCCCCGGCTATTCAAAAGCGATGATCCAATACAACATATCACAGCAACACATAATATCTCATATCATCAACGTAAGCAAGTATGCGTATCCCGATTGTCGTTGATGTATAGCAACGAAGCCGGCGATACACCACATACTACGCTTACGGTCACAGAAAAGAAAGTGTAAAACTACAACAGTTGGAATCCGCAACCTCCTTAGACATCGCATGCCTAACCAGATGAATTCCTTAGACATCTCATGCCTAACAATTATAAACCCCGCATTTTAGTCTCATTATCGAAAACTCTTTTCAATATCAAGTCGGGCAATTCAACAAGATTCCCGACGTCCTGATCGAATGCTCGTCGCAAACTTTAGTAGACGGCCGCACCCCCGATACCGTCGACGAAGTGCACCAAGGCGGAACACCGCTACCGCGAGCACCCGAACGGATGCTTTCGGCGACGGGGTTCTCCTACAGTCACTTGGTCGGGGCTTTGGGGTGTAGCTGTCTATTAAGTTTACCCGGCGAGTATCCGCGTAGACTACGTGATTGCGACGGACTTTTGATCGCATCAAAATTCCGTGGCAACCGATCATCTGAGACTAAACTTCTATGTTTATAATATTCAAATTAGTTATCTCATAACTACCTGTAGATTCCAATTATTGTATCACATTCCAGATAAATAGACAAAGTTAAACTTTCCGATCGAATAATCAAACACCCAAGATTTCCCCAATATATCTCAACACTTGAAATCAGTTTAAAAACATCCATCACGTGCCTCAGTACCAATGGTCCAGCCGTAGAAGGGTCAAGCCAACGCCTCACATGTGGCACGCCGTACTGCCCTAAACCCTAAGGTTCAAAAGGTAGTTCAAGACGGTCGCATAATCGAGTTAAGGTTTGTTGTCTTCTAGAGGGTCCACCGCGTTACTTGCACGACTTAGAACATTCTTAAACACGAGAAAAAATCCAACTTTTGAAAAAATTTCCGACTGGGGAAAAAGTGAGTTATTGATATCCGTTCGAACTTTTTAACAGTTTCTAAAAAATTATCCGGACAAAACTAAACAAAGTTAAAATATCCGATCGAATCTTTAAGTCCCCAATACAACCCAGATAATTCAACAGTTGAATAAATATTAAACATTCCCAGAAAATACAACATTAAAAAATAGGAGTTACTGTGAAACGCACGTGCCAAGAATCGACCATGTGGCCGCGGAACCGCCGCACAAGCTGGGGTGGGGCCGCGGTTCCGCGGCTCTTTGGTCGAATTGCGCTCACGTGCTTCACAGTAATTCTTGTAATTACCTGCTGTAATTTTTGGATATTTTTAATATGGAAAAATCACAGTTTTGAAAATTTTTCCAGAAAGTGGGTTTTATCGGGTTTTCCGGGTTCGATCGGACTTTAAACTTCGTCTAGACTTCGCCTAAAGCTCTAGCTTGGCTCTGATACCACTGTAGGGTTGCTAGGCACGCGCACAAGGGTCTACGAGGCATCAACCATGCCCGATTTAAAAATTAGCCGTGCCGAACAACCCGAATACGGAACTTTAAACTAGAGATTAGGCGAAAACAAGCATGCTAAACACTTTAACACTAAGTGAGATGGATTACAACCTTTGTAGATCCGGTCCTTCACTTCATATGCTTCGTGTTGTGGTCCCTTCGCTGCGATCATCGGGATCCGGACTCTCGAGAGGTTCCACGAAGAGAAAGACACAACCTTTGCTTCCGATCTTCGATACTTTGATGATCTACCTTGAAGTTTCTTTAACACAAGCTAACACTCATGAAATGATGTGAACACCCTCATCTAAATGGCAAGGGAAGATGAGGATGATGAAATAGGATTTTTGCTCTCTTTATTTATCTTTTTCTCATATTTATTCATCACCTTTGAAAAATCAAGCAAGCTTTTTCATGAAAAGAGAATGAAGAAGAAGATGAACAATAATAGAATTGTGATGAATAATAAAAGTTATCATAATTATTTATGCAACCATGGTTGTATTAACCATTGTAGAGAGTTTACTAGGGTTAGGGTTTGGGTTAGGTCAAAGGGTGAGTCACTTACAAATATCTATCATAATATCTTAACAAAGAAAAAGTAAAGCTTCTAGAATCAACTAGAAGGTTTAACCCTAATCCAAACCCTAATCATGTTTAAACTCCTCTAAACATGTTGCATTAATAATTATAATATGTTACAATATTATATATCACATATACAATATTTATTGTAACAAAATAAAATAATACATTTAACATATATCGCATATATATCAATGTATTACCCGAGTGAGAAAAAGAATCTTTTAGTGAGCAAATATTAGTTAATGCAATTTAATATATCATATATATTATTATACATTAATTTATCGAATCAACACTTGATCCGACAATCCGGTTATATCGCATATAACCGACTAATATTTATCCGTACCGATTCATCGAATCAACGCTTGATCCGATGACCCGGCTGATATCAAATATCGCGAGAATATAATACGGTATCTCATATCGCATTATCCTCGGTCCCGCACATATCACATATGTGCCCCTATTCCGTTTTGCCTGAGTCAAGAAACCTCTGTGTAGGACTCTAAAGAATCGTCAATACGCCGGCAGTAGGTGATGATCATATCAAACACCCACAAGCTGCAAGCGGTCAGCTAAACGTAACAGCTACCCAGGTATTGAGCGTTCAGAAGATTAACAAGCAAGCCTGTACATTCTCCTGTGAATCCAAACAGTAACACTCCCGTACAGTCCGGTCTTGTCGTCTGATATGTCGCATATCTCGCCTAGGGGTGGTAAACGTCAGACCCAAGTAGCTCGATAAGTCGTGTTGATATGAGGTCTATAACAGTTCGAGAAACTACTGATAACACTTACCATTAAATCTCAGCAACCCTGGCCAGGGATTTCCGATTATAGCCAATCGAACACAGCACAACATCAACTCCCTATACCGGGAGAGACGAATCCCCTCCTATCGCTCATTTCCTCCATGTGATTCGGGACTGTACCCAAAAGCCACCTTTTTGCACGCCCTCTTGGACGTGGTATGATGGAAATCAAAGCACAGTGGGAATCACACAAGACTCTATGACGATCTCGGGTCAACAGACTACTCTGTACCAGTGTCACCGGAGAACTGCCATCTGACGTATGGTATAATACCATCTGGGAGTTCTCGGCGAGTCCGTCCAGTGTACCCAGTCTCCACTGAGCACCCATACACCATCCTTGATGTCAAACACCGATGGATATGGGATCATCCATCGCCCATCATATGGGTCAAGATGCGTATACGCTAGTCTACTCTGGTGCATCGATGCCCTGTCTCGATACACCCTCGACTAGGAACAGTTATAGGATGTACTCGTCGACTACCGTGGCCCCACTAGTATGATCTCATTATAGTCCCAGTAGTCGAGTACATATCCTAAGGGCTTAATCAACATGTAATATAGAGACAATCAGAATACATGTTAAGATAAAGTACAACCAGATAGCATACTATCATGTCGAGCAAGAAAGTCCTCCCTATATATGTCCTAGCATCCACTACAATATACATCATATGTACAGTAATGGCCTCTAGGGCATACATATAACTAACAGTGAGAAAGTTCCGGAGGAGTAGCTTATACTCACAGTAGGATCGGGATCCAAATATCATCGTGTGACAAAACTGACGGAATCCTACCAGAACCATCACACTCCAAATGGTATGCAGCGCTAGCAAGTTTCAGTTTCTTTAGAAACTCCCGATGTGGATTTTTGCCCCATGCTCTTATAACCTTGACTTTGGCCAACAAATCATAAGTCACATGTCAAGATCTACCCGTCATTCTCCAGGTTAATTTGAACCCACCCGTACCTACCCTTGACTTTGGCCAACAAGGCAATACGACTGTCCCAAACCAACGCATCTATCTATGCTGCATATGAACACCCAATAGCTACCAATCACTGTGCCTTGACTTTGGCCAACAAACACAGCTTGAATACTATTGACTATCCATATGAAATGACGGAGGGCTACGAATGGTTTTGGCGAAACCGTGAACGTAGTGAACTTGATATAATCGAAGGAACGAGATAGCTTTTAAAAGGAGTGGTTTAAGCTCCGCGTCTAAAAGTTGTTTTGAAAAGAAACCGAGTGGTTTTGAAATTGTTCCAACGACTTTAACTTTGGTTTATTTTCTTGCATTAATTTAATGCGTCCCATCAATTAATCCTACCATTGCAGAAAACAACGAAAATATGACGTACGCTTATGCTATCCGCATTCGCCACGGGGTCCCGTCATCACCCGTTAAGTTACTTAACTAACGACAGAGCGGGGGCTGGACTAGCGCGGATGCAAAACATAAGCAACGCCTAAATAGATATCATATATAGATATACACATTCGTCAGATGCAATGATAGCCATTCCAGATCACAGATGAACACATTGGATATACTAGGAATCCGCGTTTCGTTCGTGCCTGCAACGAAAAGCAGTTTACACGGTCGCGATGAATAGCCAAAACCCCACCCTAGACCCCTACGGGTGCGGCAAACTACCCGCCAAGTACCCGAAGCGAAGCAACCTCCCTCAACAACGTGAGTAGGCCACTCGGCACTTCGAGGTACCCGGTAGTTTGTGCACCCCACCTTGGGTCTATCCTAGGAGAAAAAACTGTAAAAAGAAATTATACAATGGCGGCTACAACCTCATCCCGGATGTGCGGCCAAACAAATAATATTACATCAATTTACAAATTACATCAAATGAAAGATAAAGAAAACTCTCATCTCACAACTCCCCGACAATTCATCCGCGACAATCCAACGAATTCATATACACAAACCATCAACATTACAGATCACATATATGTATAACCCCCACTAATCGACGTATAGCGATTAGCAGACGTTCAATATATATATCACATCACAGATATAACCCATTAGCCAAAGTCTAGAGAAGTTCGATCAAAATACGGATTTGTAACCACCCCAAAAACAAATTTGTTCTCTGGAAAATCTGGGCAGAAACAAACCATCCTAAAAATCCCAAAACACCAATATAATAATACTGCAGGAGAAACGACCCACGACCGAGTCAACTCGGCCGCGGATCCGCGGCAAGAGCATGCTCTTGCCGCGGTTCCGCGGTGAGTTGGTCGACTCGCTAGATCGTTTTTCTTGGGTGTTCTTTAAAAACCCTGAGCCTATTTTTAGTACATGATTTATTATTTTTTGAGCAGAAATAAAAATCGGCAGAAAGTTGATATTTTTGACGTGTTTTGCGGTTTTTTGTCCGATCGAAATTCTAGATACTTTTCTAACATGCTAGTGTGTGTTTAGCTTGGCTCTGATACCACTGTAAGTCCGCGTTACCTCTCCCGGTTCTTTCGGGCTTGCGGAAATGGTGAAAAACGATTTTAGAGTCTAGGTAACATGGACTAGAAAACCCGGATCTTTTCTAAACAACACACTAGAAACTAACAAGATCTTTACCTACTCGGTTAGGAGGTTATACCTTAACTTGAACTCCTTCTCTTTGACTCTTTGTGGTGGTCGGATGGTTCTCTCCTCGTCGCCTTCTCTTGCCGAAGATGGATCCACCTGAGGGTCTCTACCTTGAGCTCCTTCCTCGATCTTGAGGTAACTAAAGTATTAGGTTTGCTAAACCTTCAACCTTAGGATGAGTAGAGATGAGTTTTGGTGTTTTATCTCCAAGGCAAATGGTTCTCAACTCATGAGAGATTTTTGCCTTGAGCTAGAGGAAGAGGGAGAGCTAAGGATGAGAGAGAAGATGCAAGTGAGAATGAATAAGTTTTTACAACCATGCTCTCATATTTTAGAAAATGATAAAAATAATAATAATTAACAATTTGTGATGGTGAGTTGATGAATGACCATTATCATTTCATTCATTAAATGCTTGTGCAAAAAATAAAAAGCATTTTTGAAAACATATGATGATGGTCAACAAGTCTACTTTGGTCAACCGGTCAACTAAAGTCTACAAGTCAACAAAAGTCAAGAATTCAACTCAACCATGGCACAATAATTGTTAACTAATATTATTAATCATATTTCCTATTCTCATTAGGGTTTGGAAAAAGACAATAGTCAACTGTGCATACACACCCGTACCAAAACCCTAATGAGAATCCTCTGCCTCTGCCTCAGTCAACCGTACATACACACCCGCATCCGTGTTCCGAGGAACACAAATACAATGAGATAAAACTAACCTCAAAACATATACTAGGACCTGGCTTAAACCAAAGCCCGCTAGTAATAACTGTCCGGACACCAAACGTGCACAAGTGCGCGGATGTGAACGAACCCCGTCGCAAAACCATGCGACCTCTACTCTGTTTTTCCCAAAGGCGAATAACCCTCTGTGTGGGACTCTAAAGACTCGACACTATGCTGGCAGTGGGTTTAACCACAGACCGCAAGCGGCACTAGCTGTACGTAACGGTCCCTAGGTAGATGCCGATAAGAAGACTGATGAGGTGAACCCATCCGAACTCCTAATGAGCCTGTATGTGACAATCTCCGTACAGTCCGGTCTGTTCATCTGAGAATATCGCATGGCGGGCCTAGGGGGCGGTAAACGTCAGTCCCCTAATAGTGGTACAAGTCGTGTCAGAGTGTAGCCCAGAACACCCTGAGATAACACTGGAAACGCTACCAGTATATCTCGCTTGCCCTGGCCAGGGACTTTGTGTAATGGCTCTCTTAGACACAGCGCAATATCAACCCCCAATACCGGGAGAGACAAGTCCTGTCTAACCGTCACTGCCTCCAAGTGCTTCGGGACTGCACCCAACTACTACCTGTTTGCATGACTCCTTTGAGCCGTGGTAGGGTAGTAATCAAAGTACAGTGGGAACACACTCGAGGCGAACTAACAGTGTCAAGTCAGCGAACTAAGCTGTACTCATGTCACCTGGGAACTGATAACCGACGATAGGTATAGTACCAACCAACAGTTCCCGACGAGTCCTGTCCAGTGTACTCGTAACCTAACGAGCACCCATATTCTATCTCAAGTACGACGTACTGACGGCTGTGGGACAGACCATCTCCCCTGCTGGGATGAGAAGCGTATACGCTAGTCTACTCTGGAGTATCGATGCCCTGTCTCGATAGTCCTACGACTAGGGACCTGTATAAGGATGTGCTTATAGATTACCCATCCCCCACAGGTGTGACTTCCATCACAACGCTGGTAATCAAGCAAAGATCCTAAGGGCTCCACTAATGTGTATAGGCGATATGCTAAAAGAAACACATGTACACATTAAAGTAGAAACAAACCAAGTAGCATACTACCATTTCGAGCAAGATTGTCTATACAACTGTGAATATCCCAAGCTTCCATCAAGTAATATACAAACTAGTATGATATAGTAATGGCCTCTAGGGCATATACACTAACATCTGGTTCTCTTCCAGATTTTCCAGTGAATAATTGTGGTGGACTTTAACCGTGCTTCAAGACGAAATCTTGGACCTTGTGTTGCCTTGTACTTTGTGAACTGATCTTTTATGTAGGCTTGATCAAGATCCTTCTGTTTGTTGGTCGAAGTCTCACTTTTGCATTGTCTTTTCATCGTTTTCACTGTTTTCTGTCCAAGAACCTGTAACCTATACTGTGTAGCAGACATGGGTCAAAAGCACCTATTTATTTGTAAAATACATAAGAATGGGGAATACAATAATGCAATATTATGGTATGAACAAATACCCCCAAACTTATCTTTTGCTCGTCCTCGAGCAAACTTAGTTTTATTCTCGACAAAAACCTAACCTCACTTTCGCAGGGAAACACGATTGCACTGAGCACGTGCAACAAGCCGTTAAACCTCTCGGTGTCCCTAGTAGGAGGAGTGTTGTCTCCTGAGGGTTTTCAGCGGATACTACCCACAAAATCCTATCAATTCATCTTTTCGACTTTTATTCTCCAATTAGGTTTTCTAACAAGGAATTCTATAATCGTCAACTCGTAAATTATCCACCCATATTCTTCACACTTCCTCATCATTTAACTTAAGATTATATATGTTCTGCAGACCTACTTAGATTTCGGCATTTCTTAAGTTTTCCTTTTAGGGTTCCATCTCCACTTAGGAATTTTTATCAACTCTATTAAAGATACAAGTTCTATTCTTCACTCCTTTCTCTCATCTAAACTCCAATTACATATCCCTATGTACGTGTATATATCACCCCTACACTCGGAAATTCAAATCAAGCAATCATACTTTTGTCCGTTGTCCAAAGCACTTCTTAATTGGTGAATTTTTATGAATTTTGCTTACACATCCTTCATGCGACCGTTAAAACTTCTTGAGGTACCAACGACCGATTACAAAATGTGTTTGCTCTTTAAAGCGTACTTCCTAGTCTTGTAACACCTAAGGCTTTTTAGCAGTGACTCCCAAACCAGTTGGTCTAAGGCACTAGGTGATGATAGATGAGTTGGTTTGGGACAGTCGTATTACTTTGTTTGGCCCTTAGTCAAGAGTATATACGGATGGGTTCAAATCAACAGGATAATGATGGGCAGAACTTGACATGTGACTTATGATTTGTTGGCCCTTAGTCAAGAGTATATACGGATGGGTTCAAATCAACAGGATAATGATGGGCAGAACTTGACATGTGACTTATGATTTGTTGGCCCTTAGTCAAGATCATAAGAACATGGGGCAAAAATCTATATCGGGAATTTCTAAAGAAACTGAAATTTGCAAAGAGATGCATACCATTTGGAGTTTGATGAATGTTGGTAGGATTCCTTCAACATTATCATACGATGATATTTGGTTCCTGATCCTACTGTGAGTATATGCTACTATCAGGATATTCGTCACTTAACGATCAATGCTATAAACCAAGTAGGTGTCAAGAAAGGTGTCAGCGGGGTTACACCCCTAGAGAAAAGAGGTTCTTTAATTAAGGAACTTCACGAAAGCGTTGGAAAACCTCCCTCGAAGTATCGACACTAGCCTGGCTGAACGGTTAAGCAAGAATTATACAGTGAGAATAGTCCTGGCGAATTCTTCTTTTATGGTTTGAGGAAGGATTCGAGAAACAGTGCGAGCCATCCAGTTTAGATAAATTAAAAACCAATCTAAACTTGCAAGAGCATCATGGTAAAGTGTTTTCTTCTCTCTCTCTCATTGCAGCGGCCTTGTGACCATGACTAGGTTACATCTAGATAACAAGTTGACTGAATCTACCTTATATGACTTGCAAAGGTCTGTCCAGATGACCATTGCCTATGACAAGCTGGACCACCCTATTACTACTCAAGATCCCGCCGTCCCAGGTCCAGTTTCCACCGTCGCGGATATGGATATCCGTCAGACAAAGGAAAAGAATAAAGCGAAAGCCAAGTGCCTCGTGTTGGCTTCAGTTGATGGTATATACCAGAAGCAGCACGAGAAGATGGACTCTGTTTCCATCTTTCTCCATAACAAAGATTTATATGGAGAGCAATCTCATATCGCAAGATATGAGGCCTCGAACGAATTAATTCAAGCGAGGTCGGCTGACGGGTCATCTGTAAGGGACGACGTCCTTACGATGACTAGCTATATTGATGAGCTCAAGGACCTAGAGACCACGTTGGGAAACAGGTCATATACTGACTTATTTCCACAGTCCCTACCCTCTACTTACACCCTGAAAGAAACCAGGGAGACACAAGCTCTGCTTAATAGGGGACCTTCTTCTTCTTCATCCAAGGCGAAAGCAAAGGGTGAAAAGAAGAAGACCTCTACAAAGCCGATATACGGTGTCAGCAAAGTAGGAGGAAAGGGAAAAGAAAAAGTTTCGGGACTTGGTATAGGTAAGGAGGGATATTCCTATTGTTATGGGAATGGACATTGGCAGAAGGATTGCAGGGCTTTGGAAGCCAGTAGCCAGGATACGAAGCATGTTGTGGCTACAGCCTCAAGTGTGTTTGTAATTGAGAACTGTTTGTCAATTAACTCTACTTCCTGGGTACTAGATATCGGAGCAGGATCTCATATCTGTAATTCGTTGCATTCTTTGAGAAACTGTAAAGTTATAAGGATAAGTGATTTGTCTCTCAGAGTTGCAAACGGAATGAGCGTAGACACTGAATCCGTGGGAGAATATCGCCTAGGTTTGACAAGTGGGCAGATATTAATTCTACGTAACTGTCTGTATGTACCAAGTTTGACTTGTAATATCATATCAGTGTCCTCACTTTCAAGAGAGGGATATGACTTTACATTCGTAAGCGATGCAGTTCACATCCACCTAAATCAAGTTCTGATTGGGTCCGGTACATTAGATGACGGTATCTACGTATTAAATCAAGCTCAGGTTTTCAATGTCCAGAACACACTTAAAAGAAAGTCTCCAAAAATAAATCAGGCTTTCCTATGGCATTGTAGACTAGGTCACATCAATGAAACACGATTAACGAAGTTACATAGAGAAGGATATTTGAATCCGTTCGAATATCAATCTTATGCCACTTGTGAATCTTGTCTCATGGGAAAGATGACAAAGACTCCGTTTACTGGACACGGAGTAAGAGCGAGCGAGCTCTTAGGACTCGTACACAGTGACGTGTGCGGTCCAATGTCTACACATGCGTGAGGTGGTTATTCCTACTTCATTACTTTTACGGATGATTTCTCTAGGTATGGATATATCTTCTTAATGAAGCATAAATCCGAGGTCTTTGAGAAATTCCAAGAATACAAGAATGAAGTGGAAAAACAGACAGGCAAAAGTATAAAGACACTGAGATCTGATCGAGGTGGTGAATACTTAAGTGCCGAATTCCTGGGTTACTTAAAAGAGAATGGAATTCTCTCTCAGCTTACTCCTCCATACACACCACAACACAATGGTGTATCGGAAAGGAGGAATCAAACCCTATTGGATATGGTTCGTTCCATGATGAGTAAGGCTGAGTTACCGCGATCTTTCTAGGGTTATGCACTAGAATCAGCTGCATATCTTTTGAACCAGGTTCTAACCAAGACTGTGCCTACCACACCATATCAAATGTGGAGTGGGAAGAAACCCTGTCTAAAACATTTTAGGACATGGGGGTGTCCAGCTTTTGTAAAAAAGCAGCATCCGGACAAGCTCGAGGCACGCTTAGTATAGTGTAAGCTTGTGGGATATCCAAAGAACTCCAAGGGATATTATTTCTATTACGCAGAGGAACAAAAGGTTTTTGTTTCTCGTCATGCCCACTTCTTAGAAACTGAATTTTTAGAAAATCAGAAGAGTGGGAGCGCAGTAGAACTGGAAGAAATTCCAGAATCACAAGCTGTTACTGAAAGTTTGGTAGTTTAAGAAGTTTCAGAAGAAAGGGACATACCAGCGCCTATCCGCAGAAGTAGTAGGCAGTCTTATCCGCCCGAGAGATACTACGGTTTTCTCATAGACGGGGATAGAGAAGATTGCATCATTGATAATGACGACCCTACTATCTTCCAGCAAGCCATTCAGAGCGGTGACTCGGTAAAATGGCTGGATGCAATGCGGACCGAAATGGAGTCCATGTACACTAACAAAGTATGGACTTTGGACACTGCTCCAGATGGGGTAAAACCCGTAGGATGCAAGTGGATCTTCAGAAAGAAGATTGGTGTAGATGGACAGGTTGAAACCTATAAGGCTAGACTTATTGCAAAGGGTTTCCGTCAAAGACCTGGTTTGGACTATGACGAAACCTTTTCTCCAGTGGCTATGCTGAAATCCATTCGGGTCCTTCTTGCTATTGCTGCCTTCCATGATTATGAGATCTGGCAGATGGACGTAAAGACGGCCTTTCTAAATGGAAATTTAGAAGAGAGCGTCTATATGGATCAGCCAGAGGGATTCATTCAGAGTGGGAGCAGCGGTAAAGTATGCAAGCTGCTTAAGTCCATTTATGGACTAAAGCAGGCATCGCGGAGTTGGAACATCTGTTTTGATGATACTGTCAAAGAATTCGATTTTATCAAAAATCCAGATGAACCATGCATATACAGTAAGATTGTAGGGAGAGTTGTTGTATTCCTCGTCTTGTACGTGGATGACATTCTCCTAATAGGAAATGATATTCCTATGCTACAGTCAGTCAAAAGATTCTTGTCACAAAAATTCTCCATGAAGAACCTGGGTGATGCCACCTACATTCTGGGGATCCAGATCTATCGTGATAGATCAAAGAGGATGTTGGGACTTTCACAGTCCAGGTACATAGACACCATATTGAAAAGATTCAGTATGGAAGATTCTAAGCGCGGTAACCTACCGGCTTGTCACGGAATCACCCTCTCCAAAGAGATGTCTCCCAAGACTGATTTGGAAAGGGAACGCATGTCGATTATACCCTACGCTTCTGCGGTAGGCTCTATAATGTATGCGATGTTATGTACCAGACCAGATGTAGCATACGCATTGAGCGTTGTAAACCGGTATCAGGCAAACCCAGGGGAGAATCACTGGATAGCAGTAAAGAACATTCTCAAGTACCTGAGAAGGACTAAGGAGATGTTCTTGGTTTACGGCGGAAAAAACCTCAGGATGGAGGCCTATGCTGATTCCTGCTTCCATAGTGACAAGGATGACTCTAAGTCCATGTCGGGTTATGTCTTTACCCTCAATGGAGGGGCGGTCCGTTGGAAGAGTTCCAAGCAGGACACCGTTGCTGACTCAACCATAGAAGCGGAGTACATAGCTGCTTGCGATGCCGCAAAAGAAGCTTTCTGGATGAAGAAGTTCCTCACAGAACATCAGGTGGTTCCTACCAGTGTTGGTTCAATACCTCTGTATTGCGACAACAACGGCGCTATAGCTTTAGCGAAGGAACCCAGGTCCCATCAGAAGTCCAGACACATCTTAAGGCGGTATCACCTGATCAGGGAGATCGTTGATCGCCGGGAGATCGAGGTAAAGAGTGTTAATACAGAGGATAACATTGCTGATCCATTCACTAAGGCCCTACCTCAGATTCAGTTCGAGAGGCTACTCGAGATCATCGGTCTTCGATACGCCAGTACATGGCCCTAGTGCAAGTGGGAGATTGTTAGTGTTTATGCCCTAGAAGGCCATTACTGTATCATACTAGTTTGTATATTACTTAATGGAAGCTTGGGATATTCACATGTATATAACAGTCTTGCTAAACATGGTAGTATGCTACTTGGTTTTTCTATCTTAATATGTGAGTATACGTATTGATAGAGCTCTTAGGATCATGCTTGACTACCAGCGTTGTGATGGCAGTCACACTAGTGGGGGCTGGGTAGTCTACACGCACATCATTATTCAGGCCCCTAGTCGTTGGATTATCGAGACAGGGCATCGATACTCCGGAGTAGACTAGTGTGTACGCTTCTCATCCCAGTTGGGGAGATGGTCTGTCCCACAGCCGTCAGTACGTCGAACTGGAGATAGTATGCAGGTGCTCGTTAGGTTACGGGTACACCGGACATGACTCACAGGGAACCGTTGGTTGGTTTTATACCAGTCGTCAGTGAACAGTTCCCAGGTGACATGAGTACAGCATAGTCCGCAGACTTGACACTGCTACTTCGCCTCGAGTGTGTCCCACTGTTCTTAGATTGCTACCCTACCAAGGCTCAAAGGAGTCGTGCAAACAGGTAGCGGTTGGGTGCAGTCCGAGCACTTGGAGGCAGTGGCGGTTAGACAGGATTCATCTCTCCCGGTATTGGGGGTTGATATCGCGCTGTGTCAGAGAGCCATTACGCAAAGTCCCTGGCCAGGGCAAGCAAGATTTGCTGGTAGGTTCCAGTAGTTTCTCAGGGTGTAATGGGCTACGCTCCGACACGACTTATACCGCTATTAGGGGACTGACGCTTGCTGCCCCCTAGGCCCGATATGCGATAGTTTTAGACGAACAGACCGGACTGTACGGAGATTGTCACATCAGACTCGGTAGGAGTTCGGATGGGTTTCCTCATCGGCCTTCTTATCGACATCTACCTGGGGACCGTTACGTACAGCTAGTGCCGCTTGCGGTCTGTGGTTAAACCCACTGCCAGCGTAGTAGTCGAGTCTCTAGAGTCCCACGCAGAGAGTTTCCCTACTCCAGGCGAAACGATATAGAGGTCGTATGGTTTTTACGACAACGGTTCGGACGCATACGTGTGTTTACGCACATACGACTTTCGGACATTTTTTACTAGTCGGCTTTGGTTTAAGCAAGTTACTAGTATCCGGTTATTGGATTTATACAGTCTAAAGTTTTTCCGTGTTTTCACGGATAGGAGGGGCGTTCTCGTAATTGCGCGAGAAGCTTCTAGAAGATAGTGACTAAGGAGGTTTAGGTGGCATATACAATGAATGAGATTAGTGAGTCATATGGATGATTCATCCATGTCATTAATGCTTCATAATTGCTTAATGACTCATGGAGATGAATCACCATAAGATATTTATCAAGCATGATTGTAAATGATTTTCTTTTCTTTTCTTGATAAATAAAAATGCTTGATATATATTATGATAACTCATTTTCTCTTCTCATTATGATGTTCATCTTCTCTCTCTCTTCAAACCCTAATCCTCCCCTCTCATGTGTTGAGTACAAGGATTAGTTAGACTACTTAATCCATAACCATACTCTATTTCATCTAGGTACTTTGATTAGCACTTAAAGATACCTAGTTGCCTCAAGTTTAGAGGCAAAGCTTGGAGTTTAGCTCTCATGGTGGATCGTCTACTACTTGGAGAAGGCCGAGGAGGAGGTGGAGTTCGAAAAGACGAAGGACACGGTTCTTTAGGTATAATCACTTCACATAGTAGTTTAGAACTTCGATGTTTGATGTTAGTTATCGTTTAGCTTCGATTCATGCGGTTAGTCGATGTTTATGCAAAGAACAAGATCGTTTTTCATATTTCCGCCTCCCCGCTAGTCGTGGGGTGTTGTACATCGACTTACAAGTACGGGTCGGTCCATAGGGATTTTGTGAATCTCCTAGTTGCGCTAACGAGTTAATTCCGAAGGGTGTTCGGATTAGTTATTAAATCTAAAAACCTAAATTATTCTATCTACGATTATCTAGATCTATTCTTGCTAGGGTTAGGTTTAGGGATGGTTTGAAAATGCAATTAAATCTCACGCTTTCTATACCCGAATGAAGATCTATGAGAAGTTATGGTAATTATCAATAAAGGGGATTAGATCCATTCGGGAAGGTGTTCCTTCCTCTAGGTTCTTGTCCTTTCTTTAGAGATCCTTACCCTAACCTCCATGGAAAACGCGCGCAACCGGTCCTTTACACTACGGTGTCATCGTTACCTCGAGGGGTAGGATGCCGTAGGGCACGGTGTGTGCGTGTATGCATGGAGTCCTATTGTAAATATTTGGTGGGTAAGAAAGGGATTAGAGATCTCATCTCTCAAAATCCTTCCCCAAAGCTAACTCTAAACAAGTTCCTAGGGCATGAAATTAAATCTACCTAGGGCAAAGAATTGAAATCTAAACTAGAGCAAGGAATTAAATCTACTTACATATGCCTCCCTATGCCTCCTTTTAATAAAAATTCCAAAATTCTTTATGGAGAGCATCGGTGCCTCTCTTCAATTCAGAAATTCAGATCCGACAACCCTGCGGACCGCGGAACCGCGGCTATTTAGCCGCTTTAGCACCTCAAATTTGCATGGTTTGCTTTCTCATTCTCCCCTCTGCAACCTCCATATATCTGTCTGTAAAAACTTTCTGCAGGAATTCTTTGCGCTAAAAATCTTCTTCCCCCTTCTAAATAACAGATTTTCTGCAGGTTTCTTTGCGCCGCGCTAAAAAATTGATTGCAAGTGAATTTTATTGTTTTGCATAATTTAATTGGACTTTAAGGGGCTAATTGACCAAACTCAGATTGGGTGGGGATTTCATCACCCTTCCCAGGACCCCAGAAAACACTTAAAGCATGTGCATTGACCACAATTAATTAAAAAATACTAGACTCAGACCTAAGGACATCGAGCTCAATAGGAAAAGGACTAGTATAGGCATCGACCGTTTATCCTAACCGACTTTGCGGTGTCTAGGCAAGTGTATCTAGGCTAGTGGTTATTAATTAGGCCCACTATTGTGGTTCCTTCCCACTTACCTGGCACTTACCTGGCCGTAATTATCGGTGAAGAGGCGGTTTGAGGTCCTATTTCTAGCCCTAGTTAGGAGCTGTCTAGCAGACCTAGGTGACCCTAGATCTAGGCCTGATTGTGCATGTGTGGTTGATACATTTGTGTCACAAGTCCTTTTTCAAAAAAAAAAATCTTTGCAAACATTCTCACATAAAAAAAAAAAATCTTTTCAAACTTGCAACTTGTCGCTAAAGGAAACTTGCAACTCACTTCCACCACTTCCCTTCACTGACGTTATCTTACCTCCACATTCTGTCTATCTTTTTTCTGACTACACTACCCCTTTAGTGTATGTC
The DNA here is from genome assembly GCA_030015575.1 of Agapanthus africanus. Classification (NCBI taxonomy): domain Eukaryota; kingdom Viridiplantae; phylum Streptophyta; class Magnoliopsida; order Asparagales; family Amaryllidaceae; genus Agapanthus; species Agapanthus africanus. The sequence continues at coordinate 270,014,419 of JASDDO010000031.1, read as the reverse complement.
ACTTTGGACTAGGGATACTAACGCCCGATTAGTCCGTATTTCGTTGGTACCGACCGACGAACCCTTCGACACCGAAGTCGACATTCCGTCCACTTTCTTACCTACACCTTCAAATTCTTCCACCGAAGGCATGTCAGGATTCAAGCCCAACAATACCTTACCGACGGGAATGATTCCACCTCCGTTAGGTGCGAATAACCCGAATCAACCGCCTGTTGAAGCGCCCGCACGAGTTGCGCTCCAGGATCTCTTCTACCCCGTCCACACTTCTTTACCTACCTGTCTTTCACCCCCACCGGCAAATGGGGACAATTTTGAAATAAAACCACATTTCATCAATATGCTACCAATGTTTCATGGTTTGAAATCTGAAGATGCATATATTTTTAACAATAAATTCCAAAATGTGCGCTATGATGAAAACGACCCAATTAAGTGATGACGCGATAAGGCTAAGGGTCATTCCTTTCAACTTATGTGACCTAGCCGAGAAGTGGCTATACAGCACCGCATCACATTCCATTAGAAATTGGGACGAGTTTGTGAAAGCTTTTCTGAAAAAGTTCTATCCTCATCACAAAACTGCTAGAATCCGTAACGAGATTATACAATTTTCACAGCTTCCTTCCGAACCATTTTGGAAGTGCTTCGAGAGATTTAAAGACCTACTCGTTCAATGCCCTCATCATGGGATCGAAAGTTGGCAACTTTGCCAAACATTATTCAAGGGATTGAACTCGGCAACGAAGCAGTTGCTAGAAACCATATGTCATGGTCATTTTCTCTCCAAGTCTAGTGACGAAGCATGGCAGTTTCTTGAGGATCTTAGTGAGCAAACTATTCAGTGGGAGAGTACCAAGACCACATCATCTTCTTCTAGTGGTCAATCTAGGGCAGGCGTACATCAAATAGAGATGTCGATTGCTATGAAGGCCGAGATGGCCGCTCTTACGAAAAAGCTAGAAGCGATTGAGACCAAAATCTCGTCGTCTTCTCCTGCCCATGTTATGCCTCCACGAACTGTTTGTGCTTGTTGTGCGGATCCGTCGCACCTAACCGAAGAGTGTCCTTATAATGCATCTACTCAAGGACAGGATCAAGTCAATGCTGCATTTCAGCAACGACAAAGGAACGATCCGTACTCTTCGACATACAATCCGGGGTGGAGGAGTCACCCAAATTTCGCTTGGAACCAAAATCAACAATTCCAAGGAAATAACAATTTTCAAAGACCTCCTCCTCCACAACAACAACAAGCACCTTCACAAACTCAATTTCAACAGCAACCTTTTCAACAGCAACCTTACCCTAATCAGGTGAACAATTTTGTGCCTAACACCGCTTACTAGCCAAACAATTCTGTTCAACCTAATAATGACAAGGTTAGCTCGCTCGAAAGAAGTCTAGATGCGTTCCTTAACCAATCTACACAGTCTACAGCAAGACTAGAGACTTCGATTCAATCTTTGGTGCAAAATAGTGCCTCACACGATCAAAGCATCAAATCTATTGAGGCACAAATTGCACGACTCAATGCAGCTTTGAGTGAGCGTGAAAAAGGAAAACTCCTGTCTCAACTACTACCCAACCCCGGTCACGCACATGCTGCATATCAACAACAGAATCATAACGTAAATGCTGTGACCACGTTGAGATCGGGAAAAGTGTTGAAAAACAATGTGGGTATTGACCATGACACCCCTGCCGGTGGCCTTTCTTCATCTTCTTCACCTTCTTCTTTAGAGCCTATTCTCCACCCTTCACACGGCTCTACTTCTTCTAGCTTGAACGGACCCATTTCTCACAACACGAACACATCTACACGGGGTGTCGTTCCAACTCGACAATCTGATCCGCAAAAATTGGACTCAACCACCTTTCAAAATGTTCCTTTTCCTAACCGATTGAGATCCAATAAACCAACTCCACAGATGGAAAAGATTGTTGAGTTGTTCAAACAGGTTAGCATAATTATTTCTCTTTTGGATGCAATCCAACAAGTTCCTTCATATGCAAAAATTTTAAAGGACTTATGCACCGAAAAGAGGAAGTCACAAGTGCCAAAGAAAGTTTTTGTGGCTAGTGCTATTAGTGATGCTCTTGTCAATTCTTTACCCCAAAAGCAAAGGGACCCCGGGTGTCCTACCATTTCGATAACAATTGGGGACAAGAACATCAATAGAGCACTATTAGATCTTGGCGCGAGTGTCAATTTGCTACCTTATTCTGTGTACGAGCAATTGGGCGTTGGAGAGCTTAAGCCCACTCACTGTACTCTCCAAATGGCCGACCGGTCAATCACCCATCCTAGGGGAGAGCTGGAGGATGTGTTAATTAGAGTAGGGGATTTCATTTTCCCCGTTGACTTTATTGTGATGGATACACAACCTGTCGCTAACCCCCGGAACCAAATTCCGGTAATACTTGGTCGACCATTTCTGGAAACTTCCAACGTAGTGATCAATTGTCGTAATGGTTCAATGAACCTATCTTTCGGCAATATGACAATTGAGCTCAATATTTTCGAGTTGGGAAGTCAGCTTGCTGAGCCTAATGCTAGCGTACTCGATGTTTGCTCGATCAATGAGATCGCGGAGGAGGACTGTGAGTTCGAGAATTTTTTGTTCGATCACAGCAATGTTAACGCCACTAGTGCGTTCCTCGTAGAATCTGACACAGCTTTCACGGCGGATAACGATTTTGAGTGTTTTACCTTCGTTGACGACTTTGAAGACTCATCACCTGAATTGGAGTCTTTTGCTTTTTCGGATGACTTAATTGAACCATCCGACTCTGTTGCGTACACTCGATTCGAACCTTTGATGGAATCCTTCGAGTTTGAAACAGTTACCCCATTGTTACCATCTATTGTTTCACCTCCTAAACTCGAATTGAAGCTTTTGCCGTCACACCTAAAATATGCTTATCTAGGTGATAATGAGACCTTACCCGTCATTATATCGGCATCTCTAGCTCTTGAGCAAGAGAAGGCTCTTTTGATGGTCTTACATAATAATCGGCAAGCTTTCGGCTGGTCTATGGCGGACATTAAGGGGATTAGTCCCCTCATAGTCGAACATCATATACACTTGATGGATGATGCCAAGCCGGCAAGGGATCCACAAAGACGCCTCAACCCCATTATGAAAGAGGCTGTTAAGAAGGAGATTGTTAAGTGTCTGGATAGTGGTATTATTTACCCTATCTCGGGTAGCCAATGGGTTAGCCCAATCCATGTTGTGCCAAAGAAATCGGGCATAACGGTCATTACCAATGAGGCAAATGAGTTAATTCCCACTCGCACCCAAACTGGGTGGCGAGTCTGCATAGACTATAGAAAACTCAATGCCGCGACAAGGAAAGACCACTTTCCTTTACCTTTCATTGACCAAATGCTCGAACGATTGGCAGGGCACGAGTTCTATTGCTTTCTAGATGGCTATTCCGGTTATAACCAAGTCCCCATCGCCAAAGAGGATCAAGACAAGACAACATTTACTTGTCCCTTTGGCACTTTTGCTTATCGCCGCATGCCCTTTGGGTTATGCAATGCACCCGCGACATTTCAGCGGTGTATGATGGGGATCTTTTCAGACATGGTTGAAAAGTTCTTGGAGATCTTTATGGATGATTTCTCCATCTTTGGCGACTCCTTCGACGAGTGTTTACGACATCTTGACGCAGTTCTTACCCGCTGCAGGGATAAGAACCTGACATTGAATTGGGAGAAGTGCCATTTCATGGTGCGAGAAGGCATTGTCTTAGGACATGTCATCTCGCAAAACGGCATCGAGGTTGATAGAGCTAAAATCGAAGTAATTTCTAATCTTCCTCCTCCTAAATGCGTCAAAGACATCAGAGCCTTCCTTGGCCACGCCGGATTTTATAGACGGTTCATCAAGGACTTTAGCAAGATCGCTAGACCCTTGACTCTCTTATTGGCCAAGGACACAACATTTGCTTTCGACTCCACTTGCATGGAAGCATTCGAGTCTTTGAAACACTCTCTCATCTCTGCGCCCATTCTTTCATCTCCAGACTGGACGCACCCTTTCGAAATCATGTGTGACGCATCAGATTTTGCCATTGGCGCTGTTCTTGGATAGCACATTAATAAAATGCCGCATGTGATTTATTATGCTAGCCGAACACTAAATGAGGCCCAACTAAACTACACAACAACAGAGAAAGAGTTTTTAGCGGTTGTGTTTGCACTTGAAAAATTTCGGTCTTATTTAATTGGCTCTCCAGTCATTGTATATACTGATCATTCAGCTCTTCGCCACCTCTTTGCGAAGAAGGATGCTAAGTCGAGGCTAATACGTTGGATCCTTTTACTACAAGAGTTTGACCTTGTCATAAAGGACAAAAAAAGATGTGAAAACGTATTAGCTGATCACCTATCACGACTTCCTTCTTCGCCTACGCTTGATCTTCCAATCACTGATGTTTTTCCAGACGAGCAACTCTTGACCATTTCTTGCGAACCATGGTTCGCCGATATTGTAAACTACTTAGCCACCGGCCTGATACCTAAAGATTGGTCGAAACAGGATAAATTTAGATTTTTGTCCCAAGTAAAGCATTTTTACTAGGATGAACCCTATCTTTTTAAATACTGTTCCGACCAAATCATTCGTCGGTGTGTACCTGAAAGTGAGGTCAAGAGCGTGCTGTCTTTTTGCCACGATCAAGCATGTGGCGGACACTTTGGCCCAAAGAAGACAGCCGAAAAAGTTTTGCAGTGTGGTTTCTATTGGCCACGACTCTTCAAGGATGCATTTGAATATTGCAAAACTTGCTCCCGGTGCCAACACTTGGGCCGGATAACGCGGAGAAACGAAATGCCGCTCCAACCAATTTTGGTTGTGGACATTTTTGATGTTTGGGGTATAGATTTCATGGGACCATTTCCTAACTCTTTTGGAAATGTGTATATGCTTTTGGCCGTTGACTACGTTTCAAAGTGGGTTGAGGCTGTGCCCAGCCGAACGAACCATAACAAGGTTGTCGTTCGATTTCTTAAAGAACACATATTTTCTCGATTTGGGCACCCTCGGGCGATAATAAGTGATAATGGTTCTCATTTTTGCAATAGGACTTTCGAGTCCTTAATGCGCAAATACTCTATCACCCACAAGCTGTCAACGCCATATCACCCCCAAACATGTGGGCAAGCCGAGGTTTCAAATCGGCAAATCAAGCAAATCCTGGAGAAAACGGTTTCTAAAAACCGTAATGATTGGTCACTTAAACTGATTGATGCACTATGGGCTTTCCGTACTGCATATAAGACTGATCTTGGTATGTCTCCATACCGGCTTGTTTACGAGAAGGCTTGCCACCTCCCAGTGGAAATTGAGCATAAGGCATTTTGGGCTATCAAAGAGCTGAATTTATCTTTAGGAGATGCGGGCAGCAATCGAAAGCTGCAATTGAATGAACTAGAAGAGCTGCGGGATGAGGCATATGATAATGCCATAATTGCTAAAAACCGAACTAAGGTGTTCCACAATAAACACCTTTTGCGAAAAACTTTTGAACCTGGTCAACAGGTTTTACTCTATGACACTCGGTTACATTATCACCCCGGCAAGCTCCGTTCCAGATGGAGAGGACCTTTTGTAGTCCGCACCGTTTATCCGCACGGTGCGGTTGATCTTGAAAATCCTGAAGACGGTACCTTATTCAAAGTGAATGGGCATCAACTGAAACCGTTCTTCACAGCGGACCCATCGGAGGAGCTCCTGTTTTTGCAGGAGCCGATTTACACTGATTAATTTTCCTGCACTTTCACCCCCGAATTTCCAATCAATTTTTCCAAAAATTTATTTCGAATAAGTTTGGGGGTATCATTTGTAATAATGTGAATAAACAGGGAATGCCGACATTTTGACCCTCTTGGTTTAGTATGGCAGTGAGGACACTGTCAAGTTCAAGTTTGGGGGTATGCTCGGTACGTTTTCCTTCCTTTGCATTCATATGTACATTTTTGCATTTGCACATTTATTTGAAAACCCATAAAAATTGAAAATTTTTAAAATTATAAAAATTATTGTATTCAATTCTGGCATTATCTAACTTGAGTTTGACAAATAGGTTAACCGACTTCGAACAACTAGATCTTAGACTTGGTAAATTAAAAACCCTAAACATAACCTTCTTTAAAGATTAACGGCAGAAAGTATATGTCTTTGTAGTTTATTTAGAAATAGGCAAATTTTGAGTTCACTTTTTGGGCTAAGTTGAAATTAAGGAAAAATATTGATATTCTTATTAGAGTATAAGTTTGAAAAATAATTCCTGGCTTAAGTATGGATTCTGAAAATGTATACTCTACAAAATTGTACAATCACACACCTTAAAGCTTGGAATAGTAGAGGAGACCTTGAAATGCCCTTGTCTAAAAGTCCTTAGTACGAAGAAAATGAATAATACCAAAGTGAATAGGGAAAAAAAAAATGAACACTGGTTTTGTGATTACTTAAGGCTAAAGATAGAAAAAATATATAGCGAGGGTGCTTCATCACCTAGTGCCTTAGACCAACTGGTTTGGGAGTCACTGCTAAAGCCTTGGGTGTTGCAAAACGAGGAAGTACGCTCAAAGTGCTAATACATCTTGTAATCGGTTGTTGGTACCTCAAGAAGTATTAATGGTCGCATGAAGGATGTGTAAGCGAAATTCACCAATTAATAAGTGCTTTGGACAACGGACAAGGGTATGACTGCTTAATTTGAATTTCCAAGTGTAGGGGTGATCTATACACACACGTGGGGATATGTGATTAGAATTTAGATAAAAGAAAGGAATGAAGAATAAAACTTGTATCTTTAGTAGAGTTGATAGAAAAATTCCTAAGTGGAGATGGAACCCTAAAAGGAAAACCTAAGAAATGCCGAAAGCTGAGTGATTCTATAGAACATATATAATCTTAAGTTAAATGATGAGGAAGTGTGAAGAATATGTGTGGATAATTTATGAGTCGATGATAATAGACTTCTATGTTAAAAAACCTAATTGGAGAATTATTGTCGAAGAAGCCAAATTGAAAGGATTTTGTGGGTGTAATCCGCTGAAAACCCTCAGGAGACAACACTCCTCCTACTAGGGACACCTAGAGGTTTAACGGCTTGTTGCACGAGCTCAGTGCAATCGCGTTTCCCTGCGAAAGTGCGGTTAACTTTTATTGAGAATAAAATAATAAGTTTGCTCGAGGACGAGCAAAAGATAAGTTTGGGGGTATTTGTTCATACTATTATATTGCATTATTGTACTCCCCATTTTTATTCATTTTATAAATAAACAGGTACTCTTGACGCACGTTTGTTGCATATTACAGGATACAGGCTCTTGGAGCGAATACAGTGAAAAAGACGAAAGTTGATACAGAAAAGGGACTTTTTGACCAACAAGTAGACGGATCCTAGTCAAGCCCAGACTAATAATAGTTCACATAGGTACAAGGCAACGCAAGGTCCAAACATGTCAAAGTGAAACGGTTAAAAGACCAATACGAATTTTCACTGAAGATCTGGAGAAGAATAATAAGCCAAACAGAGAAAAGGAGTGAAGAATAAAGAAGCCCTAACACCCAAGATGCAGCCCAGAAAGTTTGGTGAGCTAAGCTCACTAAAGGGCCGCTGAACCGCGGCCCAAGGCCCACATTTGCCGTGGTTCCGCGGCCATTAAGTGCGCACGTCGGTGCAAATTTCCTGTGTCGGTGCGTCGGTGCGTGGGTTGGGATTTTCCGTGGGCATATCTGTAAAATCACGTGTGCGAGAATCTGTAACCCTAGTTTCCCTGTTTACCTATAAATTGTAATCACAAATCAGTAAAAGGGATGCCTCTTTTCAATCAATAAAATTTCAGAATTGTTGGGAGAAAAAGAGCTTCATTTCTGTAAGTTTCTATTTTATAATTCCTGCCTTAGTTATAATTTAATTGTTGCCCTAGCTTTCTAGTATAATTCTTGCCGTAGATTAATCATAAAATTGCCCTAGTTAATTTAGTGTAGTTCTTTCAAATGCAATCGGTAAGTGCTTTCAAAATGCTATTTTTAAAAGATACCCTAATGAGCGAGTTATTTCCTCGCTTGCTAGGGTTAGGAATAAGGAGGGATTGAGAGATGAATATCTCTCATCTCTTTCAATGCCAAATATTTTTCATAAATAGAACTTCATGCACGCCTGCATGATCCGCTCCCTAGGCACGCTACCCACGAGGTAAAGGTGACACCATAGTATAAAGGACCGGACATGCATGACGTCCATGAAGGTTATAGCAATTAGTAGGAAAGGACGGACAAGGATCAAGAGGAAGAAACGAACATCCTAATCCGCTTTGCTAATAATTGTTATGACATCTAAAAAAGTTTTAATCGAAGGCTTTGAAAGAGGTGTAAATACAAATCTTATCAAACCCCACTTTAGACCTAACCCTAGCAAGTCCCTTAATATCGTACAACTTAGTTTTTAAAATCAATCGAGAAAAATCAAACCACAATTGGAATCAACTCGTAAAAACACATAAGAAAATTACACATCTCTGTGGATCGACCCGTATTCACCGGCTAGCTGCAAAGCGACGCCGTTTCTGATTGCGGTTAACAAGTATTTTTGAAATTAATCAACATTCCTCGACAGGATGGTTAGGATTTGTCGTTCGTTGAGATGTTCTGATGATAGATGTGTAGGGTTCCTAGGCACTCTTGTGAAGGTTCATAAGGCATCAAACATGCCCGGATTAAATTTTAGACGTGCCGAACATCCCAAAGCCGGGATCTTTGCTAGATTATTAGGGTTTAACATGCAAGAAGATAACTTTTATCTAAATGTGAGGGATTACAACCTTTGTAGTCCGCTCCTTCACTTCACAAGCTCCGAGTAGAAGTCCCTTTGCCGCGATCCACGATCTCCCGGACTCATGAGAGGCTCCACGACTCGAACGATCCATACTAGCTCGAAGTATTCCAAATCTCCGATGATCTACCTTGAAGTTGCTACGGCTCAAGCTTTCTCACTCAAAAGAGAAGAACACACTAATCCCATGGGCTAGATGAGATGAGGATGAGAGAGTAGTAATTTAGCTTTCTTTTTAAATCATTCTCTCATTTTATTTCATCACTTAAAGAAAAACTAGCAAGCTTTCTTGAAGAAGGAAGAAGATGATAATGAAAAGATAATCAATTCTTTTTCTTTCTTTTGTGATGAATAGAATAAAACCTATATGATTGATTATTAACCATGGTCAAGGATGATTGGATGAGAATGTGTAGAGAATAAACTAGAGTTAGTGTTTGGTTGGGTTAATAATGTGTCATCACAAAAATATCTTAACCATGACAAAAGAAATAGCTTCTAGAAGGTGCATGAAGCAACTAACCCTAATCAAACCCTAACCTCAATTAATCATCCTTAAACATGTTTAACAATTAATCATATCATGTCACAATAATATATATCACATATATATTATATATTTGCAACAAAAGAAAATAATACAATTAACATATATCGCATATATATCAATGTATCATCCACTGAGAAAATGAAATAATAAAGAGAGCCAATATTAGATAATGTAATACAATATATCATATATATTATTATACATTAAATCATCGAATCAACACTTGAATCGATGATCCGGCTATATCGAATATTACCGACTAATATATCATGTACCGATTCATCGAATCAACACTTGATCCGATGTCCCGGTTCATATCTAAATATCGCGAGAATATAATACGCTATCCCATATCGTATTATTCTTGGTCCTGCACATATCACATATGTGCCTCTACTCCGTTTCGCCTGAGCCAAGAAACCTCTGTGTAGGACTCTAAAGAATCGTCAATACGCCGATAGCAGGTGATGATCATATCAAACACCCACAAGCTGCAAGCGGTCAGCTAAACATAACAGCCACCCAGGTATTGAGCGATCAGAAGATCAACAAGCTAGCCTGTGCGTTCTCCTGTGAATCCGATCAGTAACACTCCCGTACAGTCCGGTCTGTTCGTCTGATATGTCGCATATCAAGTCTAGGGGTGGTATACGTCAGACCCCAGTAACCGATAAGTCGTGTCGATGAATGGCTCATAACGGGTCGAGAAACTACTAGTAACACTTACCAGTAAATCTCTATATCAGCCCTGGCCAGGGACTTCCAGTTATAGCCAATCGAACACAGCACAACATCAACTCCCTATACCGGGAGAGACAAATCCCCTCCTATCGCTCATTGCCTCCATGTGATTCGGGATTGTTCCCAAAAGCCACCGTTTTGCACGCCCTCTTGGACGTGGTAAGGTGGAAATCAAAGCACAGTGGGAATCACACAAGACTCCATGACGATCTCGGGTCTACAGACTACCCTGTACCTGTGTCACCGGAGAACTGCCATCTGACGTGTGGTATATCACCATCTGGGAGTTCTCGGTGAGTCCGTCCAGTGTACCCAGTCTCCACTGAGCACCCGTACACCATCTCTGGTGTCTAACACCGATGGATATGGGATCATCCATCGCCCATCATATGGGTCAAGATGCGTATACGCTAGTCTACTCTGGTGTATCGATGCCCTGTCTCGATATACCCTCGACTAGGAACAGTTATAGGATGTACTCATCGACTACCGTGGCCCCACTAGTATGATCTCATCATAGTCCCAGTAGTCGAGTACAGATCCTAAGGGCTTTATCAACATGTGAGAGTAAAACAGTAAACCAATACAAGTCAACATGTTAAGATAAAGTGAAACCAAATAGCATACTATCATGAAGAGCAAGAAAGTCATCTCTATATATAACCAAGCATCCATTATAATATACATCATATGTACAACAATGGCCTCTAGGGCATATACATAACTAACAATCTCCCACTTGCACTAAGGCCAGCTGCTGTAGTATCGCATACCTAGCATCCCGAATAATCTCTCAAACTGTATCTGGGGAATAGCCTTCGTGAATGGATCCGCAGTGTTTTCCTTCGTATCTACTCTCCTGACCTCGATCTCCCGGCGATCAACTATCTCCCTGATCAGGTGATACCGCCTCAGAATATGTCTGGACTTCTCCGTTACCATACACCAAGAACATCTCCTTAGTCCTTCGTAAGTACTTGAGAATGTTCTTCACTGCTGTCCAATGACTCTCTCCTGGATCTGCTTGATACCGACTCACTACACTTAGTGAGTATGCTACATCGGGTCTGGTACATAGCATCGCATACTTGATAGAGCCTACTGCCGAAGCATAGGGTATCCCTTGCATGCGAGCTCTCTCCAAATCAGTCTTGGGAGACATCTCTTTGGAGAGAGTGAGTCCAGAGATCGTGGGCTGATTCCCACGTTTGGATTCTTCCATACTAAACCTCTTTAGTATGGTGTTAATGTACCTGGATTGGGACAATCCCAGTATCCGTTTAGATCTATCTCTATAGATCATGATTCCCAATATGCAGGAGGCATCACCTAGATATTTCATTGAGAATCTCTGTGATAAGAAGAGCTTGACTGATTGCAGCATAGGAATATCATTTCCTATCAAGAGTATGTCTTCCACGTACAATACGAGGAAGACAACCTTACCCTCTGCTACCTTCTTATAGATACAAGGTTCATCTATATTTTTGATGAAGTCAAACTCTTTGACTACAACATCAAAACAGATGTTCCAACTCCGCGATGCTTGCTTTAACCCATAAATGGATTTAAGCAGCTTGCACACCTTTCCGCTGCTCCCACTATCTACGAAGCCCTCTGGCTGAGTCATGTACACGCACTCTTCTAAATCACCGTTTAGAAAGGCGGTCTTAACATCCATTTGCCAGATTTCGTAGTCATGGTATGCAGTAATGGCAAGTAAGATCCGGATGGACTTAAGCATAGCCACTGGAGAAAAGGTTTCGTCATAGTCCACACCTGGTCTTTGACGAAAACCTTTTGCTACAAGTCTAGCTTTGAAAGTCTCAACTTTTCCATCTACACCAAATTTCTTTTTAAAGATCCACTTGCTCCCTATGGGTTTTACCCCTTCAGGAGCATTTTCCAAAGTCCATACTTTGTTGGTGTACATGGATTCCATCTCAGATCGCATTGCATCCAGCCATTTCACTGAGTCACCACTCGTGATGGCCTGCTCGAAACTAGTCGGTTCATCATCATCCATGATGCAATCCTCGCTTCCACCATCAATGAGAAAACCGTAGTATCTCTCAGGTGGACGAGAAACCCTACTAGATCGGCGGAGAGGCTGGGGTTCGTTGGGTACTATTGAATCCTCTGGTTCTACCAAATCTTCAGTTTCAGTTTGAGTTTGTGTAGCTGGAATTTCTTCCAGTTCTACCTCTTCGCCACTAATTTCTTTTGCAAGAAATTCCTTTTCTAAAAAGGTGGCATGTCGAGAAACAAACACCTTTTGTTCCTCGCGATGGTTGAAAAGATATCCATGTGAATGTTTGGGATATCCCACAAACTTGCATAGAACTGACCGTGCCTCGAGTTTGTCTGGATTTTGCCTTTTGACATAGGCCAGACAACCCCATATCTTAACTCGTTTAAGACATGGTCTCTTCCCACTCCATATCTCATATGGTGTGGTAGGTACAAATTTAGTTGGAACTTGATTCAATAGGTATGCTGCTGTCTCCAGTGCATATTCCCAGAAGGAAATAGGTAACTCAGCTGTACTCATCATTGAGCGCACCATATCTAATAGGGTGCGATTCCTCCGCTCCGATACACCGTTGTGCTGTGGTGTATAAGGGGGAGTAAGCTGAGAGAGAATCCCATTCTCTTTTAGATAATCTAGGAACTCACCGCTTAAGTGTTCACCTCCTCGATCAGATCGAAGAATCTTAATACTTTTGCCCGTTTGGTTTTCTACTTCGTGTTTATATTCTCTGAATTTCTCAAAAGCTTCAGACTTGTGTTTCATCAGGAACACATATCCGAATCTTGAGAGATCGTCAGTGAATGTAATGAAGTAGGAAGAACCGTTCCTGGCATGCGTAGACATGGGACCGCATACATCACTATGTACCAGTCCTAAGAGTTCGGTAACTCTTTCTCCGTGTCCACTAAACGGAGCTTTGGTCATTTTTCCTTTGAGACATGAATGGCAAGTATCATAAGATGATAATTCGAATGGATTCAAATAACCATCTTTATGTAACTTAGCCAGTCGTGTTGCATTGATATGACCAAGTCTACAATGCCACAAGTAGGATTCGTTCATATCTGAACTTTTCCTCTTGTGTGTGTTTTGTATATTGAGGACTGTATTCTGATTTAGAATGAATATGCCATTATGTAACGAGCCTGTTGCAATCAACTTTTGATCTAGGAATATGTTCATAACATTATCCTGTACTACAAAATTATATCCCTCTTTACTCAATAAAGAAACTGATATAATGTTGCACATCATGTTCGGTATATAATAGCACTCATTTAGAATCAGTGTATTACAACTTGGCAATACAAGGTGATATTCGCCAACTGCTTTGGCTACAATACTTGCACCGTTCCCTACTTGAACGGAATGATCACCTTTTCCCAGTTCTCTACCTTTACGTAGCCCATGTAATTGTTTACATATGTGGGATCCTGATCCGGTATCTAATACCCAGGACGTAGGGTGAACTGAGAAACAGTTCTCAATAACTAACACACCTGAAGAAGATACATCAACATGTATGTTCTTTTGGGCGGCGTGAGAATCTAGATATTCTCCTGTTTCCTGTTCAGTCTTATAACTCTTATAAGAAAGAACGGGTTCAATGTTCCCTTGCTCAGTACAATAATCGGGTTCAGTTAATACATCAATATTATTATCTTGATTATGGCCTGACATGGTCGCTACCTGGAGAGAGAGAGAGAAGAAAACACTTTAGCGTATGCTCTTGCAAGATTAGATTGGTTATTATCTTATCTAATCAGGATGTCTCCCACTGTTTTTATCAAATCTACCTTAAAACCCTAAAAGGTAAGATTAGCCGGGATTAATTACACCCTACAATTTCATCAATCTTTCAGCCAGATCAGTGTCGGTACTTTGAGGGAGGTTCCCCGTGCTTTCGCACGGACCTAATTAAAGTAAACCTCGTTTTCCCAGAGGCGTAACCTCGTTAACACTTTTCTAGACACCTACTTGAATGACTAATTGTCCTGTGTAAAACTCTCCCAGGAGTAACTCTTACTCACAGTGGGTATCGGGATCCAACTATCTCATAGGAGGTATGCAATCTCATTGCAAATTTCAACACTTGAAATTCCCGATAATGCTTTTTCCCCTAACCCCTATGACCTTGACAAAGGCCAACAAACCATAGGAAGCTAGTCAAGTTCAACCCGTCATTTCTTGATTGAAATCAAACCCACCCGTACGACCCTTGACAAAGGCCAACAAGGTCGTATGAATACCCTAATCCAATCACATCATATGTTTAAGCAGATAAGTACCAGTTAGCTACCGCACACTACGCCTTGACAAAGGCCAACAAACGCAGCACGAATACTAAATAGTCTTTATCTGAAATGACGGAGGGCAACGCGGGTTTTTCAGAAAACCCTGAGCGTAATGAACTTGATATCGTTGTAGAATCATGTGTTTTTGAAAATGAGTGTTTTTGAGGCTTTTCTTAGTTTCGCTAAAGGGGTCACTCCCGGTGAAGGGATCGTCGGCCCTTTCCTCATCGAATAAGGTGCAGGATATATCATATATACCGCTGTGCAAAGCAAAACACTAAAAGCAATCAAAAGACAAACCATGTTTTGTAGCATCTGCCAGTTTCGCTAAAGGAGTCACTCCCGGTGAAGGGATCTCGGTCCTTTCCTCATCGAATAAGGTGCAGGATATATCATATATATCACTGTGCAAAGCAAAACTGTAGCTACCCCTTTTATAAAGTTTTGATTCTACAACATCTTTAGGTTTCTTTTCTTTTATTAATCTTATTAATAAAAATCCCATCAGCTTATGCTTCCTAAGCATCACAGAAGAAACGAAAGCAGTAATATTTATATATCAGCATATATATATAGTATAAGCATTCGTCTCAGGCAGTAATATGATCTCATCACAGAACATTGCAGCAGAAGAACATATATGAAATATTGGATATACTAGGACGTCCGTGTTTTCAATACGAGCCTGTATAAAACACGGATTCCACGGTCGCGACGAATAGCCAAACCCACATCCCAAGACCCCTACGAGAGCGGCAAGTAACACTGCCAATTCTAGGGTTAGGAGACCCGGTCTCGACTCCTCGAGATAGCCTCCCACTGGACCCTAGAACCCGGTTACTTGTGCTCCCCTCCTTGGGTCTATCTAATGTGGAAAAGTAAATAATATACACTGGTGACAGCAACCGCAACCTGGAAGTGCCCCAAATAAAAGAATATTACATTACAAATGAATTTTACATGAATGAAAATAAAAACCCTCATCTCACATAAAACCCCCGGCTATTCTGATCGCGACGATCCAATATAACATATCACAGCAACACATAATATCTCATATCATCAACGTAAGTAAATATGCGCATCCCAATTGTCGTTGACATATAGCAACGAAACTGGCGATATCACATATTACACTTACGGTCACAGAAAAGAAAGTGTAAAACTACAATATTTGGAATCCACAATCACTTTAGACATCGTAAATCCGAAATATCACATACTCCGCATTTCATGCCTAACTCTATGAATTCCACATATTGTATCACATTCCAGATAAATAGACAGTATTAAACTTTCCGAACAGATAATCAAACACCCAAAATTTCCCAATGTGCTCAACTCTTGAGCGGAGTTCAAATAATCCCAGAATATGTCACAGTACCGGTGATCCAGCCGTAGAAGGGTCAAGCCAACGCCTCACATGTGGCACGCCGTACTGCTCCAAACCCGAAGGTTCAAAAGGCAGTTCAAGACGGTCACATAATCGAGTTAAGGTTTGTTGTCTTCTAGAGGGTCCACCGCTTAACTTGTATAATTTTCCGAAAGATTTAAACCCAGTAAAAATTCAACTCTTGAAAGTTTGTCGTGCCGGGAAAAAGTCGGTTAATGATATCCGTTCAACTAGTTTAACAATTTCTAAATATCCGGAAAGAAATACGAACTTAAATATTCCGATCGAATCTACTATTACCAAATAAACCCCAGATTTAAACAATACTGGAATCACTGTTAAAAATATCCAGAAACATCAACAAGTACCTACGGACATTACCATAAAATCCACGTGTCATGATCTCATCAATCCGCCGCGGAACCGCCGCGCAAGCCATGCTTGCGCCGCGGTTCCGCCGCCGTTTAGTGGAATTAGGGGCTCGGGTTTTATGGTAATTCTTACAATTCCCTGCTGATTTTTTTACATATTTTTAATTCAGAAAAATCCCAAAATTTAAAAAATTTCCAGAGAGGGGTCTTTTTGCGTCGTTCCGGGTTCGATCGGAGTTTTAACTTCGTAAACACATCGCCTAATGCTCTAGCTAGGCTCTGATACCACTGTAGGGTTCCTAGGCACTCTTGTGAAGGTTCATAAGGCATCAAACATGCCCGGATTAAATTTTAGACGTGCCGAACAACCCAAAGCCGGGATCTTTGCTAGATTATTAGGGTTTAACATGCAAGAAGATAACTTTTATCTAAATGTGAGGGATTACAACCTTTGTAGTCCGCTCCTTCACTTCACAAGCTCCGAGTAGAAGTCCCTTTGCCGCGATCCACGATCTCCCGGACTCATGAGAGGCTCCACGACTCGAACGATCCATGCTAGCTCGAAGTATTCCAAATCTCCGATGATCTACCTTGAAGTTGCTACGGCTCAAGCTTTCTCACTCAAAAGAGAAGAACACACTAATCCCATGGGCTAGATGAGATGAGGATGAGAGAGTAGTAATTTAGCTTTCTTTTTAAATCATTCTCTCATTTTATTTCATCACTTAAAGAAAAAACTAGCAAGCTTTCTTGAAGAAGGAAGAAGATGATAATGAAAAGATAATCAATTCTTTTTCTTTCTTTTGTGATGAATAGAATAAAAACTATATGATTCATTATTAACTATGGTCAAGGATGATTGGATGAGAATGTGTAGAGAATAAACTAGAGTTAGGGATTGGTTGGGTTAATAATGTGTCATCACAAAAATATCTTAACCATGACAAAAGAAATAGCTTCTAGAAGGTGCATGAAGCAACTAACCCTAATCAAACCCTAACCTCAATTAATCATCCTTAAACATGTTTAACAATTAATCATATCATGTCACAATAATATATATCACATATATATTATATATTTGCAACAAAAGAAAATAATACAATTAACATATATCGCATATATATCAATGTATCATCCACTGAGAAAATGAAATAATAAAGAGAGCCAATATTAGATAATGTAATACAATATATCATATATATTATTATACATTAAATCATCGAATCAACACTTGAATCGATGATCCGGCTATATCGAATATTACCGACTAATATATCATGTACCGATTCATCGAATCAACACTTGATCCGATGTCCCGGTTCATATCTAAATATCGCGAGAATATAATACGCTATCCCATATCGTATTATTCTCGGTCCTGCACATATCACATATGTGCCTCTACTCCGTTTCGCCTGAGCCAAGAAACCTCTGTGTAGGACTCTAAAGAATCATCAATACGCCGGTAGCAGGTGATGATCATATCAAACACCCACAAGCTGCAAGCGGTCAGCTAAACATAACAGCCACCCAGGTATTGAGCGATCAGAAGATCAACAAGCTAGCCTGTGCGTTCTCCTGTGAATCCGATCAGTAACACTCCGTACAGTCCGGTCTGTTCGTCTGATATGTCGCATATCAAGTCTAGGGGTGGTATACGTCAGACCCCAGTAACCGATAAGTCGTGTCGATGTATTGCTCATAACGGGTCGAGAAACTACTAGTAACACTTACCAGTAAATCTCTATATCAGCCCTGGCCAGGGACTTCCAGTTATAGCCAATCGAACACAGCACAACATCAACTCCCTATACCGGGAGAGACGAATCCTCTCCTATCGCTCATTGTCTCCATGTGATTCGGGACTGTTCCCAAAAGCCACCGTTTTGCACGCCCTCTTGGACGTGGTAAGGTGGAAATCAAAGCACAGTGGGAATCACACAAGACTCCATGACGATCTCGTGTCTACAGACTACCCTGTACCTGTGTCACCGGAGAACTGCCATCTGACGTGTGGTATATCACCATCTGGGAGTTCTCGGCGAGTCCGTCCAGTGTACCCAGTCTCCACTGAGCACCCGTACACCATCTCCGGTGTCTAACACCGATGGATATGGGATCATCCATCGCCCATCATATGGGTCAAGATGCGTATACGCTAGTCTACTCTGGTGTATCGATGCCCTGTCTCGATATACCCTCGACTAGGAACAGTTATAGGATGTACTCATCGACTACCGTGGCCCCACTAGTATGATCTCATCATAGTCCCAGTAGTCGAGTA
This sequence comes from Agapanthus africanus, assembly GCA_030015575.1. Taxonomy (NCBI): domain Eukaryota; kingdom Viridiplantae; phylum Streptophyta; class Magnoliopsida; order Asparagales; family Amaryllidaceae; genus Agapanthus; species Agapanthus africanus. The sequence continues at coordinate 269,995,892 of JASDDO010000031.1, read as the reverse complement.
CAGATCCTAAGGGCTTTATCAACATGTGAGAGTAAAACAGTAAACCAATACAAGTCAACATGTTAAGATAAAGTGAAACCAAATAGCATACTATCATGACGAGCAAGAAAGTCATCTCTATATATAACCAAGCATCCATTATAATATACATCATATGTACATCAATGGCCTCTAGGGCATATACATAACTAACAAGATGGGTGGAGCTAGCGTGTTTTTGTCTGGAGGGTCTTGCTCAGACGTGGTGCGAGTCAGTCGAGAGAGGCCGAGCTACAGGTCTACCTCTTATGACTTGGGATGAGTTCACATATGCATTTCTTGACCGTTTCCTTCCGGAGAGCGTCCAGGATGCTCGAGCCCGTAGTTTTGTGGTTTTGCGCAAGACTCCTAGGATGACAGTGTCCGAGTATGACATTCAGTTTACTCAGTTGTCCCGATATGCTCTTTACTTGTTAGACACTGAAGAGAAGAGGATAAAGAGGTTTGTGCGGGGACTTGACACACAGTTATTTCTTGCCATCGGTGCCCAGCACTTTGACACTAATGCAGCTGCTATGGACGCGACCTTACTGTTGGAGGAGCGCATTTCTGAGACTTCGGCCGTTTCTGGACCGAAGCGGATTCGTACCGGTATGCTAGCTCAGAGGCAGATAGGTAGACGTCGTGATAGATTCTTTCCGGGAGATGGTGGCGGCAGAGGATTGAGACGGGGTCAGTTATTTGGTTCTTATGCGCAGGGCCAGCAGTCGTCGCTAGGTTTTTTTCGGTGCGGGAGTCAGTACCATCTTATCAGAGACTGTACTATAAGGCTGCAGGGCGCGGCGACAGTTCCATACGTGACCTTACCACCTTGACCCCTTCCTCAGAGAGCTCTACTTCCTACCCCTGATGATACTCCACGCCAGGCAGATACTCCCAGTGGCCGTGGGCGTGGCGGTCCTGTTCAGAGAGGACGAGGCGATAGAGGCAGAGGCAGAGGATGTAGGAATGCCTACCACGACACCAAGGGTTCGGGAGGCATCGTCCATGCCATTTTCAAAATTTTGCCATGCTAAACAATCCTAACCCTACAATCTTAACTAGAGATTTAGACAATACAAAGTGTAAACAACTTTACAACTTAGTGAACTAGGAATACAACCTTTGTAGACCGGTCCTTCACTTCAATAGCTCCGTATAGTAGTCCCCTCGCTTCAAGTAGTGATCTTCCGGATTCTATAATGGCTCCACAAGATGAAAGGAATGAACTTGCACGAAGTCTTCGAGGCCGAAGATGATCTACGTCGAGGAGACACTAACCCAAGCTTCCTCTTCACTAATGAGGGATTAGTGAAGCTAACACCCTAAATTAAATGGCTAATCTAGTAGAGGATGATGAAGTAGGATTTTTGCTCACTTTAGAATTAATTTTCTCACTCTTTTTCTTCTCCTCTCAAAAACCTAGAGAGCTAAGCTCTTGATGAAGAAGAAGAAGCAAATAATGGATGAGAGAGTGAATGGAAACCATAGGTGAGAAATATCTTATATAACTTATGTAGAGACTTAACCATGAGTTTAGATAATGGTTAGGTTAATAAATATCTTAAGTAAAAAAAAATTAGTGGACTAAGTCAATGCATCTACAAGCTTCATGCCATGTGACCAATTTCCATCTAATTTGGATTTACTTTAAATAAATAAACCTCACAATATCAAGAGTATGGTGTGAGTCTCATACACCCATGTAGTGTGTATCATCAAGCATGACACAAAAAGAAAACACAAATAATATATATATCACATATATATATTAAGTGTGCACATGTTAGAAAAAGAAAAGCTTATGTGAGCAAATATTAGTTAATGTAAATTAATATATCAAATATATAATTATACATTAAATCATTAAATCAACACTTGATTTCATAATCCGGCTATATCTTATATGACCGACTAATATTATTTGTATCAACTTATCGAATCAACACTTGATTCGATAACCCGGTTATATCACATATAATAGACCGATACGAATAAATCGTGAGAATAGAATACGGTATCACATACTAATATTAATCTCGGTCCCGCACATATCAAATATGTGCTCCTACTTCTTTTTGCCTGAGCCAGTAAACCTCTGTGTAGGACTCTAAAGACTCGTCAATACGCCGGCAGTAGGTGATGATCATATCAAGCACCCACAAGCCGTCAGCGGTACTAGCTGGACTGTCACGACCCGAAAGTACGGAACATGACCGTCACATAGACTATGAAACGTCTCGAGGCGTACGTAATCTAAGTAAGCCGAAAACCCAGAAAACCAAAACAAGAAAAGTAGTAGAGTGAAGGAAATCCAATTTAAATCAAATAGTTTTAATAGCATAAGCCGAATTATGCGTTTTTAAAAACATCAAATATTTCCTGAAAATTTCGGCAGAGTCTCCTTTGTAAATACTGGCCTCCAAACGGGATACAACATGAATAGTAATATACAATGTATAATGATGGGTACGATTCAAATAAACCCACCTACTAGCAAGTCACCCGAAAGAAGCAGTGCCAGCAAAGCCGTAATGAAACCTGTACGACAAAATCTGCAAGAAACTGGGGCACAACGGGGGCGAGTTGCCAACTCTTGAATAGAATACATCTACGAAAAGAAATCGCATGTATGACGCAATCCTAGGTCATACGATCAATATATATCCTCAAATATATAACCAGCAGCCTATAACAATGGCTAGGGTATACCTCTAAACAACAGTAATACCAAGTACTCGTGTCAGTGCCTCAGATAGCAATATATCATATGGATGATGTATGAATGCATGAAAACAGAGTACATGTACTGAAGAAACTACTTTCATAACTCAGTGAGATTTCTGTAATTTTAAAAATGAGGTATCATAAGGAAATCAGTATAAACCGTGTCTAGCATCGACACAAAAACATAAATCCACATATCTCAATATCTCAGGCTCCGGCTACCCGGACTGACCTGGATCATCAAATCTCAGTACCTCAATATCTCTAAATCTCAATGTCTCAAATCTCAATATCTAGGGTGTCGTCAGTCCAGACCGGACCCTACCATCCATCTCAAGACTACGAAGGTATCCTCCGGATATCCGACGCGTCGGGTAAAATCACCGTTCGGTAGTGCTCCCCTGCCAGGTTCAACGCCATCATCTGCGATCCTCTTGCCCCAGGGTACCGCACCGGGTCTACCATGTACCCGAAACGGTTCCTCCACTCCTCGAACTCGGGTCTCGAAATCCATCAGCAAACTCATGGTGGACGACTCATACATCAAGGGAAAACCGCACTTTTTATTTAAAAGAGGGAGAAGAAGTTTATTTATGTTTTTGCGGTTTTCCTCCAAATCCAAGAAATCTCATGAAATCCGAATCCAAATCATCAATAGCACGTAAAACCATGAATATAGGCATGAAAATCTATGAATGCGGCATAACAATGAATAACAGTATGCATGAAATGACAAGTAATAACTACAATGTCTAAACTGGCATATAAGGCAGGTACACTAATATCATGTCAAACTACTAACTAACAAGCTAAGTCAAGCAATAATATTTTCTAAGGTGTACGTGACATGGCAATTACCGATGAAGATGTGTGTTTGCTGGCAAGTAAGTGTATGCGGTACATACGCATCATCGATAATGGTGCTGGTGTCCTAACAACATAATATCAACAATGCAATATGAAATAGCAATGCAAGTATGCGATGCGGGGCGAACAACAATAATGAGCGGGAGCTAAATACTAGACACAACGGTAACTGATCTGCATTTAATATATATATACGTCATACTATGGTGCCATTTGAAATAACACAAATCGTGGGGTTTTGGAAATAAGGGCTATGGTGTTTTTAAGAAAAGATACACCTTTTGAAATCTCCGTAGAATCCCTTGACCTGTCTTTTAAAATACCCACGATTCGTTAGTTTTGAAATAATTAGGAGTCTAATCTAGTCTAACAACTACACTAAACTATACGGCTGGACTGACAAACTGAACTACAGGTAAGGAAACCGCCTAACATCTGAGTCGATACATATACATACCTGTATATATATAGTCGGTGGTCCCGCCTCAATAATATCATATCCGATACCATATCTATAATCAGACATCCAAAGTCAAGAGTGCGGATCAATCATCTATATATAGCTCGTACGTAAATCCGTCGTACGACATCCCCAAATCTGGGTAAGGGTCAATATCACATTATTCATCCGGTATCCTCTTTATCCAAGATCATAATCTAGGTACTGATCTACGTCTAGTACGGTACTAATATCACCTAAGTATGCATGCACGTTTGTGAAAACTACGTCAAAGGACCCGCTAAAACATCAGGACGTATATCAAATACGAACCCTATCATATCACCGATCTCACGGCCTCAAATCGAATATCATCGACTCATCTCAAATCCCAAGTACTATCCTCAAATCCAGTATATGAATACATAGTCCCATACCAATGTGAACACGTAAATATATAATCCCATATACACACATGAAAAAGAAAGGATGTATGCAAGTATGTGCGTGTGTGTGTGTGTAGGTGCAACCCCTACTCTAGGGTTTCGCAACTACACTAAACCAATCACAGAACACCCAAAAGTCTATCTTTATCATCAATAATCAATATATATGTGTGTGTACGTATTCGTATACATCACCATGAACTGCGGGGGTACTATACGCCATCCACCCGACTTCTCCCCGTAGATATAAATCTACTCATCTGGTCCTCGCTCGCCGGTGTCGACGTCGCCACGCGCTTGCTTGTCGTCTCGAAGTCCACATGGGGTACCTACATATCATAACGCACCGTATCGCATTAAAATCCGATTCATGACCAAAACGACACACGAATCCCACATAGGTCAAAACTTATGGTTGCTTTCACAAATCAACCCAGAAACCCTCGACGTCGGCGTACAAACGCCAAACCATAGAGAAAACCCCAAACACACTCATTTGCACAATCACAAGCACTAATTATAATATAAAATAGCTTAAAATTCACAAAAAGCTCAAACTCACTTTAAAAGCTATTTTTCCGAAAATCTAGCAAGCAAAATTACCCGTTTTAGTACAAAACTCGATGTTTAAACAAATCTAGCGGACGCAATATCCACTCAATATCATAACCAAGTCATATAAACCATTCCAATAATTTATTCTCCTCAAAATATATATAATTACAAAACCTAGTTAACAAAATTAGCACAAGTTTCCATTTTAGCTCAAAACTTGGGGTTTAATCAACTTTAAATATTTTAACAATTCTAGTGGCCATAATTCTCATTAAAACATATTAACTAAGCCACACAACCATTAACTAGATTTTTAATCTCATTCTTTATATTAATTACAAAAATCTAGTTTGCAAAACAAACATAATTAGGACAATTTACATATAACAATTTAGCAATAAGCAACAAGGTTTAGTTTTGCATAGAATTAACATGCTAATCACTCATTATAACTATAATCTAATGCTAGAAACCCTCACTTGAATTTTACAAACCCAAATCCCAAAATCAAACCCTTTTCTAGAATATCCTAAACTAGCAATTACATCCAAATTAACACTTGAATAAAATAGATTATCATAATTAAACAACAATTAGCCATAAGGTTAAGAATTTACCCCACAATCATCTTGAGATCTAGCACAAATCTAGCCTCCCAAACACGCTTCCCTTCACCAAGATCCATACAAGAATAGCTAAGGAAAAATGGTTAAGGTTTGTATTTCGAAATTTGTGAGGTTTTTACTTGATTTTTCTTGGGATTTTTGTGGACTTTTGGAGAAGAAAAGAGATGGGGAAATGAGAGAGGGGGCTGCAGAATTTTGGCTGTAGGAGGGAGAGGGAGATGTGTGTGGGTTTTGTGGGTAAAAGTCCAAGTCAACTCTCTCCCAAAGTACAATAATACCCACCTCAATTTTCTATATTAAAACCTATACTTTTATCCTATTTCCACACTTAACAAAAGAGTTGAAGTGAGATCTTAGAGGGGAGTTGCTGCTGTGGTGTGGCCGGCCAAGGAGGCGTGAGCATGTGAGTGAGTGATTGACAAAAAAAGTTCCATGCAAAAAGACCCCAACAAGTTACCAAATTGCAAGTTTTCGCTAATTTCACCAAAAAAGCCTTTTTTCTTCAATAATTTCTAACACCGTTTGGCAGATTCATTTTGTTTCAAAAACAACATGTTAAAATTTTGTTTAATGTGCCATGATGCACAAAATTTGTTTCAACTCATTCCAATTTTTAATTTTCCCTAATTAAATGTATTAGTGACGGCTTAAAATAATATTAAAATAATTAATTTCAGAAAATTTGAAATTTCACCAGTGGCTCAATAAACACCAAATACTAGTAATTACATAGCTAGAATATGTATATTTAATTTTATAATAAAGATATTTGTATTTTGACTTTTTACGGAAAACCCCCTTATTTTACCGATTTTCCGAAATTTCACCGAAACGTTTTTCAAAACGTTACAATCTTCCCCCTTAAAGAAATTCGGTCCCCGACTTTAAATTAAAATTCCCCCCAAATACTAAAATATCTAAGCAAAACCATTAAGTCGCCGGGGCTCCGAAATCATAAATACATAAAACAAATCGTAGCGTAGCGCATGCGTATGAAAAATGAGCGTATAACTCAAAATCAAAACTCCATCCAGCATCCTGCAATCATCGGAGTCAAGGTGAAGACACGTATGCCAAATCCAAAGCAAAACCGATATGATATAATCTCGAAACTATACATGTAAATATCAACACTATATATGTAAATATTTGAAGAAAATGCATGCCAAATCTTTTAAAGTCGTTGTGCAATGCGCATACACTGCACAGTGGCGGACGCCTCTTATAAGAAGATAACCATATACGTATATATCTTTTGTTTAACATGTACGTTCAGCCGTTTTTTGAAAATAATTTAGAAAAGGGTTCCCTTATTTTTTTAAAACGTTTCGTGTCCTATCAGACATTTAGGTAAATACTGAGACTATAGCTCGCTTTTTGGAAATCCCCTTCGGTAGCTATCAATGCTTGCAAAATATACTCAGGTACTGTCCTCTGACTAGTCCTGCTCAGTAAGAAAACCATAATAACATCATAAAAACGCACTATTCCATAAGAAATCAATCCCAAAATACGCATATGAATACTATGTGCGTCTGGTGCGCACGGAAATCAAAATCCATATATGTGCCAACATGTGCACAGAAACAAGATCCAAGTGCATCGGGTGTGCACGAAACATCTGTCATAGGCAACGTGGGTGCCTGACAGCAAAATCAGGTGCATCTGACATGCACGAAGAATCTCGATTTAGTGCATCTGGTGTGCACCAAAATCGCACATCAAAACATGCGCCCAACATGCGCGAAAATCCAAATCGGGTGCTTCCATCGTGCACAAAATCATGAAATCCAATATCAAGCGCCGAACATGCGCAAAATTCAATCAGGTGCATAAGGTGCACAAAACAAATATCGAACATCACAATCGAAATCGAAGTCCAGTACATCTAAATGCACAACATACGTAACACTGCACTGCAAGCATATATGAACTATACCGAGTGCAAAAACCAAATCGTGTGCTTACATACGCACAAAATCAACTCAACTGTATGAAACCCATAAAATCAGAAACATGCGAAACCAAGGCACGTAAATGATATCAAGTGCAACAACTGTGCAAAAATCGTAAATACTCAGTAGGTGCAACCATGGTACTTGAAAACAAATATCATGAAACTCAATCATCAAAATCAGTCATGCGAATAGATCGTCCAAAATACCGAAATCAAATATGGCGGAATAGTCCCGCTCAAGCACATCCTCCAAGAATCTCTGGCCAACTGTCGTGGTCACTCATAGCATGTCTCATCGACGATCCTGAACTCTGGCCTGCCGGTGTGCATAACATGACCACTCCTGGGTCCAAGTCTTCTCGTAATTTATTCCAGAAAGGTCCTATCGAGGTCTCTCCCAAATCTCGTCTCTGCCTAACTGTCCGGAAATCATCGTCCTTTACTATATCTGTTTCTTGTTCCGGAACGGCTGCATATACTTCGCGACTCCTTCTGGAAGGTATATCCAAGTATAATGCCTCGGCATGCGTATCACATCTCTAACGTCGGTGGAGTGGAACGTCATCTTATCCAGATCTTGTACGAACCTCTTACTCCACTTTCTCTAATGTCGACTGCTTCAGACTCGTCTCGTCGTGGCTGCATGGACTGAGCTCCAACGGCTATCCTCATATCTGGAGCCTCCCAAGAATGCATCTCACCACCTAGCATCCGAATGAAGTCGAACCATCCGATCAATTTGTCAAAACCTCATAATCCCCCAAGATCTCAACATCTTGGGTATAGTTTAACAGTATCGAGTACATACCACAGCATCGATGGTCCAGCCGTAGAAGGGCAAACCCAAGCCTCACTAATGGTGCCGCGGAACTGCCGCAAACCGTAAGGTTCAAAGGCTTTCACACGGTCATTAAGTCGAGTTATGGTTTCATTCTTCTAGAGGGTCCATAGTATTGCCTGCATGTCTTTCCTAATACTTTAAACCTGGAATAATAGGTTTCCGACATTCGACCGTCTCTGTCGACTCTCTACGTCTCCGCGTGAAGTTGTCTCTAGCTGAAATCAATCTATCTGATGACCTCGCATCGGGGTAGGCGAACGAACGACATGTCCTAGTCATTCATCCTCGGATGACTAGCGACCTTCTATCATCTCTTAGTACAACCCGTACTGCAATAGCTCCAACATCTGGGGCGATATCTCGTCGTTCACAGCAACAACTGGCTCATTCGTCTGCATGCTGAACAGTGCCTCAATCATCATGAATAAGCAATACATCAACGGTCATCAAAATCTGGTTGGCCTCTATCAGTGGCGCAATCCTCTGGTGCCGATCAGCACAACCGAGTAATCTCATACAGCGATCCATAAAACGCTCGTGGCGCGAAAACACAATAAAAAGACACATCTCTGCAATCGTGTGTCGCCGGAATTACGCCCTGGTCAGTCCTCGTTCGTAACGAGCTCGTGCTGACCGCAACTCTAGCCGTAGCTCTCTCTGCCCGTAATCATGGCAGCAAAACCATAACTGGTACCGATGAGGCTAGATCAGGAATGAATATAATACTGAACAAAGAAATGTATATTCTAAGGCTTCTTAAGTGGAGTAGCGTATCGTAAATATGTCGCGGAACATACGTACGGTACGTCACTCTACTCAAGCTACTTATTCGATCAACCAAGGGTCATCCTACGCTCTGAAGGTAAAACCTAACGCTTTGATACCAACCTTGTCACGACCCGAAAGTACAGAACATGACCGGCACTTAGACTACGAAACATCTCGAGTCGTACGTAATCTAAGTAAGCCGAAAACCCAGAAAACCAAAACAAGAAAAGTAGTAGAGTGAAGGAAAACCAATTTAAATCAAATAGTTTTAACAGCATAAGCCGAATTATGCGTTTTTAAAAACATCAAATATTTCCTGAAAATTTCGGCAGAGTCTCCTTTGTAAATACTGGCCCCCAAACGGGACACAACATGAATAGTAATATACAATGTATAATGATGGGTACGATGCAAATAAACCCACCTACTAGCAGGTCACCCGAAAGAAGCAGTGCCAGCAAAGCCGTAATGAAACCTGTACGGCAAAACCTGGAAGAAACTGGGGCACAACGGGGGTGAGTAGCCAACTCGTGAATAGAATACATCTACTAACAGAAATCGAATGTATGACGCAATCCTAGGTCATACGATCAATATATATCCTCAAATATATAACCAGCAGCCTATAACAATAGCTAGGGTATACCTCTAAACAACAGTAATACCAAGTGCTCGTGTCAGTGCCTCAGATAGCAATATATCATATGGATGATGTATGAATGCATGAAAACAGAGTACATGTACTGAAGAAACTGCTTTCATAACTCAGTGAGATTTCTGTATTTTTAAAAATGAGGTATCATAATGAAATCAGTATAAACCGTGTCTAGCATCGACACAAAAACATAAATCCACATATCTCAATATCTCATGCTCTGGCTACCCGGACTGGCCTGGATCATCAAATCTCAGTACCTCAATATCTCGAAATCTCAATATCTCAAATCTCAATATCTAGGGCGCCGTCAGTCCAGACCGACCCCTACCATCCAACTCAAGACTACGAAGGTATCCTCCGGATATCCGACGCGTCGGGTAAAATCACCGGTCGGTAGTGCTCCCCTGCCAGGCTCAACACCATCATCTGCGATCCTCTTGCCCCGGGGTACCGCACCGGGTCCACCATGTACCCGAAACGGTTCCTCCACTACACGAACTCGGGTCTCGAAATCCATCAGCAAACTCATGGTGGACGACTCATACATCATAGGAAAACCGTACTTTTTATTTAAAAGAGGGAGAAGAAGTTTATTTATGTTTTTGCGGTTTTCCTCCAAATCCAAGAAATCTCATGAAATCCGAATCCAAATCATCAATAGCACGTAAAACCATGAATATAGGCATGAAAATCTATGAATGCGGCATAACAATGAATAACAGTATGGATGAAATGACAAGTAATAACTACAATGTCTAAACTGGCATATAAGGAAGGTACACTAATATCATGTCAAAGTACTAACTAACAAGCTAAGTCAAGCAATAATATTTTCTAAGGTGTACGTGACATGGCAATTACCGATGAAGATGTGGTGTGCCGGCAAGTAAGTGTACGTGGTACATACGCATCATCGGTAATGGTGCTGGTATCCTAACAGCATAATATCAATAATGCAATATGAAATAGCAATGCAAGTATGCGATGCGGGGCGAACAACAATAATGAGCGGGAGCTAAATACTAGACACAACGGTAACTAATCTTCATTTAATATATATATATATATACGTCATACTATGGTGCCATTTGAAATAACACAAATCGTGGGGTTTTGGAAATAAGGGCTACGAAGTTTTTAAGAAAAGATGCGCCTTTTGAAATCTCCGTAGAATCCCTTGACCTGTCTTTTAAAATACCCACGATCCGTTAGTTTTGAAATAGGTAGGAGTCTAATCTAGTCTAACAACTACACTAAACTACACGGCTGAACTAACAAGCCGAACTACAGATAAGGAAACCGCCTAACATCTGAGTCGATACATATACATACCTGTATATATATATTCGGTGGTCCCGCCTCAATAATATCATATCCGATACCATATCTATAATCATACATCCCAAGTCAAGAGTGCGGATCAATTATCAATATATAGCTTGTACGTAAATCCGTCGTACGGTATCCCCAAATATGGGTACGGGTCAATATCACATTATTCATCTAGTCTCCTCTTTATCTAAGATCATAATCTGGGTACCGATCTACGTCTAGTACGATGCTAATATCACCTAAGTATGCATGCACATGCGTGAAAACTACGTCAAAGGACCCGCTAAAACATCAGGTCGTATATCAAATACGAACCCTGCCATATCACCGATCTCACGGCTTCAAATCGAATCTCATAGACTCATCTCAAATCCCAAGTATTATCCTCAAATCCAGTATATGAACACATAGTCCCATACCCATGTGAACACGTAAATATATAATCACATATACGCACATCTAAAAGAAAAGATGTATGCAAGTATGTGCGTGTGTGTGTATAGGTGCAACCCCTACACTAGGGTTTCGCAACTACACTAAACCAATCACAGAACACCCAAAAGTCCATCTTTATCATCAATAATCTCAACAATATAATCAATATATATTTGTGTATACGTATTCGTATACATCACCAAGAACTGCGTGGGTGCTATACGCCATCCACCCGACTTCTCCCCGTAGATATAAATCTAATCACCTGGTCCTCTCTCGCCGGTGTCGACGTCGCCACGCGCTTTCTTGTCGTATCGAAGTCCACATGGGTTACCTACATATCATAACGCACCGTATCGCATTAAAATCCGACTCATGACCAAAACGACACACGAATCCCACATAGGTCAAAACCTATGGTTGCTTTCACAAATCAACCCAAAAACCCTCGACGTCGGCGTACAAACGCCAAACCATCGAGAAAAACCCAAATACACTCATTTGCACAATCACAAGTACTAATTATAATATAAAATAGCTTAAAATTCACAAAAAGCTCAAACTCACTTTAATGGCTATTTTTCCGAAAATCTAGCAAGCAAAATTACCCGTTTTAGTACAAAACTTGATGTTTAAACAAATCTAGCGGCCGCAATATCGACTCAATATCATAACCAAGTCATAAAAACCATTCCAATAATTTATTCTCCTCAAAAAATATATATATTAACAAAGCCTAGTTAACAAAATTAGCACAATTTTCCATTTTAGCTCAAAACTTGGGTTTTAATCAACTTTAAATATTTTAACAATTCTAGTGGCCATAATTCTCATTAAAACATATTAACTAAGCCACACAACCATTAACTAGATTTTTAATCTCCCTCTTTATATTAATTAGAAAAATCTAGTTTGCAAAACAAACATAATTAGGACAATTTACATATAACAATTTAGCAATAAGCAACAAGGTTTAGTTTTGCATAGAATTAACATGCTAATCACTCATTATAACCATAATCTAATGATAGAAACCCTCACTTGAATTTTACAAACCCTAATCCCAAAATCAAATCCATTTCTAGAATATCCTAAACTAGCAATTACACCCAAATTAACACTTGAATAAAATAGATTATCATAATTAAACAACAATTAGTCATAAGGTTAAGAATTTACCCCACAATCATCTTGAGATCTAGCACAAATCTAGCCTCCCAAACATGCTTCCCTTCACAAAGATCCATACAAGAATAGCTCAGGAAAAATGGGTAAGGTTTGTATTTGAAAATTTGTGAGGTTTTACTTGATTTTTCTTGGGATTTTTGTGGACTTTTGGAGAAGAAAAGAGATGGCGAAATGAGAGAGGGGGCTGCAGAATTTCAGCTGTAGGAGGGAGAGGGAGATGTGTGTGGGTTTTGTGGGTAAAAGTCCAAGTCTACTATCTCCCAAAGTACAATAATACCCAACTCAATTTACTATATTAAAACCTATACTTTTATCCTATTTCCACACTTAAAAAAAGAGTTGAAGTGAGATCTTGGAGGGGGGTTGCTGCTGTGGTGGGGCCACCCAAGGAGGGGTGAGCATGTGAGTGAGTGATTGACAAAAAAAAGTTCCATGCAAAAAGACCCCCCTCAAGTTACCAAATTGCAAGTTTTCGCTAATTTCACAAAAAAGCCTTTTTTTCTTCAATAATTTCTAACACCGTTTGGCAGATTCATTTTGTTTCAAAAACAACATGTTAAAATTTTGTTTAATGTGCCATGATGCACAAAATTTTTTCAACTCATTCCAATTTGTAATTTTCCCTAATTAAATGTATTAGTGACGGCTTAAAATAATATTAAAATAATTAATTTCGGAAAAAAATTCAGAAAATTTGAAATTTCACCAGTGGCTCAATAAACACCAAATACTAGTAATTACATAGCTAGAATATGTATGTTTAATTTTATAATAAAGATATTTGTATTTTGACTTTTTCCGGAAACCCCCCTTGTTTTATCGATTTTCCGAAATTTCACCGAAACGATTTTCAAAACGTTACATGGAAGTAACGGCTACCCGGGTATTGTGCGATCCGAAGATCAATGAGAAAGTCCGCTCTAACTCCTGTAAAGCCTGTCAGTAACACTACCGTACAGTCTGGTCTTTTTGTTGGATATGTCGCATATCTAGTCTAGTGGTGGTAAACGTCAGACCCCAGTAACCAATAAGTCGTGCCGATCTGAGGTTCATAACTGGTCGAGAAACTACTGATAACACTTATCAGTAAATCTCCGTATCAGCCCTGGCCAAGGACTTCCTGTTATGGCCAATCGAACACAGCGCAACATCAACCCCCAATACCGGGAGAAACGAATCCCCTCCTATCGCTCATTGCCTCCATGCGATTCAGGACTGTATCCAAAAGCCACCATTTTGCACGTTCTCTTGAACGTGGTAAGGTGGAAATAAAAGCACAGTGGGAATCACACAAGACACTATGACGATCTCGGGTCTACAGACTAACATGTACCAGTGTCACCAGAGAACTGCTATCTGACGATAGGTATAATACCATCTAGGAGTTCTCGGCGAGTCCGTTCTGTGTACCCAGTCTCCACTGAGCACCCGTATACCATCTTTGATGTCAAACACCAATGGATGTGGGATCATCCATCGCCCATCATATGGGTCAAGATGCGTATATGCTAGTCTACTCTGGAATATCGATGCCCGGTCTCGATACACCCTTGACTTGGAACAATTATAGGATGTACATGTGGACTACCCTTGGCCCCACCAGTATGATCTACATCATAGTCCTGGTAGTTTAGTACACATCCTAAGGGCTTTATCAACATGTGAGAGCAAGATAGCATCACAATACAAGTCTACATGTCAAGACAAAGTGCAACCAGATAGCATACTATCATGTCGAGCAAGAAACTCCTCTTTATATATATCCAAGCATCATTATAATATACATCACATGTACAATAATGTCCTCTAGGGCTTACATATAACTAACAGAGGACATCCAACTACTGGTGGGGGACAGGCCTGAGTGTTCGCTTTGACTCCTCAGGATGTGTTGGCATCCAATGCCGTTGTGACAGGTACTTTTCCAGTATGTTCTTTCGACGCACAGGTATTATTTGACCCAGGTTGCACACATTCTTATGTGTCTACACACTTTGCACCGATGTTGGGCTGAGAGTCATCTTCGTTAGATCAGTCGCTTATTGTTATTACTCCGGTAGGCGAGTCATTTGTCTCTCGATTTGTGTACTGATCGTGTGCCGTTCGTATCGGGAAGAGGGATTCTTCATTTGATTTGATTCTCCTCGATATATTAGATTTCAACGTTCTTCTGGGTATCGACTGGATAGCCACCTGTTATGCATCCGTGGACTGCCGTGAGAAGGCAGTCAGATTTAGCTTTCCGGGTGAGCCAGTTCTGGTTATTCACGGTGACCGTAGCGTCACCCTTCCCAGTTTGATTTCTTCTCTTCACGCTGGTCAGCTCTTGAGGAAAGGATGTCAGGGATTCTTAGCATATGTCTGTGATACTAGAGCTGCAGAGGTTCCGTTGGACCAGGTCCCGGTAGTGAGAGAGTTACCCGATGTCTTTCCTGACGAGCATCCTCGTTTACCGGCTGAGCGTGATGTTGAGTTCTGCATTGACCTGATCTCCGGCACGGGGCCTATTTCTATACCGCCTTATCGGATGGCCCCGGCGGAGCTTAGAGAGCTGAATGATCAGTTGCAGGATTTGCTAGATAAAGGGCTTATTCGACCGAGCGTGTCCCCTTGGGGTGCTCCTGTTTTGTTCGTCAAGAAGAAGGACGGCAGTTTGCGTTTGTGTATTGATTATTGTCAGTTGAATAGGGTGACAGTGCGGAACAGATATCCCTTACCTCGTATTGATGATTTGTTCGACCACCTCCAGGGTGCGGGAGATTTCTCAGAGATTGACTTGCGATCAGGTTACCATCAGTAGCGGTCTGAATGATATTCCGAAGACTGCTTTTCGAACACGTTATGGGCATTACGAGTTCTTGGTGATGTCGTTCGGGCTCACCAATACCCCTGCAACGTTTATGGACTTGATGAACCGCATTTTCAGGCCGTATCTTGATCAGTTCATCATCGTATTCATTGATGATATCTTAGTATATTCCTGGAGCCGAGAGGAGCACGAGCAGCACTTGTGGATCACATTGTAGACTTTGAGGGAGCACCAGATGTTCGCCAAATTTTCCAAGTGCGCATTCTGGCTTAACGGTGTCGATTTCTTGGGTCACGTGGTTATGAGAGATGGTATATGTGTGGACTCGAAGAAGATCGAGGCCTTTCAGCATTGGCCCAGACCGGTATCGGTTACAGAGGTTCATAGCTTTCTAGGTCTGACCGGCTACTATCGACGTTTTGTTCAGGATTTCTCCCGTATTGATACACCGTTCACTGGGTTGACCCGGAAGGGGGTTCCTTTTGTTTGGACCGAGGCATGCGAGCATATCTTTCAGCAGTTGAAGACTCGTTTGACTACTGCACCACTTTTATCATTGCCTTCGGGATCGTGCGGTATTATAGTTTATTGTGATGCTTCTCGAGTGGGGCTAGGCTATGTGTTGATGCAGCATGGCAGGGTCGTCGATTATGCTTCTCGGCAGCTGAAAAAGCACGAGCAGAATTATCCCACTCATGACTTAGAGATGGCTGCGGTGGCTTTTGCACTCAAGATCTGGAGACATTACCTATACGGCGAGTCATGCTAGATATTCACGGACCACAAGAGCCTGAAGTATATCTTTCAGCAGCGAGATCTAAATCTGAGACAACACCGTTAGATGGATCTAGTGAAAGACTATGACTGCGAGATTCTTTATCATCCGGGCAAGGCGAATGTCATGGCAGATGCTTTGAGTCGGAGGCCCGGAGGTAGCTTATCTTGTTTGAGCGCAATTCAAAGGCAGTCGATGGCAGATTGGAAGATTCTAGGCGACAGTCGAGTGCAGTTTGAGTTTACTCCGATCGGGGAACAGCTTGCGCATATCCGTACACGTCCACAGTTATTTGACCGTATTCGTGAGGCACAGTCCAGCGATGACCGTTTTTCAGAGATCATGGAGCAGGTTAGACAGGGCAGAGATTCCGAGTTCGTAATCGATGATCAGGGGGTACTACGTTTTGGGACTCGACTGTGCATACCAGATTCTGAGGGACTGAGGCGTGAGATACTTGAAGAGGCACATCGCTCGGTATACAGTGTTCATCTGGGTTCCACCAAGATGTACCATGATTTGAGAGACATTTACTGGTGGGAAGGGATGAAGAGAGATGTCACGGACTTCGTTTCGAGATGCCTGACTTGTCAGCAAGTCAAGGCCGAGCACCAGAGGCCAGCCGGAGAGTTACAGCCTTTGCTCATTCCGGAGTGGAAGTGGGAACAAATTTCTATGGACTACATTGTGGGTCTACCTAGGACCAGTCAAGGGTATGACTCTATTTGGGTGATTATCGACCGATTGACGAAAGCGGCTCACTTTTTGCCAGCGAAGACCACTTTTGGATTTGCTCAATATGCCCGGATATACATTGATGAGATTGTACGACTGCATGGCGTCCCGACTTGTATTGTTTCCGAACGAGGCACCCAGTTCACTAGCCGACTATGGCAGAAACTTCAGGAGGCTTTGGGGACCCGATAAAGATTCAGCACAGCTTTTCATACACAGACCGACGGCCAGTCAGAGCGGACTATTCAGACCCTTGAGGACATTCTTCTAGCTTGCGTTCTAGATTTCGGTGGCAGCTGGGATCTTCATTTTACCTTGATAGAGTTCTCCTATAATAACAGCTCCTAGGAGATGATTTAGATGGCATCCTTCGAGGCGTTATATGGGAGGAGATGTCGATCGTCCGTATGTTGGATAGAGCTCAGCGAGAGCAGTATTTTGGGGCCGCAGATCGTACATGAGACGACCTATAACACCTTATAATGTGATTAGTGGCTAATTATACTTTAATGTAGGGTTTTTAGTAAAACGTTTACCAAAACGGTTTTCAAATATTTTATCAAAATTAATAAATATTTTATTAGAATTTAATTGGGCTTGCACACACATGTGCATGTTAACAAGGGCTAAGTTTTGGGTTAAACCATGTTTAGGTAGCCATGGTGGACTAACCCATTTAATTAGGTTTATGAAGTTAATTAAGTGTATTAGTTTTTATTTTAAAATTTATTATAATTAGTTTTGTTTTGGGAGTTGACTTGAGTTTGGAGAGAGAGAGGGCATGATCGCATGAAGCATGCTTGATAATTAATGAGGAGAGAGAGAGGCAAATGGTTGACTCTCATCTCTCATTTCTTTTTCCAAACCACTCATTCTCACATCTCTCCCTCTCATTCCTTTTTCACACATACACACTCTTAGCAGCAAGCAGCAGCAGCAGAAGCAGCAGCATCAACAGCAACATCAGCATCAGCAGCAACAGCAGCAGCAATACACACACCCTTCTCTTCTTCTTCTTCTTCTTCTTGCATCCTAGGATCAACTTGAGGTATAATGTTAAACTCAACTTCCATCTTTGCTAAACATGTAGCTATTTAGCTTAATTTAGTAATTAATGTGGTTTTAGTGCTAGTTTTGTGATTTAAGTGGAGTTTAGGCCAAGTTAGGATTTTTATGGCTAAAGTAGCCTAACTAAGTGCTGTTAAGGTCACTTAAACCAAGTTTTGCTTCAGATTTCACAAAAATACCATATTGTATCGATTTAGTTAGAAATTTGGGTTCATTTTCAGATCTGCTTTTGACCCGGGTGCTTCAGAGAAAAGTTGACTTTACTGGAGCTTGATCACTAGACCTAGACCACACACACGAAGCACGGGACCCCCTCTCCCCTTTATGGCTGCAGATTTATTCTATCTGGCCGCAAATTTCGGCCAGAGGGTGGGTGTTGGTGTCTGGTCTTGGCCTGTAGGAGTCTGCTATATATCTAAGGTTTTTGGTATATACAACTTTTTTTATTTCTACTCGAGTCAAAATCTGGAACCTAAAACCCTATTTTTTGAATACTTTTTAACTTGTGCGACACGTGCGTTATGAGTTTGGTTTGATGTTCACTGCGCGTCACAGTGAGTCGGGGTGGTTTCAGGCGGGGTTACACACGTTTTGGCATATCGAGTGCACATGCGTTTAGCTTCCAACGCGAGTTTCTCTTTTAATCTTGATATCGCGTTTTTTAACATGAATTTAGCCTTATGTGTTGCTTGTGTGTTTCTAGGTTCGCAGGCGGGGACTTCGGACACTGCGAAGAAGGGGAAGCAGGTGGTTGGGTACACCTAGCACGAGATCACGGGTGAGTAGATGTAACATCTACGGGAGAAATCGTTTGGATAGCGCAAGACGCCCGATATTTTAGATAACTAAGAAACTTCTAGTAGTACTGGTATTTATGATGTGTAGTTCGTAGTTAACTATCTTGCTGCATTCACGATCCTATATATATATGTACGAACTCATTGCATATGACACTTGCACTATTATCATTGGCTTATGCTGCACGGGCACTATTCATGGGAACACATACGCCTTGGTAATTCCTATGCCACGAACATTTAACTAGTTAAATCCAAATCTTTTCACTTGCACCATTATGTTTAATAACATGCAATTGATATATTAAATTCTTTAATATGGATATCTAGGATTGCTAGGTACATGCATACATCCTATTGCATCATTGTTCATGCATAGCTTTCCAGTTTCCGCATTGCATTTCATATTATTGATATCATAGACATTCATGTATCATGATCCGCTCGTGGATTTATGTATTTATGATATTTATGGATTTGGAGGAACCGCAAGGATCTAAAAACATATTACCATTTAAAAAATTGTAAGTTTGAGGTTTTCTCATGATATGTTATATGTGTCGTCCACCATGATGTTTTCTCGGTTCTGAGATGGTTTTCGAGACCCAATTCGAGGAGTTGGATGAACCGTCTGCGGGTACATGGTGGACCCGGTGAGGTACCCCGAGGCGAGAGTGATTTCATGGAGGATGATGAGCCTGGCAGGGGACACTATCTACCGGTGATATTATTGGGACTCGTCGGTTATCCGGAAGATATCGACCGGAGTCATGAGATGGATACAGGCTGATCTGGATTGCCGGAGCCCAGATTTACTGAGATATTCATATCGGTATCGATACTGACTCGGACTTATATTGATTTCATTGATAAAACTACAATCAAAATTTCAAAAGTTTATTTAAGATAAAACACAGATTCTCATGTTATTTATTTCCAGATCTCGCATTTTTATTGCATTCATGTTGCATGCATTTTATCGTATCGCATCATATTAGTATATGTAGGTTGTGACATCATTGTGTACATGCTTACGATAGTCTTTTTAGATGTTATTTATTACTCACGAGTTAGCAACTCATCCCCGTTGTGCCACAGCTTTCTTGCAGGTCCGATCCGTCTGTACTATAGCGGCTGACACACTTGCTCCTTTTGCTTGGATTTGAGACTTTTGCTCATAGGTGGGTTGTGAGATTATTTTGTTTCCACCTTGTATATTTATTGTATCTAGAGTACTCCATCTACTGTATCTACTACTTGTATTGATGTATTATGACCTAGAGACGAGATAGTGAGATTTGGGTATATTTATGTTGTTTCACTGGGTCGAGCTCACTTGAGCCGACGTGTTGCTTATTACTTGGGCTTTTACATGCTTATTTTTGCACAGTAATGATTTATATTGCGTGGGATTGTGAATCCGCTTTTTGGGCGAAGAGCTAGCTCCCGCTTGGGGATGCCTTATTTCATGTTATATGTATATTCCTGTTTTGTACCCGTTTGGGGTCAGTTTTTACAAAGGAGACTCTGCCGAAATTTTTGGAAATGTGATGTTGCTTTTGAAGATTTGATACGACTTATTTGGTTTTTCTTCACTCTACTCCTCTTTTGGTTTTGATCTCTGGGTTTTGTCTTACTTATGTTATGTACGTCTTGAGACGTTTCGTAATTTAAGTGTCAGTCACGTTCTGTACCTTTCTGGTCGTGACAAAGTTGGTATCAGATCCATAGGTTTTACCTTTCTGAGTGTAGGATGACCCTTGGTAGATGGAGTAAGTGACTTAAGCAGGGTAACGTAGAGTGTGTATGTCCGCGGCATACTTGCGATACGGTACTCCGCCTAAGTGACTTTAGGATATACTTGCTTGAAATTCATTCTTCGATTCCGTGTATCCTATGATTCTATTGCACTGTTCTTATTATCCGGTTTCCTGTACCATCCACTATGCCGCCGAAGGCGAAAAGAGCTCAGAGGGCTGCCGCTAGATATGAGATTCGAGCAGGTTCTTCCGAGATGAGGACCGATCAGGACGGCGTGCCTACCCCTCAGGGGCAGATTGATCTGCCTTCTCTAGGCCGCATGGATAGGCTAGAGTCTGGCATGCAGGAGCTACGTCAGATGATAGGAGGTATGCATGAGCTACGTCAGATGATGGGATCCATAGTCGAGGACAGTGGCGCACAGAGATCTGAGGACGTACCTACCCCTGCACAGATCACGATTGTACCTGCTGCCCAGACAGTTTCTTCTACTACTACCGTAGCCATTTCTGTATCACTACAGGAGTTCATGAGGCTGAGACCTCCAGTCTTCACCGACACAGATGCAGCGGAGGATCCGCAGACGTTCCTCGACAGATTGGCTAGGATTTTTCATTCGCTCAGATGTTCTGACGATAGATGGGTGGAGCTTTAGAGTTTCCGTCTGGAGGGCCTTGACCAGACGTGCTGCGAGTCAGTCGAGAGAGGTCGAGTTGCAGGTCTACCTCCTCTGACTTGGGATGAGTTCACGGCATTATTTCTAGCCCGTTTCCTTCCATAGAGCATTCGTGATGCTCGAGCTCGTAGTTTTAAGGCGTTGCGCATGACTACAGGGATGACAGTGTCCGAGTATGACATCCAGTTTACTCAGTTGTCCCGATATGCTCCGTACCTGGTGGACACTGAAGAAAAGAGGGTAAAGAGGTTTATGTAGGGACTTCACACCCAGTTATATCTTGCCATCGGCGCCCAGCACTTTGATACTTATGCAGCTGCTATGGACACAACCTTGCGATTTGAGGAGCTCATTTCAGAGACTTCGGTCGTTTCTGGGCCGAAGAGGATTCATACCGATATGCCAGCTCAGAGGCAGATGGGTGGGCACCGCGACAGATTCTTTTCAAGAGATGGTGGCGGCAGAGGAGTTGGACAGGGTCAGTTATTTGGTTCTTATCCGCAGGATCGGCAGGCGTCGCCAGGATGTTTTAGGTGCGGGAGTCCATACCATCGTATCAGAGACTGTATGGTGAGACGACAAGGAGCGGCGACAGTTCCACACGTGACCTTTCCACCTTCACCACCTCCTCAAATAGGTCTACTTCCTACCCCCGGTGATGCTCCATGCCAGTTAGGCGCCCCCAGATGTCGTGGACGCGGCGGTCCTGTTCAGAGAGGACGAGGAGGCAGAGGCTGAGGACAGCCAGCTATTGGTGGGGGACAGGCCCGAGTGTTCGCTTTGACTACGCAGGATGCGCAGCCATCCAATGCCGTGGTGACAGGTACATTTCCAGTATGTTCATTCGACGCGCGGGTATTATTCGACCCAGGTTCCACACATTCGTATGTAACTACACACTTTGCACCAATGTTGGGCCATGAGTCATCGTCGTTAGATCAGCCGCTTGTTGTTATTACTCCGGTAGGCGAGTCGTTTGTCGCTCGTTTTGTGTTTCGTTTGTGCTCCGTTTTTATCGGGGAGAGGGATTCATCGGTTGATTTAATTCTCCTCGATATGTTAGACTTTGATGTGCTTCTGGGCATGGACTTGCTAGCCACTTGTTATGCATCTGTGGACTGCCGTGAGAAGGCAGTCAGATTTAGTTTTTCGGGAGAGCCAGTCCTTGTTATTCAGGGAGACCGCAACGTCACCCTTCCCAGCTTGATTTCGTCTCTATGCTCCGGTCAGCTCTTACGGAGGGGATGTCAGGGATTCTTAGCATATGTTTGTGATACTCGAGATGCAGAGGTTCTTTTAGACCAGGTCCCGATTGTGTGTGAGTTCCCCGATGTTTTTCCTGACAAGCTGCCTAGGCCACCGTCTGAGCGCGATGTTGAGTTCTGCATCGATTTGATTCCCAGCACGGGGCCTATTTCCATACCGCCTTATCGGATGGCCCCGGTGGAGCTTAGAGAGCTGAAGGATCAGTTGCAGGATTTGTTAGATAAAGGGCTTATTTGACCTAGTGTGTCTCCTTACGGTGCTCCTGTCTTGTTCGTCACGAAGAAGGACGGTAGTTTGCACTTGTGTATTGATTACCGCCAGCTGAACAGGGTTACCGTACGGAACATATATCCCTTACCGCGTATCGATGATTTGTTCGGCATGATTTGTTCGACCAGCTTCAGGGTGCGGGATACTTTTCGAGGATTGACTTGCGATCGGGTTACCATCAGTTGTGGGTGCGGCAGGAGGATATTCCGAGGATAGCTTTTCGCACACATTACGGGCACTATGAGTTTTTGGTGATGTCGTTCGGACTCACCAATGCACCAGCCGCGTTTATGGATTTGATGAACCACATTTTCAGGCCATATCTGGATCTGTTCATCATCGTGTTTATTGACGACATTTTGGTGTATTCCCGGAGCCGAGAGGAGCATGAGCAGCATTTGCGGATCACATTGCAGATGTTGAGAGAGCACCAGCTGTTCGCAAAATTTTCCAAGTGCGCGTTTTGGCTTGACAGCGTTGATTTCTTGGGTCACGAGATTACGAGTGATGGCATATTTGTTGACCCGAAGAAGATCGAGGCCGTTCAGCATTGGCCCAGACCAGCATCAGTTACTGAGATCCGCAGCTTCCTAGGCCTGGCCGGCTACTACCGACGATTCGTTCAGGACTTCTCCCGTATTGCTGCACCGTTGACCGGATTGACCTGGAAAGGAGTTCCTTTTGATTGGACTGAGGCATGCGAGCATAGGTTCCAGCAATTGAAGACTCGTCTGACTACTGCACCAGTGTTGTCATTGCCTTCGGGATTGGGCGGATTCGTGGTTTATTGCGACGCTTCTCGAGTGGGGATAGGTTGCGTGTTGATGCAGCACGACAGGGTGATCGCGTAAGCTTCTCGGCAGCTGAAGACATATGAATATAACTATCCTACACACAATTTAGAGATGGCTGCAGTGGTGTTTGCACTCAAGATCTGGAGACATTACCTATATGACGAGTCGTGCCAGATATTCATGGACCACAAGAGCTTGAAGTACATATTTCAGCAGCGAGACCTGAATCTGAGACAACGCCGTTGGATGGAGCTAGTGAAGGATTACGATTGCGAGATCCTTTATCATCCGGGCAGAGCGAACGTTGTGGTGGATGCTTTGAGTAGGAGGCCCGGAGGTAGTCTATCTTATTTGAGCGCAGTGCAGAGGCAGTCGTCGGCAGATTGGCAGATTCTATTCAACAGCCGAGTGGAGTTCGAGTTCATCGCTACCGAAGGACAGCTTGCGCATATTCATACACGTCCGCAGTTTCTTGACCGTATTCGAGAGGCGCAGCCCAGCGATGGCCGTCTTTCAGAGATCATGGAGAAGATTAAGCAGGGCAGAGATTCCGAGTTCGTGATTGATGATCAGGGTGTACTGCGATTTGGGACTCGATTGTGCGTACCAGATTCTGAGGGACTGCGGCGTGAGATTCTTGAGGAGGTGCATAGATCGATTTATAGCGTTTATCCAGGTTCTACCAAGATGTACCATGATCCGAGAGATGTTTATTGGTGGGACGGAATGAAGAGGGACGTCACAGACTTTGTGTCGAGATGCCTGACTTGTCAGCAAGTCATGGCCGAGCACTAGAGGGCAGCGGGAGAGCTACAGCTGTTGCCCATTCCGGAGTGGAAATGGGAGCAGATTTCTAGGGATTTCATTTTAGGTCTACCCAGGACTAGTCAAGGGTACGACTCCATTTGGGTGATCGTGGATAGATTGACGAAAGCGGCTCACTTCCTACCAGTGAAGACCACTTTCAGATTTGCTCAGTATGCCCAGCTTTACATCGACGAGATCGTACGGTTGAATGGCGTCCCGACGTGTATCGTGTCCGACCGAGGCACCCAGTTTACGAGCCGACTATGGCAGAGGCTTCAGGAGGCGTTGGGCACCCGTTTGAGTTTCAGCACAGCATTTCATCCGCAGACCGATGGCCAGTCAGAGCGGACTATTCAGACTCTCGAGGACATGCTCCGAGCGTGCGTTTAAGACTTTGGTGGTAGCTGGGGTCATCATTTACCCTTAGTAGTGTTTTCCTACAACAATAGCTTCCAAGAGACCATTCAGATAACACCATTCGAGGCTCTATATGGGAGGTGATGTAGATCGCCCATCTGTTGGACAGATGTAACATTTCAGAAAATATAAAATATTATTTTTGGAATTAAATATTAAAATAATATATTTCCCCGAAACTGCCCGATTTGCGAAATTGGGGGTTTCGAAAAAGGGTATAAATATATAGTTATAATTATGGAATAAATGAAAATTAAAATGATTTACTCATTTAAAAATATATTTAAAGGATTTGGCATTTTTAAAATTTATTATATGCAGTTTTGATAAAAACCCGATTAGTGCACCACTAATAACGATTAAGCCAAATCCGTGTTTCTACAGTTTTCATGGCTAGTGCACCGTGACACGTAACATGTTGTTTCATTTCATTTGTGTTATGTATTTGGTTTTATTGTAGTGAGAAAGAAAAAGAATGGAAAAAGGGTGTAATGATGACTTGATGAGAGAGAAAAGGGGACATAATCATGATAGGAGACCATGCTTGAGAGAGAGAGAAGGGGGTGCTGCCTCATTATTCCTCCACCATTTTCTTCTTCTTCTTCTTCCTCATCTCCCTCCATCTTCTACCTCCATTGACGTATATCAAAATATTCACCAAAACCCCATAACCATTTCTTCAAAAACATGCACAAGCTCAAGGGAAGCACAATGGACCAAGCAAAATGGGATTTTAACAACTTTAGGGAGCTAGGGCTGTCTTGAGTGGCCTAAATGAGGTATAAATTCTTCCATTTAGTTTAGTATTAGATTTCTTGTATTCTAGATTAGTTTAGAATGTGTTTGGTTAGGGTTTGTGGTGTTTAGAAAATTCAAGAGAAGGGTTTGAGGATTTTGGGGAATTAGTGATGTGTGGTGGCTGTACAAGAGCCTAGGGATCAAATTAGAGACCTAGAACAGAGAATAAAACCCAAAATACAGATTTAGAAACCACGACAATGGTTAATTGTGTGAATTGTGAGGGTATTTTGGAATCTGCTAACACCCGGAGCCTCTGAAATTTTTTTAGCGAACACTATGAGTCATGCAGGCACCTAGGAAGCTACCACAGAGACCCGAGCCCCAACCCCTAAGCTAAGGACGCAAATTTATTCATTCTGGCCGTAATTTGCGGTCAGAGTAGGGGAAAGTTGGTCAATTTTTGTTCTGTGGCTCCTTTATCAGTAAAATAGACCCTCCATATATGCAGAATTGGCTAATTCGACTTAGGGTAAAATCTGGAGCATGTTTTCTTAGTTTCTGAATTCGTTTTGCGGCTTTCTATGAATTTGGTTTTGTTGTTTGATATTGTGTTTCCGTCGTGTCGTGTTTGAACGCCAACGACTAGGGTTTTGGTCGTGTTTTGCACGCGAGGCTATAAGTTTTGATCTATAAGAGAAACATGTGATGTTTTGGTTTTTCGACTTTGTTTTAATACGTGTTTGCGATTGTGTATTGGTTAAAGGTACCCCACATGGATTTCAAGACGACGAGGATGAGCGTGGCGTCATCGACTCCAGCAAGCGAAGATCAAGGTAAGTAGATATATATCTACGGGGAGAAGTCTGGTGGATGGCGTATAGCACCCCCGCAAAGTCGTAAGAAATGTTGTGATATGATATTGATATGCATTTATATGTTATGGAGAGATTGAACACTTAGCAAGAAAAGGTTAGGAGATCTTGAGTCAGTGTTAGCGAGATTGAGGAAAGTGATTTAGTTGATTTCTTAGTCGTGAACCCTAGAGTAAGTTTGTACTCATGCATATACACACACGGGATATGGTTTTGGGGTATACGTCATATGTATATATATAGGTTTATGTGGATGTTTTGGTGATATTATATATATACATACACGTATAAACGGATGATGAGGATGGTATATGATATTATGGGATGATTCGTTGGGATTGGGCATGATGCCGTGAGGTCGGTGATGGGATTTGGTTCGTATTAGGAAATACGACATGATGTTATAGCGGATCTTTAGGTGATGTGTTTCGCACACACGCATACATATATGTTGATGATATTAGAATTGTACTAGACTTAGATCAGTACTCCCCTGTTCACGATATATGATGACAAGGATATCAGATGAGTAATGAAATAAATATGATATTTGTACATCATATTATTGGCATGTTGTACTTTGGAGAAATCTTATTAAATAAAGAAAAACAGTTCTTGTTTCATGATGTACTTTGTTCTCATTCTATGCATTTGCACATCATTTTAGTGACATATTGCTACCTGATATTTGTACATCATATTATTGGCATGTTGTTACCTGAGGCACTGACACGAGTACCTGGTAATACACTTAGGGATAGATGTTTACCCTTACTATTATATTGCTCTAGGCCATATTATTATTATTTTGAGGATATTACTGATTGTATGACCTAGGATTGCGTTATACATGCGATTTCTACACGTAGACGTTTTCTACTCAGGAGTTGGCAACTCACTCCCGTTGTGCCACAGTTCCTTGCAGGTTTTGCCGTACAGGTTTCGTTGCGGCTTTGCTGGCACATTGTTCCTCCCTGGTGATTGCCTTGGTAGGTGGCTTCTTTTGCATCAGGACTACCATTGTGTATTTATTATTTCAGTTGTATCTAGTAAAACTCCATCAACCAGACTTGTGTATTATTTTCAGACTTAGAAAACCAGTTGTTGTTATTTCGACCTTAGAATCGCGCGCTGTATTATTTGGATTTCATGTTGATTTTGAGCTCCCTTTTGAGTTTTCAACCTCGCCCTTCGGCGTTGTATATTATATTGCTTTCGTTGTTGTGACCATCGATTGACGAAGTGCTAGCTCCCGCTTGGGGATGCCTTTTATTATTTCGTATACTATTCATGTTGTACCCCGTTTGGGGCCAGTATTTACAAAGGAAACTCTGCCAAAATTTTAAGAAATGACTTGATGTTTTTGAAACGCATAATTCGGCTTATGCTATTAAAACTACTTGCTTTAAATTGGTTTTTCCTTCACTTTACTGCTTTAATTGGTTTTTATTTCTGGGTTTTGGCTTACTTAGATTACGTACGTCTTGAGACATTTCGTAATTTAAGTGCCGGTCATGTTCCGTACTTTTTGGGTCGTGACAAAGTTGGTATCAGAGCATTAGGTTTTACCTTCGGAGTGTAGGACGACCCTTGGTTGATGGAGTAGGTGACTCAAGTAAAGAGACGTACCGTGTGTATGTTCCGCGGCATAGTTACTGTAGGGTTCCAAGGCACACTAAAGAGGTCTCACAAGGCATCAACCATGCCAATTTCAAATTTTAACGGTGCCAAGAAACCCTAACAAGATCGTTGGCTAGATTTTTAGGCGACAAAACAAGCTAGTTAACATCTTAACTAAAAGTAAACGAACATACAACCTTTGTAGATCCGTTTCTCCACCTCCATTGCTCCGCAATGAAGTCTCCTCGCTGTCCATATCAAATCCCGGGCTCTAGCGTCGGCTTCATCGGAGAAAAAGCGGGCTAGGTCATCGACGACGATGCCGAAGATGATCTACGTCGAGGCATCACTAGATCAAGCTCCACCTTCACCAAGCCATGAAAACTTGTGAAGGAAACACCCTATACTACTTGGCAAGAGGTAGAGGATGAAGAAATAGGAAGTGGGTTCACTTTAGAATTGGATTTCTCACTCAATTTCACTAGTTGCCATTGATGAGGCAAGCTATCTTCATCTTGAAGAAGAAGAAGAAGATGAAGATGATAATATGATAAGTTATTAAAATGAAAAGGAAAAAAGAATACTTATCATAATACTAACCTTAGTTTAGTGTAGAGAATAGACCATGGTTAGATATGATGGTTAGGGTTAAGCAAGAGACAAGAATGGTGGACTAGGTCAAAGCTTCATGAAGCTTCAACAAAACAACAAATAATGCCACCATTCTTATCATATTATTTCCAAAATGAATAAACATATAAATAACTAATGGATAAACAAAACCCTAATCATTAGTTTAACCATGGTTTAATTCTTTGCACTTAACCAAGTAAACATGTATCATCAAACATGATACAATCATTTGCACAAAAAGTATATCACATATACAACTTGTACAACCAAGTGAGAAAATCCTTTTAAAGTGAACCAACATTAGTTAATGCAAAGTAATATATCAAATATATATATTTATGCATTAAATCATTAAATCAACACTTGATTCAATGATCCGGTCATGTCGCACACAACCGACTAGTATACAATGTATCGATTTATCGAATCAATCCTTGATTCGATAACTAGGTTATATCGCATACAACCATTCGATACATTCATCGCGAGAATAGAATACTGTATCACATACTCGAATCATTCTCGGTCCCGCACATATCTCATATGCGCTCATATTTCGTTTCGCTTGAGCCAGGAAACCTCTGTGTAGGACTCTAAAGACTCGTCAATACGCCGGCAGCAGGTGATGATCATATCAAACACCCACAAGCCGCAAGCGGTCTGCTAAACGTAACGGCCACCCAGGTATTGAGCGATGAGAAGATCGACGAGCAAGCCCGCACACACTCCAGTGAATCCAACCAGTAACACTTACCGTACAGTCCGGTCTCGTCGTCTGATATGTCGCATATATTGCCTAGGGGTAGTAAACGTCAGACCCCAATAGCTCGATAAGTCGTGTCGATATGAGGCCTATAATAGTTCGAGAAACTACTGGTAACACTTACCAGTATATCTCAGCAACCGTGGCCAGGGATTTCCGGTTATAGCCAATCGAACATAGCGCAACATCAACCCCCTATACCGGGAGAGACGAATCCCCTCCTATCGCTCATTGCCTCCATGTGACTCGGGACTGTACCCAAAAACCACCGTTTTGCACGCCCTCTTGGACGTGGTAAGGTGGAAATCAAAGCACAGTGGGAACCACACAAGACTCTATGACGATCTCGGGTCAACAGACTACTCTGTACCAGTGTCACCAGAGAACTGCCATCTGACGTAAGGTATAATACCATCTGGGAGTTCTCGGCGAGTCCGTCCAGTGTACCCAGTCTCTACTGAGCACCCGTATATCATCTCTGATGTCAAACACCAATGGATATGGGATCATCCATCGCCCATCTGTATGGGTCGAGAAGGTATACGCTAGTCTATTCTGGTATATCGATGCCCCGTCTCGATATACCCACGACTAGGGACTTTGAAGGATGTACTTATGGACTACCATGTCCCCACTAGTATGATCCGCATCATAGTCCAGGTAGTCAAGTACACATCCTAAGGGCTTTACCAATATGTAACAGAGAGACAATCAGTATACACGTTAAGGTAAAGAGTAACCAGATAG
Source organism: Agapanthus africanus (assembly GCA_030015575.1). Taxonomy (NCBI): domain Eukaryota; kingdom Viridiplantae; phylum Streptophyta; class Magnoliopsida; order Asparagales; family Amaryllidaceae; genus Agapanthus; species Agapanthus africanus. Next base: position 269,965,484 of record JASDDO010000031.1, on the reverse strand, counting down.
CATACTATCATGTCGAGCAAGAAAGTCCTCCCTATATATGTCCCAGCATCCACGATAATATACATCCTATGTACAGTAATGGCTTCTAGGGCATACATATAACTAACAATCTCCCACTTGCACTAGGGCCATCTGATAGCAGTGGTTGTAGTATCTCATACTCAACCATCCCATAAAAGCCTCTCTCTGGGAATAGGCCTTTGTGAGTGGATCCGCCGTATTGTCCTCTGAGTCTACTCTCCTAACCTCGATCCCTTAGAGATCAACCATCTCCATGATCAGGTGATACTGCCTTAGAATATGTCTGGATCACTGATGGGACCGGCGTTCCTTGGCATAAGCCACAACTCCATTGTCACACAATGGTAGGAACGTAGTTCATCTCATGAACCAATATACACCCAAACAGCCTCTTTGGTAGCATCTGTAGTAGCGATATATCCTGCCTTTATCGTCTAGTATGCCACGGTATCTAGCTTGGAACTCTTCCAACATACCGTCCCTCTACTGAGGGTAAAGACAATGCCTGCGGCTGACATTCAGTCGTCTTTATCACCCTGGAACACTTCCAGTGATTCTCCCCAGAATCAACTGATACCATCTCACTACAACTAGTGAGTATCCTAATATCCATTTAGATTTATCTCATAGATCCAAAATCCAGGATTTAGTAGGTATCATTTTGATCTTATGTGGAGAATCATTGTAATAAGCGGAGATTGATCGAGCGTAGCATAGGAAACTCCTTCCCTATCAAGAGTATGTCATCCACGTACTCTACGAGGATCATTATCATACTCTCTACTACCTTTTTGTTCATACAAGGTTCATCTACCATTTTGATGAAGTCAAACTTTTTGACTAAAACATCAAAACAGACGTTCCAACTCCGCGATGTCTGCTTTATCCTATAAAGCATCTTGCACACGTTTCCGCTGCTCCCACTGTCTACGAGGCCCTCTGGCTGTGTACTTATAGACGCTCTCTTCTAAAACATCATTTAGAAAAGCTGTCATGACAACCAACCACCAGATATCGTAGTCATGGTATGTAGCCGTGGCAAGTAGGATCTGGATGGACTTAAGCATAGGTACTGGAAAAGGTTTCATCATTATCCACGCCTGGTCAATGACGAAAACCTTTAACAAGTCTAGCTTTGAAAGTCTCAACTTTTCCATTTACACCAAGTAATCTTCTCAAGATATACTTGCTCCTGATGGGGATTTAACCCTTCAGATATAGCAACCAAAGTCCATACTTTGTTGGTGTACATGGATTCCATCTCAGATCACTAAGCATCCAGCCATTCTTACAGAGTCTTACTCATGATGTCCAGCTCGAAGCTAGTTGGGTCATCTTCTCATGATGCAATCCTCGCTCCCACTGTCATAGAGAAACCGAAGTATCTCTCAGGTGGGTGAGGACCCTACTAGATCGGCGGAGAGGCTGAGGTTCGTTGGAATCTACTGAATCCTTCGGTTCTACCAAATCATCTGCTGTAGTTTGTATAGCTGAAACACTTCCAGTTCTACATAATTGATCTTGTCTCGATCTTGTCCGGATTTTGCTTTTAGACATAGGCCGGACAACCCCAAATCTTAACCAATTTAAGATATGGGCTCTTCCCATTCCATATCTTATATGGAGTGGTAGGCAACTGATTTGATTTGAACCCTATTTAGTAGGTATGCAACTTCTCAAGTGCATAACTCCCAAAAGGAAAAATGTAACTCAGTAGTACTCATCATAGAGCACACCATATCAAATAGGGTGTATCTGCTCCGCCCCGATATACCATCGTGTTATGGTGTATACGGAGGAGTAATTCTGAGAGAGAATCTCATTCTCCTTTAGAATAGTCCAGGATTTTCGTGCTCAAGTATTCTCCTCCTCGATCATATCAAAGGACATAATACTTATACCCGTATTTTGGTTCTCTACTTCTAACTTATATTCTGTGAATATCTCAAAAGATTCGGACTTGTGTTTCAACATGAACATATGTCTAAATCTTGAGAGATCATCAGAGAACGTAATGAAGTATAAAGAACCATTCTTGGCATGTGTAGACAGGGGACCTTACATACATCAACATTTATCAATCCCAAGAGTTCACAAACTCTTTCTCTGTTTCCAATAAACAGAGCTTTGGTCATCTTATCTTTGTGACATGACTGGCGAGTTTCACAAGATGTAAATTCAAACTGATTTAAATATGCATCTAAATGTAACTCAGCTAGTCGGGTCGCATTGATATGACCTAGTCTACAATACCTCAAGAAGGATTCGTTCATTTCTGAACTCTTCCTCTTGTGTGTGTTCTGTATACTAAGAACTGTAGTTTGATTTAGAACATCAATGCTTTTAGATAACGTGCCTGAACCGATCAACTTTTGATATAGGAAATGTTCAAAACATTATCCAACAATACAAAATTTTATCATTTCTTTACTAATAAAGAGACTGATATGATTTTGTATATCAGGTTCGGTATCTAATAACATTCGTTCAGAATCAATGTATTTATAATACAGGGTGACAGTGACCAACAGACTTGGCTGCAACACTTGCCCCGTTTTCTGCCTCATGAAACTTATCACCCGTTCTCAGTTTTTCTACCCTTTTGTAGCCCTATGTAACAGATTACATATCTGGGATCCTGATCCGGTATTATATACCCAGGATGTGGAGGATACTGAGAAACAGTTCTTTGTAATGAACACACCTGAAGATGATGCATCAGCATGCACTCTCTTCGTTTGGGCGGCACGGGAATTCTGGTATTTCCCAATTTCCTGCTCTGTCTTATAACAATTATAAGTTGGAGCGGGACCAACGTACCCCAGCTCAGTATAACAAGCGGGTACGGTCAATAATCCGTATTATTATCTTGATTAAGGCGTGATATGGTCGCTACCTGGAGAGAGAGAGAAGAAAACACTCAGCGTGCGCTCTTGCAAGAATCGATTGGTTATTATTTTATCTAATCAGGATGGCTCCCACTGCCTTTTATCAAATCTTCCTTCAAACCCTAGAAGGAAAGACTAGCCGGGATTAATTACACACTACAAGTTCTCCAATCTTTCAGCCAGGCCAGTATCGGTATTTTGAGGGAGGTCCCCCGTGCTTTCGCACGAACCTAATTACTGTAAACCTCGTTTTCCCAGAGGAGTAACCTCGTTAACACCTTTCTAGACACCTACTTGATCGGCTAATTGTAATGTGCAAAACTCTCCCAGGAGTAACAATTACTCGCAGCGGGTATCGGGATCCAACTATCTCATAGAAGGTATGCAATCTCATTGCAAATTTCAACACTTGAAATTCCCGATAATATTTTGCCCCAAACATGCTATGACCTTGACGAAAGCCAACAAACCATAGCGCGCTAGTCAAGTTCAACCCGTACATTTCTTGATTGAATTAAACCCACCCGCACGACCCTTGACGAAAGCCAACAAAGCCGCACGACTACCCTAATCCAATCACATCGTATGCTAGCAGATAAGCAGCATATAGCTACCGCACACTGCACCTTGACGAAAGCCAACAAATGCAGCACGAATACTATATACAACTTATCTGAAATGACGGAGGGCTACGATAGGTTTTTCTGAAAACCTATTGCGTAATGAACTTGATATCGTTGTAGGATATGAATGAATTTTGAAATGGAGTGTTTTTGAGGCTTTTCTAGTTTTGCTAAAGGAGTCACTCCCGGTGAAGGGATCGTCGGTCCTTTCCTCGTCGAATGACGTGCGGGATATATCATATATATCACTGTGCAAAGCAAAAACACTTAAAAGCAATCAAAAGACAAACCGAGTGTGTAGCATCTGACAGTTATTGCTAAAGGAGTCACTCCCGGTGAAGGGATCTCGGTCCTTTCCTCATCGAATAAGGTGCAGGATATATCATATATATCACTGTGCAAAGCAAGAACTGTAGCTACCTGTTTTATTTTGAAATTTGATTCTACAACATCTTAGGTTTCTTTTATTTCATTAATCACATTAATGAAGTCCCATCATTTAAATACCTAAACATCACAGATAAATACGACGTACACTTATGCCATCCGCATTCGCCTCGATGTCCCCTCGTGCACCGTTAGGTTAGGTAACTAACGGCAGAGCGGGGCAGGGCTAGCGCGGGTGTAAAACATAAGTAACGCCTATATAATATATCAATATACTATATACTGTATCCATCACAGAACATCACATGATCACATCACAGATATCGCAGCAGAAGAAACATATGAAATATTGGATATACTAGGACGTCCGTGTTTTCAATACGAGCCAGTACAAAACACGGATTCCACGGTCGTGATGAATAGCCAAACCCACACCCCTAGACCCCTACGAGAGCGGCAAGCAACCCTACCAATTCTAGAGTTAGGAGACCCGGACTCGACTCCTCGAGTTGGTCTCCCACTGGACTCCAGAACCCGGTTACTTGTGCCCTCCTCCTTGGGTCTATCCTAGTGCGGAAAAGTAAATAATATACATCAACGGTGACAACTTCCGCAACCTGGAAGTGCCCCAATAAAAGAATATTACATACAAGTTTTTACATGAATGAAAATGAAAAACACTCATCTCACATAAAAAAAACCTCCGGCTATTCAAACACGACGATCCAATATAACATATCCAGCAACACATAACATCATATGTCATCAATGTAAGTAAATATGCGCATCCCAATTGTCGTTGACATATAGCAACGAAACCGGCGATATCACATATTACACTTACGGTCACAGAAAAGAAAGTGTAAAACTACAACAGTTGGAATCCGCAACCACCTCAGACATCACATGCCTGACCAAATGAATTACTTAGACATCCCATGCCTAACAATTATAAACCCCGCATTTTAGTCTCAAAATCGAAAACTCTTTTCAATATCAAATCGGGCAATTCAACAAGATTCCCGACATCCTGATCGAATGCTCGTCGCAAACTTCAGTAGGCGGCCGCACCTCCGACGCCGTCGACGAAGTGCACCAAGGCGGAACACCGCTGCCGCGAGCACCCGAACGGATGCTTTCGGCGACGGGGTTCTCCTACAGTCACTTGGTCGGGGCTATGGGGTGTAGCTGTCTATTAAGTTTATCCGGCGAGTATCCGCGTACGCTACGTGATTGCGACGGACTTTTGATCACATCAAAATTCCGTGGCAACCGATCATGTGAGACTAAACCGCTATGTTTATAACATTCATTCAGTTATCTCATAACTACTTGTGAATTCCAATTATTGTATCTCATTCCAGATAATTAGAAAATGTAAAACTTTCCGATCGAACAGTCAAACACCCAAGTTTTCCCGATACAGATCAACACATGAAACAAGTCTAAAAACATCCAGTTCATGCCTCAGTACCAACGGTCCAGCTGTAGAAGGGTCAAGCCAACGCCTCATATGTGGCACGCCGTACTGCCCCAAACCCTAAGGTTCAAAGGGCAGTTCAAGACGGTCACATAATCGAGTTAAGGTTTGTTGTCTTCTAGAGGGTCCATCGAGTTACTTGCACTACTTAGAACATCTTTAAACCACGGAAAAATCCAATACTTGGAAATTTCCCGGCAGGGGAAAATTTGGGTATTTATATCCGGTCGAACTTTTTAACATATTCATAAATTACCCGGAAAAACACATAGACAAAATTTGACAATCCGATCGAAACACCGAGTCCCCAAAACAACCCAGAAAATTCAACTCTTGAAAAAATATTAAAAATTCCCAAGAAAAGCACCACTGGAAACTAAGAATTACTGTGCCAAATACTTTACATAATGTAGCCGTACGGCCGCGGAACCGCCGCATGAGCCTTGCTCATGCCGCGGAACCGCGGTGACTTAGTGGAATTGGGCTGTCGAATTTCACAGTAACTCTTAGATATTCCTGATGTGTTTTCTGCATATTTTTAGTTCTCAAAAATCCACAAATCCAGAAAATGTCCAGAGAGCATGGAAAAATTGAGGTTTCGGTTCTATCGGACTTCAAACTCCGTCTGGACTTCGCCTAAGGCTCTAGCTAGGCTCTGATACCACTGTAGGGTTCTAAGGCACACTAAAGAGGTCTCACAGGGCATCAACCATGCCAATTTCAAATTTTAACGGTGCCGAGAAACCCTAACAAGATCGTTGGCTAGATTTTTAGGCGACAAAACAAGCTATTTAACATCTTAACTAAAAGTAAACGAACATACAACCTTTGTAGATCAGTTTCTCCACCTCCATTGCTCCGCAATGAAGTCTCCTCGCTGTCCATATCAAATCCCGGGCTCCAGCGTCGGCTTCATCGGAGAAAAAGCGGGCTAGGTCATCGACGACGATGCCGAAGATGATCTACGTCGAGGCATCACTAGATCAAGCTCCACCTTCACCAAGCCATGAAAACTTATGAAGGAAACACCCTATACTACTTGGCAAGAGGTAGAGGATGAAGAAATAGGAAGTGGGTTCACTTTAGAATTGGATTTCTCACTCAATTTCACTAGTTGCCATTGATGAGGCAAGCTATCTTCATCTTGAAGAAGAAGAAGAAGATGAAGATGATAATATGATAAGTTATTAAAATGAAAAGGAAAAAAGAATACTTATCATAATACTAACCTTAGTTTAGTGTAGAGAATAGACCATGGTTAGATATGATGGTTAGGGTTAAGCAAGAGACAAGAATGGTGGACTAGGTCAAAGCTTCATGAAGCTTCAACAAAACAACAAATAATGCCACCATTCTTATCATATTATTTCCAAAATGAATAAACATATAAATAACTAATGGATAAACAAAACCCTAATCATTAGTTTAACCATGGTTTAATTTTTTGCACTTAACCAAGTAAACATGTATCATCAAACATGATACAATCATTTGCACAAAAAGTATATCACATATACAACTTGTACAACCAAGTGAGAAAATCCTTTTAAAGTGAACCAACACTAGTTAATGCAAAGTAATATATCAAATATATATATTTATGCATTAAATCTGTTAGTTATATGTATACCCTAGAAGCCATTACTGTACATACGATGTATATTGTAATGGATGCTTGGACATATATAGGGAGGACTTTCTTGCTCGACATGATAGTATGTTATCTGGTTGTACTTTATCTTAACATGTACTCTGATTGTCTCTATATTACATGTTGATAAAGCCCTTAGGATATGTACTCGACTACTGGGACTATGATGAGATCATACTAGTGGGGCCACGGTAGTCGATGAGTACATCCTATAACTGTTCCTAGTCGAGGGTGTATCGAGACAGGGCATCGATACACCAGAGTAGACTAGCGTATACGCATCTTGACCCATATGATGGGCGATGGATGATCCCATATCCATCGGTGTTTGACATCAAGGATGGTGTATGGGTGCTCAGCGGAGACTGGGTACATTGGACAGACTCGCCGAGAACTCCCAGATGGTATTATACCATACGTCAGATGGCAGTTCTCCGGTGACACTGGTACAGAGTAGTCTGTTGACCCGAGATCGTCATAGACTCTTGTGTGATTCCCACTGTGCTTTGATTTCCATCATACCACATCCAAGAGGGCGTGCAAAAAGGTGGCTTTTGGGTACAGTCCCGAATCACATGGAGGCAATGAGCGATAGGAGGGGATTCGTCTCTCCCGGTATAGGGAGTTGATGTTGTGCTGTGTTTGATTGGCTATAACCGGAAATCCCTGGCCAGGGTTGCTGAGATTTACTGGTAAGTGTTATCAGTAGTTTCTCGAACTGTTATAGACCTCATATCGACACGACTTATCAAGCTACTGGGGTCTGACGTTTAGCACCCCTAGGCGAGATATGCAACATATCAGACGACGAGACCGGACAAAACGGGAGTGTTATTGTTTGGATTCACAGGAGAAGTTACAGGCTTGCTTGTTGATCTTCTGAGCGCTCAATACCTGGGTAGCTGTTACGTTTAGCTGACCGCTTGCAGCTTGTGGGTGTTTGATATGATCATCACCTACTGCCGGCGTATTGACGATTCTTTAGAGTCCTACACTGTAACGTTTTGAAAATCGTTTCGGTGAAATTTCGAAAAAACGGTAAAATAAGGGGGTTTTCTGTAAAAAGTCAAAATGCAAATATCTTTATTATAAAATTAAATATACATATTCTAGCTATGTAACTGCTAGTATTTGGTGTTTATTGAGCCACTGGTAAAATTTCAAATTTTCTGAAAATTTTTCCGAAATTAATTATTTTAATATTATTTTAAGCCGTCACTATTATATTTAATTAGGGAAAATTACAAATTGGAATGAGTTGAAACAAATTTTGTACATCATAAAACTTTAAATAAAATTTTATCATGTGGTTTTTGAAATGAAAACGTTTGCCAAAACGGTTTAGAAATTTTCGAAGAAATAAGGTTTTTTTTGGTGAAATTAGTGTAAATGGAAGTGGGGAATAACATTTATCTTTTTTCCACCCAAACCCACCACTCACCCCATCCCCCTCATGGGCTGGCCGAACCCAAGCTGCCCCACTTCCTCTTTTTTTTATCCACACCAAGTTGAGAAGAGAAAAGAAATTGAAGGGAAAAAAGAAATATTAATTTAAGAGGTATGGGTACTTGATGTATGGGAGTTGACTAACAAATTCCTCACTCATTTTTTTTCCCACTCACTCCCTTCACTGGCCGAGCCTTCCCCTAGCTGCAGCCCAAAAAAATCCCACCTCATTTCACCTCTAAATTTCATCAATTTTGCATCAAAATCCATCAAAAACATCATTAATCCCAAATCCAACTCCTACCCATTATTTCTTGCCTATCTAGCATGGATCTAGGAGCATGGAAGCTACTTTTGGAGGCTAGGATTTGCATGCTAGAACTCAATTGGGAGGTATAAATTTTAACCCTTTAGTGAAATTGTTGTTTAATTGCTTTATGTTAGCTTATTAAGTGTTTAATTATGTTTTAGATTGGTTCTAATTGCATGATTGAAAAATTCAAGAATGAGGTTGATTTCAAGTTAGGGTTTTGAGTAATGGGATTATGGTTGTGTGATGTATTTAACATCTTAAGACATGTTAAAACCTAATCTAGTTGCTAGTTGCAAATTGTTGACTTAAAATTGTAATAATTAAGCTATATTGCAAACTAGGTTTTAAAATTAAATCAAATTGTAAGATTAAAAATCTAATTAGGTTCTTCATGATATCATTAATTTTATAAGTTGTAGTTTACCACCTTAGTTCATGCAAAACCTAGTCAAGTTGATGATTTGTGAATTGTTATTTTGAAAATTGTTAAAATTAGATATTTTGGCAAACTAGGATTTTGGGGTTAATGAAAATTTAATGGGATTAAATTTTGGAAATTGTTTTTATTACTTATTTAAGATGTTTAATAAGTATTATGACCATTAAAATTGTTAAAACATCAAGTTTCGTTTTAAAACGGCTAATTGATGCTTACTAGGTTTCTTGTAATAAATCGATTCAATCAATTTATTGGTTTTGATGATTTCACCCTATTTCATGTATATGTTTAGTGTAATGTGAAACCACGAATGGTGCGTTTGAATTTTTCATCGAGGGTTGGTTTGGCTATTCCGGCATGCGTAGGCGATAGGTTTTGACCTGTGCGTGATACGTGTGCCGATTTGGTTTTCTTATGCCGTTTCGATTTCGAATTGGGTTTTTATGCGATACGGTGCGTTATGATATGTAGGTACCCCATGTGGACTTCGAGACGACAAGCAAGCGCGTGGCGACGTCGGCACCTGCGAGCGAGGATCAGGTGAGTAGATTTATATCTACGGGGAGAAGTCGGGTGGATGGCGTATAGCACCCCCGCAGTCCGTAGTATAGTTCATATATATATGTTTATATAGGTGTTTTTTTAATACGAGAAGATGTATCCATGTTATGTTTAAGTGTTCCTGGATTAGCTTTGGGTTAGTTGCGAAACCCTAGAGTAGTTGTTATACCACATACGCACACACATACTTGCATACATTACTTTCTTGTGCACCGATTGGGATATGTATATATGTATATATATGCGTGGGTATGGGACTATGCATATGTACATTCATATATACATGCATGGATAATGAGGATAGTACTTGGGATTTAAGATGAGTCGATGAGATTTGAGTTAAGGCCGTGAGATCGGTGATATAGCAGGGTTCGTATTTGAGATACGACATGACGTTGTAACGGGTCTTGACGTAGTGTTTCACACACGTGCATGCATACTTAGGCGGTATCAGTATTGTACTAGACGTAGATCTGTACCCCGATCATGATATTTTATAAAGAGGATACAAGATGAATAGTATGATGAATGTGATATTGACCCGTACCCAGATTTGGGATGCCGTACGACGGATTTACGTACGAGCTATATATTGATGATTGATCCGTACTCTTGACTTAGGATGTCTGACTATGGATATGGTATCGGATATGATATTATTAAGGCGGGATCACCGACTATACATATACAGGTATGTATATGTATCGACTCAGATGATAGGCGGTTTTCTTACCTGTAGTTCAGCTTGTTAGTTCAGCCGTATAGTTTAGTGTAGTTGTTAGATTAGATTAGACTCCTACCTATTTCAAAACTAGCGGATTGTGGGTATTTTAAAGGACAGGTTAAGGGATCTACGGATATTTCAAAAGACGTATCCTTTCTTAAAACCACCGTAGCCCTTATTTTCAAAACCCCACGATTCGTGTTATTTCAATAGGCACCATTGTTTAATATTTAGCTCCCGCTCATTATGGTTGCTCGCTCCGCATCGCATACTTACATTGTTATTTCATATTGCATTGTTGATATTATGTTGTTAGGACACCAGCACCATTACCGATGGTGCGTATGTACCACGTACACTTACTTGCCGGCTCACACACATCTTCATCGGTAATTGATATGTCACGTACACCTTAGAAAATATTATTGCTTAACTTAGCCTGACAGCTAGTAGTTTGACATGATATTAGTGTACTTATCTTATATGCCAGCTTAGATATTGTAGTTATTACTTGTCACTTCATGCATACTGTTATTCATTGTTATGCCGTATTCATGGATTCCCATGCCTACAATCATGGTTTTACATGCTATTGATGATTTGGATTCGTATTTCCTTGAGATTTTCTGGATTTGGGGGAAAACCGCAAAACTTGTATATGCTTCTTTCTTCTCTTTTAAATAAAAAGTGCGGTTTTCCAATGATGTATGAGTCGTCCACCATGAGTTTGCTGATGGATTTCGAGACCCGATTCGAGGAGATGGATGAACCGTTTCGGGTACATGGTGGGCCCGGTAAGGTACCCCGGGGCAAGAAGCGCGTGATGATGACGATGTGAGCCTGGCAGGGGAGCACTACCTACCGGTGATTTTACCCGACGCGTCGGATATCCGGAGGATACCGTCATGATCTTGAGATGGATGGTAGAGGCCGGTCTGGACTGACGGCGCCCCAGATATTGTGATTGAGACTTGAGGTACATAGATTGTGACACAGAGATATCGAGGTATTTGGACACTTGTTTTGTGTCGATGCTGGGCACTGTTTTATGCTGATTTCATATATGGTACCTCATTTCTTTTAAAATACAGAAATCTCACTGATTTATGAAACCAGTTTTATTCAGTACATGCATTCTGTTTCATGCATTCATACATCATCCATATTATATATTGCTACCTGAGGCACTGACACGGGCACATGAGATTACACTCGGGTTAGATATTTACCCTAGCCATTGTTATAGGCTGCATGTAATATACATATTTGAGGATATATTATGATCATTGACCTATGATTGCGTTATTTATGCGATTTCTGTGCGTAGATGTTTTTCTACTCACGAGTTGGCAACTCACCCCCGTTGTGCCACAGTTCTTGCAGGTTTCGCCGTACAGGTTTCATTACGGCTTGCTGGCACTATTTCCTTTTCCGGGTGACTTGCTAGTAGGTGGGTTTATTTGTATCGTACCCCCATTATATATCTTGTATATCATTATTCTGTTGTATCTAGAAGTTCCATCAACCAAACATGTATTTATTTTTGAGATAGAGACCAGTGAGGTTATTCCTTCGACCTTAGAGTCGCGCGTTTTATTTCTGTGGTTTTCTTGTGGTTTTAAGTTTCCTTTTGAATTTTGATCCTCGCCGTTGGCGTTGTATATTATATTGCTTGTGTGGTTGTGACCGTCGTTTGACGAAGAGCTAGTTCCCGCTTATGGATGCCTTTTTATTGATTTCGTATACTATTCATGTTGTATCCCGTTTGGGGGCATGTATTTACAAAGGAAACTCTGCCGAAATTTTTGGGAAATATTTGATGTTTTTTTTAAAAACCGCATAATTCGGCTTATGCTATTAAAACTACTTGTTTTAAATTGGTTTACCTTCACTCTACTACTTTTCTTGGTTTGGATTTTTGGGTTTTCGGCTTACTTAGATTACGTACGCATCGAGACGTTTCGTAGTTTAAGTGCCGGTCATGTTCCATCTTTTCGGGACGTGACAAAGTTGGTATCAGAGCGTTAGGTTTTACCTTCGGAGCGTAGGATGACCCTTGGTTGATGGAATAGGTGACTAAAGTAGAGTGACGTACCGTGGGTATGTTCCGCGGCATACTTACGATACGCTACTCCACTTAAGAAGCCTTAGGATGTACATTTCTTTGTTCAGTATTATATTCATTCCTGATCTAGCTTCATCGGTACCAGTTACGGTTTGCTGCCACGATTACGGGCAGGGAGAGCTATGGCTAGAGTTGCGGTCAGCACGAGCTCGTTACGAACGAGGACTAACCAGAACATAATTCCGGTGACACACGATTGTAGAGATGTGTCTTCTGATTGTGATTTCGCTCCACGAGCGTTGGATGGATCGTTGTATGAGATTACTTGGACATGCCGATCAGCACTAGAGGATTGAGCCAATGATAGAGGCCAGCCAGATTTTGATGACCGTTGGTGTGTTGCTTACTCCTGATGATTGAGGCACCGTTCAGCATGCAGACGAGTGAGCCAGTTGTTGCTGCGAGCGACGAGATATCGCCCCATATGTTGGAGCTATTGCAGTACAGATTGTACTAAGAGATGATAGAAGGTCGCTAGTCACCCGAGGATGAATGACTAGGACATGTGGTTCGTTCGCCTACCCGATGAGAGGTCATCAGATAGATTGATTCCAGATAGAGACGACTTCACGCGGAGACGTTGGGAGTCGACAGAGACGATCGAATGTCAGAAACCTATTATTCCAAGTTTAAAGTATTCGGAAGGGAATGCAGGCAATTCTATGGACCTCTAGAAGAATGAAACCCTAACTCGATTTAATGACCGTGTGAAAGACTTTGAACCTTCGGGTTTGCGGCAGTTCTACGGCGCCATTAGTGAGGCTTGGATTTGCCCTTCTACGGCTGGACCACCGATGCTGTGGTATGTACTCGATACTATTGAACTGTGCCCAAGATGTTGAGCTCTTGGGGGATTATGAGGTTTTGACGACTCGATCGGATGGCTCGACTTAATTCGGATGCTAGGTGGTGAGATGCATTTCTTGGGAGACTCCCGATACGAGGATAGCCGTTGGAGCTCAGTCCATGCAGCCGCGACGAGACGAGTCCAAAGCAGACGAAATTAGAGAAAAGTGAAGTAAGAGGTTCGTACCAGATCTAGATGAGATGACGTTCCACTCCGCCGACATCAGAGATGCGATGCGCATGCCGAGACATGGTACTTGGATTTACCTTCCAGAAGGAGTCGCGATGAGTATGCAGTCGTTCCAGAGCAAGATGCAGATATAGGAAAGGACGATGACTTCCGGACAATTGGCAGAGACGAGACATGGAAGAGACCATGAGCAGGATTCCTTCCAGGACACTGCTCTAATGATACTTGCACCCAGGATCAGATGTGTCACGTACATTCAGAGAGCCAGAGGCCGACGCCAGTGATAAGCTGTCTTACGAGTGGTCACGATGATTGACCGAGAGATGACCAGAGAAGTGCCAGAACGGGATCATCCCCGTTAGCACATCTAACAGGGACGATGAGCCGATGGACCGAGAGATTGGTAATTCACAATGAAGACTTTGACCCAGGTGTGGTCATTGTTACGCACACCAGCAGGCCAGAGTTCATGATGATCGACGAGACGTGCCACTAGTGACCGCGACAGTTGGCCCGAGATTCTTAGAGGATGCGCTTGAGCGGTAATATTCCGCCATTATTGATTTCAATGTTTTGAGTGATTTATTCGCATGATTTGATTTTGATGATTGAGGATTTACGATCTTTGCACAGTGTTGCACTTGATATCGTTTTCGTGCTTTGGTTTCACATGTTTGTGATTTTACGGTTTTAGACATTTGAGTTGATTTTGTCCGTATGCACGCATACGATTTGGTTCCTGCACTCTGTATAGTTTATATATGCTTGCAGTGCAGTGATACGCCTTTTGTGCACTTAGATGCACTGGACTTTGATTTCGATGGTGATGTTCGATATTTGTTTTGTGCACCTTGTGCACCTGATTTGATTTTGCGCATGTTCGGCACTTGATATTGGATTTCATGATTTCGTGCACGATGGATGCACCTGATTTGGATTTTCGCGCATGTTGGGCGCATGTTTTGAAGTGTGATTTTGGTGCACACCAGATGCACTAAATCGAGATTTTTCGTGCATGTCAGATGCACCTGATTTTGCTGTCAGGCACACATGTTGCCTACGACAGATGTTTCGTGCACATCCGATGCACTTAGATGTTGTTTCTGTGCATATGTATGGCACATATTTGGATTTTGATTTCCGTGCGCACAAGACGCACGTAGTATTCATACGCGTATTTTGGGATTAATTTTTCTTATAGAGCAGTACGTTTTTATGATATTGCTATGTGTTTTCGTACTAAGCAGGACTAGTCAGAGGACAGTACCTGAATATATTTTACATGTATAGTTTCGAGTTATATCATATTGGTTTTGCTTTGGATTTGGTATTGATGTCTTCTCCATGACTCCGATGATTGCGGGATGCCTGACGGAGTTCTGATTTGAGTTATATGCTCATTTTTCATGCGCATGCGTTGCGCTACGATTTGTTTTATGTATTTATGATTTCTGAGCCCCGGCGATTTGATGGTTTTGGCTGAAATATTTTAGTATTTGAGGGAAGTTTTAATTTAAATTCGGTGACCGAATTTTTTTAAGGGGGGAAGATTGTAACATTTTGAAAATCGTTTCGGTGAAATTTCGAAAAAACGGTAAAATAAGGGGGTTTTCTGTAAAAAGTCAAAATGCAAACATCTTCATTATAAAATTAAATATACATATTCTAGCTATGTAACTGCTAGTATTTGGTGTTTATTGAGCCACTGGTAAAATTTCAAATTTTCTGAAAATTTTTCCGAAATTAATTATTTTAATATTATTTTAAGCCGTCACTAATATATTTAATTAGGGAAAATTACAAATTGGAATGAGTTGAAACAAATTTTGTACATCATAAAACTTTAAATAAAATTTTATCATGTGGTTTTTGAAATGAAAACGTTTGCCAAAACGGTTTAGAAATTTTCGAAGAAATAAGGTTTTTTTTGGTGAAATTAGTGTAAATGGAAGTGGGGAATAACATTTATCTTTTTTCCACCCAAACCCACCACTCACCCCATACCCCTCATGGGCTGGCCGAACCCAAGCTGCCCCACTTCCGCTTTTTTTTATCCACACCAAGTTGAGAAGAGAAAAGAAATTGAAGGGAAAAAAGAAATATTAATTTAAGAGGTATGGGTACTTGATGTATGGGAGTTGAATAACAAATTCCTCACTCATTTTTTTTCTCACTCACTCCCATCACTGGCCGAGCCTTCCCCTAGCTGCAGCCCAAAAAAATCCCACCTCATTTCACCTCCAAATTTCATCAATTTTGCATCAAAATCCATCAAAAACATCATTAATCCCAAATCCAACTCCTACCCATTATTTCTTGCCTATCTAGCATGGATCTAAGAGCATGGAAGCTACTTTTGGAGGCTAGGATTTGCATGCTAAAACTCAATTGGGAGGTATAAATTTTAACCCTTTAGTGAAATTGTTGTTTAATTGCTTTATGTTAGCTTATTAAGTGTTTAATTAGGTTTTAGATTGGTTCTAATTGCATGATTGAAAAATTCAAGAATGAGGTTGATTTCAAGTTAGGGTTTTGAGTAATGGGATGATGGTTGTGTGATGTATTTAACATCTTAAGACATGTTAAAACCTAATCTAGTTGCTAGTTGCAAATTGTTGACTTAAAATTGTAATAATTAAGCTATATTGCAAACTAGGTTTTAAAATTAAATCAAATTGTAAGATTAAAAATCTAATTAGGTTCTTCATGATATCATTAATTTTATAAGTTGTAGTTTACCACCTTAGTTCATGCAAAACCTAGTCAAGTTGATGATTTGTGAATTGTTATTTTGAAAATTGTTAAAATTAGATATTTTGGCAAACTAGGATTTTGGGGTTAATGAAAATTTAATGGGATTAAATTTTGGAAATTGTTTTTGTGACTTATTTAAGATGTTTAATAAGTATTATGACCATTAAAATTGTTAAAACATTAAGTTTCGTTTTAAAACGGCTAATTGATGCTTACTTGGTTTCTTGTAATAAATCGATTCAATCAATTTATTGGTTTTGATGATTTCACCCTATTTCATGTATATGTTTAGTGTAATGTGAAACCACGAACGGTGCGTTTGAATTTTTCATCGAGGGTTGGTTTGGCTATTCCGGCATGCGTAGGCGATAGGTTTTGACCTGTGCGTGATACGTGTGCCGATTTGGTTTTCTTATGCCGTTTCGATTTCGAATTGGGTTTTTATGCGATACGGTGCGTTATGATATGTAGGTACCCCATGTGGACTTCGAGACGACAAGCAAGCGCGTGGCAACGTCGGCACCGGCGAGCGAGGATCAGGTGAGTAGATTTATATCTACGGGGAGAAGTCGGGTGGATGGCGTATAGCACCCCCGCAATCCGTAGTATAGTTCATATATTTATGTTTATATAGGTGTTTTTTTGATACGAGAAGATGTATCCATGTTATGTTTAGGTGTTCCTGGATTAGCTTTGGGTTAGTTGCGAAACCCTAGAGTAGTTGTTATACCACATACGCACACACAGACTTGCATACATTACTTTCTTGTGCACCGATTGGGATATGTATATATGTATATATATGCGTGGGTATGGGACTATGCATATGTACATTCATATATACATGCATGGATAATGAGGATAGTACTTGGGATTTAAGATGAGTCGATGAGATTTGAGTTAAGGCCGTGAGATCGGTGATATAGCAGGGTTCGTATTTGAGATACGACATGACGTTGTAACGGGTCTTGACGTAGTGTTTCACACACGTGCATGCATACTTAGGCGGTATCAGTATTGTACTAGATGTAGATCTGTACCCCGATCATGATATTTGATAAAGAGGATACAAGATGAATAGTATGATGAATGTGATATTGACCCGTACCCAGATTTGGGATGCCGTACGACGGATTTACGTACGAGCTATATATTGATGATTGATCCGTACTCTTGACTTAGGATGTCTGACTATGGATATGGTATCGGATATGATATTATTGAGGCGGGATCACCGACTATACATATACAGGTATGTATATGTATCGACTCAGATGATAGGCGGTTTCCTTACCTGTAGTTCAGCTTGTTAGTTCAGCCGTATAGTTTAGTGTAGTTGTTAGATTAGATTAGACTCCTACCTATTTCAAAACTAGCGGATTGAGGGTATTTTAAAGGACAGGTTAAGGGATCTACGGATATTTCAAAAGACGTATCCTTTCTTAAAACCACCGTAGCCCTTATTTTCAAAACCCTACGATTTGTGTTATTTCAAATGGCATCATTGTTTAATATTTAGCTCCTGCTCATTATGGTTTCTCGCTCTGCATCGCATACTTACATTGTTATTTCATATTGCATTGTTGATATTATGCTGTTAGGACACCAGCACCATTACCGATGATGCGTATGTACCACGTACACTTACTTGCCGGCTCACACACATCTTCATCGGTAATTGCCATGTCACGTACACCTTAGAAAATATTATTACTTAACTTAGCCTGACAGCTAGTAGTTTGACATGATATTAGTGTACTTACCTTATATGCCAGCTTAGATATTGTAGTTATTACTTGTCACTTCATGCATACTGTTATTCATTGTTATGCCGTATTCATGGATTCCCAAGCCTACATTCATGGTTTTACATGCTATTGATGATTTTGATTCGCATTTCCATGAGATTTTCTGGATTTGGGGGAAAACCGCAAAACTTGTATAAGCTTCTTTCTTCTCTTTTAAATAAAAAGTGCGGTTTTCCAATGATGTATGAGTCGTCCATCATGAGTTTGCTGATGGATTTCGAGACCCGATTCGAGGAGATGGATGAACCGTTTCGGGTACATGGTGGGCCCGGTAAGGTACCCCAGGGCAAGAAGCGCGTGATGATGACGATGTGAGCCTGGCAGGGGAGCACTACCTACCGGTGATTTTACCCGACGCGTCGGATATCCGGAGGATACCGTCGTGGTCTTGAGATGGATGGTAGGGGCCGGTCTGGACTGACGGCGCACCAGATATTGTGATTGAGACTTGAGGTACATAGATTGTGACACAGAGATATCGAGGTATTTGGACACTTGTTTTGTGTCGATGCTGGGCACTGTTTTATGCTGATTTGATATATGGTACCTCATTTCTTTTAAAATACAGAAATCTCACTGATTTATGAAACCAGTTTTATTCAGTACATGCATTCTATTTCATGCATTCATACATCATCCATATTATATATTGCTACCTGAGGCACTGACGCGGGCACATGAGATTACACTCGGGTTAGATATTTACCTTAGCCATTGTTATAAGCTGCATGTTATATACATATTTGAGGATATATTATGATCATTGACCTATGATTGCGTTATTTATGCGATTTCTGTGCGTAGATGTTTTTCTACTCACGAGTTGGCAACTCACCCCCGTTGTGCCACAGTTCTTGCAGGTTTCGCCGTACAGGTTTCATTACGGCTTGCTGGCACTATTTCCTTTTCCGGGTGACTTGCTAGAAGGTGGGTTTATTTGTATCGTACCCCCATTATATATCTTGTATATCATTATTCTGTTGTATCTAGAAGTTCCATCAACCAAACATGTATTTATTTTTGAGATAGAGACCAGTGAGGTTATTCCTTCGACCTTAGAGTCGCGCGTTTTATTTCTGTGGTTTTCTTGTGGTTTTAAGTTTCCTTTGGAATTTTGATCCTCGCCGTTGGCGTTGTATATGTTGGAGATAGTGCCCTCATAGTCAATTATTGGATCGCAGGTACGTGATTGCAATGATTGCGGAGGACCTATCCCGGTAGGACAGTCTTACTCGAGATGATAGTATGCTATCTGGTTTGCCTTTATCAGTCGTGTACATGTTCAGGTGACTGATTGCATGTTACACTTTGATAGAGCCCTTAGGATCTTGCTTTACTACCAACAGTATGATGGCGATCATATACGTGAGAGTTGGGTAGTTTATATGCATATCCTTAATTGTGGTCCCTAGTCGTGGGAGTTTCGAGACAGGGCATCGATACTCCGGAGTAGACTAGTGTGTACAGTTGAGACCCCGACGAGGGGCGGTGGCCAGTCTCACAAGCCACTGGTGTCAGTTGGATCACCTAAGATGTATACAGGTGCTCATTGGGTTATGAGTACACCGGACAGGACTCGCCGGGAATCTGCTAGTTAGTACTATACCTATCGTCAGATAACAGTTCCCTGGTGACATGTGTACAGGTTAGTTCATCGACCTGAGGTCGTCATTTGTCTCGTGTGAGTTCCCACTGTGCTTTGATTTCTACCCTACCACGGCTCAAAGGAGTCGTGCAAACAGGTAGCTTTTGGGTACAGTCCCGAGCCATATGGAGGCACGTGAGCGGATCGGCAGGGGATTCGTCTCTCCCGGTATTGGGGGCGAGATCGTGCTGTGTCTAGGAGAGCCATTACGCAAAGCCCTCGGCCGAGGCAGGAGATTTACTGGTAGGTATTCCAGTAGTATCTCAGGGCGTTCTGGGCTACACTCCGACACGACTTATACTGCTATTGGGGGTCTGACGTTACTAGCCCCCTAGGCAGATATGCGATACTCATAGACGAACGGACCGGACTGTATATACATTGTCACTGTTAGGCTCAGTAGAGTTTTCCGGATGAGTGCGCTCATCGGCATCCCTTGAGGTCAGTCCATGGGCAGCCGTTACGCATTGCTAGTGCCGCTGACGGTTTGTTGTTAAACCCACTGCCAGGGTGCTGACGAGTCATTAGAGTCCCCCACAGGCAGTTTCCCAAGTTCGGGCGAAATGTTGTAGAGGCCGTATGGTTTTATGGCAGGGTTCGGAAAATGCACGTGCGTTTACACACGTGTCAGTTTTCGGGCAGATGATACTGGTCGGCTTCGGTTTAAGCCGGATCCAAGTATTATATTGAGTAGGTATAATATCTTTGTCTCAGTTGCATTTATATTCGGTCGTAATACAAATGCGGGTATATTTATACAGTTTCGGGGTTGTCCTGAAATTCGTTTCAGGATCACTTTTGGAAGTTGCCTGTTTCCAGTTTTCTATCAGCCGTCTTTTAACATTTGGTTAAAGACGGATTTATGTTTTCTACAGATGAGGTGAGTCAGTGTTCTAGAATATTCTAGATGAGGTGACTAGGATTATTGGTGTTGAGTTTTCATTGGTTGCATTTAAGGGTTCATTAATGCATGATGACTAGGTTTGTGAGTCATGCTTTAACCTTAATGCTTTTTGTTTTCCTTAAGATCTTTTCTTCTTGATCTTTTAAGTGAGAAGCTTTCTTGTGGTCACCCCCTTCTCCTACGGTCACCTCCCTCTTGCTATATATGGCTTGCCCTCTCTCTCTCCTCATTCTAACTCTCACTTGATGTTTCATTTCGGTTAGAAAAGATTATGATAGCATTCGGGGTGTATGGAATTTTACAGTTCATTTCATTCCATCACCCGATTTCCACGGCAACTTCATTAACCGATCGTCCACGGATTTGGACGAAGTGAGACAAAGTCATCTACTCATTCTCTACATCAATCTTGGTCGTCTCTTTTAGCAAACTTGACGATCGAGTTGCCTCGAGTCAGAGGCGGGAGCCCGTTTAAAGAACCGATCATGTGGTGCCACTTCGACGAGGACATCGGAGATCGACGAGATCGGAGCAGCCGCAACGGAGCGTGGGATGATGGTTGAAGAACGAAGGACTCGGATCGTTCGGTATAACATTCCTACACTCTTTACAGTTTGTTAGTTTAGCAATAATGGCAGATCCGGGTTAAAGTATACGATAGCGCCAGTTTAAAAGTTTTTGTTCCGAATTTGGCGTCTGTAGACTGCCGGGGCGCTACCGTAGACTTACAGTGGTATCAGAGCCTAACCATTTTGCTATACTAACTTGTGCTAACGTGTTCAAAACTTCGATCGAACCGAAAAACCAAAACTGCAAAAATCCTGCCTGACAGTTTCTGTTATTTTTAAACGGTGTCAAAATTGACTTCTGTACATCTTAAAAATCCGTGCAGGCTTTTCTATGACCAACGACAAAATTTGGGCTCTTGATCTCTCCATTGAGGCGCGGAAGCGCGGCCAACCCTATTGTATTGGCCGCGCATCCGCGGCCACGTGAGGAGCACGTGCTCCCAATTTTTGTCTGTGGATTCTTGGTGGGATTTTGGGGTTTTTGATATATAAAGTTTTGGCCCAGGTTTTGTTACTGTTCACCAGTAAGCAGTGGGGCCCACTTTTTGAAATTTGGTCTTTGGTCGATCGAAATTTAAACACGTTAGTTTACAGTGCTTACATTATATCTCCGACCGGGAATGTCATTTGATCGGTAAACCGCGTTTAATTGCTATAGTTCTTTTAGACGGGTTTGCGAACGTGACATTCGCGTTGATGTTCTGTGTTGTGCTGTGATGTTGCGGATTTGTCGTGGTGGATAGCAGTGTGCAATGGTAGTACAGTTTGTGTTTATTTATACATTTGATATTGCAGGGCGAGCGTCCAACTTGTGGACAGCCGTCACTGCCTGTTGTATAATATTCTTTTGGGGCAGGACCAGGTTGCGGTCGATGTACCTATTATACTATTTTTCATTACTGTACTAGGTTTTACCCCGCGACGGAGTGCACGGATAGCCGGGTTCGGGAAAGCAACGGGTCCGCATCTCATAGCTTTGAGAGGCAGAGGGTCCCTACTTCAGAATTGGCAGACTATTCGCCGCACTCGTAGGGGGTACAGGTTGACCCAAGGAGGGGTGCTCAATTTACCGGATTCCGTGAAGTGCCGGGTATTCCATTCACTATGCTGTGGGGACTACCTCGCTTCAGGTTTTGGCGGGTAACTTGCCGCACCCGTAGGGGTCTAGGTTTCATTGCACAGGCTATCCACACGACAGGGGAACGTCGAGTTTCAGCAGCGGCTCTGTGAAACTCGGGGATCCCAGATATCTGTATTGTTCTGTGATGCTTATTACTTTTCTGTAATGTTGCATATTATCACGCCTGGAGCGATTATGTATATTGGTTTATATACTATTAGATGTTGTATATGTTTTACACCCGCGCTAGTCCAGTCCCCGCTCTGTCGTTAGTTAAGTAACCTAACGAGTGATGACGGGACCCAGTGACGAATGCGGATGGCATATACGTACATTTTATTTTCGTTCTTTTCTGGTGTGATTTAATGATGGGACTGCGTTGATTCTGATCAATGCAAAGTAAAAACAAACCCGTATACAGTTGTTGGAACAATTTAAAAAGTGTTGTTACAAAGACGTTTCCTTTTGTTATGCATAGCGGTATTCAGTGGAATATCCTGCACCTCATTCGACGGGGCAAGGGCTGATATCCCTTCACCGGGACTGACCCCTTGGGCAGAAGTTTGCGTCAGCGTAATAACTGCACTATAGTCGATTACAAGTTGCTTTGTATAGCGGTATTCAGTGGAATATCCTGCACCTCATTCCACGAGGAAAGAGCCGAGATCCCTTTACCGGGAGTGACCTCTTTAGCAAAAGGTTTTCGCCACTATATTTTAAAAAGCTATCAGGTTCCTTCAGCGATATCAAGTTCACTACGCTAAAGGTTTTTCGCCAAAAACCAGCCGTAGCCCTCCGTCACTTCTTTTGGGTATTTAGTAGTATTCAAGCTATGCATTTTAGCCAAAGTTAAGGCATAGTGTTTGGTAGCTGCTGGGTATTCAATTGTTGCATAGATAGATGAGTTAGTTTGGGACAGTCGTTCTGCCGATTGGCCAAAGTCAGGGGCATGTGCGGGTGGGTTCAAATTGACAAGATAGTGACGGGTAGAACTTGGCATGTGACTTATGACATTTTGACCAAAGCCAAGGTTATAAGAGCATGGGGCAAAAAAACTATATCAGGAGTTTCTAAAGAAACTGAAACTTGCCGAGTATGCGCATACCTTCTGGAGTATGAGTAACGTGGATGCATTCCATCACGTTATCATGCGATGAGAGTTGGATCCTGATTCCCACTGATGAGTTGGTTTACTCTTCGGGTGATCCCGATTGATTCTTCTTTAGGTTTGGAGGAGAATTTGACAGGACAGTGGGAGGTTTCCGGATTAGATAAAATGATGACCATTCTGATCTAGGTTAGAGTGCACGCAGAGTGTTTCTTTTCTCTCTCTCTCTCTTTGGCAGCGACCTTTGACCGACCCTAGACTATGACTCAGTGACCAGGTTGACCGAACCTTCTTAAAATACTGGCTTTTGGATTGTCTGAGTTGCATAAGTCATTGCCACTCCTTCTTTTACCCTTTGTATTTCTCAGAACACCCGTATTACTACGGATATCCACTTCCATTGGATAGATCCATCGTATGGTTATATACGAACTCGAAGGGACTTCTTCGGGGATGGATCCAGGTTCAGGAGAAATAGAATTGGTTTATTCAGTTGTCTTTTATTATCACCTTCTCTCAGGTTGCGAGAGCTCCTTGGTTTAGGAGAGTACACCTATTACGCCTATTGGTTAGTCTTATTCCAAACCATAGGCTGGTGCCGAAAGGTAGGGAATGAAGAAAACCAATTAGCCTAAGTAGGGTGTGCAGAAGGTAATATGTAAAGACAAAATAAAGGGATTAGAAAGAGGGCAAAGTAAATTGCGACTGATATCATTCACGACCAAAACCGCATAGTTCATCGCCGCTCCTATTTCACCTTTAAAAGAATAAGGTATTATTCAGTTGTCTTTTATCATCACCTTCTCTCAGTTGCGAGTACTCCTTGGTTTAGGAGGGTACACCTATTGTGCTTACTGGATAGTCTTCTTCCAAACCATAGGCTGGTGCCGAACGGTAGGGAAGGAAGAAAACCATTTAGCCTAACGATGGTGTACAGAAGGTAACGACTAAAGACAAATAAAGGGATTTGGAGAGACGGCAATAAAATATACGGTTGAAGTCATGAATTGGATTATGGAAAAGGCATTGCTATGAATACCAGGATACCCCTACGAAACATTTTCATGTTTCAGTGCATTGTTAAAGGAAAAACTGTTTTCCTGATTAGACACTTACTCCAAGGGTATGTATTTACCAGGTTTCATTCTCATATCTGTATGGTTTACAGATGATGAGTGGGAGTAAGATATTGGGAATTAGGTGATCATCCTCATTATATCGGAATTCGTTGTAATTGGTGATATTTGAGGAAATCGCCAGGGTACAGTTTTCCACATACAATGCACAGGTTTTGAGTTGTTTAACTCAGCGGACTTATACAGAGTATTGTATGTTGTCCAAGTGTCCATCAGGACAAAGGGGTAGGTCCTCGTACTATGTTCTGTTTACTTATAACTTCTCTAGTATTTAGACGAGTGTTTCGTAGAAATACAAGGTCTAAGTTTTGAGAAGTTGTGGGTATAAGAATAAAGTGGAGAACCAGGTGTCACAAGTATCGGGATTCTTCAAAGAGATCGAAGATGTAGATTCTTGTGATTGGTATTCAGATGATAGTGATGGTTTTGAGAAACGTGTTTCTCTTTCAGGTTACTCATAATTGGATGGATTCCTAAGTTGAGTAATGCTGATTAGCCTCTTTCCATTAAGTTGATATGCACTGGAGACAGATGCATGGATTTGAATATGGTTCCAAATTAAATTAGTGCCAAAGTTTCTATATTGGATATAGAATAGTTCGTACCTTAAAAGAAATTAAGGTACGGGGAGTTGTCCAGCTTATGATTAAAACCAGACACTGGATAACTCAGGGCACGTTTCTGTAATGGCTGTTTGTGGGTTGACCCTGGCTATGACGAGGGTTGATATTCTACCATTTAGAAGATCAATAGTGATATTGTTCTTGACTCGCCACAGTTTTAGTAAAAATGGATCTTTTTCAGAAAACAGTAGTGGGAGTATGGTAGAACTGGAAGTGATTCCAGAACCGCAAACGATTACGGAAAAATTTAATAGGACCTATACATTCAATCAGGTTTGACATTCCAATAGCCACTCCGCAGGTATGGTAGGTAACCTCAGACACCCGAGAGGTACTTCGGTAGCCTCAAGGACGGTGACAGGGAGGTTCTTATCTACCCAAACTTGACACTACTGTTGTTCCAGGATATGAGACCCGGTAGGAGGGTTGTCGTAGTCAGTGGGCGCAGCGGAAGCATGGTGGGCAAGTAGCTTATGTCTATTTATAGACTTGAGCCGTTATAGCGGAGATAGATCATCTAATTTTGATGTGACATTCATGGGTTTGACTTCAATCAGAATAGGGGATGGATCAGTTAAGAAGGTAGTAGGGTGTGATGTCATGGTATCTGGATGACATACACAGAGTAGGAAGTAAAATTCCTATACTACGATCGGTTGGACTGTGGTCGTCACACAGTTGTTTCTCCAAACAGGACATGGATATAATATTAGACATTCTGGTTTCTGGATCTATGGTTTTAGATCTAGATTTGGGTGGTTTCCCAATGTGGGTACTTTGACAGTATTCTAATGGTTTTTAGAATAGATGACTCCTAGCATGGTGGTGTACCTGCAGGTGATGGAGTCACCCTCTCTAAAGGTGTCGTATAGACTAAAGGGGAGAGGGCTGTGCATGATTGGCAGATCACTTGCTTAGGCAATTGAGTCAATCATGAAATGTCAAGTACCACACCAAATGTTGGTTTTGCACTAGATGCAATAAGTTTGTATTAATCCAATCCTGTAGAAACATAAGGAAGCAGTTTTAGAACATTAGTACATGTTCTACGGATTTGATAACGGCAGCTTCTTTCGGGAGACGGTTATCATTCCAGGCTTCAAAGGTGACATGGATGACAGAGTGAATGTCAGAGTTTTAGTTTTCCTTCTGACGAAGGACAGTATTATGGACAGGTGGTTCCAGAGGATACTGTGGGTGGCATGGTGCTGGATACTGATTAGGTTCAGTGATCCATACAGTCTAAGAAGTTTGGATATGGAGTTCATTTATGAACTAAGGTCCTATCTGATATCCAGACATATTCTAAGACAGGTACTACTCAATTCGGGAGATGGCTTTCTCCGTGAACTTGAGATTAAGAGAGATACAGAAAGAAAGTTCTAGGCGGATCCACTCACCGAGGCTATTTCTCGAACACAATAGTTTTACAAACGGGCTTTGTGAAACTGATTAGTAGAGGAGTTTGATGTTCGGTTTCACACGGGCTGTGAGTAGTCGACATCGCAATATTAGCCTTGAGTGCAAGTGGGAGATTGTTGGAGATAGTGCCCTCATAGTCAATTATTGGATCGCAGGTACGTGATTGCAATGATTGCGGAGGACCTATCCCGGTAGGACAGTCTTACTCGAGATGATAGTATGCTATCTGGTTTGCCTTTATCAGTCGTGTACATGTTCAGGTGACTGATTGCATGTTACACTTTGATAGAGCCCTTAGGATCTTGCTTTACTACCAACAGTATGATGGCGATCATATACGTGAGAGTTGGGTAGTTTATATGCATATCCTTAATTGTGGTCCCTAGTCGTGGGAGTTTCGAGACAGGGCATCGATACTCCGGAGTAGACTAGTGTGTACAGTCGTGACCCCGACGAGGGGCGGTGGCCGGTCTCACAAGCCACTGGTGTCAGTTGGATCACCTAAGATGTATACAGGTGCTCATTGGGTTATGAGTACACCGGACAGGACTCGCCGGGAATCTGCTAGTTAGTACTATACCTATCGTCAGATAGCAGTTCCCTGGTGACATGTGTACAGGTTAGTTCATCGACCTGAGGTCGTCATTTGTCTCGTGTGAGTTCCCACTGTGCTTTGATTTCTACCCTACCACGGCTCAAAGGAGTCGTGCAAACAGGTAGCTTTTGGGTACAGTCCCGAGCCATATGGAGGCACGTGAGCGGATCGGCAGGGGATTCGTCTCTCCCGGTATTGGGGGCGAGATCGTGCTGTGTCTAGGAGAGCCATTACGAAAAGCCCTCGGCCGAGGCAGGAGATTTACTGGTAGGTATTCCAGTAGTATCTCAGGGCGTTCTGGGCTACACTCCGACACGACTTATACTGCTATTGGGGGTCTGACGTTACTAGCCCCCTAGGCAGATATGCGATACTCATAGACGAACGGACCGGACTGTATATACATTGTCACTGTTAGGCTCAGTAGGGTTTTCCGGATGAGTGCGCTCATCGGCATCCCTTGAGGTCAGTCCATGGGCAGCCGTTACGCATTGCTAGTGCCGCTGACGGTTTGTGGTTAAACCCACTGCCAGGGTGCTGACGAGTCATTAGAGTCCCCCACAGGCAGTTTCCCAAGTTCGGGCGAAATGTTGTAGAGGCCGTATGGTTTTATGGCAGGGTTCGGAAAATGCACGTGCGTTTACGCACGTGTCAGTTTTCGGGCAGATGATACTGGTCGGCTTTGGTTTAAGCCGGATCCGAGTATTATATTGAGTAGGTATAATATCTTTGTCTCAGTTGCATTTGTATTCGGTCGTAATACAAATGCGGGTATATTTATACAGTTTCGGGGTTGTCCTGAAATTCGTTTCAGGATCACTTTTGGAAGTTGCCAGTTTCCAGTTTTCTATCAGCCGTCTTTTAACATTTGGTTAAAGACGGATTTATCTTTTCTACAGATGAGGTGAGTCAGTGTTCTAGAATATTCTAGATGAGGTGACTAGGATTATTGGTGTTGAGTTTTCATTGGTTGCATTTAAGGGTTCATTAATGCATGATGACTAGGTTTGTGAGTCATGCTTTAACCTTAATGCTTTTTGTTTTCCTTAAGATCTTTTCTTCTTGATCTTTTAAGTGAGAAGCTTTCTTGTGGTCACCCCCTTCTCCTACGGTCACCTCCCTCTTGCTATATATGGCTTGCCCTCTCTCTCTCCTCATTCTAACTCTCACTTGATGTTTCATTTCGGTTAGAAAAGATTATGATAGCATTCGGGGTGTATGGAATTTTACAGTTCATTTCATTCCATCACCCGATTTCCACGGCAACTTCATTAACCGATCGTCCACGGATTTGGACGAAGTGAGACAAAGTCATCTACTCATTCTCTACATCAATCTTGGTCGTCTCTTTTAGCAAACTTGACGATCGAGTTGCCTCGAGTCAGAGGCGGGAGCCCGTTTAAAGAACCGATCATGTGGTGCCACTTCGACGAGGACATCGGAGATCGACGAGATCGGAGCAGCCGCAACGGAGCGTGGGATGATGGTTGAAGAACGAAGGACTCGGATCGTTCGGTATAACATTCCTACACTCTTTACAGTTTGTTAGTTTAGCAATAATGGCAGATCCGGGTTAAAGTATACGATAGCGCCAGTTTAAAAGTTTTTGTTCCGCATTTGGCGTCTGTAGACTGCCGGGGCGCTACCGTAGACTTACAGTATATTATATTGCTTGTATGGTTGTGACCGTCGATTGACGAAGAGCTAGCTCCCGCTTGGGGATGCCTTTTTATTGATTTCGTATACTATTCATGTTGTATCCTGTTTGGGGGCCTGTATTTACAAAGGAGACCCTGCCGAAATTTTTGGGAAATATTTGATGTTTTTTTTAAAAACCGCATAATTCGGCTTATGCTATTAAAACTACTTGTTTTAAATTGGTTTTCCTTCACTCTACTACTTTTCTTGGTTTGGATTTCTGGGTTTTCGGCTTACTTAGATTACGTACGCATCGAGACGTTTCGTAGTTTAAGTGCCGGTCATGTTCCATCTTTTCGGGACGTGACATACACAGAGGTTTCTTGGCTCAGGCAAAACGGGGTAGGAGCACATATGTGATATGTGCGGGACCGAGGATAATGCGATATGTGATACCGTATTATATTCTCGCGATATTTGATATCAGCCGGGTCATCGGATCAAGTGTTGATTCGATGAATCGGTACGGATAAATATTAGTCGGTTATATGCGATATAGCCGGATTGTCGGATCAAGTGTTGATTCGATAATTTAATGTATAATAATATATTTGATATATTAAATTGCATTAACTAATATTTGCTCACTAAAAGATTCTTTTTCTCACTCGGGTAATACATTGATATATATGCGATATATGTTAAATGTATTATTTTATTTTGTTACAATAAATATTGTATATGTGATATATAATATTGTAACATATTATAATTATTAATGCAACATGTTTAGAGGAGTTTAAACATGGTTAGGGTTTGGATTAGGGTTAAACCTTCTAGTTGATTCTAGAAGCTTTACTTTGTCTTTGTTAAGATATTATGATAGATATTTCTTTGTGACTCACCCTTTAACCTAACCCAAACCCTAACCCTAACCCTAGTAAACTCTCTATAATGGTTACTACAACCATGGTTGCATAAATGATTATAATAACATTTTTTATTATTCATCACAAATGATATTGTTCATCTTCTTCCTTTATTCTCTTCATGAAAAAGCTTATTAGTTTTTCTAAAGTGATGAATAAATATGAGAAAATGATAAATAAAGAGAGCAAAAATCCTACTTCATCATCCTCATCTTTCCTTGCCATTTAGATGAGGGTGTTCACATCATTTCATGAGTGTTAGCTTGTGTTAACGGAACTTCAAGGTAGATCATCTTAGTATCGAAGATCGGAAGCAAAGGTTGCATCTTTCCCTTCGTGGAACCTCTCGAGAGTCCGGAACCCGATGATTGCAGCGAAGGGACCACAACACGGAGCATATGAAGTGAAGGACCGGATCTACAAAGGTTGTAATCCCTCTCACCTAGTGTTAAAGTTATTAACATGTTAGTTTTCGCCTAATCTCTAGTTTAAAGATCCGTATTCGGGTTGTTCGGCACGGCTAATTTTTTAATCGGGCATGGTTGATGCCTCGTAGACCCTTGTGCGCATGCATAGCAACCCTACAGTGGTATCAGAGCCAAGCTAGAGCTTTAGGCGAAGTCTAGACGAAGTTTAAAGTCCGATCGAACCCGAAAACCCCGACACGAACCCTTCTCTGTACATTTTCTGAAAATGTGGTTTTTTCCAGATTAAAAATTGTTAAAAAATTCAGCAGGGTCTGAGATGAATTACTGTGAAATTCGAGGGGCTAACTCATCTAAAGCGCGGCGGAACCGCGGCATAAGCATGCCTTATGCGGCGGTGCCGCGGCCATATGATGACGTCAGCCCTCCATATTTGCACAGTAATTCCTCTTTCACAGTGCTGAGTTTTATGGGAATTTTTAATTTTTATTCAAGAGTTGAATTTTCTGGGGTTGTTTTAGGGATTCGATTATTCGATCGGATTGTCTAATTTTGTCTATCTGTTGTCCGGATAATATTAGAAACTGTTAAAAAGTTCGAACGGATATCAATAACTCACTTTTTCCCCTGTTGGAAAATTTTTCAAAAGTTGGATTTTTTCTCGTGTTTAAGAATGTTCTAAGTCGTGCAAGTAACTCGGTGGACCCTCTAGAAGACAACAAACCTTAACTCGATTATGTGACCGTCTTGAACTGGCTTTTGAACCTTAGGGTTTGGGGCAGTACGGCGTGCCACATGTGAGGCGTTGGATTGACCCTTCTACGGCTGGACCATTGGTACTGTGGCATGTGTTGGATGTTTTTAAACTGATTTCAAGTGTTGAGATATATTGGGGAAATCTTGGGTGTTTGATGATTCGATCGGAAAGTTTAACTTTGTCTATTTATCTGGAATGTGATACAATATTTGGAATCCACAGGTAGTTATGAGATAACTGATTTGAATATTATAGACATAGCAGTTTAGTCTCAGATGATCGGTTGCCACGAAATTTTGATGTGATCAAAAGTCCGTCGCAATCACGTAGAGTACGCGGATACTCGCCGGGTAAACTTGATAGACAGCTACGCCCCATAACCCCGACCAAGTGACTGTAGGAGAACCCCGTCGCCGAAAGCATTCGTTCGGGTGCTCGCGGCAGCGGTGTTCCGCCTTAGTGCACTTCGTCGACGGCATCTGGGGGTGCGGCCGTCTACTAAAGTTTGCGACGAGCATTCAATCAGGACGTCGGGAATCTTGTTGAATTGCCCGACTTGATATTGAAAAGAGTTTTCGATACTGAGACTAAAATGCGGGGTTTATAATTGTTAGGCATGTGATGTCTAAGGAATTCATTTGGTTTGGCATGTGATGTCTAAGGAGGTTGCGGATTCCAACTGTTGTAGTTTTACACTTTCTTTTCTGTGACCGTAAGCGTAGTATGTGGTGTATCGCCGGCTTCGTTGCTATACATCAACGACAATCGGGATACGCATACTTGCTTACGTTGATGATATGAGATATTATGTGTTGCTGTGATGTGTTATATTGGATCGTCGCGTTTTGAATAGCCGGGGGTTTTATGTGAGATGAGAGTTTTTTCTTTTTCATTCATGTAAAATTCATTTCTATGTAATATTCTTTTATTGGGGCACTTCCAGGTAGCGGAAGATGTCACCGTTGTATATTATTTACTTTTCCGCATTAGGTAGACCCAAGGCGGGGAGCATAAGTAACCGGGTTCTAGGGTCCAGTGGGAGACCATCTCGAGGAGTCGAGACCGGGTCTCATAAACCTAGAATTTGCAGTGTTACTTGCCGCTCCGTAGGGGTCTAGGGATGTGGGTTTGGCTATTCATCGCGACCGTGGAATCCGTGTTTTATACAGGCTCGTATTGAAAACACGGACGTCCTAGTATATCCAATATTTCATATATGTTTCTTCTGCTGCAATGTTCTGTGATGAGATCATATTACTGCCTGAGACGAATGTTTATATTATATACATGAGATATATGTTATATTGCAGATTTCGTTTCAAAAGAGATGCTTATGAAACATATTAAAATGGGACTTCATTAATGAGATTAATGAAATAAAAAAAACCTAAGATGTTGTAGAAACTTGTTTATAAAAACTGGTAGCTCTAGTTGTTGCTTTGCATAGCGGTGTTCCTTGTAGAACATCCAGCACCTTATTCGATAAGGAAAGGACCGAGATCCCTTCACCGGGAGTGACTCCTTTAGCAATAACTGGCAGATGCTGCAAACTCGGTTTGTCTTTTGATTGCTTCTATAGTTCTTGCTTTGCACAGCGGTATATATGATATATCCTGCACCTTATTCGATGAGAAAAGGGCCGACGATCCCTTCACCGGGAGTGACCGCTTTAGCAAAACTAGAAAAGCCTCAAAAACACTCCATTTAAAATCACTCGATTCTACAACGATATAAAGTTCATTACGCAAAAGGTTTTCTTAAAAACCTGTCGTAGCCCTCCGTCATTTCAGATGGGTAATAGTTAGTATTCGTGCTGCGTTTGTTGACTCAGTCAAGGCGTAGTGTGCGATAGCTGATTAATGCTTATTTGTAAAGCATATGATGCGATTGGATTAGGGTAGTCGTACGGCCTTGTTGACTCAGTCAAGGGTCGTGCGGGTGGGTTTAATTCAATCGAGAAATGACGGGTTGAACTTTACTTGCGGTCTATGGTTTGTTGACTCAGTCAAGGTCATAGATCGCATGGGGCAAAATATTATTGGGAATTTCAAGTGTTGAAATTTGCAATGAGATTGCATACTTTCTATGAGATAGTTGGATCCCGATACCCGCTGCGAGTAAGAGTTACTCATGGGAGAGTTTTACACATTACAATTAGTCGATCAAGTAGGTGTCTAGAAAGGTGTTAACGGGGTTATGCCTCTGGGAAAACGAGGTTTACTTTAATTAGGTTCGTGCGAAAGCACGGGGGACCTCCCT
Source organism: Agapanthus africanus (assembly GCA_030015575.1). Lineage (NCBI taxonomy): Eukaryota > Viridiplantae > Streptophyta > Magnoliopsida > Asparagales > Amaryllidaceae > Agapanthus > Agapanthus africanus. The sequence goes on along the minus strand of JASDDO010000031.1, from coordinate 269,932,098 downwards.
CAAAGTACCAACACTGGCCTGGCTGAAAGATTGGCGAACTTGTAGCGTGTAATTAATCCCGGCTAGTCTTTCCTTTTGGGGTTTGAAGGAAGATTTGATTAAAATAGTGGGAGACATCCTGATTAGATATATTAGGTAACCAATCTAATCTTGCAAGAGCATATGCTGAGTGTTTTCTTCTCTCTCTCTCCAGATAGCGACCATATCACGCCTTAATCAAGATAATAAAACGGATAAATTGACCGAACCCGCTTGTTATACTGAGCTGGGGAACGTTGGTCCCGCTCCAACTTATAATTGTTATAAGACAGAGCAGGAAATTGGGGAATACCAGATTTCTCGTGCCGCCTAAACGAAGAAAGTGCATGCTGATGCATCATCTTCAGGTGTGTTCATTACACAGAACTGTTTCTCAGTATCCTTTACATCCTGGGTATGTGATACCGGATCAGGATCCCGTATATGTAATCTGTTACATGGGCTACAGATAGGTAGAGAACTGAGAACGGGTGATAAGTTTCATGAGACAGAAAACGGTGCAAGTGTTGCAGCCAAGTCTGTTGGTCACTATCACCCTGTATTACCAGAATACATTGATTCTGAACAAATGTTATTAGATACCGAACCTGATATACAAAATCATATCGGTCTCTTTATTAGTAAAGAAGGATATAATTTTGTATTGTGGGATAATGTTTTGAACATTTCCTATATCAAGAGTTGATCGGTTCAGGCACGTTATCTAAAAGCATTGACGTTCTAAATCAAACTACAGTTCTTAGTATAAAGAACACACACAGGAGGAAGAGTTCAAAAATGAACAAATCCTTATTGAGGCATTGTAGACTAGGTCATGTCAATGCGACCCGGCTGGCTGAAGTTACATTTAGATGTATATTTAAATTAGTTTGAATTTACATCTTGTGAAACTTGCCGGTCATGTCACAAAGATAAAATGACCACAGCTCTGTTTATTGGAAACAGAGAAAGAGTTAGTGAACTCTTGGGATTGATACATGCTGATGTATGAAAGTCTCCTGTCTACGCATGCCAAGACCGGTTCTTTGTACTTTATTACATTCTCTGATAATCTCTCGAGATTCAGACATGTGTTCCTGTTGAAACACAAGTCCGAACCTTTTGAGATATTCACAGAATATAAGTTAGAAGTAGAGAACCAAATACGGGTATAAGTATTATGTCCTTTGATGAGATCAAGGAGGAGAATACTTGGGCACGGAATTCCTGGACTATTCTAAAGGAGAATGAGATTCTCTCTCAGCATTACTCCTCCGCATACACCACAGCACGTCGGTGTATCGGGGTGGAGCCATAGCACCCTATGTGATATGGTGTGCTCTATGATGAGTACTACTGAGTTTCCTATTTCCTTTAGGGAGTTATGCACTTGTGAAGTTGCATACCTATTGAATAGGGTTCAAATCAAATCAGTTGCCTACCACTTCATATGTGATATGGAAAGGGAAGAGCCTATATCTTAAGTAAGTTAAGATTTGGGGTTGTCCGGCCTTTGTCTAAAAGCAAAATCCGGACAAGCTCGAGGCAAGGTCTGTTATGTAGAACTGGAATGGTTCCAGCTATACAAACTGCAGCTGATAATTTGGTAGAACCAAAGGATTCAATAGTTTCCAATGAACCTCAGCCTCTCCGCCGATCTAGCAGGGTTCCTCACCCACCTGAGAGATACTTCGGTTTCTCTATGAAAGTGGGAGCGAGGATTGCATCATGAGATGATGACCGAACTAGTTTCGAGCTGGCCATCAGGAGTGGGACTCTGTAAGAATGGCTGGGTGCTTATCGATCTGAGTTGGAATCCTTATACACCAACAAAGTATGGACTTTGGTTGCTTTATCTGAAGGGTTAAATCCCCATCAGGAGCAAGTATATCTTGAGAAGATTACTTGGTGTACATGGAAAAGTTGAGACTTTCAAAGCTAGACTTGTTAAAGGTTTGCATCATAGACCAGGTGTGGATTATGTTGAAACCTTTTCTAAGGATATATGCTTAAGTCCATCCAGATCCTACTTGCCACGGCTACATACCATGACTACGATATCTGGTGGTTGGGTGTCATGACTGCTTTTCTAAGTGATGTTTTAGAAGAGAACGTCTATAAGTACACAGCCAGAGGGCTTCGTAGACAGTGGGAGCAGCGGAAACATGTGCAAGATGTTTTATATGATAAAACAGGCATCGCGGAGTTGGAACATCTGTTTTGATGTGGTAGTCAAAGAGTTTGACTTCATCAAAATGGTAGATGAACCTTGTATATACAAAAAGATAGTAGGGAATATGGTGGTGATCCTCGTAGAGTACGTGGATGACATACTCTTGATAGGGAAGGAGTTTCCTATGCTACGCTCGGTCAATCTCCGCTTATCACAAGGATTCTCCATATAGGATCAAAATGATACCTCCTAAATCCTGAGTTTTTGGATCTATGAGATAGATCTAATTAAATGTTAGGATACTCACTAGTTGTAGTGAGATGGTATCAATCGATCCTGGGGAGAATCACTGGAAAGGTTCCAGGGTGATAAGAACGACTGAATGTCAGTCGCAGGCATTGTCTATACCCTCAGTGGAGGGACGGTTTGTTGGAAGAGTTCCAAGCTAGATACCGTGACTTACTAGACGATTAAAGGCAAGATACATCGTTACCAAGGATGCTACCAAAGAGGCAGTCTGGATACATATAAGTTCATGAGATGAACTTCGTTCCTACCATTGTGTGACAATGGAGTTGTGGCTTTAGCCAAGGAACTACCGTCCCATCAGAAATCCAGATATAATTCTTAGGCAGTATCACCTGATCATGTAGATGGTTGATCTCCAGGGAGATCGAGGTTAGGAGAGCAGACATAGAGGACGACAGCGCGGATCCATTCACAAAGGCCTTTTTCCCAGTAGAGACTTTTATGGGATGGTTGAGTATGAGATACTTCAACCGCAGCTAATTGTTGGGTATGCAATTCCATAACAGATGGCCCTAGTGCAAGTGGGAGATTGTTAGTTATATGTATGCCCTAGAAGCCATTTCTGTACATACGATGTATATTGTAATGGATGCTTGGACATATATAGGGAGGACTTTCTTGCTCGACATGATAGTATGCTATCTGGTTGTACTTTATCTTAACATGTACTCTGATTGTCTCTATATTATATGTTGATAAAGCCCTTAGGATATGTACTCGACTAGTGGGACTATGATGAGATCATACTAGTGGGGCCACGGTAGTCGATGAGTACATCCTATAACTGTTCCTAGTCGAGGGTGTATCGAGACAGGGCATCGATACACCAGAGTAAACTAGCGTATACGCATCTTGACCCATATGATGGGCGATGGATGATCCCATATCCATCGGTGTTTGACATCAAGGATGGTGTACGGGTGCTCAGTGGAGACTTGGTACACTGGACGGACTCGCCGAGAACTCCCAGATGGTATTATACCATACGTCAGATGGCAGTTCTCCGGTGACACTGGTACAGAGTAGTCTGTTGACCCGAGATCGTCATAGAGTCTTGTGTGATTCCCACTGTGCTTTGATTTACATCATACCACGTCCAAGAGGGCGTGCAAAAAGGTGGCTTTTGGGTACAGTCCCGAATCACATGGAGGCAATGAGCGATAGGAGGGGATTCGTCTCTCCCGGTATAGGGAGTTGATGTTGTGCTGTGTTTGATTGGCTATAACCGGAAATCCCTGGCCAGGGTTGCTGAGATTTACTGGTAAGTGTTATCAGTAGTTTCTCGAACTGTTATAGACCTCATATCGACACGACTTATCAAGCTACTGGGGTCTGACGTTTAGCACCCCTAGGCGAGATATGCAACATATCAGACGACGAGACCGGACAAAACGGGAGTGTTATTGTTTGGATTCACAGGAGAAGTTACAGGCTTGCTTGTTGATCTTCTGAGCGCTCAATACCTGGGTAGCTGTTACGTTTAGCTGACCGCTTGCAGCTTGTGGGTGTTTGATATGATCATCACCTACTGCCGGCGTATTGACGATTCTTTAGAGTCCTACACAGAGGTTTCTTGGCTCAGGCAAAACGGGGTAGGAGCACATATGTGATATGTGCGGGACCGAGGATAATGCGATATGTGATACCGTATTATATTCTCGCGATATTTGATATCAGCCGGGTCATCGGATCAAGTGTTGATTCGATGAATCGGTACGGATAAATATTAGTCGGTTATATGAGATATAGCCGGATTGTCGGATCAAATGTTGATTCGATAATTTAATGTATAATAATATATTTGATATATTAAATTGCATTAACTAATATTTGCTCACTAAAAGATTCTTTTTCTCACTTGGGTAATACATTGATATATATGCGATATATGTTAAATGTATTATTTTATTTTGTTACAATAAATATTGTATATGTGATATATAATATTGTAACATATTATAATTATTAATGCAACATGTTTAGAGGAGTTTAAACATGATTAGGGTTTGGATTAGGGTTAAACCTTCTAGTTGATTCTAGAAGCTTTACTTTGTCTTTGTTAAGATATTATGATAGATATTTCTTTGTGACTCACCCTTTAACCTACCCCAAACCCTAACCCTACTAAACTCTCTACAATGGTTACTACAACCATGGTTGCATAAATGATTATAATAACATTTTTATTATTCATCACAAATGATATTGTTCATCTTCTTCCTTTATTCTCTTCATGAAAAAGCTTACTAGTTTTTCTAAAGTGATGAATAAATATGAGAAAAAGATAAATAAAGAGAGCAAAAATCCTACTTCATCATCCTCATCTTCCCTTGCCATTTAGATGAGGGTGTTCACATCATTTCATGAGTGTTAGCTTGTGTTAACGGAACTTCAAAGTAGATCATCTTAGTATCGAAAATCGGAAGCAAAGGTTGCATCTTTCTCTTCGTGGAACCTCTCGAGAGTCCGGAACCCGATGATCGCAGCGAAGGGACCACAACACGGAGCATATGAAGTGAAGGACCGGATCAACAAAGGTTGTAATCCCTCTCACCTAGTGTTAAAGTTGTTAACATGTTAGTTTTCGCCTAATCTCTAGTTTAAAGATCCGTATTCGGGTTGTTCGGCACGGCTAATTTTTTTAATCGGGCATGGTTGATGCCTCGTAGACCCTTGAGCGCGTGCATAGCAACCCTACAAAATCATTAAATCAACACTTGATTCAATCATCCGGTCATGTCGCACACAACCGACTAGTATACAATGTATCGATTTATCGAATCAATCCTTGATTCGATAACTAGGTTATATCGCATACAACCATTCGATACATTCATCGCGAGAATAGAATACGGTATCTCATACACAAATCATTCTCGGTCCCGCACATATCTCATATGCGCTCCTATTTCGTTTCGCTTGAGCCAGGAAACCTCTGTGTAGGACTCTAAAGACTCGTCAATACGCCGGCAGTAGGTGATGATCATATCAAACACCCACAAGCCGCAAGCGGTCTGCTAAACGTAACGGCCATCCGGGTATTGAGCGATGAGAAGATCGACGAGCAAGCCCGCTCACACTCCAGTGAATCCAACCAGTAACACTTACCGTACAGTCCGGTCTCGTCGTCTGATATGTCGCATATCTTGCCTAGGGGTGGTAAACGTCAGACCCCAATAGCTCGATAAGTCGTGTCGATATGAGGCCTATAACAGTTCGAGAAACTACTGGTAATACTTACCAGTATATCGCAGCAACCCTGGGCAGGGATTTCCTGTTATAGCCAATCGAACACAGCGCAACATCAACCTCCTATACCGGGAGAGACGAATCCCCTCCTATCGCTCATTGCCTCCATGTGACTCGGGACTGTACCCAAAAACCACCGTTTTGCACGCCCTCTTGGACGTGGTAAGGTGGAAATCAAAGCACAGTGGGAACCACACAAGTCTCTATGACGATCTCGGGTCAACAGACTACTCTGTACCAGTGTCACCAGAGAACTGCCATCTGACGTAAGGTATAATACCATCTGGGAGTTCTCGGCGAGTCCGTCCAGTGTACCCAGTCTCTACTGAGCACCCGTATATCATCTCTGATGTCAAACACCAATGGATATGGGATCATCCATCGCCCATCTGTATGGGTCGAGAAGGTATACGCTAGTCTATTCTGGTATATCGATGCCCCATCTCGATATACCCACGACTAGGGACTTTGAAGGATGTACTTATGGACTACCATGTCCCCACTAGTATGATCCGCATCATAGTCCAGGTAGTCAAGTACACATCCTAAGGGCTTTACCAATATGTAACAGAGAGACAATCAGTATACACGTTAAGGTAAAGAGTAACCAGATAGCATACTATCATGTCGAGCAAGAAAGTCTTCCCTATATATGTCCCAGCATCCATTACAATATACATCCTATGTACAGTAATGGCCTCTAGGGCATACATATAACTAACACTTACGATACGATACTCCGCTTAAGGAGCCTTAGGATGTACATTTCGTTGCGGATTATTATATTCCTTCCTATGATCCAGCCTCATCGGTACCAGTTTATGGTTTTGTTATCACTGTTGTATGGGCGTGGAGAGCTATGGCTAGGGTTGCGGTCAGCATGAGCTCGTCACGGACAATGACTGACCAGGGCATGATTCCAGGGATATACGATTGCATAGTGGCGTCATTTTATTGTTTTTTCGCGCTATGAGCGTTTGACGGATCGCTTCTTAGAGATTCCTCGGACGTGCAGATCAGCACCAGAGGATTGGGCCACTGATTAAGGCCAGCCAGAATGTGATGGCCGTCGATGCGCCGACTATTCGTGATGATTGATGGCACTGTTTGTTAGGCCACGGCAGCGCCCCGGCCGTCTGAACGATGACAAAATGCGGAATACAAAAACGTTTCTTTATACAGAAACTGGCGCTACCGCGGAAAATAAAACCCGGATCGGAAAATTAACCTACTACTGGCTAAATGAAGAAAGCGTAGAGAGAAATACCGAGCGATCCGTGTCCTTCGGCCTTCTCGTCGTCGTCCCGATCTCCCCGCGGAATCTCCGGTCTTCATCTCCTCGTCGGAAGGGCACCACATCGCCAGGTTCTTTTACGGGCTCCCACCTCTGGACCGAGGCAACTCGGGCACGAAGTTGGCGAGTCGACGTGTCCACGAATACTGTTGATGAAGTGTACAAGGCTTTGTCTCATTGGGGTATGAAGTTGCCATTTGATGGAGGTGAAGAAAAATCAACTTTGGAGGAAAAATGGAGCTATCATTTTCAAGCATAGAATGAGATGAAGAATGAATTCCTCTCTCAAAAAATCTCACCACTCCCCAATAGTGGCCGGCCTCATACTTAGAGTGTGAGAGAGAGAGTGGATCAATCATGTAAGAAAGAATGATGAGTAATGATGAGAGAATCAAATGATCACAACAAAAGTCACATCTTCAACAACCATCACAACTCAAAAGTCAAACAATGATGAATAAAATCAGTCAAGGGATGGTGCACAATCATGAAGCAACCATTTACAAAGACCACCCTCCACAATGCTCATTTGCACATTTGCAAATAAGCCCCCCTCCACCAATTTTCAGCCAAGGAAAGAAACAAAGGAAAATGGCCGAAACGGAAAGAAAACGGGCAACTTCAGAAAAACGATCCCGTAATAAATTACAGGAAAACCCCGCTACTGTATATACATACCCGCATTTGTATTCCGACCGAATACAAATGCAACGAGACAAAATCTACACTGTACAATACTAGGATCCGGCTTAAACCAAAGCCCGCTAGTATTATCCGTCCGATCATGATCCGTGCAATACCGCACGTATATGATTGAACGCTGCCATATCTCCATACGGCCTCTACAGCGTTTCGCCCAAAACTTGAGAAACAGTCTGTGGGGGACTCTAATGACTCGTCAATACTTTGGTTGTGGATTTAACCACTAGCACGTCAGAGGTATTAGCCATACGTAACGGGCTACCAGGTATTGACCAAAAGGGACGTCGATGAGCGAACTCATCCTGACACCCTACTGAGCCTGTCGTGACATTATCTGTACAGTCCTGTCCGTTCGTCTATGAGTATCGCATGGCGGGCCTAGGAGGTTGGTAAAAGTCAGACCCCCAAAAGCGGTACAAGGCATGTCGGAGTGTAGCCCAGAACACCCTGAGATACTACTGGAATACCTACCGGTAAATCTCCTGCCTCGACCGAGGGCTTTGTGTATTGGTTCTGCTAGACACAGCGCGATCTCACCCCCAATACCGGGAGAGACGAACCCCTACAGATCCGCTCACTGCCTCCATATGGCTCGGGACTGTACCCAACTAAAACCTGTTTGCACGACTCCTTTGAGCCGTGGTAGGGTAGTAATCAAAGTACAGTGGGAACTCACACGAGACAAATGACGATCCCAGGTCGATAAACTAACCTGTACACATGTCACCAGGGAACTGCTATCTGACGGCGGGTATAAGACCAACTAGCATGTTCCCGGCGAGTCCTGTCCGGTGTACTCATAACCTAATGAGCACCTGTATACATCTTAGGTGAACCAACTAACACCAGTGGCTTGTGAGACCGGCTACCGCCCCTCGTCGGGGTCTCGACTGTATACACTAGTCTACTCTGGAGTATCGATGCCCTGTCTCAAAAACTCCCATGACTACGGACCTTTTAAGGATGTGTTTATAGACCCCAGCTCCCACGTATATGATTGCCATCATACTGCTGGCAGTCAAGAAAGAATCCTAGGGGTTCTATCAACGTGCAATAGTGATTAGTAATGTCACCTAAAACAGTACACGATGATAAAGATAAACCAGATAGCACACTATCATATTGGATAAGACTGTCCTATCTGTATAGGTCCTCCCTCAATCATTGTAATCACGTGCCTGTGATCCAATAATTTACTCTGAGGGCACTATCTCCAACAATCTCCCACTTGCACTCAAGGCTAATTATTGCGATGTCGCATACTCACAGCCCGTGTGATACCGAACACCCAACTCCTCTACTAATCAGTCTCAAAAAAACTGTTTGCGAAACTAATGTGTCCGAGGAATTGCCTCAGTGAGTGGATCCGCCTTGATGTTTCTTTCTATGTCTCTCTTTATCTCAAGTTCGCGGAGAAAGCCATCTCCCGAAATGAGTAATACCTGTCTTAGAATATGTCTGGATATCTGATGGGACCTAGCTCATAAATGAACTCCAAATCCAAACTTCTTAGACTGTATCGTCAACTGAACTTAATCAGTATCCTGCGTCATGCCTCCCTCAGTATCCCTTGGACCACCTGTCCAAAATACTTCCCCTCGTCAGAAGGAAAACTATAACTCTGACAACCTCTCTGTCATCCATGTCACCATGGAAGCCTGGAATGATAACTGTCTCCTAAAAGAGGCTGTTGTTATCATATCCCTAGAACATCCACTTATGTTCTAAAACTGCTTCCGATTGGTTTTCCAGGATTAGATTATTATCAACTTATTGCATCTACTGCAAAAACAACATCTGGTGTGGTACTTGACATCTCATGATTGACTCAATTGCCTAAGCAAGTGATCTGCCAATCATGCACATCCCTCTACCTTTTAGTCTGTAAGACACCTTTAGAGAGGGTGACTCCATCACCTGCAGGCATACTACCGTGCCAGGATTCGTCCATTCTAAAACACTTTTAGAATGCTGTCTAAGTACCCAGATTGGGAAACTACCCAAATCTAGATATAAACCATAGATCTAGTAACCAGAATGTCTGATATAATATCCAATTCCTTTGTGGAGAAACCACTGTGTGACAACCAAAGTATAACCGATCGTAGTATAGGAATTTCACTTCCTACTCTGTGTATGTCATCCAAATACCAGGACATCACACCCTACTACCTTCTTAACAGATCCATTCCCTATTCTGATGAAGTCAAACTTATGACTGTCACATCAGAAATAGATGATCTATCTCCGCTATACCTGCTTTAGTCTATAAATAGACATAAGCCACTTGTCCACCAATGCTTCCGCTGCACCCACTGACTATGACAACCCTCTGGCAGAGTCATATACACGTGCACTTCTAAAGCCAGCTCAGAACGACGCTATACTCATCCTCCTACCGGGTCTCACAGTCTGGAACAACAGCAATGGCAAGTCTGGGTAAACAAGAACCTCCCTGCCACCGTCCTTGAGCATACCGAAGTACCTCTCGGGTGCCTGAGGTTACCCACCTTATCTGCGGAGTGGCCAATGGAATGTCAAACTAGATTGAATCTTTACGTTCTTATCAAATTTTCAGTAATCGTTTGCTGTTCTCGAATCACTTCCAGTTCTACCATACTCCCACTACTGTATTCTGAAAAATCCAATTTTATTAAAACTGTGGCGAGTCAAGAACAATATCACTATTGATCTTCCAGATGGTAGAAAATTAACCCTCATCATAGCCCGGGTCAACCGACAAACAGCCATTACAGAAACGTGCCTTGAGTTATCCAGAGTCTGGTTTTAAGCATAAGCCGGACAACTCCCCATACCTTAACAATATCAAGATATGAACTGTTCTATATCCAATACAGAAACAGAGGCACCGATTTAATTGAACCAGATTCAAATCATGCAGCTGTCTCCAGTGCATGTCAACTAAATGGAAAGAGGCCGATCAGCACTACTCAACATAGGAGTGCTTCCAATTATGAGTAACCTGAAAGAGAAGCAAGTTCTCTCAATCATTACTATCAACTGAACACCATACACAAGTATCTACATCTTCGATCACCTTGAAGAATCCCGATACTTGCACCACCTGGTTCTCTACTCTATTCTTATACCTATAACTTCTCAAAACTTGGACCTTGTATTTCTACGAAATACATGTGTAAGAACTAGAGAAGTCATAAGTAAATAAAATACAGTCCGAGCACCAACCCCTCTGTCCTCATGGAAACTGGACAACATACAATACTCTGTATAAGTCCCCTGAGTCTAATAACTCATTCCCTGTGTGTCGTAGTTGAAAACTGTACTTATGGTTAAGAAGAATTACACCGCTGTTTAATGCTCCTTACATAACCATCCACTGATATAGGTAAATGTCATAGACATAATTTCAAAAAGGTATATCTCACTCTATAAAAATAGACGTACAAATATATCAATTTGAAATTGGTGCACAACAACGGATATTCAAAACCAAATATGTGCCGCCCGGCAAACTACCCAGGTAATTTCCTCAAATATCACCAATTACAACGAATTCCGATATAATGAGGATGATCGCTGATCAGTCGAAAATAATGTATTTTTAACACAGCAATTTCCCTATCATTTGCACTCATCTAGAGGCGTTCGGCATTCATATAGCACATATTAGAAAATCAGTCGTTAAATATCAGATTGCATGTGTTAGACTCTAAAACCGGCATTTCTAGGGAAATTGACTGTATTTTATGGCATAGCATCATCCAAATATTGCGCAACACTTGTCTTGAGAAATTGTGCAGGAAAATCCGGAAGAAAAGCAAAAATTGTCATTTTGCTGATCAAACATTACACCAACTCAAAGTTTTGAGAACTGGTAGCAATCAATGGGAGAAATACAATTCAACATATCATAAAATAGTCCAAGTGTTAGGCCCAACAATCACCAGAAGAACCAAGCCATGAAGCCACCAAAGAGCCGCGGAACCGCGGCGGGAGCCGGCTTGAGCCGCGGTTCCGCGGCGGTTTTGCCACATCATCGCTCATTTTTCAGTGCAAAACTCCTATCTCAAGGCCTACACCTCATTTTGACACGTCAAATTCCAGAATTCTCCAGAGTCTTCTGCCAGATCAGCAAAGATTGTTAAGCAAAGATAATCTTAATTAAGCTCCTAACAAACTATTTCTAGAAGCTCCCTCCTAACTAATCACATCTAGAAGCTTCTCCTCAACAAACTTTTGGAGGGAAATTCAAATCTTGCTAACTAACTTTTGCAGGGAAATTCAAATCTCCTCAACAAACTTTTGGAGGGAAACTTAAAATTCAAATCCTAGATCTAGGGTTTGGTTGTCTAAAAATAGGAATCTAGATCTAAGGGTTGAGGTGAATCTTCCATATTCCTAAATCTCTACTCTCTCATCTTCTTCCACAAGTCTAGTGACAAGACTTGTGCGAAACCCTAACCCTAATTCCAATCAAATTCAAGATCCCGAGTACCAATCAAGCAAGAAGCCCTTCAACCTTTTAGGAGCGGAGCCGATCTCCAATCGAGCAAGTGATCCAAGCCGATCCGCGACTCACGGAGCCGAGCGAAGCCAAATCGACGATCGAGTTCTTCCTCTTGTAGTTCTTGAGCGAATGTAACGAAATTGTTGATATAAATAAAAGGTGAAATTCTTTAATCTTGTTTTCTTTAAATTCTTGCATCATGATTCGATCTCAATTTGTAATTGTAGTTCTTGTGATGATGTTTGAGTAAAACTCCGCTCGTCAAGGAGTCGAGACGATCAATAGAATGATGATGTAACAAATCTTAAAACGATTCTTAAGTCCTACGGGTTTTGTAAACCCTAGCAAGTTCAAGAACCGATGACCTAGTTTCGTTGCGATGCTTTCTTGATTGTGATCGCTCGAAATTAGGGATCTACGATCGTTTCTTCAATTTACTAGAGGCTAGAATGTGAATGATATCGACGAATGAACAAGGAATAAATGATGAAACCCTAGTTTCACTAGAAATCCCTAATTCTCGTCGATCATCATCAATCTAGTATCAATCCATCGAAGGATGAGAATACGTCATCTTGAGATTGCATCACATCTATAGATCCGATCGATTCCTTCGAGCCTCATTTCGATTCTTGATATTTGGTTGGAAAAATCATCAAACTATCAATTCTTGATTCTATCTTTTTCTTGTTATTAGATCTATATTTTTCTAATTCTTGAACTTCAAATATAAATCATGAATTGTTTTGTTTTCTTTTCTTTAAATTTTCCACTCATCTAATTCAAAAGACGAACGATTACACTTTCCCTGTGGACGATCCGCACTCACTAACAATCTACATCCGACACCGTAGTTGATTGCGGTCAAATAATTTTTGGTTGTGATTTCTTTACAATTTCCAATTACACAACAAGAATTCTGAACAATCAAATGGCGCCGTTGCCGGGGATCATTTGATAAACACAAACAAGAATTCATTACAATCAAATGGCGCCGTTGCCGTTGGCGGAACCGCGATGCTACAGTAGAATCACGGTTCAAAAATTTTTGGTAACTCTCTTGACTTTCTTATCTACTTCCTCATCTACTCCAATTAACATTTTGTGCAGGTTTCTTTGCAAATAAATCGCAGCGCCGCAAAAAGCAAAATAAATTGTGCGTGTTTTTTATTTTTGTGGTTGTTTGCAAATTAATACGGACATTAAGGTGCAAAGACCAAATCCAGATTAGGTGGGGAGTTCATTACCCTTCCTAAGCCCCGAAAACCGCAAACTTGCATCCGCATTTACCCTCATTAATTAAAAAATATCTAGAGATGACTCTAAGGACCGTCGCGCTCACTTAGCACAGAAGAAGGACGTGGGTAATTCATTGCTTATCCGCGTTTTCTTGTGGTGTCTAAGGCAAGTGTGTCTAAGGCTAGTAGTTATTAATTAGGCCCACTACTTACGTAGTGGAGTACCTTCCCACTTACCTGGCACTTACCTGGCCACAGGGAGACAAAGAGGCAGTGGAGGATTTATCCTGCGACTTGTCTTTTGGCAGTTAGGAGAGGTCTAGAGCCTGACCTAGGTGACCAATAGAATTAGGGTTTTGCTTGTTGCATTTGTTGTGATCACATCATTTTTTTTCAAAAATCCGTATATTTTCAAAACAAACACCAACACTTCATTTCCTCTAATTATACCAACGCTGCCACTTGTGCTATAACCATTTAGCACAATGTTAGGCTGGACACGGGATTCCATTTCCCGTCTTGTCCGCGTTTCTTTTATCGACCCCAGAGTCGGTAATTCTTCGTCTTCTCCCCCACCACCCACCACACCCGCGATGGACCCAAATCCATCAAACTTTAACACTACTCTGCCACCGCCCGCAGGTGCACAGAATCTTCCACGCATTTCTCTCCAAGAGAGATGCTATCCTACACGTGTTACCCTTCCCACCTGTCTTTCTATACCACCTGCCAACGGGGAAAATTTTGAAATCAACCCCCAATTCATCAAACTGTTACCCAAATTTCATGGTCTTGATTCTGAAAATGCATACGTGTTTATTTCCAAATTTGAAAACGTATGTGCTTTGATGGGAAATTCACAACAGTCTTTGGATGCTCTGCGTTTACGTCTTCTCCCATTCACTTTGTGCGATTTAGCCGAGAAGTGGCTTTACATCACACCCGCACATTCTATTTCAACATGGGACGAATTCGTTGCAGCATTCCTTAAGAAATTTTATCCCAATCACAAGACCGCCCGTGTTCGGAGCGAAATCTCTAAATTTACCCAACTTCCCAATGAACCATTTTGGAAATGTTTTGAACGGTTCAAGAATCTTCTTATCCAATGCCCTCATCACGGAATCACCAGATGGGATTTGTGTCGAATTATCTATGAGGGTATTGATCTCACTACTAGACAGATGCTTGAAACCATGTGTCATTGCCAATTCCTATCTAAAGATGATGGTGAAGCTTGGAAATACCTAGAAGATTTAGCTCAAAACACATCACAATGGGAAAGTGTTAGACCACTACCGCCTAGGGAAGATGTCAATCAGCTCGATGTTTCCGTCACCATGAAAGCCGAAATGGCCGCAATACAAAGGAAACTCGACGCTATAGAAAACAAAATCTCTTCAGCCTCCCTAAACCAATCCACACTTAACAAAACCGTGTGTGGCTGCTGTTCAAACCCTTCACATTTGACGGAAGAATGTCCTTTGAATGTACCGTTTCAAGGTCACACTAATGCTGCACTTCAGCAAAGACCTGGAAATCATCCCTCTTCTTCCTCATATAATCAAGATTGGAGGAATCACCCGAACTTTGCTTGGAACCAATCACAATCTCAAAACACGGTTCCAATCCTAAACAATTTTCAAAGGGTCCCTCCACCACAACACCAACCACCACTTCAATTGAGTCAGCACCCCTTCCAACCGCAAAATTTTCAAAATCCTGCCAACACTTTTGCACTACATGAAAACTCTTTGCAATTGGCCGGTACTGATAATATCTCTGCACTGGTGGAAACCTTGGTTACTTTCATGAAACAATCCATCCAAGAGTCGGCAAGTTTTCAATCTTCCATCGATAATATGATAAAGATCATTCTCACTCAAAATGAGAATATCAAATCAATGGAAGCACAAATTGAACGAATAACAGCCGAAATAAGTGCTAGAGAAGAAGGGAATCTTCCATCTCAACCCGTACCTGATCCTAGACCTTCACATTGCACTAATGTGGACGCTTTTACAACGTTGAGATCTGGAAGAGTGCTAGACAATCATTCGGGTGAACAAATTGATAATGATGAATTGATCATTAACACCCCAGCTTCCACTTCCACTTCCTCTCACACTTCTACTTCTTACCCTATTTCGTCTAACTTACCTTCTTCTTCCGAGCCTATTCTCCGTGTTCCCAAAGGCTCGAACCCTGCACCCACCTCATCTTTTCCACCCCCACAAACTTCTCCATAAATTTTGGACCCAACACTTATTAATAGAGCTCCATTTCCAAATAGGTTGAGGCCCAAGAAACATGATGCCCAAATGGAGAAGATTGTGGACATGTATAAGGAAGTTAACATCAACATCCCTCTCCTAGATGCTATTCAACAAGTTCCGTCCTATGCGAAAATTCTTAAGAACTTGTGCACTGGGAAGAGGAAGACTCAAGTGTCTAAAAAATCTTCATGTCGAGTACTGTAGACACGACTTTTCCCCAACAATTACCACGGAAATGTAAGGACCCTGGCTGTCCTACTATTTCCATTTCTATTGGGGAGAAACACATCAACCGTGCTTGACTTGACCTTGGCGCTAGTGTTAACTTGCTTCCTTATTCGGTTTACGAGCAACTAGGTATCGGAGTGTTAAAGCCTTCGAACATAACTCTTCAGATGGCTGACCGATCAATCACCAAACCTAGGGGTGAACTGGAGGATGTGTTAATAAAAATCGGGGAATTTGTATTCCCTGTGGATTTTATTGTACTTGATACACAGCCTGTAGCGAACCCACGGAATCAAATTCCGGTGATTTTAGGTCGCCCCTTTTTGGCCACTTCCAATGCAATAATCAACTGTTGTAATGGTTCTATGACCCTATCCTTCGGGAATAGGTCAATAGAGCTGAACATTTACAAGTTGGGAAGTGTACCCTCCGAACCTACTGCTCAGGTCTGTTCTGTCGACTTAATGGACGTCGACAGCAGCGAATTTGATGATCCTCTTTATACTGATCTTGACTCTTTTCATACGCTATTGGTTGACCCAACTATGTATCATACACATACGGACTCTTCCACCGAGATGTCCGGGTCAACAATTAACACGGATTATGAACCGTTCTTAGAGTCTGAAGATCACCACGTGCTTTGTGATAACATTATTATTCGGGGTATTGATGGAACTTTTGAGGAAATCATCGCTGATGAACTCGCATTTTTGAATGACACGGGTGTTGAGATGAATCATATCCCAATCATTGAAATTGAACCTCCACCCCTTCTTCTGAACTGTAAAAAGAATGCGAGTAATCCATTACATTCACGGCATCGTCTCTCCAATACGAGACGCACACATATTCTATTTCACCACTTAACCTTTCCCCACTTCTCCTTCCACCAACCAGAGCACTGCATTGACAAAATTTTTGAATGGTTGGTGTTAACTTTCGGTCTTTGCAAAGCTTGGCATCGACCATTGATTTTTGACCCCCTCATGTGATTTTCAAAGATTAACATTGCTTAAGTTTGGTGGGCATTTTATCTGGCTCTTGGAAAGAAATTTTTTACAAAATTTGGAGCCAAAAATAAGTTTGGGGGAGGTTCTTCACTTAAACATTTTGCCCCCACTAATAAATTCCTCCCAAGCTTACAGGTTTTTCGAGATTTAGCAGAAGGCAACAGTGAGGACACTGTTGAAAACAAGTTTGGGGGAGGTTTGTGCTTGTTTGCGCATCATTTGCATATCATTTGCATAAGCACAAAACATTTTCGAAAACCAATAAAAAATTTTAAAATTTTCAAAATATAAAAATATTTTTGTACATAAATAAGATAATAAAAGATTAGATAGTGAAAAATTACATCCATGAGATTAGAAAAATTTAAGAAAACCAAGAAAATTAGAAGTTTTCTTATATGAACTAGTAATAAGTAGTTATGAGCCGTTGTCCCAAGGGTTAGTAAGATAAAAGACGTCACTAATCTGAGGATAAAAATAAGTCTGAAAAATAGTTTCTATTCTGGAAGCCAAACATTTTGAACGTTAATACCCTGCTATTCGCACTTACACACGTCTTGAAGCTTGGGATAGTAGAGGATACCTTGAATGCTCTTGTCTTAAAGCCAAAAGTATGAAGGAAATAAAAATGAAGAAAATATAAAATGGTGAAAAAAATGAACACTGGTTTTGTTATCACCGAGGGCAATAAAAAAATATATAGCGAGGGTGCCTCTTCACCTAGTGCCCTAAGGCCAACTGGTCTGGGAGTCACTGCTAAGCCTTAGGTGGTGCAAGACGAGGAAAATACACCAAGCAAGCAAGCACAGGAGTAATCGGTCGGTTAGTACCTCAAGAAGTATTAACGGTCGCATGAAAGTTTGTGAGCAGTCTCATCTAAATATTCATTAATTAAAAAGTACTGAGGCTGATGGGCAAGAGTATGATAGCTTGAATTGAATTCTCCGGGTGTAGGGATATCCTTTACACACACGCAGGGTGATATGATCGATGTTTGGAAGAAAGATAGAAATGAAGAATAAGACGATGTTTTATTGAGGGAGGACGTGATTTCTGACATTTTTTCATGACCATTAAGATAGGGCTCATGACAACCGAAAAGCTAGCTTAGTTGGAAACCCTAATTTTCAAGGCTTTTCTTTTACAATTCTTTTCTTTAAATGTAATATTCATGATCTTGCTTTTATTATTGGATTTTGTGGGTGCAATCCGCTGAAAACCCTCAGGAGACAACACTCCTCCTACTAGGGACACCTAGACAACACTCCTCAGGAGAAAATAATGTATTTTTAACACAGCAATTTCCCTATCATTTGCACTCATCTAGAGGTGTTCGGCATTCATATAGCACATATTAGCAAATCAGTCGTTAAATATCAAATTGCATGTGTTAGACTCTAAAACAGGCATTTCTAGGGAAATTGACTGTATTTTATGGCATAGCATCATCCCAATATTGCGCAACACTTGTCTTGAGAAATTGTGCAGGAAAATCCGGAAGAAAAGCTAAAATTGTCATTTTGCTGATCAAACATTACGCCAACTCAAAGTTTTGAGATCTGGTAGCAATCAAAGGGAGAAATACAATTCAACATATCAGAAAATAGCCCAAGTGTTAGGCCCAACAATCACCAGAAGAACCAAGCCATGAAGACACCAAAGAGTCGCGGAACCGCGGCGGGAGCCGGCCTGCGCCGCGGTTCCGCGGCGGTTTTGCCACATCATCGCTCAATTTTCAGTGCAAAACTCCTATCTTAAGGCCTACACCTCATTTTGACACGTCAAATTCCAGAATTCTCCAGAGTCTTCTGCCAGATCAGCAAAGATCATTAAGCAAAGCTAATCTTAATTAAGCTCCTAACAAACTATTTCTAGAAGCTCCCTCCTAACTAATCACATCTAGAAGCTTCTCCTCAACAAACTTTTAGAGGGAAATTCAAATCTTGCTAACTAACTTTTAGAGGGAAATTCAAATCTCCTCAACAAACTTTTGGAGGGAAACTTAAATTCAAATCCTAGATCTATGGTTTGGTTGTCTAAAAATAGGAACCTAGATCTAAGGGTTGAGGTGAATCTTCCTTATTCCTAAATCTCTACTCTCTCATCTTCTTCCACAAGTCTAGTGACAAGACTTGTGCGAAACCCTAACCCTAATTCCAATCAAATTCAAGATCCCGAGTACCAATCAAGCAAGAAGCCCCTCAACCTTTTAGGAGCGGAGCCGATCTCCAATCGAGCAAGTGATCTAAGCCGATCCGCGACTCACGGAGCCGAGCGAAGCCAAATCGACGATTGAGTTCTTCCTCTTGCAATTCTTGAGCGAATGTAATGAAATTGTTCATATAAATAAAAGGTGAAATTCTTTAATCTTGTTTTCTTTAAATTCTTGCATCAGGATTAGATCTCAATTTGTAATTGTAGTTCTTGTGATGATGTTTGAGTAAAACTCCGCTCGTCAAGGACTCGAGACGATCAATAGAATGATGATGTAACAAATCTTAAAACGATTCTTAAGTCCTACGGGTTTTGTAAACCCTAGCAAGTTCAAGAACCGATGACCTAGTTTCGTTGCGATGCTTTCTTGATTGTGATCGCTCGAAATTAGGGATCTACGATCGTTTCTTGAATTTACTAGAGACTAGAATGTGAATGATATCGACGAATGAACAAGGAATAAATGATGAAACCCTAGTTTCACTAGAAATCCCTAATTCTCGTCGATCATCATCAATCTAGTATCAATCCATCGAAGGATGAGAATACGTCATCTTGAGATTGCATCACATCTATAGATCCGATCGATTCCTACGAGCCTCATTTCGATTCTTGATATTTGGTTGGAAAAATCATCAAACTATCAATTCTTGATTCTATCTTTTTCTTGTTTTTAGATCTTTATTTTTCTAATTTTTGAACTTCAAATATAAATCATGAATTGTTTTCTTTTCTTTTCTTTAAATTTTCGACTCATCTAATTCAAAAGACGAACGATTACACTTTCCCTGTGGACGATCCGCACTCACTAACAATCTACATCCGACACCGTAGTTGATTGCGGTCAAATAATTTTTGGTTGTGATTTCTTTACAATTTCCAATTACACAACAAGAATTTTGAACAATCAAATGGCACCGTTGTCGGGGATCATTCGATAAACATAAACAAGAATTCATTACAATCAATCACCTAATTCCCAATAACTTACTCCCACTCATCATCTGTAAAACCATACAGATGTGAGAATCAAGCCTGGTAAATACATACCCTGGAGCAGGTGTCTAATTGGGAAATCAGTTTTCTATTAACAGTACACAGTGAAATTGAAACATTGAAATGTTTCGTAGAGGTATCCGGGTATTCCCAGTAATGCCTCTTCCATTATCCAGATTCACAACTGTAACTGTATATTTCTATGCCATCTCTCCACATCCCTTCATATGTCTTTAGTCATTACCTTTTGTACACCCTCTTAGGCTAAATGGTTTTCATCTTCCCTACCGTTCGGCACCAGCTTATGGTCTGGAAGAAGACTATCCAATAAGCGTAATGGGTGTACTGTCCTAATCCTAGGAGCACTCGCAACGCGAGAGAAGGTGAAGATAAAAGACACCTGAATAAACCTTATTCCTATTTCTCCTGAACCAGAATCCATCCCCGAACTGGAACAAGTTCCTTTCGAGTTCGTATATAACCATACGATAGAGTATCCAATAAACTGTGGATCTTCGTAGTGATACGGAGTGTCCTGGAGAAATACAAAGGTGAAGTGGGAGTGGTAATGAAATACTTGGTTTGGTCGTGAATAGTAGTCGCAATTTACTTTGCCCTCCTTCTAATCCCTGTATTTGTATTTACATAATACCTTCTGTACACCATCGTTACGCTAATTGGTTTTCTTCATTCCCTACCAGTCGGCACCTGCCTATGGTTTGGAAGAAGACTATCCAATTTACGTAATAGGTGTACTATCCCCTAATCTAAGGGGCACTCACAACCTGAGAGAAGGTAAAAGGAAAAGACAGGTGAATAGTCCTATTTGTTTTCTCCAGAACCAGAAACCATCCTCGAATCTGGAACAAGTTCCTTCGAGTTCATATATAACCATACGATGGTTTTATCCAATGGAAGTGGACGTTCGTAGTAATACGGGTGTCTTGGAGAAAAGGGTAAAAGTAGGAGTGGCAATGAAGTAAGCAACTTTGACAATCCAAAAGTCAGTGTTTTAAGATGGTTCGATTAATCTTGGTCACTGAGTCATAGTCTAGGGTCGGGTCATGGTCGCTACCGAAGAGAGAGAGAAAAGAAACACTCAGCGTGCACTCTAACCTAGATCAAAATGGTTACCAATTTATCTAATCAGGAAACCTCCCACTGTAACGTCAAATTCTCTTCCAAACCTGAAAGAAGAATTAGTCAGGATCACCCGAGGAGTAAACCAACTCATCAGTGGGAATCGGGATCCAACTATCATCGCATGATAATATGATGGAATCCACCCACGTTATCACACTCCAGAAGGTATGCGTATATCTGGCAAGTTTCAGTTTCTTTAGAAACTCCCGATGTGTGTTTTTACCCCTAGGACCCTATTAGTTATATGTATGCCCTAGAGGCCATTACTGTACATTGGATGTATATTGTAGTGGATGCTGGGACATATATAGGTAGGACTTTCTTGCTTGACATGATAGTACGCTATCTGGTTGCTCTTTATCTTAACATGTATACTTTCTGTCTCTCTGTTACATGTTGATAAAGCCCTTAGGATGTGTACTCGACTTCCAGGACTATGATGCAGATCATACTAGTGGGGCCTGGGTAGTCCATGAGTACATCCTTCAATGTTCCTAGTCGTGGGAATATCGAGACGGGGCATCGATATTCCAGAGTAGACTAGCGTATATCTTCTCGACCCATGTGATGGGCGATGGATGATCCCATATCCATTGGTGTTTGACATCAGAGATGGTATGCGGGTACTCAGTGGAGACTAGGTACACTGAACGGACTCGCCGAGAACTCCCAGATGGTATTATACCTCACGTCAGATGGCAGTTCTCTGGTGACACTGGTACAGCTTAGTCTGTTGACCCGAGATCGTCATAGAGTCTTGTGTGTCTCCCACTGTGCTTTGATTTCCACCGTACCACGGCTCTACTGAGTCGTGCAAACAGGTGGTTTTTGGGTACAGTCCCGATTCACATGGAGGCAATGAGCGATAGGAGGGGATTCGTCTCTCCCGGTATTGGGGGTTGATGTTGCGGTATGCTCGACTGGCCATAACAGGAAATCCCTGGCCAGAGTTGCAGTGATATATTGGTAAGAGTTATCAGTAGTTTCACGATTGTTATGGACCTTACGTCGGCATGACTTATCAAGCTACTGGGGTCTGACGTTTACCCCCCCTAGGCGAGATATGCGACATATCAGAAGAACAGACCGGACTGTACGGTAAGTGTTACTGGTTGGACTCACAGGAGTGTGAGCGGGCTTGCTCGTAGATCTTCTGATCGCTCAATACCCGGGTGGCCGTTACGTTTAGCAGACCGCTTGCGGCTTGTGGGTGTTTGATATGATCATCACCTGCTGCCGGCGTATTGACGAGTCTTTAGAGTTCTACACTGAGGTTTCCTAGCTCAAGAGAAACGAAATAGGAGCGCATATGAGATATGTGCGGGACCGAGAATAATGCGTATATGTGATACCGTATTCCATTCTCGCGATGAATGTATCGATTGGTTGTATGTGATATAACCTAGTTATCGAATCAAGGATTTATTCGATAAGCCGATATATTGGATATTAGTCGGTTATATGCGATATGACCTGATCGTTAAATCAAGTATTGATTTAATGATTTAATGCGTAATTGTATATTTGATATATTACTTTGCATTAACTAGTATTGGTTCACTTTAAATGGATTTTCTCACTTGAAATACACAAGTTGTATATATGATATACTTTTGTGCACTTGTTTGTATCATGTTTGATGATACATGCAAACTTGGGTTTGTGTAAAGAATTAAACCATGGTTATGTTAATGGTTAGGGTTTTGATTTACTTACTCATTCATTTATTTATTTATTCATTAATTCATTTTGGGCAAAAATGAAATGGTGGCTTAGTTTGTTTTGTTGTTGAAGCTTCATGAAGCTTTGACTAAGTGACCATTTTGTCTTCATGTCCTAACCCTAACCATTCAACTAAACCCTAGTTAATTCTCTACACTTAACCATGGTTGTAAATATGATAAGTATCATTTTATTTCCTATTTTTAATATTCATATCATATTCTTTTTCTTCTTCTTCTTCTTCTTCAACAAAGAAGAAAGCTTGCAACCATTAATGGCAACTTGAGGAAAAGAGTGAGAAATCCAATTCTAAAGTGAACCCACTTCCTATTTCATCATCCTCTACCACTTGCCAAGTAGTATAGGGTGTTTTCTTCAGAAGTTTCAAGACTTGGTGAAGTTGGAGTTTGATCTTGAGTTGCCTCGACGTAGATCATCTTCGGCATCGAAGTCGACGACCTAGCCCGATCATTTCTTCTACGATACAATCGCTAGAGTCCGGGATCCGATGTTCGCAGCGGAGGGACGTCAAAGCGGAGCTAAGGAGGTGGAGGACCGGATCTACAAAGGTTGTAGTCACTTTCCTTTAGCAATAAAGTAGTTTACTTGCTTGCATCGCCTTATTATCTAGTTAACGATCCGTATTAGGGTTTGTAGGCACATGAAAAATTTGAATTGAGCATGTTTGATCACTTGTGAAACCTCATTGTTGTTCCTAGGAACCCTACAGTGGTATCAGAGCCTAGCTAGAGCCTTAGGCGATGAGTAGACGGAGTTAGAAGTCCGATCGAACCGAAACCCAAATCCAAATTTGCTCTCTGGACATTTTTTCAAAACTGGGTTTTTTCAAAATTAAAAATATTCAGAAAAATCAGCAGGAATTTGTAGGAGTTACTGTGAAATTCGAGCAGCTGAATCCATCAAACCGCCGCGGTTCCGCGGCACGAGCATGGCTCGTGCGGCGGTTCCGCGGCCGTACGGTAGGCTCTCCTATTAGTTTTGGCACAGTAATTTCTATATTTGGGTACTGTATTTTCTGGGAATTTTTAAATCTTACTCAAGAGTTGAGTATTCTGGGTTGTATTGGGAGTTCGTAGATTCGATCGGATCATCAAACTTTGTCTATGTGTTTTTCCGGGTAATTTTAGAATATGTTAAAAAGTTCGGCCGGATATAAATACCCACTTTTTTCCCCTGCCGGGAAATTTCCAATTGTTGGAGTTTTCCGTAGTTTAATGACGTTCTAAGTAGTGCAAGTAACGCGATGGACCCTCTAGAAGACAACAAACCTTAACTCGATTATGTGACCGTCTTGAACTGCCCTTTGAACCTTAGGGTTTGGGGCAGTACGGCGTGCCACATTTGAGGCGTTGGCTTGACCCTTCTACGGCTGGACCGTTGGTACTGAGGCATGAAGTGAATGGTTTTAAACTTATTTCATGTGTTGAGCTGTTTCGGGAAAACTTGGGTGTTCGATTGTTCGATCGGAAATTTTAACATTTTCTATTTATCCGGAATGTGATACAATATTTGGAATTCACAAGTAGTTATGAGATAACTGAATGAATGTTATAAACATAGCAGTTTAGTCCCACTTGATCTGTTGCCACGGAGTTTTGATGCGATCAAAAGTCCGTTGCAATCACGTAGTGTACGCGGATACTCGCCGGGTAAACATAATAGACAGCCTCACCCCATAGCCCCGACCAAGTGACTGTAGGAGAACCCCGTCGCTGAAAGCATCCTTTTGGGTGCTCGCGACAGCGGTGTTCCACCTTGGTGCACTTCGTCGATGGTATCAGGGGTGCGGCCGTATACTAAAGTTTGCGACGAGCATTCGATCAGAATTTTGGGAATCCTGTTGAATTGCCCGACTTGATATTGAAAAGTGTTTTCGATAATGAGACTAAAATATGGGGTTTATAATTGTTAGGCATGCGATGTCTAAGTATTTCATTTGATTAGACATGCGATGTCTAAAGAGGTTGCGGATTCCAACTGTTGTAGTTTTACACTTTCTTTTCTGTGAACGTAAGTGTAATATGTGATATCGCCAGTTTCGTTGCTATATGTCAACGACAATTGGGATGCGCATATTTACTTACGTTGATGACATGTGATGTTACGTGTTGCTGGATATGTTATATTGGATCGTCGTGTTTGAATAGCCGGGTGGTTTTTATGTGAGATGAGTGTTTTTCATTTTCATTCATGTAAAAACTTTTATGTAATATTCTTTTATTAGGGCACATCCAGGTTGCGGCTGATGTCACCATTTGTATATTATTTACTTTTCCGCATTAGGATAGACCCAAGGAGGGGAGCACAAGTAACCGGGTTCTAGGGTCCAGTGGGAGACCATCTCGAGGAATCGAGTCCGGGTCTCCTAACCCTAGAATTGGTAGGGTTGCTTGCCGCTCTCGTAGGGGTCTAAGGGTGTGGGATTGGCTATTCATCACGACCGTGGAATCCGTGTTTTATACTGGCTCGTATTAAAAACACGGACATCCTAGTATATCCAATATTTCATATGATATTTTCTGCTGCGTTATCTGTGATGTGATCATGTGATTTGCTCAGATAGTTATAGTATATTGTATATATGATATATTATATAGACATTGCTTATGATTTACACCCGCGCTAGCCCTGCCTCGTTCTGGCGTTAGTTACCTAACCTAACGGTGCAGACGGGACATCGAGGCGAATGCGGATGGCATAAACGTACGTTATATTTATCTGTGATGTTTAGGTGGACTTAAATAATGGGATATTCATTAATGAGATTAATGAAAGAAAATAAACCTAATAGATGTTGTGGAATCGAATTTCAAAATGAAAACAGGTAGCTACAGTTCTTGCTTTGCATCGCGGTGTTCATTGTAGAACATCCTGCACCTTATTCGATGAGGAAAGGACCGAGATCCCTTCACCGAGAGTGACTCCTTTAGCAATAACTGGCAGATGCTACAACTCTCGGTTTGTCTTTTGATTGCATCTATAGTTTCTGCTTTGCATAGTGATATATATGATATATCCCGCACCTCATTCGACGAGGAAAGGGCCGACGATCCCTTCACCGGGAGTGACCCCTTTAGCAAAACTAGAAAAAGCCTAAAAAAACATTCCATTTAAAACCATTTGATTCCGCAACGAGATCAAGTTCAAAGAGTTAAAGGTTTTCACAAAAAACCATTCGCAACCCTCCGTCATTTTAGGAAGTAGAGTACTTAGTATTCATGCTACGTTTGTCGACCATAGCCGAGGCGTAGTGTGCCGTAGCTAAGTGATGTCTTCCTATACAGCATATGATGCGATTAGTTAGGACAGTCATGTGGCTTTGTTGACCTTAGCCAAAGGTCATGTGGGTGGGTCTAATTAATCACGAAATGATGGGTAGAACTTGACTAGTACCTATGATTTGTTGACCTTAGCCAAGGTCATAGGTGCTAGGGGTAAAAACCATTATCGGGAGTTTCAAGTGTTGAAATTTGCAATGAGATTGCATACCTTCTATATGATAGTTGGATCCCGATACCCACTGCGAGTAATTGTTACTCCTGGGAGAGTTTTGCACTTTACAATTAGCCGATCAAGTAGGTGTCTAGAAAGGTGTCAACGGGGTTACGCCTCTGGGAAAATGAGGTTTACTGTAATTAGGTCCATGCGAAAGCACGGGGAACCTCCCTCAAAGTACCGACACTGGCCTGGCTGAAAGATTGGCAAACTTGTAGAATGTAATTAATCCCGGCTAGTCTTTCCTTTTAAGGTTTGAAGGAAGATTTGATAAAAACAGTGGGAGCCATCCTGATTAGATAAAATATATAACCAATCTAATCTTGCAAGAGCGCACGCAGAGTGTTTTCTTCTCTCTCTCCAGGTAGCGACCATATCACGCCTTAATCAAGATAATAATATGGATGTATTGACCGAACCCGCTTGTTATACTGAGCTGGGGAACGTTGGTCCCGCTCCAACTTATAATTGTTATAAGGCAGAGCAGAAAATAGGGGAATACCAGAATTCCTATGCCGCCCAAACGAAGAAAGTGCATATGATGCATCTCCTTCGGGTGTGTTCATTACAAAAAACTGTTTCTCAGTATCCTCTGCATCCTGGGTATTTGATACCGGATCAGGATCCCAGATATGTAATCTGTTACATAGGGCTACAGAAAGGTAGAAAACTGAGAACGGGTGATAAGTTTCATGAGACAGAAAACGGGGCAAGTGTTGCAGCCAAGTCTGTTGGTCACTGTCACCCTGTATTACCAATACATTGATTCTGAACAAATGCTATTAGACACCGAACCTGATATACAAAATCATATCAGTCTCTTTATAAGTAAAGAAATGATAAAATTCTGTATTGTTGGATAATGTTTTGAACATTTCCTATATCAAAAGTTGATCGGTTCAGGCACGTTATCTAAAAGCATTGACGTTCTAAATCAAACTACAGTTCCTAGTATACAGAACATACACACGAGGAAGAGTTCAGAAATGAACGAATCTTTCTTGGGGCATTGTAGACTAGGTCATATCAATGTGACCCGACTGGCTGAAGTTACATTTTAGATGCATATTTAAATCAGTTTGAATTTACATCTTGTGAAACTTGCCAGTCATGTCACAAAGATTAAATGACCATAGCTCTATTTATTGGAAACAGAGAAAGAGTTAATGAACTCTTGGGACTTATACATGATGATGTATGTAAAGTCTCCTGTCTACATATGCCAGGACCTTATATTCTGTGAATATCTCAAAAGGTTCAGACTTGTGTTTCAACAGGAACATATGTCTGAATCTTGAGAGATTATCAGAGAACGTAATGAAGTATAAAGAACCAATACAAGTATAAGTATTATGTCCTATGATAAGATCAGGGAGGAGAATACTTGTGCATGGAATTCTCGGACTATTCTAAAAGAAAATGAGATTCTCTCTCAGTATTACTCCTCTGAATACACAACAGCACAACGGTGTATCGGGGCGGAGCAATCACACAATATTAGATATGGTGTGCTCTATGATGAGTATTACTGAGTTACCTATTTCCTTTTGGGGTTGTGCACTTGAGAAGCTGCATACCTATTGAATTAGGTTCGAATCAAATCAGTGACTACCACTCCATATGAGATATGGTATGGGAAGAGACTATCTCCTAAGTAAGTTAAGATTTAGGATTGTCCGGCCTATGTCTAACGCAAAATCCGGACAAGATCGAGGCAAGGACAGTTCTTTAGAACTGGAAAGGTTCCAGCTATACAAAACTGCTGATGATTTGACAGAACCAAAGGATTCAAAAGTCCCCAATGAACCTCAGCCTCTCCACCGATCTAGCAGGGTTCCTCACCTGCCTGAGAGATACTTTGGTTTCTTGATGACAGTGGGAGCGAGGAATGCATCATGAGATGATGACCCAATTAGTTTCGAGCAGGCCATCGAGAGTAGGGACTCTGTAAGAATGGCTGGATGCTTAGCGATCTGACATGGAATCCATGTACACCAGCAAAGTATGGACTTTGGCTGCTATATCTGAAGGGTTAAATCCCCATCAGGAGCAAGTATATCTTGAGAAGATTACTTGGTGTAGATGGAAAGGTTGAGACTTTCAAAGCTAGACTTGTTAAAGGTTTTCGTCATCAACCAAGCGTGGATAATGATGAAACCTTTTCCAGGGACTATGCTTAAGTCCATCCAGATCCTACTTGCCATTGCTACATACTATGACTACGATATCTGGTGGTTGGGTGCTATGACTGCTTTTCTAAAATTATGATTTAGAAGAGAACGTCTATAAGAACACAGCCAGAGAACTTCGTAAATAGTGGGAGCAGCGGAAACGTGTGCAAGTTGCTTTACAAAATAAAACAGGCATCGCGGAGTTGGAACGTCTGTTTTGATGTGATAGTCAAAGTGTTTGACTTCATCAAAATGGTAGATGAACCTTGTATATACAAAACGGTAGTAGAGAGTAAGGTGGTTATCCTCGTATTGTACGTGGACAACATACTTTTGATAGGAAAAGAGTTTCCTATACTACGCTCGGTCAATCTCCGCTTATCACAAGGATTCTCCAATACGATCAAAGTGATACCTCCTAAATCCTGAGTTTTCATCTATGAGATAGATGTAATTGGATGCTAGGATTCTCACTAGATGTAGTGAAATGGTATCAATCGATCCTGGGGAGAATCACTGGAAACGTTCCAGGGTGATAAAGACGACTGAATGTCAGTCGCAGGCATTGTCTTTACCCTCAGTGGAGGGACGGTATATTGGAAGAGTTCCAAGCTAGATACCGTGGCAAACTAGACGATAAAGGCTGGTAACATCGCTATTAAAGATACTACCAAAGAGGCAGTTTGGGTGTATATTGGTTCATAAGATGAACTAGGTTCCTACCATTGTGTGACAATGGAAGTGTGGCTTTGGCCCTGGAACCCTGGTCCCATCAGTGACCCAGACATATTATGAGGCAGCATCACCTGATCATGGAGATAGTTGATCTCCAGGTTGATCGAGGTTAGGAGAGTAGACTCAGAGGACAACACGGCGGATCCACTCACGAAGGCCTTTTCCCAAAGAGAGACTTTTAGGGGATGGTTGAGTATTAGATACTACAACTACTGCTACAGATGGCCCTAGTGCAAGTGGGAAATTGTTAGTTATATGTATGCCCTAGAGGCCATTACTGTACATTGGATGTATATTGTAGTGGATGCTGGGACATATATAGGTAGGACTTTCTTGCTTGACATGATAGTACGCTATCTGGTTGCTCTTTATCTTGACATGTATACTTTCTGTCTCTCTGTTACATGTTGATAAAGCCCTTAGGATGTGTACTCGACTTCCAGGACTATGATGCAGATCATATTAGTGGGGCCTGGGTAGTCCATGAGTATATCCTTCAATGTTCCTAGTCGTGGGAATATCGAGACGGGGCATCGATATTCCAGAGTAGACTTGCGTATATCTTCTCGACCCATGTGATGGGCGATGGATGATCCCATATCCATTAGTGTTTGACATCAGAGATGGTATGCGGGTGCTCAGTGGAGACTGGGTACACTGAACGGACTCGCCGAGAACTCCCAGATGGTATTATACCTCACGTCAGATGGCAGTTCTCTGGTGACACTGGTACAGCTTAGTCTGTTGACCAGAGATCGTCATAGAGTCTTGTGTGTCTCCCACTGTGCTTTGATTTCCACCCTTCCACGGCTCTACTGAGTCATGCAAACAGGTGGTTTTTGGGTACAGTCCCGATTCAAATGGAGGTAATGAGCGATAGGAGGGGATTCGTCTCTCCCGGTATTGGGGGTTGATGTTGCGCTATGCTCGACTGGCCATAACAGGAAATCCCTGGCCAGGGTTGCAGTAATATACTGGAAAGAGTTATCAGTAGTTTCACGATTGTTATGGACCTTACGTCGGCATGACTTATCAAGCTACTGGGGTCTGACGTTTACCACCCCTAGGCGAGATATGCGACATATCAGACGAACAGACCGGAATGTACGGTAAGTGTTACTGGTTGGATTCACCGGAGTGTGGGCTTGCTCGTCGATCTTCTAATCGCTCAATACCCGGGTGGCCATTACGTTTAGCAGACCGCTTGCGGCTTGTGGGTGTTTCATATGATCATCACCTGCTGCCGGCGTATTGACGAGTCTTTAGAGTTCTACACTGAGGTTTCCTAGCTCAAGAGAAACGAAATAGGAGCGCATATGAGATATGTGCGGGACCGAGAATAATGCGTGTATGTGATACCGTATTCTATTCTCACGATGAATGTATCGATTGGTTGTATATGATATAACCTAGTTATCGAATCAAGGATTGATTCGATAAGACGATATATTGGATATTAGTCGGTTATATGCGATATGACCGGATTGTTAAATCAAGTATTGATTTAATGATTTAATGCATAATTGTATATTTGATATATTACTTTGCATTAACTAGTATTGGTTCACTTTAAATGGATTTTCTCACTTGAAATACACAAGTTGTATATATGATATACTTTTGTGCACTTTGTTTGTATCATGTTTGATGATGCATGCAAACTTGGGTTTGTGTAAAGAATTAAACCATGATTATTATAATGGTTAGGGTTTTGATTTACTTACTTATTCATTTATTTATTTATTCATTAATTCATTTTGGGCAAAAATGAAATGGTGGCTTAGTTTGTTTTGTTGTTGAAGCTTCATGAAGCTTTGACTAAGTGACCATTTTGTCTACATGTCCTAACCCTAACCATTCAACTAAACCCTAGTTAATTCTCTACACTTAACCTTGGTTGTAAATATGATAAGTATCATTTTATTTCCTATTTTTAATATTCTTATCATATTCTTTTTCTTCT
This sequence comes from Agapanthus africanus, assembly GCA_030015575.1. Taxonomy (NCBI): domain Eukaryota; kingdom Viridiplantae; phylum Streptophyta; class Magnoliopsida; order Asparagales; family Amaryllidaceae; genus Agapanthus; species Agapanthus africanus. The sequence goes on along the minus strand of JASDDO010000031.1, from coordinate 269,900,649 downwards.
TCTTCTTCTTCTTCAACAAAGAAGAAAGCTTGCAACCATTAATGGCAACTTGAGAAAAAGAGTGAGAAATCCAATTCTAAAGTGAACCCACTTCCTATTTCTTCATCCTCTACCACTTGCCAAGTAGTATAGGGTGTTTTCTTCACAAATTTCATGACTTGGTGAAGTTGGAGTTTGATCTTGAGTTGCCACGACGTAGATCATCTTCGGCATCGAAGTCGACGACCTAGCCCGATCATTTCTTCGACGATACAATCACTAGAGTCCGGGATCCGATGTTCGCAGCGGAGGGACGTCAAAGCGGAGCTAAGGAGGTGGAGGACCGGATGTACAAAGGTTGTAGTCAGTTTCCTTTAGCAATAAAGTAGTTTACTTGCTTGCATCGCCTTATTATCTAGTTAACAATCCGTATTAGGGTTTGTAGGCACATGAAAAATTTGAATTGAGCATGTTTGATCACTTGTGAGACCTCATTGGTGTGCCTAGGAACCCTACAGACCCAAGTGACCTTGACGGAGTCAACAAATCAAAGAGTCCTAGTCAAGTTCAACCCGTCATTCTCTGGATTGCATTAAACCCACCCGTACGTGCCCTTGACGGAGTCAACAAGGCCGCACGACTGTCCTTACCAATCCCATTTATGCAACAATAAGCACCACTTAGCTACCGAACACTACGCCTTGACGGAGTCAACAAACGCAGCACGAATACTAAATAATACCCGTAAGAAATGACGGAGGGCTACGTCTAGTTTTTGGAGAAAAACTTTTAACGTAATGAACATGATATCGTTGAAGGAACTGCATAGCTTTTTATAAAAATATAGTGACGAAAACCTTTGCTAAAGAGGTCACTCCCGGTGAAGGGATCTCAGCTCTTTCCCCGTAGAATGGGGTGCAGGATATTCCAACTGAATACCACGATGCAAAGCAAAAGGCAATCAGCTATAGTGAAGTTATTGCCCTGACGCAAACTTCTGTCCAAGGGATCACTCCCGGTGAATGGATCTCGGCCCTTGCCTCGTCGACTGAGGTGCTGGATATTCATAACCGAATACCACTGTGTAAAACAAAAGAGAACGTCCTTGCAATAACAACTTTTTGAAAATTGTTCCAACAACATCAGAATAGTTTTCTTTAGCTTGCATTGATAATCATCTAACCCACCTAAGCAAAATGGTACTGTGAGCTGATGCGGTATCTGTAGCAAAAGATGATAGATGAATACTGAATAGCCTGCATCGACTACTCTGGGGAACAACCTGAAACACCTGTGGCACAACGGGGGTGAGTTGCCAACTCGTGAATAGTAGATAACATATGCAGGTAATCGCAGGAATGCACGTACAACATGAATCTAAGATATGCGATTACAGTAATAACATGTCATGCAAATGCTGAATAAAGGTAAGTACACTAGCAGGTACAATCAATATGTGAAGCAACAGTAACATGACAATAATATGCAATAACCATGCAATAGGGATATGAGAATGTAACTATGCAACTATCATAAGGGTACACTAACAGGTACAATCAATATGTGAAGCAACAGTAACATGACAATAATATGCAATAACCATGCAATAGGGATATGAGAATGTAACTATGCAACTATCATAAGGGTACACTAACAGGTACAATCAATATATGAATCTGTGCATAAAGTAGATAAGTGTGAGGTATAGGGTGGAATACGTCATTTCCACGGAAACCTGACATCGTGGCAGGATCACAATCCATCAAGACGCTCAAATCCACAATTCCTCAAATCAGCCCCCAAACTGGGCTCTCACATCATATAAGTCTCACATCTCCTCAATGTACAATATCGAGTAATCTCCTATATCCCGAATGTACAATCAACAATCTCTTTCATATCCAATATCCAATCTCAATGAATCACATATATCCCAAGTCGAATCTCAAGTAAGTTTCTAACATCCAAAGGTATATATATATATTTGAAGAAATAAATATGATGGGGGCAATACACATATATTAGCGTCCCATTCCACTAATATTGGTGTAAGGGTATATATAACAACGGCTAATCCCCTGTTATATATACAAAGGTATTACAAGAAATATCATGAAAACAATGTGCCAAGCATCGACACAGAAATCCTGATAGGTACGTATCATACGCTGTCCCGAAAGCACGAGTGCCTAGCTCTGACCCTCGCCTTTCGACGTATGCATACGTGCATGACTCCCAACGGTGTCTCCATGACCCCCGCCGAGTCATCAGTACTGTCACCGGTAGGTACTAGCCCGCCTCCAGGCAAGATCGGCAAAATCCATCGATCTTCTTGCCGAGGGGAACCATACCGGGCCCCACCATGTACCCTCTACGGCCTCGACGCCTCCTCGTAGGGGTATATACATATCAGCACCGATAAAGCTCATGGTGGGTGCGCAAATATCATATCAAGGAAACCGGGTTTTTCAATGTATGCATAATTTCATGAACTCCCGCGGTTCCCAAATCCAGAAAACATCATCTAAAATCCCAATAACAATGCGCAAATCCAGGAATAAATATATGCGATATATCTGAAATGCGAGCATATAAATGAGAATATGTAGCTGAAACCAGATGTATGCGAAACCAATAAGGTACAACTAAGTAACACCAGTAAGGGTAAATATGTAACTGCAACTGAATATGTGTGTAACATACAGGTGTAGCAATGTATATGTATCTACCTATAAGAACTGATGTCGTATACCCCCCTGGGTATAAGTAAAATATGTAGGATACCCCCTCGGTATAACTAAAATATGTGCAAGGTATACCTGTAGCTGTATCGCAAGGTGTATGTGTACCTATCACTAAAGGTATGATACACTATAGGTATACCGATAAGCTAGATGTCATGTGTGGTAAGCAATAGTATCTATAATGGTTAGTGTGTGACATGGAAATTATTGACGGTGTGTGTGTAGCATACAATCCGTGCTCGTGCAATATAAACCGTCAATAATATGTGCAGTGTCCTACGGCTGCTAGTCACAGTATAACTATATCAAGGAAATAAAGTAAAGGCGCAATTCTATAATGACGTAGAATGTGCGACAGGTATTTGAATCCTAGCCCAGACGCATAACGCCATGCGGGCGATTCCCCTGTAGATGTTAAATCTACTCACCTACACTCCACGCTAGGTGAATCCTACCATCTGCTCCCCCCTGTAGTAGTGTCCGTAGTCCCTGCCTGCAAACCTGCAAATAAGACATGGAAATCATATATAAGCCAAATATTCCGCAAAACGCGATATCGAACCAAAACGAGAAACTCGCGTCGCGAACTAAACGCGCGTGTGCACGATACGCTGAATCGTGTGTGTACGCGTCTAAAACTATCGCGACACGCCGCGATACGCTGGATCACAGAACTCACTCACGTATCGCGCGTATCGCGCAAACACAACGGACACCAAATACGATATATAGTCCCAGATTTTCCTACAGGTCAAATCTTAGAAAACTAGACATGCCAAAACACTACAATACACATCAGAGAACCCTAGCCAAGACCTCAACACCCCTGCCCCCTTCCTGGCCGCAATTTGCGGCCAGAATCAACAAATTGGCGGCCTGCATTGGGAATGGTGGGTTCGTATTCTGGTGGTGGTATCTAGACCTAGCAAGTATGTTCCAGTTTCCTCAATTTTGTTCTGTAGGGTCCGGATCAAAAGCAGATCACAGATATCCAATATATCGTATAAAAACGACAAATTGCACAAAACACATACCCTATGGTATTTTAGTGAAACCTGGGTTATTTCTCAGTTGAAGTGACCCTATTAACACTAAAATAGGTAGGGTTATCTAACACAATCATCAATTATCCAAAAGTCCACATAAAACATCATAATTAGCACTAAACTAGCTAATTAACACTAATCGAAGCTAATCGATGCACAACTTAAGCAAACCACGAAAAGGGGTTCAAGAAATATACCCTAATGAACCCTAGAAGGCAGGTGAAGAAGTGGAAGGAGTTGTTGTAAGTCGCTGGAGCTCCTACTGCTGCTGTTGCTGCCTGCTGCTGCTGCCTGCTGCTGTTGCTGATAATGGTGATGCTATTGCTGATATGGTGATGCTGGAGCTGATGATGGTGATGCTGGAGCTGCTGCTTCTGGTAATGCAGGTGAGTGTGTGTGTGTGTGTGAGTGTGAGAGAATGAGAGCAAGGAAATGGGAGGGAGAAATGAGAACAAACAACCCCCCCTTCTCATTCTCTCTCTTCATTAAATGGGATGGCTCATGCCATGATGCCCCATGCCCTCTCTCTCACTCTCCCCTTAGTCAACCATTCAACCATTAAAAAAATTCCATTTAAATTCATTTTCATTTTTAAAACAACCATAACTATTTAACCCAAAACACCTAAACAAAAATAAAACTAGATTAAGCAATGGTTAAACCCCAAACTAACACCCTAGCTAACATGCACAAGTGTGTGTGTGCCTAACAAAATTCTAATAAAATACACATTAAATAGGATAAAATATTTAAAACTTAATTTGGTAAACTTTTTATTAAAAACCATACATTAAAATATAATTAGCTACAAAACACATTCTTAGGTGTTACAGGGGAGTTGATATCACACGGTGATCGGTTGGTCATTACCATAAGTCCCTGGCCATGGCTGATTGAGAATAACTGATAGATTGATCAGTAGATTCTCGGATGGTGATAGAGACATACCGACATGACTTGTACGGTTATTAGGGGTCTGACGTCCACCACCTCCCTAGACCATACATGCGATACTCTTAGACGAACAGATCAGACTGCGCGGATATTGTCACGGACAGGCTCAGTAGGATTTCGGATGGGTTACCTCATTGGCTTTCTTATCGACAACTACCTGGGGACCGTTACGTACAGCTAGTGCCGCTTGCGGTCTGTGGTTAAACCCACTGCCAGCGTAGTAGTCGAGTCTTTAGAGTCCCACACAGAGATTTTCCAAACCCAGGCGAAAAGATATAGAGGTCGTATGGTTTTACGACAAAGGTTCGGACGCATACGTGTTTAAACACACGTACGACATTCGGACAGTTTTTACTAGCTGGCTTTGGTTTAAGCCAGATTCTAGTATCAGGTTATTGGATTTATACAGTCTAAAGTTTTTCCGTCTTTTCACGGATGCGAGGGGCGTTCTCATAATTTTCCTAGAAGCTTCTAGAAGGATGTGACATAAGGGGTTGAGGTGGCTTTTTCATTAATTGTTTTGTGACTCATTCATATGATTCATCATATCATTAAATGTATCATTAATGCATCATTAATGATCTAATGACTCACATGATGAATCACTCTCCTTGATTAAATGAAGCATGGTGAATAATCATTTAATTGATATTATTTGATAATTCATTATGTATCATATATTCAAGTGAGAAGGATTTTTATAATCATTATCATCTCTACCTTCTCTCTCCTCAAGCTCTCACTCCTTCACCAAACCCTAATCCTACCACTCATGAGTTGAGTACAAGGATTAGTAAAGACTAAACACTCCATAACCTATCTCTACATCATCTTAGTTCCTTTATTAGCAACTAGAGAAACTAAGTAACCTCAAGTTTAGAGGTTATAGCTTGGATTAGAGTTCTTGGGTGGATCGTCTATCACGGAAAGGAAGCCGAGGGGGACGTGGAGATCCAAGGAGGCCATAGAGATCGTAAAGACGAAGGACTAGAATCTTTTGGTATAATCTTTTAAAATAGTAGCTTAGAACTCTATGCTTATTGTTAAGTATTGTTTAGAAACGATCTTCGGTTAGTTGATGTTCGCTTTATAAACATGAATGTTTTTCAAATTTCCGCCTCCCCGCAACACGTGGGGTGTTGCACATCAACTTACATCAGAGCCACGCCATTAACCTAGTCTAGCTTGCTCTAGCGTGTTTAAAAGTTCGATCGAACGAATTTCCAAAAACCACATTTTCCATGCATCAGTTTCTGTCCAATTTTTCCAGTCGTCAAAAAATTATTTGGTACATTGGAAAATTACGTGCAGGGTTTTTTGAGAATTCTTTGAAAATTTGGTCGGCTGATATTACTGTAGCGTGGCGGATCAGCGGCCAAAACCATGTTTGGGCCGCGGATCCGCCGCCTTTTTGTGTCCAAACTGCTCCAAATTTTTACAGTGGGCTTCTGACATAGAAATAGGGTTTCTGGTATATTCTTTTTGGGCCCAGATGTTTTTGAGTGCTACAGTTGTGCTTGGGGCCCACTTCGGGAAATTTAGTCGATCGAAAATTTTAAACATGTTAGTTCGCAGTATTTACATTATATCTGCGACCGTGAATGTCATTTGATCAGTAAATCATGTCTAACTGCTATAGCCCTTTTAGACGGATTTGCGAACGTGACATTCACGTTGATGTTCTGTGTTGTGCTGTGATGTTTCGGATTGTCGTGGTGGATGGCCTGGATGCAATGGTAGTACAGTTTGGTTGTATATGTACATTTGATATTGCGGGGCGAGCGTCCGACATGTGGACTGCCGTTACTGCCTGTTTGTATATTATTCTTTTGGGGTACGACCGGGCTGAGGTTGATGTACCCGTTGTTTGTATATTTTACTTTCTGTACTAGGATTACCCCACGGAGGGGTGCACGAATAGCCGGGTTCTAGAGGGCAACGGGCCGGCATCTCATGGCGTTGAGACGGAGGGGGCTTCACTCTAGAATTGGCGGGCTATTCGCCGCACTCGTAGGGGGTACAGGTTGACCCAAAGAGGGGTGCTCAAGTTACCGGATTCCGTGTAGTGCTGGGTGGTCCATTCACGTTGCTGAAGGGGGCTGCCTCGCTTCAGGTTTTGGCGGGTAACTTGCCGCGCCCGTAGGGGTCTAAGACTTCATTGCACAGGCTATCCACACGACCAGGGGAACGTCGGGTTTCAGTAGCGTCTCTATGAAACCCGAGGATCCCAGATATTTGTATTGTTCTATGATGCTTATTACATTTCTGTGATGTTGCATTTTATCACGCCTTGAGCGAATATTATATATTGATATATATACTAGTAGAAGTTGTATATGTTTTGCATCCGCGCTAGTCCAGTCCCCGCTCTGTCGTTAGTTAAGTAACCTAACGGGTAATGACGGGACCCAGTGGCGAATGCGGATGGCATATACGTACATCATTATTTTCGTTCTTTATTGGTGTGATCAATTGATGGGACAACATTGATTCGGATCAATGCAAGCTAAACAAACTTATTCTGATGTTGTTGGTACAATTTTCAAAAAGTTGTTATTGCAAGGACGTTCTCTTTTGTTTTACACAGTGGTATTCGGTTATGAATATCCAGCACCTCAGTCGATGAGGCAAGGGCCGAGATCCATTCACCGGGAGTGACCCCTTGGACAGAAGTTTGCGTCAGGGCAATAACTTCACTATAGCTGATTGCCTTTTGCTTTGCATCGTGGTATTTAGTTGGAATATCCTGCACCCCATTCTAAGGGGAAAGAGCTGAGATCCCTTCACCGGGAGTGACCTCTTTAGCAAAGGTTTTCGTCACTATATTTTTATAAAAAGCTATGCAGTTCCTTCAACGATATCATGTTCATTACGTTAAAAGTTATGCAGCTCACACTTATCTACTTTATGCACAGATTCATATATTGATTGTACCTGTTAGTGTACCCTTATGATAGTTGCATAGTTACATTCTCATATCCCTATTGCATGGTTATTGCATATTATTATCATGTTACTGTTGCTTCACATATTGATTGTACCTGTTAGTGTACCCTTATGATAGTTGCATAGTAACATTCTCATATCCCTATTACATGGTTAGTGCATATTATTGTCATGTTACTGTTGCTTCACATATTGATTGTACCTGCTAGTGTACTTACCTTTATTCAGCATTTGCATGACATGTTATTACTGTAATCGCATATCTTAGATTCATGCTGTACGTGCATTCCTGCGATTACCTGCATATGTTATCTACTATTCACGAGTTGGCAACTCACCCCCGTTGTGCCACAGGTGTTTCAGGTTGTTCCTCAGAGTAGTCGAGGCAGGCTATTCAGTATCCATCTATCATCTTTTGCTACAGATACCGCATCAGCTCACAGTACCATTTTGCTTAGGTGGGTTAGATGATTATCTGTATTTCATGTTGTACACTCGTTGTATTTTGTACTCTCCATCTACTATTGTATTGTTGACTTAGAGACTTGGTGAGGACGTTACTGTATATTATTTGTGAATTTGTTGTCTTTTATATACAGCTTTCTCTCTATTGTCCTTATTTCTTCGCTATAGCTTCATATTTTTGTGTTGTATTCATCTTGGCTGGTTTTTACAAAAAGGGGTGTTGCCAAAATTTTAAAGAAATAAAGTAGGACTTTTAAAGAATTTGGGTTGCGATTTCAAATGTTTCAAAAATTTATATTATCTTTTCCGTATTTTTATGGTTTAGATTTCTGGGTTTTGGCTTTCTTTTACTGCGCTACGTCTTTAGGCGTTGCGTAGTATTAGGGCCGTCACGGGCCAATTTTTGGGTCGTGACAAAGTTGGTATCAGAGCGCTAGGTTTTACCTTTCGGAGTGTAGGATGACCTTAGTATGATGGAGTAGGTAGCATAAGCAAAGTAACGTAGTGTGTGTATGTCTGCAGCATACCCACGATGCGATACTTCGCCTAAAGTGACCTAAGTACAATTTGCTTGACATTCCTTCCTTGATGATTCATATCCTTGAGATTCGATTTCCTTATTCTTATCGAATCTCATCTTATATCTATTTATAGCCTTGCCGCCGATGACTATGGGGACTCAGAGTGATGCAGCGAGGGCCGAGGTCAGAGTTGGCTCGGGTGAGACGAGTACTGACCAGGATGGCACTATAGTTGCACAGGTGCAGACGGATCAGCCTACGACCTATACTATGGATAGACTTTTGGAAGGGATGCAGGACTTCCGCCAGACTATGAGTTCATTGGTTGATGTCGTTCGGGAGCTACGACAGGAGGTTGTTACCCCTGTTACTCAATTGTCACTTGCGATCAGCATGCAGCAGTCCGTCACCTACATGGCACCAGTGGTTGCAGCTCCAGTTGATGAGGTGCATATTCCAGAGGCTCAGAGAGTTCCAGGACAGTGGAGGCCTCGTACCAGTGTATCAGCCCAGAGGCAGAGGTTTGGTCATCGAGGCAGATTTCGTGGCCATCGCGGGAGTAGCAGAGGCTTAGGACGAGGACAGTCATTCAGCTCTCATCCCCAGGATGGTCAGCAGTCAGCACGTGGATGTTTTCGGTGCGGAAGCCTTCAGCACTTCGTCAAGGATTGTTCCTCAGCACGACGTCAGGATCGCACTCAGAGAGGCCGTGGACGTGGAAGATTTGCTCAGAGGGCTCGGTCTACCATAGGAGTTCATCCAGCTGCGAGTAGAGGGCAGACACAGGAGTTTGCTCCTACTCACCGGGACGCGCAGACGTCTAATGTGGAGTTTTCAGGTATCTTTTATTTATATGTTCTTTTGATGTATTCGTTTGTTTTTCATGCTTGTACCGTGGTTGGGTAGATTAGTCGTAGTTGTGCTAACTTCTGTCAGCGATTCTTTTGTTGCGCGACACGTATTCTGTTGTGTGCCAATCGGATAGGAGATAGAGATTCGTCCGTCGTTTTGATCCTTCTAGAGATGTTGGATTTGACGTTCTCCTGGGCACGGACTGTTTAGTTACGTGTTAGGCGTCTGTGGACTACCGTGAGGAAACAGTCATGTTTGTTTTCCAGGCAGGTCAGTTCTTGTTGTGCAGGTGGATAGTTGTGCCGCCTCTCACAGCTTGAATTCAGCCTTTTTCGCTAGTCGGCTGCTGAGGAGATGTCGTGAATTCTTGGCGTTCATTCGTGATACCGGAGCCACAGTGGGATTGTTGGACCGGGTTTCTTTCGTGCGAGAGTTTTTCCGACGTTATTCCAGATGAGCCGGCGAAGCTTGGGAACTAAAGGATCAGCTGCGGAGTTATGGTTTGGGGAGTTTTGTGCGTCTGAGTGTTTCGCTTTTGGAAGCTCCTAATTCTGTTCGTCAAGGAGAAAGACGGCAGTTTAGGGTTGCGTATCGACGGATCGTCAATTGAACCGACTTACGGTTCGGATAGGTATCCTTCACCTCACCGTGACGATTTCTTCGATCAGCTCCAGAGTGCGAGACATTTTCTAAGTTTGCTTGGGATCAGGTCATCATTATTGCGTGTTCGGACTGATGGCATTTCGAAGACTGCCTTGTGCGTGCTACGGGCTTTGTGTGTTTCAGTGAGTCGTTGGATTCCCTGATGCCATAGCAGCATTCGTAGATATGATGAACCAGATTTCTGCAGGCCGTTCCTCGACCAGTTTTTGTTGTCTTATTTATGACACTCTGGTCTACTTAATTTGTCTTGAGGGACAGGAGTAACACTTGGGGATTTGTTATGCAGATACTGGGAGAGCACCAGCAGTTGCTAAATTCTCGGAGTGTTTCTTCAGGCTTGTTTGTGTTGACTCCCAGGTCTTGTAGTCACGGGAGACGGTTTTGTATGGTTCCGAGGAAGATCGTGGCCGTACAGCTTAGGCCCAGACTTGTGTGCAGGACGGAGATCCGCAGATTGTTGGGCTTAGCAGGTTTTTACCGCCGTTTCATACAGGATTGCTAGAGTAGTGCTGCACCGTCGACTGAATTGACCAGTAAGGAGGTTTCTTTTCTTTGGACTGAGGCATGTGTACGGAGTTTTCGGCAGTTGGAGATTCGGTTAACAACTGCATCAGTTCTTTCTTTGCCTTTGGCTCGGGCGACTTTGTTGTTTAACTGTAATGTTTCTTGAGTGGGCTCGAGGGTGTACTGATGTGACACTACAGAGTCATCGCTTTTGCTTCCCTACATTTGGAGGAAGTACGAGAAGGATATTCCACTCATGATCTGGAGATGGCCGCGGTGGTTTTGCGTTGGAGATATGGGGACACTACTTGTTTGAGAGTCGTGTCAGATTTTCCACGGACCACTAGAGCTTAATGAACATCTTCCTGCAGCGGATTTTGATTGTTGTGTTAGTCTTCTGCAGATTTACAGTTTTTGTGTGATCGTTGAGTATAGCTTAAGTTCGTCTCTACAGAGGGGACAGCTTGCTCATGTCCGCGCCCGACCACTTCCCTTAAATCGTTTTCGCGAGACACTGCCCGTCGATGCTCGTACGTCAGAGATACTTGAGCATATTCGGCTGGGTAATGATTCGGACACCTTGAATTGTGACAATGGTGTGCTAAGTTAGGGACGCGTTTGTGTACCTGACATCATCGGGTAGAGACGTGTAATCCTAGAACATGCACATCTGTCAACTCTCTATATGCATTCAAGTTCCACCAGCTTTGGCGTGACTTGTGAGATAGTTACGAGTGGACAGGGATGTAAAGAGAAGTTTCAGGTTTCGTTTCAAGATGTCTGTCTTGTTGTGTGCTTAAGTCGAGCATCTGAGGCCGGATGGAGAGTTGCAATCTTTAACCGTTCCGAAGTAGGAGTGGAAGCAGATCTCCACGAATTTCGTTATGGTTTCTACCCAAGTTTAGTCAAGGTGTGACTCCATTCGGATTCTTGTCGTCCGGTTTTACTCAATGTGCTCAGTTGTTTTGTTAAAGCTGTGTGTTTGTATTGTTTGTTGTCAGCAGTTGGGGATCGTCACTCGCCATCGTTAGGGTTCTCCTTCGATCGCTGTTATCAGGAGACACTCCAATTGACCACCTTTAGGTTTAGGGGTCAGGTCGTGTCGATCACCGGTCTGTTGTTTTTCTGACTTTGCGTAAGTAGGACTTTGGACCCCGGTCAGTCTTGAGACTTCGGAGATAGTCCAGTTGTGTTAGGTCAGGATGGGAATTGTCCATTGCGAACTGAGGTCTTATGCCGACTGTGTTAGCCATAGACTCGAGTCCGCAGGGACAGATCATGTATTCCTACGGACTTTCCGATGAATGACGTGTTGGATTTTGGGAAGTTTGTCCCAGGATTTAGGTCTTTCTGAGATCCTATAAGCGAGTTAGTTTCGTTGCCTTTAAGTTGGCACTTCCGCCCAGATTATTGGATTTTCACCCCGTATTCCTTGTGTTGATACTCTACAATTACCTTCTTGACCTTTCTCACATGATTTAGCACCAGACCATTTAGCTTTGACGCGATCTTTCGTTCACCAGCAGCCAATTATGTTAATGGCTCAGCAGGTGGAGGAACATCGGTCAAGGGTCTTGCTATCTGTGGAGGGTTTTCCTTGGACGTAGCCGTATAGTGAGATAGTCACTTGGGAGGCTGCGAGCGAGATTTGAGGATTTTAATCTTCTCTTTGAAGGTACACGTATCGGTATATTTTTTAAAAATTCAGGGACGAATTTCTTTTAAGGGGGGAGATTGCAACACCTAAGAATGTGTTTTGTAGCTAATTATATTTTAATGTATGGTTTTTAATAAAAAGTTTACCAAATTAACTTTTAAATATTTTATCCTATTTAATGTGTATTTTATTAGAATTTTGTTAGGCACACACACACTTGTGCATGTTAGCTAGGGTGTTAGTTTGGGGTTTAACCATTGCTTAATCTAGTTTCATTTTTGTTTAGGTGTTTTGGGTTAAATAGTTATGGTTGTTTTAAAAGTGAAAATGAATTTAAATGGAATTTTTTTAATGGTTGAATGGTTGACTAAGGGGAGAGTGAGAGAGAGGGGATGGGGCATCATGGCATGAGCCATGCCCATTTAATGAAGAGAGAGAATGAGAAGGGGGTCTTTGTTGTTTGTTCTCATTTCTCCCTCTCATTTCCTTGCTCTCATTCTCTCACACTCTCACACACACACACACTCACCTACATTACCAGAAGCAGCAGCTCCAGCATCACCATCATCAGCTCCAGCATCACCATCATCAGCAATAGCATCACCATTATCAGGCAGCAGCAGCAGGCAGCAACAGCAGCAGTAGGAGCTCCAGCGACTTACAGCAACTCCTTCCACTTCTTCACCTGCCTTCTAGGGTTCATTAGGGTATATTTCTTGAACCCCTTTTCGTGGTTTGCTTAAGTTGTGCATCGATTAGCTTCGATTAGTGTTAATTAGCTAGTTTAGTGCTAATTATGATGTTTTATGTGGACTTTTGGATAATTGATGATTGTGTTAGATAACCCTACCTATTTTATTGTTAATAGGGTCACTTCAACTGAGAAATAACCCAGGTTTCACTAAAATACCATAGGGTTTGTGTTTTGTGCAATTTGTCGTTTTTATACGATATATTGGATATCTGTGATCTGCTTTTGATCCGGACCCTACAGAACAAAATTGAGGAAACTGGAACATACTTGCTAGGTCTAGATACCACCACCAGAATACGAACCCACCATTCCCAATGCAGGCCGCCAATTTGTTGATTCTGGCCGCAAATTGCGGCCAGGAAGGGGGCAGGGGTGTTGAGGTCTTGGCTAGGGTTCTCTGATGTGTATTGTAGTGTTTTGGCATGTCTAGTTTTGTAAGATTTGACCTGTAGGAAAAATCTGGGACTATATATCGTATTTGGTGTCCGTTGTGTTTGCGCGATACGCGCGATACGTGAGTGAGTTCTGTGATCCAGCGTATCGCGATAGTTTTAGACGCGTACACACACGATTCAGCGTATCGTGCACACGCGCGTTTAGTTCGCGACGCGAGTTTCTTGTTTTGGTTCGATATCGCGTTTTGCGGAATATTTGGCTTATATATGATTTCCATGTCTTATTTGCAGGTTTGCAGGCAGGGACTACGGACACTACTACAGGGGGGAGCAGATGGTAGGATTCACCTAGCGTGGAGCGTAGGTGAGTAGATTTAACATCTACAGGGGAATCACCCGCATGGCGTTATGCGTCTGGGCTAGGATTCAAATACCTGTCGCACATTCTACGTCATTGTAGAATTGCGCCTTTACTTTATTTCCTTGATATAGTTATACTGTGACTAGCAGCCGTAGGACACTGCACATATTATTGACGGTTTATGTTGCACGAGCACGGATTGTATGCTACACACACACCGTCAATAATTGCCATGTCACACACTAACCATTATAGATACTATTGCTTACCACACATGACATCTAGCTTATCGGTATACCTATAGTGTATCATACCTTTAGTGATAGGTACACATACACCTTGCGATACAGCTACAGGTATACCTTGCACATATTTTAGTTATACCGGGGGGGTATCCTACATATTTTACTTATACCCAGGGGGGTATACGACATCAGTTATTATAGGTAGATACATATATATTGCTACACCTGTATGTTACACACATATTCAGTTGCAGTTACATATTTACCCTTACTGGTGTTACTTAGCTGTACCTTATTGGTTTCGCATACATCTGGTTTCAGCTACATATTCTCATTTATATGCTCGCATTTCAGATATATCGAATATATTTATTCCTGGATTTGCGCATTGTTATTGGGATTTTAGATGATGTTTTCTGGATTTGGGAACCGCGGGAGTTCATGAAATTATGCATACATTGAAAAACCCGGTTTCCTTGATATGATATTTGCGCACCCACCATGAGCTTTATCGGTGCTGATATGTATATACCCCTACGAGGAGGCGTCGAGGTCGTAGAGGGTACATGGTGGGGCCCGGTATGGTTCCCCTCGGCAAGAAGATCGATGGATTTTGCCGATTGAGCCTGGAGGCGGTCTAGTACCTACCGGTGACAGTACTGATGACTCGGCGGGGGTCATGGAGACACCGTTGGGATTCATGCACGTATGCATACGTCGAAAGGCGAGGGTCAGAGCTAGGCACTCGTGCTTTCGGGACAGCGTATGATACGTACCTATCAGGATTTCTGTGTCAATGCTTGGCACATTGTTTTCATGATATTTCTTGTAATACCTTTGTATATATAACAGGGGATTAGCCGTTGTTATATATACCCTTACACCAATATTAGTGGAATGGGACGCTAATATATGTGTATTTCCCCCATCATATTTATTTCTGCAAATATATATATATACCTTAGGATGTTAGAAACTTACTTGAGATTCGACTTGGGATATATGTGATTCATTGAGATTGGATATTGGATATGAAAGAGATTGTTAATTGTACATTCGGGATATAGGAGATTACTCGATATTGTACATTGAGGAGATGTGAGACTTATATGATGTGAGAGCCCAGTTTGGGGGCTGATTTGAGGAATTGTGGATTTGAGTGTCTTGATGGATTGTGATCCTGCCACGATGTCAGGTTTCCGTGGAAATGACGTATTCCACCCTATACCTCACACTTATCTACTTTATGCACAGATTCATATATTGATTGTACCTATTAGTGTACACTTATGATAGTTGCATAGTTACATTCTCATATCCCTATTGCATGGTTATTGCATATTATTGTCA
The DNA here is from genome assembly GCA_030015575.1 of Agapanthus africanus. Taxonomy (NCBI): domain Eukaryota; kingdom Viridiplantae; phylum Streptophyta; class Magnoliopsida; order Asparagales; family Amaryllidaceae; genus Agapanthus; species Agapanthus africanus. Next base: position 269,885,213 of record JASDDO010000031.1, on the reverse strand, counting down.
TGTTACTGTTGCTTCACATATTGATTGTACCTGTTAGTGTACCCTTATGATAGTTGCATAGTTACATTCTCATATCCCTATTGCATGGTTATTGCATATTATTGTCATGTTACTGTTGCTTCACATATTGATTGTACCTGCTAGTGTACTTACCTTTATTCAGCATTTGCATGACATGTTATTACTGTAATCGCATATCTTAGATTCATGCTGTACATGCATTCCTGCGATTACCTGCATATGTTATCTACTATTCACGAGTTGGAAACTCACCCCCGTTGTGCCACAGGTGTTTCAGGTTGTTCCCCAGAGTAGTCGAGGCAGGCTATTCAGTATCCATCTATCATCTTTTGCTACAGATACCGCATCAGCTCACAGTACCATTTTGCTTAGGCGAGTTAGATGATTATCTGTATTTCATGTTGTACACTCGTTGTATTTTGTACTCTCCATCTACTATTGTATTGTTGACTTAGAGACTTGGTGAGGACGTTACTGTATATTATTTGTGGATTTGTTGTCTTTTATATACAACTTTCTCTCTATTGTCCTTATTTCTTCGCTATAGCTTCATATTTTTGTGTTGTATTCATCTTGGCTGGTTTTTACAAAAAGGGGTGTTGCCAAAATTTTAAAGAAATAAAGTAGGAATTTTAAAGAATTTGGGTTGCGATTTCAAATGTTTCAAAAATTTATATTATCTTTTCCGTATTTTTATGGTTTAGATTTCTGGGTTTTGGCTTTCTTTTACTGCGCTACGTCTTTAGGCGTTGCGTAGTATTAGGGCCGTCACGGGCCAATTTTTGGGTCATGACATCCCCATACCGGGAGAGACAAATCCCTAACAGTCACTCACTGCCTCCACGTGGCTCGGGACTGTGCCCAACTAAAACCTGTTTGTACGACTCCTTTGAATCATGGTAGGGTAATAATCAAAACACAGTGGGAACTCACACGAGACAAATGATGACCTTAAGTCAACGGACTATCTGCACACATGTCACCTGAGAACTGCTATCTGACGTTAGGTATAATACCATCCAGTCAGTTCTCGGCGAGTCCTGTCCGGTGTACTCATACCCAGTGAGCATCTGTATACAATCTTAGGTGCACTCCACCAATGGCTACGAGACCAGTCCATCGCCCCTCCTCAGGGTCTAGATATGTATACACTAGTCTACTCCGGAGTATCGATGCCCAATCTCGATACTCCTGCGACCAGGGACATCTAAGGGTGTGTCTATTGACTATCCAGCTCCCACCAGTATGACTGCCATCACAACGCCGGTAGTCAGACAAACACCCTATGGGCTTTATCAACATATAGATATATAAACACCAAGTAAAATATATCATACGTTAAGATAAAGACAAACCAAATAGCATACTATCATATCAAGCAAGACTGTCATGTACCTACATATCCCAAGCATCCTATACAATGTAGTCCTCTAGGGCATATATATCCAACAATCTCCCACTTGCACTAAGGCCTATAATTGGTGCAATGAGTACCCACTGTCTCTACCAGATCCAGTTGCTGGCGTACTGCATGCCCAACATCTCAAACAGCCTCTCGAACTGTACTTGAGGGATGGCCTTAGTGAATGGATCTGCCGTGTTGTCTTTTGTGTCCACTCTCCGTATCTCGATCTCCCGACGATCCACAATCTCCCTGATCTGGTGAAACCGCCTTAAGATATGCCTGGATTTCTGATGGGACCTTGGATCCTTCGCTAAAGCTACAGCGCCATTGTTATCGCAATACAAATGTATTGGATTGGCAATGGACGGAACCACCTTAAGTTCAGAAATGAACTTCCTCATCCAGACAGCCTCTTTTGCGGCTTCACTAGCAGCTATATACTCAGCCTCCATAGTTGAGTCTGCGACGGTATCCTGTTTGGAAATCCTCCAACATACCGCCCCTCCATTGAGGGTAAACACAAAACCCGAAATGGATTTAGAATCATCTTTGTCACTTTGGAAGCCGGAGTCGGTAAAAGCCTCTACCTGGAGGTCTTTATTACCATAAATTAAGAACATCTCCTTAGTCCTTCTCAGGTACTTGAGAATGTTCTTTACTGCTATCCAATGTTTCTCACCTGGGTCAGACTGATACCTGCTTACCACAAAAAGTGCGTAAGCTACATCCGGTCTGGTACATAACATCGCATACATTATTAATCCTACTGCCGAAGCATAGGGTATAATGCTCATGCGAGCCCTCTCTTCATCAGTCTTTGGAGACATCTCTTTGGAGAGGGTGATTCCGTGACAAGCGAGCATATTGCCGCGCTTGAAATCTTCCATACTAAATCTCTTTAGTATGGTGTCAATATACCTGGACTGTGAAAGTCCCAACATTCTATTAGATCTATCACGATGGATCTTAATGCCCAGAATGTATGATGCATCTCCTAAGTCATTCATAGAGAATTTCTGTGACAAGAAGAGCTTTACTGATTGTAGCATAGGGATATCATTCCTTATCTGTAGTATGTCGTCGACGTATAAAACGAGGAAGACAACTGCTCTTTCTACAATCTTCCTATAAATACATAGTTCATCTACATTTTTGATAAAGTCAAATTCTTTGACTGTCTCATCAAAGCAGATGTTCCAACTCCGCGATGCTTGCTTTAATCCATAAATGGATTTAAGCAACTTACAGACTCTTCCGCTGCTTCCACTGTCTAAGAAACCTTCTGGTTGATCCATGTAAACACTCTCTTCTAAATGTCCATTTAGAAAAGCTGTTTTTACATCCATCAGCCAGATTTCATAGTCATGGAAGGCAGCAATCGCAAGCAGGATCCGAATGGATTTAACCATAGCTACAGGTGAAAAGGTTTCATCATAGTCCAATCCTGGTCTTTGACGAAAACCTTTTGCAACGAGTCTGGCTTTGTAGGTTTCCACTTGTCCAAATGCACCAATCTTCTTTTTGAAGATCCATTTGCATCCAACTGGTTTTACTCCAGGAGGAGCAACTTCTAAAGTCCATACTTTATTTGTGTACATGGATTCCATTTCGGATCTCATAGCATCCAGCCATTTCATCGAGTCACTACTCGTGATAGCCTGCTGAAAACTAGTAGGCTCATCATCATCAATGATGCAATCCTCTCGATCCCCATCTAGAAGAAAACCATAGTATCTTTCAGGAGGATGAGAAAGCCTACTAGATCTACGGAGTGGCGTTGGTTCGTCATGTTCTATTGAAATCTGAGGTTCTACTAAGTCCTTGGTAGCAGTTTGAGGTTCTGGAATTTCTTCAAACTCTACCGCGCTCCCACTAATTTCTTTTGCAAGAAATTCGCTTTCTAAGAAGACAATGTGACGAGCGACAAACACCTTTTGTTCTTCAGTGTGGTAGACCATATACCCCCTTGAATGCTTGGGGTATCCTACAAACTTGCATAAAACCGATCGTGCCTCGAGCTTGTCCGGTTTATGCTTTTTAACATATGCCGGACACCCCCATATGATGTACTTAAGATATGTTCTCTTCCCGCTCCACATTTCATATGGAGTGGTAGGCACAGACTTAGTTGGAACTCTATTAAATAAGTATGCTGCTGATTCTAGAGCAAATCCCCAGAAGGAAAGTGGCAACTCAGCACTACTCATCATTGAACGCGCCATATCTAATAGCGTGCGATTCTTCCTTTCTGATACACCATTATGCTGAGGTGTATAAGGCGGAGTAAGCTGAGAGAGAATTCCATTCTCTTTTAAGTATTCAAGAAAATTGGTGCTTAAGTATTCTCCACCTCGATCAGATCGAAGTGTCTTGATGCTTTTACCAGTTTGTTTCTCTACTTCATTTTTATACTCCTTAAACTTCTTAAAAGCCTCGGATTTATGCTTCATTAAGAACACATGTCCATACCTAGAGAAGTCATCAGTAAAAGTGATGAAGTAGGAGTGACCACTTCGTGCATGCGTAGACATCGGACCACATACATCACGGTGTACAAGTCCCAAGAGTTTAGTGGCTCTTTCTCCGTGTCCGGTGAACGAAGATTTGGTCATTTTTTCTTTGATACATGATTGACAAGTTGCATATGATGAATATTCAAACGGATCTAAATATCCATCTTTATGTAACTTAGTCAACCTTGTTTCATTTATATGACTAAGTCTACAATGCCATAGGAAAGCTTGATTCGAATCTGGAGCCTTTCTTTTACGCGTGTTTTGAATATAGAAAATTTGAGGTTGATTAAGTATGTATATGTCGTTTTCCAGTATGCCATACCCAACCAGTTCTTGATTTAGGTGAATGTTCATAACATTTCTTTCAAGCGTAAAACTATATCCTTCATTCGATAACAAAGATACTGATATAATATTACACATCATACTGGGAATACAAAAACAGCTGTACAACACCAAAATGTGCCCACTAGTCAACCCTAGGTGATATTCCCCTATTGCAATTGCATCTACATGCATTCCATTGCCCATCCGGAGAGTCATATCACCTGTCCCCAGCACTCTACTATTTCTCAGATCCTGCAATGAATTACAGATGTGAGAACCAGAACCGGTATCAAGTACCCATGATGTAGAGTTAACTGAAAGACAATTTTCGATTACAAACACACCTGAAGTTGAAGCAACTACTTGCTTCATGTCCTTGGCTTTGAAGGCCTGACAATCCTTCTTCCAGTGCCCTTGCTTGTGACAATAGAAGCACTCGTTCTTTTCTGTCTTCACCCTTCCTGCCTTGTTCGTTCCCTGCACTTTCTTGACCCCACCTTTCGGTTTGGTGGCTTTCATCTTCTTCTTCCCTTTAGCTTTCGCTTTAGATTTAGAAGAAGATGATTGGCCAACATACAGAACGGGGGTCTTCTCCTTTTTCAAGGAGGTCTCTGCTACCCTCAACATATTGAGGAGCTTTAGAAGATCCGCTTCCATTTCGTGCATGTTGAAGTTCAGCACGAACTGAGAGAAGGTGTGGGGAAGGGACTGCAAAATCAAGTCGATATACAAATCGTTCTCTAGCACGCATCCCAGGTTTGCGAGTTCCTCAATGAGGCTGATCATTTTGAGGACGTGCTCTCCTACAGGCGATCCTGGAGCTAACCTCATCTGGAAGAGTTTCCTTGAGGTTTCGTACCTCGCGATACGTGAGTGCTCTCCATACAACTCTTTGAGATGGAGAAAGATGGATATAATATCCATACTCTCGTGCTGTTTCTGGAGTTCATTGTTCATGGACGCCAGCACGATACACTTAGCCCGCTCACAGTCTAGATCCAAGGTTTTGCGAACTTCCCTGTCGACAACTGAGGAATCTGGTCCTGGGATAAGGGGAGGAACAGCGGTGGTAACATATGCTACTTTGTCATAAGTCAGTGCAATATTGACGTTCCTTAGCCAATCTTTATAGTTCTGCCCGGTCAGTATATTTTTTTCAAGTAATAGTTTTAATCCAGTCATGGTAGCTGCCAGAGAGAGAGAAAAGAAAACACTCAGCATATGCTCTTGCAAGTTTAGATTGGTTTATTAATTTATCTAAACAGGATGGCTCCCACTGTTTCCTCAAATCCTTCTTCAAAACCTAAAAGAAGAACTAGTCAGGATTTAATCACACGTTACAATACTTGCTTAACCTTTCAGCCAGGCTGGTGTTGGTACTTCGAGGGAGGTTTTCCAACGCTTTCACGAAGTTCCTTAATTAAATAACGTCTTTTCCCTGGAGGCGTAGCCCCTCTAACACTGTTCTAGTCACCTACTTGGTTTATAGCATTGATTGTTAAGTGAGAAAAATTCCCGAGAGTAATCCTACTCATCAGTGGGATCGGGATCCAACTATCATTGCATGATGCCCTAGATGGAAGCCACTCTAGTCACCACACTCCAGAAGGTATGCTAAATCTGCAAGTTTCCTTTATGTTTGAAACTCCCGATGTGATTTTTACCCCAAGCTCTTATAGACCTTGACGTAGGCCAACAAGTCATAAGACGCAAGTCAAGTTCTACCTGTCGTTGTCCTGATCAATTTAAGTACATCGTACAAGCCCTTGACGTAGGCCAACAAGGTGTACGTCTGTCTTAAACTAATGCATCTATCTATGCAACAAATAGGCACACACACTGCTACCATACACTATGCCTTGATGTAGGCCAACAAGCATAGCATGAATACGATGTGCTGTCTATCTGAAACGACGGAGGGTTACGGCTGGTTTTTGGCAAAATACCGTTAACGTAATGAACTTGATATGATCGAAGGAACAAAGATAGCTTTTATTTAAAAGGAGTGGTTTAAGCTCCGTATTTAAAATTTGCTTTTTCAAGAAAAACCGAGTAGTTTTTAGAAATTGTTCCAATGATTCAGTTTAGGTTTTATTTTCTTTGCATTAATAATAATGCGTCCCATCATTAACCTATCATTACAGATAACAACGAAAATACAACGTCCTCTTATGCCATCCGCATTCGCCACGGGGTCCCGTCATCACTCGTTAGGTTACTTAACTAACGGCAGAGCGGGGGCTGGGCTAGCGCGGGTGTAAAACATAAGTGACGTCTAAATAGCTATCATATATAGATATTGTACATTCGTCAGACGCAATAATAGGCACTCCAGATCACAGATAAACAATATTGGATTTGCAAGCAATCCGCGTTTCTTTTGAGCCTGCATCGAAATACGGATTACACAGTTGTGATGAATAGCCATTTACCCCCACCCCAGACCCCTACGGGTACGGCAAACTACCCGCCAAGTACAAGAAGTGAAGTGGTCTACCTCAACACTTCAAAATACCTGGTAGTTTGTGTACCCCACCTTGGGTCTATCCTAGGAGCAAATACAGTAAAAGGAAATAATACAACGGTGGCTACAACCGCAACCTGGATGTGCCCCGCAAAATAATATTACAACTTATTACAATTACGCCGAATGAATTAATACAATAACCCGGCTAATCACCACAACAGTCCAATACAGTTTATATACACAAACAGTTATATATAACATCACAGATATGTGCAACCCCCTGCCAACCGACATACTAGCAGTTAGGGAGGTTTACGAACACATAAAACATTTCACAGATATAATCAAACAGGCAAACACCGTATAATTTCGATCGATTAAACACTTTTAATTTTGCTCCAATACTTCTTTGTAAATCTGAAACCTGAGCAAAAATTAAAAAAATACCAGAAAATACTAAATATCACAGAAGATGCACAGAAGAAAACTGGGCTGAATCGGCCCCAACTCGGCCGCGGATCTGCGGCGGATCGGTGGGATCGGCCGCGGTTCCGCGGCTCTTTGGCCGATTCAGGAGCCCATTTTTCTTGTGTGTTCTTATATTTTCATGTGGGTCATTCTAAAGGTCCCTGAAAAATTTTTGGACCTCATTTTAAAATCAACATAAACTGTAGGATATCGGGGTTTTTTCCGGTTTGTTTTCCGTTCGAAATTCATACAACTTTGCGAGTGTGTTAATTATTGTTTGGTGAGGCTCTGATACCACTGTAAGTTGATGTGCAACAGCCCACGAGTTGCAGGGAGGCGGAAATTTGAAAAACAATCATGTTTATAAAGCGAACATCAACTAACCAAATCGTTTCTAAACAATACTTAACAATAAGCATAGAGTTCTAAGCTACTATGTTAAAAGATTATACCAAACAATTCTAGTCCTTCGTCTTTACGATCTCTATGGCCTCCTTGGATCTCCACGTCCTTCTTGGCTTCCTTTCCGTGATAGACTATCCACCCGAGAACCCTAATCCAAGCTATAACCTCTAAACTTGAGGTTACTTAGTTTCTCTAGTTGCTAATAAAGGAACTAAGATGATGTAGAGATAGGTTATGGAGTGTTTAGTCTTTACTAATCCTTGTACTCAACTCATGAGTGGTAGGATTAGGGTTTGGTGAAGGAGAGAGAGCTTGAGGAGAGAGAAGGTGGAGATGATAATGATTATAAAAATCCTTCTCACTTGAATATATGATACATAATAAATTATCAAATAATATCAATTAAATGATTATTCACCATGCTTCATTTAATCAAGGAGAGTGATTCATCATGTGAGTCATTAGATCATTAATGATGCATTAATGATGCATTTAATGATATGATGAATCATATGAATGAGTCACAAAACAATTAATGAAAAAGCAACCTCAACCCCTCATGTCACATCCTTCTAGAAGCTTCTCCGAAAATTACGAGAACGCCCCTCTCATCCGTGAAAACACGGAAAAACTTTAGACTGTATAAATCCAATAACCTGATACTAGAATCTGGCTTAAACCAAAGCCAGCTAGTAAAAACTTTCCGAATGTCGTACGTGCGTTTAAACACGTATGCGTCCGAACCTTTGTAGTAAAACCATACGACCACTATATCTTTTCGCCTGGGTTTGGGAAATCTCTGTGTGGGACTCTAAAGACTCGACTACTACGCTGGCAGTGGGTTTAACCACAGACCGCAAGCGGCACTAGCTGTAAGTAACGGTCCCCAGGTAGTTGTCGATAAGAAAGCCGATGAGGTAACCCATCCGAAATCTTACTGAGCCTGTCCGTGACAATATCCGCGCAGTCCGGTCTGTTCGTCTAAGAGTATCGCATGTATGTTCTAGGGAGGTGGTGGACGTCATACCCCTAATAACCGTACAAGTCGTGTCGGTATGGCTCTATCACCATCCGAGAATCTACTGATCAATCTATCAGTAATTCTCAATCAGCCCTGGCCAGGGACTTATGGTAATGACCAACCGATCACCGTGCGATATCAACTCCCCATACCGGGAGAGACGAATCCCTAACAGTCACTCACTGCCTCCACATGGCTCGGGACTGTACCCAACTAAAACCTGTTTGCACGACTCCTTTGAATCGTGGTAGGGTAATAATCAAAGCACAGTGGGAACTCACACGAGACAAATGATGACCTTAAGTCAACGGACTATCTGCACACATGTCACCTGAGAACTGCTATCTGACGTTAGGTATAATACCATCCAGTCAATTCTCGGCGAGTCCTGTCCGGTGTACTCACACCCAATGAGCATCTGTATACAATCTTAGGTGCACTCCACCAATGGCTGCAGGACCAGTCCATCGCCCCTCCTCAGGGTCTAGATATATATACACTAGTCTACTCCGGAGTATCGATGCCCAATCTCGATACTCCTGCGACCAGTGACATCAAAGGGTGTGTCTATTGACTATCCAGCTCCCACTAGTATGACTGCCATCACAACGCCGGCAGTCAGACAAACACCCTATGGGCTTTATCAACATATATATATATAAACACCAAGTAAAATATATCATACGTTAAGATAAAGACAAACCAAATAGCATACTATCATATCAAGCAAGACTGTCATGTACATACATATCCCAAGCATCCTATACAATGTAGGCCTCTAGGGCATATATATCCAACATCTGATACCATGTTAGGCCACGACAGCGCCCCGTCCGTCTGAACGAGGCCAAAATGCGGAATACAAAAACTTTTCTTTAAACAGAAACCGGCGCTACCGCGGACTATAAAACCCGGATCGGACCATTAACCAACTACTATCTAAATGAAGAAAGGGTAGAGAGATATACCGAGCGATCCGTGTCCTTCGATCTTCTCGTCGTCGTCCCAATCTCTCCGCGGAATCTCCGGTCTTCATCTCCTCGTCGAAAGGGCACCACATCGCCGGGTTCTTTTATGGGTTCCCACCTCTGGACCGAGGCAACTCAGGCACGAAGTTGGCGAGTCGACGTGTCCAAGAATACTGTAGATGAAGTGTAGAAGGCTTTGTCTCATTGGGGTATGAAGTTGCCATTTGATGGAGGTGAAGAAAAATCAACTTTGGAGGAAAAATGGAGCTATCATTTGCAAGCATAGAATGAGATGAAGAATGAATTCCTCTCTCCAAAAATCTCACCACTCCCCAATAGTGGCTGGCCTCATCCTTGGAGAGTGAGAGAGAGAGAGGATCAATCATGTAAGAAAGAATGATGAGTGATGATGAGAGAATCAAATGATGACAACAAAAGTCACATCTTCAACAACCATCACAACTCAAAAGTCAAACAATGATGAATAAAATAAGTCAAGGGATGGTGCACAATCATGAAGCAACCATTTACAAAGACCACCCTCCACAATGCTCATTTATACATTTGCAAATAAGCCCTCCTCCACCAATTTTCAGCCAAGGAAAGAAACAAAGGAAAATGGACGAAACGGAAAGCAAACTGGCAACTTCAGAAAAACGATCCCGTAATAAATTACAGGAAAACCCCGCTACTATATATACATACCCGCATTTGTATTCCGACCGAATACAAATTCAACGAGACAAAATCTACACTGTATAATACTAGGATCCGGCTTAAACCAAAGCCCGCTATTATTATCCGTCCGATCATGATCCGTGCAATACCGCACGTATATGATTGAACCCTACCATATCTTCATACGGCCTCTATAGCGTTTCGCCCGAAACTTGAGATACGGTCTGTGGGGGACTCTAAAGACTCGTCAATACTTTGGTTGTGGATTTAACCACTAGCACGTCAGAGGTATTAGCCACACGTAACGGGCCACCAGGTATTGACCAAAAAGGATGTCGATGAGCGAACTCATCCTGACACCCTACTGAGCCTGTCAGTGACAATATCCGTATAGTCCGGTCCGTTCTTTTATGAGTATCGCATGGCGGGCCTAGGAGGTTGGTAAAAGTCACACCCCCAAAAGCGGTACAAGTCGTGTCGGAGTGTAGCCCAGAACACCCTGAGATACTACTGGAATACCTACCAGTAAATCTCCTACCTCGGCCGAGGGCTTTGTGTAATGGCTCTCCTAGACACAACGCGATCTCACCCCCAATAACGGGAGAGACGAACACCTGCAGATCCGCTCACTGCCTCCATGTGGCTCGGGACAGTACCCAACTAAAACCTGTTTGCACGACTCCTTTGAGCCGTGGTAGGGTAGTAATCAAAGTACAGTGGGAACTCACACGAGACAAATGACGATCCCAGGTCGATGAACTAACCTGTACACATGTCACCAGGGAACTGCTATCTGACGTCAGGTATAAGACCAACTAGCATGTTCCCGGCGAGTCCTGTCCGGTGTACTCATAACCTAATGAGCACCTGTATACATCTTAGGTGAACCAACTGACACCAGTGGCTTATGAGACAGGCCACCGCCCCTCGTCGGGGTCTCGACTGTATACACTAGTCTACTCTGGTGTATCGATGCCCTGTCACGAAAACTCCCACGGCTAGGGACCTTTTAAGGATGTGCTTATAGACCCCAGCTCCCACGTATATGATCGCCATCATACTGCTGGCAGTCAAGCAAGAATCCTAGGGGCTCTATCAACGTGCAATAGTGATCAGTAATGTTACCTAAAGCAGTACACGATGATAAAGATAAACCAGATAGCACACTATCATCTTGAGTAAGACTTTCCTATCGGCATAGGTCCTCCCTCAATCATTGTAATCACGTGCCGTTGATCCAATAATTGACTCTGAGGGCACTATCTCCAACACTGTTCAGTATGCGGACGACAGATTCAGTTGCTGCTGCGAATGAAAAGATATCGCCCCAGATGTTGGAGCTGTTGCAGCATGAATTTATACATAGAGATATGATAGGAGATCGCTAGTCACCCGAGGATGAATGACTAGGACATGTGGTTCGTTCGCTTACCCCGATGCGAGGTCATCAGATAGATTGATTCCAGTTAGAGACGACTTCACACAGATGCGTTGGTAGTCGATAGAGACGATCGAATGTCAGGAGCCTATTTTCCAATTTTAAAGTATTCAGAGACAAATGGAAGTAATGCAATAGACCCTCTAGAAGAATGAAATCCTAACTCGACATAATGACCATGGAACGCCTTTGAACCTTAGGGTTTACTGATGTTCAGCGGTGTCATTACTGAGGGTTGGATTTGCCCTTCTACGGTTGGTCCACAGGTGCTGTGGCATGTACTCGATACTATTAAATTGTACTCAAGATGTTGAGCTCTTGTGGGATTATGGAACCTTGACGAATCGGTCAAAAAGTTCGACATCATTCGAATATCATGTGATGGGATACATTTCTCGGGAGACTCCAGATACGAGTATAGCCGTTGGAGCACGGTCCATGCAGCCATGAGGAGACGAGTCCGAATCAGTCGACATTGGAGGAAAGTGGAGTAAGAGGTTCATAAGAGATCGTGACGAGAGGACGTTCCACTCCGCTGACATCAGAGATGTGATACGCAAGCAGAGGCTTTGACTATGGGTATATCTTCCAGGAGGAGTCGTGATGAGTATGCAGCCGTTCCGGAACAAGAAATAGATATAGTAAAGATGATGACTTCCGGGCAGTTTGGCAGAAACGAGATTGGGGAGAGACCTTGACAGGACCTTTCTTGAAATACTATACGAGAAGACTTAGACCCAGGATCAGTCATATTGCACACGCCCAGCAGGCCAGAGTTCGGCACCGTCGACGAGACATGTTATGAGTAACCACGACAGTTGGCCAGAGATTCTTAGAGGATGTGCTTGAGCGGGATTATTCCGCCATACTTGTTTTCGGTATTTTGGGCGATCTATTCGCATGATTGAGTTTTGATGACCGAGTTTCTGTTAGTGTATATGCCCTAGAGGCCATTATTGTATCATACTAGTTTGTATATTACTTAATGGAAGCTTGGGATATTCACATGTATATAACAGTCTTGCTAAACATGGTAGTATGCTACTTGGTCTTTCTATCTTAATACGTGAGTATACGTATTGATAGAGCTCTTAGGATCTTGCTTGACTACCAGCGTTGTGATGGCAGTCACACTAGTGGGGGCTGGGTAGTCTACAAGCACATCCTTATTCAGGTCCCTAGTCGTAGGATTATCGAGACAGGGCATCGATACTCCGGAGTAGACTAGTGTGTACACTTCTCATCCCAGTTGGGGAGATGGTCTATCCCACAGCCGTCAATACGTCGTACTGGAGATAGTATGCAGGTGCTCGTTAGGTTACGGGTACACCGGACAGGACTCGTAGGGAACTGTTGGTTGGTTTTATACCAGTCGTCAGTGAACAGTTGCCAGGTGACATGAGTACAGCATAGTCTGCAGACTTGACACTGCTACTTCGCCTCGAGTGTGTCCCACTGTTCTTAGATTGCTACCCTACCACGGCTCAAAAGAGTCGTGCAAACAGGTAGCAGTTGGGTGCAATCCCGAGCACTTGGAGGCAGTGGCGGTTAGACAGCATTCGTCTCTCCCGGTATTAGGGGTTGATATCGCGCTGTGTCAGAGAGCCATTACGCAAAGTCCCTGGCCAGGGAAAGCGAGATTTGCTGGTAGGTTCCGGTAGTTTCTCACGGTGTAATGGGCTTCACTCCGACACGACTTATACCGCTATTAGGGGAATGACACTTGCCGCCCCCCTAGGCCTGATATGCGATAGTCTTAGATGAACAGACCGGACTGTACGGAGATTGTCACATCAGACTCAGTAGGAGTTTGATGGGTTTCCTCATCGGCCTTCTTATCGACATCTACCTGGAGACCGTTACGTACAGCTAGTGCCGCTTGCGGTCTGTGGTTAAACCCACTGCCAGCGTAGTAGTCGAGTCTCTAGAGTCCCACATAGAGAGTTTCCCTACTCCAGGCGAAACGATATAGAAGTCGTATGGTTTTACGACAAGGGTTCGGGCGCATACGTGTGTTTACGTACGTACGACATCCGGACAGTTTTTACTAGTCGGCTTTGGTTTAAGCCAGTTCCTAGTATCCGGTTATTGGATTTATACAGTCTAAAGTTTTTCCGTGTTTTCACGGATAGGAGGGGCGTTCTCGTAATTGCGCGAGAAGCTTCTAGAAGATGGTGACTTGGGGGTTAAGGTGTCATATGCATTAAATGAGATTAGTGAGTCATTTGAGTGATTCATCCAAGTCATTAATGCATCATAAATGCTTAATGGCTCATGGAGATGAATCACCCTCTTATATTTATTAAGCATGATGATTAATCATTCATTTTCTTTTGTTGATAAATCATAATAGTTGATATATATTATGATAGCTCATTTTCTCATCTCATTCTCTTGCTCACTTTCTCTGTCCTAAAGCTCTCCCTCTTTAAACCCTAATCCTCCCCTCTCATGTGTTGAGTACAAGAATTAGATTAGACTGCTTAATCCTTAACCATTCTCTATATCACCTAGGTTGCTTAGATTAGCGATTTAAGAAACCTAGTTACCTCTAGTTTGAGGTGAAGCTTGTAGTAAAGCTCTCGGGTGGATCTTCTACTACTTAGAGAAGGCCGGAGAGGACGTGGGGAACGACTAGACGAAGGACTCAGTTCTACAGGTATAATCACTTTTCATAGTAGTTGTTAACTCCTATGTTTGTTGTTAGTTATTGTTTATGCAAAGATTCTCGGTTAGTCGATGTTTACGCTTTAAACAAGATCGTTTTTCATTATTCCGCCTCCCCGCAAGTCGTGGGGTGTTGTACATCGACTTACAGTTTCATGATATTTGTTTTCGTGCACCGTGGTTGCACCTACTTGGTATTTATAGTTTGTGCACAGATATTGCACTGATATCGTTTTGTGCCTTGGCTGCAAATGTTTATGATTTCATGGATTCCATACAGTTGAGTTGATTTTGTGCTTATGATATGCACACGATTTTGTTTAGCACTCAGTATAGTTCACATATGCTTGCAGTGCATTGATACGTATTTTGTGCACTACAGTTGCACAGGCCTTCGGTTTGATGTTATTTGAGATATTGATTTTGATTTCATGCCTAGGGCATGCATATGATTTGACTTATGCTTACGACATAGTTTTCATGCACTTTTAGTGTTTTGATTAGATTTTGTGCATGCTGATGCACATGGTTGTGAGATTTGATACCACGGTATACCTGATTTGGATTTGAGATGTGTTGTATACCGTCGATTTCGATTGTGATACTCGATATTTGTTTTGTGCACCTTGTGCACCTGTTTGGATCCTTGCGCATATTTGACTCGCTTGGATTGGATTTTGCGCATGTTCGGAGCTTGACATTGGATTTTGTGCATGTTGGATGCACATGAGTTAGATTTTATTCGTGCATGATGGGTGCACCTGATTTGGGATTTTGCGCATATTGGGCGCATGATATGAGATGCGATTTTGGTGCACACCAAATGCACTAAATCGGGATTCTTTGTGCATATTAGATGCACCTGATATTGCTGTCAGGCACACCGTTGCCTCTGACAGGTGTTTCGTGCACACCCGTTGCACTTAGATGTTGCTTATGTGCACATGTATGGCACATTTATGGATTATGGTTTTTTCCGTGCGCACCAGACGCACGCGGCTTTCTTATGCACATTTTGGGATTGATTTCTTATGGAGCTGTACGTTTTATGATATTTGTTATTTGGTATTGTAGCTGAGCAGGCAAAGGACAGTACCTGGATATATTTGCATGCATTGATAGTTATCGAGGGGATTTCCAAAAAGGGAGCTATAGTCTCGATATTTACCTACGTGTCTGAGATGACACGAAACGTTTAAAACAAGGAAACCCTTCAAAATTATTTTCAAAACGGCGGTACGTGCATATTAAACAAAGGATATATATAGAGAGAGTTATTTTCTTATACTAGACATCCGCCACTGTGCCGCGATACGCGCATCGCGCAGTGATTCGACAAAGAGTTTGGCATGCATATCTTTCCATTGTTTTAATGATATTTACATGTATAGTTTGATGTATATCATGTTGGTTTCGTTTTGGGATTTGACATTGATGTCTTCGCTATGACACCGATGATATGCGTGCGAATATGATGATTTGGGAGACGCTTGACGGAGTTCGATTTTGAGTTTTGTACTCGTCTTTTTGGCGCACGCGATGCGCTATACTGTTTCTATATCTTCCGTGATTTCGAAGCCCCGTTGATTTGATATAATTATTGAAATGTTTTAGAATTTGGGGGTTTAAATTTAAATTCGGGGACCGAATTTATTTAAGGGGGGAATATTGTAACATTTCAGAAAACAAAAAAAATTATTTTTGGAATTTAATATTAAAATAATATATTTCCCGGAAACTGCCTGATTTGCAAAATTGGGGTTTTCGAAAAAGGATATAAATATATACCTATAATTATGAAATAAATGGAAATTAAAATGATTTACTCATTTAAAAATATATTTAAAGGATTTGGTATTTTTAAAATTTATTATATGCAGTTTTGATAAAAACCCGATTATTGCACCGCTAATCGCGATTAAGCCAAATCCGTGTTTCTACAGTTTTCATGGCTAGTGCACCATGACACGTTACATGTTGTTTCATTTCATTTGTGTTATGTATTTGGTTTTATTGTAGTGAGAAAGAAAAAGAATGGAAAAAGGGTGTAATGATGACTTGAGGAGAGAGAAAAGGGGACATAATCATGATAGGAGACCATCCTTGAGAGAGAGAGAAGGGGGGTGCTGCCTCATTATTCCTCCACCATTTTCTTCTTCTTCTTCTTCCTCATCTCCCTCCATCTTCTACCTCAATTGAACCATATCAAAATATTCACCAAAACCCCATACCCATTTCTTTAAAAACAAGCACAAGCTCAAGGGAAGCACATTGGACCAAGCAAAATGGGATTTTGACAACTTTGGGGAGCTAGAGCTGTCTTGAGTGACCTAAAGGAGGTATAAATTCTTCCATTTAGTTTAGTTTTAGATTTCATGTATTCTAGATTAGTTTAGAATGTGTTTGGTTAGGGTTTGTGGTGTATAGAAAATTCAAGAGAAGGGTTTGAGGATTTTGGGGAATTAGTGATGTGTGGTAGCTGTACA
The DNA here is from genome assembly GCA_030015575.1 of Agapanthus africanus. Taxonomy (NCBI): domain Eukaryota; kingdom Viridiplantae; phylum Streptophyta; class Magnoliopsida; order Asparagales; family Amaryllidaceae; genus Agapanthus; species Agapanthus africanus. Next base: position 269,868,346 of record JASDDO010000031.1, on the reverse strand, counting down.
AGACTCTAGGGATCAAATTAGACACCTAGAACAGAGAATAGAAACCAAAATATGGATTTAGAAACCCCGACAACGGTTAATTGTCTGAATTGTGAGGGTATTTTGGAATCTGCTAACACCCGGAGCCTCTGAAAAATTTTTAGCGAACACGGTGAGTCATGAAGGCACCTAGGAAGCTACCACAGAGACCCGAGCCCCAACTCCTATGCTAAGGCCACAAATTTATTCATTCTGGACGCAATTTGCGGCCAGAGAAGGGGCAAATTGGTCAATTTTTGTTCTGTGGCTCCTTTATCAGTAAAATAGACCCTCCATATATGCAGAATTGGCTAATTTGACTTAGGGTAAAATCTGGAGCATGCTTTCTAAGTTTCTGAATTTGTTTTGCGGATTTCTATGAATTTTTTTTTGGAGTTTGATATTGTGTTTCCGTCGGGTGGCGTTTGAACGCCAACGACTAGGGTTTTGGTCGTGTTTTGCACGCGAGGCTATAGGTTTTGATCTATAGGCGAAACGTGTGCTGTTTTGGTTTTCCGACTTGGTTTTAATACGCGTTTGCGATTGTGTATTGCTTATACGTACCCCACGTGGATTTCAAGACGACGAGGATGAGTGTGGCGTCATCGACTCCAGCAAGCGAAGATCAAGGTGAGTAAATATATATCTACGGGGAGATGTCGGGTGGATGGCGTATAGCACCCCCGCAAAGTCGTAAGAAATGTTGTGATATGATATTGATATGCATTTATATGTTATGGAGAGATTGAACACTTAGCTAGAAAAGGTTAGGAGATCTTGAGTTAGTGTTAACGAGATTGAGGAAAGTGATTTAGTTGATTTCTTAGTCGTGAACCCTAGAGTAAGTTTGTACTCATACATATACACACACGGGATATGGTTTTGGGGGTATACGTCATATGTATATATATAGGTTTATGTGGATGTTTTGGTGATATTATATATATACATACACGTATACACGGATGATGAGGATGGTATATGATATTATGGGATGAGTAATTGGGATTGGGCTTGATGTCGTGAGATCGGTGATGGGATTTGTTTCGTATTAGGAGATACGACATGATGTTATAGCGGATCTTTAGGCGATGTGTTTCGCACACACACATACATTTATGTTGATGATATTAGTATTGTACTAGACTTAGATCAGTACCCCCCTGTTCACGATATGTGATGACAAGGATATCAGATGAATAATGAAATAAATATGATATTTGACCATACCCAGATTTGGGATGCCGTACGATAGAATTGCCGTACGAGATATAATTATGATGTTAGTTCTGCACGCTTGACTCGAGGATGTCATATGTGTATACTGTGTCGCAAGTGATACTATTGAGGCGAGATCACCGACTACTAGACATATATATAGATCGACTCAGATTTAAGTTGATTTCCTTACCCTTTTTAACTGGGCTCGAGTCATACTTGTTTTCAAAAGTGGAGAATTATGAGTATTTTAAATACCAGAACTGTATGACTTGTATTTTGGATAGGTATATTCTTCAGTGTTACTGTTACTATATCGCTTCTGTATATTCATGACGTTTCACCGCATTGCATGCTTATACATATGTTATCAGTAGTCATTATGAAACCATGTTGTCTGGACACCAGCACCATTATCGATGATGCGTATGCTCCACATACACTTGCTTACCGGCTCACACACATCAACATCGGTAATTGCCATGTCACGTACACTTAGAGAATACTATTTCATTGACATAGCCTGCTAGCGAATAGTTGCAATATATTATAGCTTTCATATGCTAGTTTAACTATTACATTCATTGCATGAAATCAGATGCATTCATATATTCATTGGTTATGCAGTATTATGGAGATTTATGCCGGTTTTCACTTTTATTGACATGGTGATTTATGCTTTCGGATCCTTCTTGAGATTTTGTGGATTTGGAAACCGCATGTGAAAGTTTTATAAACCGATGATATATTTTAAAGAGAAAAATGCGGTTTTCCTTAATATGATGAGTTTTGTCCTCCATGATGTTTTCTCGGTTCTGAGATGGTTTTCGAGACCCGATTCTAGGAGTTGGATGAACCGTCTGCGGGTACATGGTGGACCCGGTGTGGTACCCCGAGGCGAGAGTGATTTCATGGAGGATGATAAGCCTGGCAGCGGGCACTACCTACCGGTGATATTATTTCGACTCGTCGGTTATCCAGAGGATACCGACCGGAGTCATGAGATGGATGCAGGCTGATCCGTTCTGCCGGAGCCTGCGGGCCGATCCCGCAGATGATACGGATGCCTGAGATATGAGGATTTATGTTTTGTGTCGGGGCTGGACACGGATTCTACATTGATTTCATTGGTGATATCTCGATTTATATACATACAGAAATCTCATTAAATAAAGAAAAACAGTTCTTGTTTCATGATGTACTTTGTTCACATTCTATGCATTTGCACATCATTTTAGTGACATATTGCTACCTAACATTTATACATCATATTATTGGCATGTTGTTACCAGAGGAACTGACACGAGTACTTGGTATTACACTTAGGGATAGATGTTTATCCTCACTATTATATTGCTCCTGGCCATATTATTATTATTTTGAGGATATTACTGATCTTATGACCTAGGATTGCGTTATTCATGCAATTTCTACTCGTAGTTGTTTTCTACTCACGAGTTGGTAACTCACCCCCGTTGTGCCACAGTTCCTTGCAGGTTTTCCGTACAGGTTTTATTGCGGCTTTGCTGGCACATTGTTCCTCCAGGATGATTGCCTTAGTAGGTGGTTTCTTTTGCATCAGGACCACCATTGTGTATTTATTATTTCAGTTGTATCTAGTAAAACTCCATCAACCAGACTTGTGTATTATTTTCAGACATAGAAAACCAGTTGTTGTTATTTCGACCTTAGAGTCGCGCGTTGTATTATTTGGATTTCATGTTGATTTTGAGTTTCCTTTTGAGTTTTGAACCTCGCCCTTCGGCATTGTATATTATATTGCTTGCGTGGTTCTGACCGTCGATTGACGAAGTGCTAGCTCCCGCTTGGGGATGCCTTTTATTATTTCGTATACTATTAATGTTGTACCCCATTTGGGACCAGTATTTACAAAGGAAACTCTGCCTAAATTTTAAGAAATGACTTGATGTTTTTAAAACGCATAATTCGGCTTATGCTATTAAAACTACTTGCTTTAAATTGGTTTTTCCTTCACTCTACTTCTTTAATTGGTTTTGATTTCTGGGTTTTGGCTTACTTAGATTACGTAAGCCTTGAGACGTTTCGTAATTTAAGTGTCGGTCATGTTCCGTACTTTTCGGGTCGTGACAACAGAGCTCAGCGAGGGCAGTATTTTGGGGCCGCAGATCGTGTAGGGGACGACCGAGAAGATACAGCTGATTCGAGATCGGATGGGAGCGGCCCAGAGCAGGAAGAAATTGTATGCTGACAGACGCCGTCGCAGATTAGAGTTCGCGGTTGGCGATCTTGTTTTTCTGAGGGTCTCTTCGATGAAGGGCGTGATGAGATTTGGGCGGAAAGGAAAGCTTAGCCCCAGATTTATAGGTCCCTTCGAGATCCTCGAGCGTGTGGGCCCAGTTGCGTATCGTTTGGCTCTTCCACCCGACATTCCAGACGTTCACCCCATATTCCACGTTTCGATGCTTCGCAGATATCTTCATGACCATTCTCACATGATTCAGCATCAAACCGTTCAGCTTGAGCGCGATCTTTCGTTCACCGAGCAGCCAGTAGTGATATTGGATCGGCAGGTGAAGAAACTTCGATCAAAGGTCTTGCCGTCTGTGAAGGTTCTTTGGCGTAGCCCAAATGGTGAGGAGATCACTTGGGAGGCCGAAGGTGAGATGCGGAAGAAATTCCCCCATCTCTTTGAAGGTACGCATAGCTAAAATTTTAAATTCGGGGACGAATTTCTTTAAGGAGGGAAGATTGTAACAATTTAGAATGTGATTAGTGGCTAATTATACTTTAATGTGGGGGTTTTAGTAAAAATTTACCAAAACGGTTTTCAAATATTTTATCAAAATTAATGAATATTTTATTAGAATTTAATTGGGCTTGCACACACATGTGCATGTTAACAAGGGCTGAGTTTGGGGTTCATGTTTAGGTAGCCATAATGGACTAACCCATTTATTTAGGTTTATGAAGTTAATTAAGTGTATTAGTTTTTATTTTAAAATTTAATATAATTAGTTTTGTTTTGGGAGTTGACTTGAGTTTGGAGAGAGAGAGGGGGGGCATGATGGCATGAAGCATGCTTGATAATTAATGAGGAGAGAGAGAGGGAAATAGTTGACTCTCATCTCTCATTTCTTTTTCCAAACCAGTCATTCTCACATCTCTTCCTCTCATTCCCTTTTCACACACACACACACTCAGCAGCAAGCAGCAGCAGTATCAAGCAGCATCAGCAGCAGCAGCAGCATCACACACACCCTTCTCTTCTTCTTCTTCTTCTTGCATCCTAGGATCAACTCTAGGTATAATGTTAAACTCAACTTCCATCTATGCTAAACATGTAGCTATTTATCTTAATTTAGTAATTAATGTGGTTTTGGTGCTAGTTTTGTGATTTAAGTGGAGTTTAGGCCAGGTTAGGATATTTATGGCTAAAGTAGCTTAACTAAGTGCTGTTAAGGTCATTTAAACCAAGTTTTGCTTCAGATTTCACAAAAATACCATATTTTATCGATTTAGTGTTAATTAGCGATTTAGTTAGAAATTTAGGTTCATTTCGAGATCTGCTTTTGACCCGGGTGCTTCAGAGAAAAGTTGACTTTACTGGAGCTTGATCACTAAACCTAGACCACATACACGAAGCACGAGACCCCCTCTCCACTTTATGGCCGCAGATTTATTCTGCCTGGCCGCAAATTGCGGCCGGAGGGTGGGTTGTGGTGTCGGGTCTTGGTCTGTAGGAGTCTGCTATATATCTAAGGTTTTTGGTATATACAACTTTTGTTATTTCTACTCGAGTCAAAATCTGGAACCTAAAACTCTATTTTTTTTGAATACTTTTTAACTTGTGCGACACGTGCGTTATGAGTTTGGTTTGATTTTCACTGCGCGTCACAGCAAGTCGGGGTGGTTTCAGGCGGGGTTACACACGTTTTGGCGTATCGAGTGCACATGCGTTTACCTTCTGACGCGAGTTTCTCTTTTAATCTTGATATCGCATTTTTTAACAGGAATTTAGCCTTATGTGTTGCTTGTGTGTTTCTAGGTTCGCAGGCGGGGACTTCGGACACTGCGAAGAAGGGGAAGCAGGTGGTTGGGTACACCTAGCATGAGATCACGGGTGAGTAGATGTAACATCTACGGGAGAAATCGTTTGGATGGCGCAAGACGCCCGATAGTTTAGATAACCTAAAATCTTCTAGTAGTACTGTTATTTATGATGTGTAGTTCGTAGTTAACTATCTTGCTGCATTCACGATCCTATATATATGTGTGTGTGTGTGTGTGTGTGTGTGTGTGTGTGTATACGAACTCATTGCATAGGACACTTGCACTATTACCATTAGCTTATGCTGCACGGGCACTATTCATGGGAACACACACGCCTTGGTAATTGCTATGCCACGAACACTTAACTAGTTAAATCCAAATCTTATCACTTGCGCCATTATGTTTAATAACCTGCAATTGATATATTAAATTCATTAATATGGATATGTAAGATTGATAGGTACATGCATACATCCTATTGCATCACTGTTCATGCATAGGTTTCCAGTTTCCGCATTGCATTTCATATTATTGATATCATAGACATTTATGTATCATGATTCGTTCGTGGATTTCCGTATTTATGATATTTATGGATTTGGAGGAACCGCAAGGATCTGAAAACATATTACCATTTTAAAAATGGTAAGTTTGCGGTTTTCTCATGATATGTTATATGTGTCGTCCACCATGATGTTTTCTCGATTCTGAGATAGTTTTCGAGACCCGATTCGAGGAGTTGGATGAACCGTCTGCGGGTACATGGTAGACCCGGTGAGGTACCGCGAGGCGAGAGTGATTTCATGGAGGAAAATGAGCCTGGCAGGGGACACTACCTACCGGTGATATTTTTGGGACTCATCGGTTATCCGGAGGATACCGATCGGAGTCATGAGATGGATACTGGCTGATCCGGATTGCCGGAGCCCAGATTTACTAAGATAATCATATCGGTGTCGATACTGACACAGACTTATATTGATTTCATTGGTAAAACTACAATCAAAATTTCAGAAGTTTATTTAAGATAAAACACAGATTCTCATGTTATTTATTTCCAGATCTCCCATTTTTATTGCATTCATGCTGCATGCATTTTATCGTATCGCATCATATTAGTATATGTAGGCTGTGACATCATTGTGTACATGCTTACGATAGTATTTTTAGATGTTATTTATTACTCACGAGCTGGCAACTCACCCCCGTTGTGCCACAGCTTTCTTGCAGGTCCGATCCGTCTGTACTGTAGCGGCGGACACACTTGCTCCTTTTGCTTGGATTTGAGACTTTTGCTAGTAGGTGGGTTGTGAGATTATTTTTTTTCCACCTTGTATATTTATTGTATCTAGAGTACTCCATCTACTGTATCTGCTACTTGTATTGATGTATTGTGGCCTAAAGACGATACAGTGTGATTTCGGTATATTTATGTTGTTTCTCTGGGTCGAGCTCACATGAGCCGGCTTGTTGCTTATTACTTGGGCTTTTACATGCTTATTTTTGCACAGTAATGATTTATATTGCGTGGGATTATGAATCCGCTTTTTGGGCAAAGAGCTAGCTCCCGCTTGGGGATGCCTTATTTCATGTTATATGTATATTCCTGTTTTGTACCCGTTTGGGGTCAGTTTTTACAAAGAAGAATCTGCCGAAATTTTTTGAAATGTGATGTTGCTTTTGAAGATTTGATACGACTCATTTGATTTTTCCTTCACTCTGCTGCTCTTTTGTTTTTGATCTCTGGGTTTTGTCCTACTTATGTTACGTACGCCTTGAGACGTTTCGTAATTTAAGTGCCAGTCACGTTCTGTACCTTTCGGGTCTTGACAATACCGAAAAGATCCAGTTGATTCGGGATAGGATGAGGGCGGCCCAGAGCTGGCATAAACTTATGCTGACAGACGCCGTCGCAGACTCAAGTTCGCCGTTGGTAATCTTGTTTTCTTGAGGGTCTCTTCAATGAAGGGCATGATGAAATTTGGAAGGAAAGGCAAGCTTAGTCCCAGATATGTGGGTCCCTTCGAGATCCTCGAGCGTGTTGGCACAGTTGCTTATCGGTTGGCTCTTCTGCACAGTTTGTTAGGTTTCCCTAGCACCTACTTATGAGTATGGAAGCATCACACATGCAACTTTAAAATTTTTAGAGGTGCTAAGCAAACTAACCATGGATCTTTAACTAGAAGTACTAGGGTAACAACACAAGTATCACATACAAGAACTATGTTTACACTAAGTGAAAGGAATACAACCTTTGCAGTTCTCTTTGTAGTGACTCCTAGGATCGTTGAGAGGTTGAAAAAGCTTGCTAGTAAGCTCCTACGTCCACGATGATCCACCCGAAGTTCACTAGCTCCAAGCTTGTAGCTCCACTTGATGCAAGAAGAAGATGAAGCTAAACACTATAAACTAATTGGCTAGATTAGAGTAGAATGATGAGGTGGTATGTTTTCTTTTATCAAAATCCTTGCTTTTTATCTCTCTCTCTCTCTTTGGAGAAACCTAGAGAGCAAGGAGGAAGAAGAAGATGATGGCCAAAGCTTTTTGTGAAAAGATAGAGCTTGTGAAAGAAAATTAGAAAATATAGTATATATATTTTCTATCTCTCTCTCAACCATGGTTGCTATAATATCTACATATTTAGTAAATGGGTTAAAATCCAAAAGAAAACTTAATCCATGGTTAAAAAGTGGGTGAGCAAGGTTAACTTTGGAAGTGTGTAGAATAATAAGCATGAATTAATCTTTTCTTTTTCTTTTGTTATAAAACAAATACAAATATATATCCATATATTATACAACCATGTAAGTCTTATATTGCCACCAAAGTTGTATCAACAACCATGATACATTTGTATGCATGTATTCATGCACATCAACATGTGCATGCTTGCACATCAACATGTGCATACATTCATGCATTCTTCATCTTTTATAAAAAGAGTTTGACTAAAGAATAAAAATAAAACTAAAAGTCAAAATGTTATATCAACAATTGAATTAACAATCCGGCCATATCGCATACGACCCGATCAATAGAAAAACGCCCGATTAACATACGGTATCACATAGTCGTATTCAATCGGATCCCCGCTCATATCTCATGTGCACACAACATCTTTTCGCCTGTGCTAAGAAACTTCTGTGTGGGACTTTAAGACTCATCAATACGCCGGCAGTGGGTGATGATCATATCAAACATCCACAAGCCGCAAGCGGTTAGCTAAACGTAACGGCCACCCGTGTAATGATCGATCAGAAGAAAACCAGTAAAGCTGTCAAAACTCCCGTCGAGCCATCTGGCAACACTTACCGTACAGTCCGGTCTCCTTGTGAGATATGTTGCATATCGAGTTTAGGGATGGTAACGTCGACTCCAATAACTCAATAAGTCATGCTGGTGTGTGGCTCATAACGGATCGAGAAACTTGTCACGACCCGAAATTGGCCTGTGACGGCCCTAGTACTACGCAACGCCCTAAGACGTAACGTAGTAAAAGAAAGCCAAAACCCAGAAATCTAAACCATAAAAATACGGAAAAGATAATATAAGTTTTTGAAACATTTGAAATCGCAACCCAAATTCTGTAATAGTCCTACTTTATTTCTTTAAATTTTGGCAACACCCCTTTTTGTAAAAACTAACCCAAGATGAATACAACACAAAAATATGAAGCTATAGCGAAGAAATAAGGACAATAGAGAGAAAGCTGTATATAAAGGACAACAAACCCACAAATAATATACAGTAACGTCCTCACCAAGTCTCTAAGTCATAAATACAATAGTAGATGGAGAGTACAAGATACAACGAATGTACAATACAAAATACAGATGACCTCCAAAATCCACCCAAGCAAAATAGTACTGTGAGCTGATGCAGTATCTGTAGCAAAAGATGATAGCTGAAAAGCTGAATAGCCTGCCTCGACTACTCTGGGGAATAACCTGAAACACCTGTGGCACAACGGGGGTGAGTTGCCAACTCGTGAATAGTAGATAACATATGCAGGTAATCGCAGGAATGCACGTACAGCATGAATCTAAGATATGCGATTACAGTAATAACATATCATGCAAATGCTGAATAAAGAAAAGTACACTAGCAGGTACAATCAATATGTGAAGCAATAGTAACATGACAATAATATGCAATAACCATGCAATTGGGATGTGGGAATGTAAATATGCAACTATCATAAGGGTACACTAACAGGTACTACCAATATATGAATCTGTGCATAAAGTAGATAAGTGTGAGGTATAGGGTGGAATATGTCATTTCCACGGAAACCTGACATCGTGGCAGGACCACAATCCATCAAGACACTCAAATCCACAATTCCTCAAATCAGCCCCCAAACTGGGCTCTCACATCATATAAGTCTCACATCTCCTCAATGTACAATATCGAGTAATCTCCTATATCCCGAATGTACAATCTACAATCTCTTTCATATCCAATATCCAATCTCAATGAATCATCTATATCCCAAGTCGAATCTCAAGTAAGTTTCTAACATCCTAAAGGTATATATATATTTGCAGAAATAAATATGATGGAGGCAATACACATATATTAGCGTTCCATTCCACTAATATTGGTGTAAGGGTATATATAACAACGGCTAATCCCCTGTTATATATACAAAGGTATTAAAAGAAATATCATGAAAAGAATGTGCCAAGCATCGACACAGAAATCCTGATAGGTACGTATCATACGCTGTCCCGAATGCACGAGTGCCTAGCTCTGACCCTCGTCTTTCGACGTATGCATACGTGCATGACTCCCAACGGTGTCTCCATGACCCCCGCCGAGTCATTAGTACTGTCACCGATAGGTACTAGCCCGCCTCCAGGCTCAATCGGCAACATCCATCGATCTTCTTGCCGAGGGGAACCATACCGGGCCCCACCATGTACCCTCATACGGCAACCACACCTCGTATGGAGTATATAATCAGAACCGATAAATCTCATGGTGGCTGCGCAAATATCATATCAAGGAAACCGGGTTTTTCAATGTATGCATAATTTCATGAACTCCCGCGGTTACCAAATCCAGAAATCATCATGTGAAATCCAAATAACAATGCGCAAATCCAGGAATAAATATATGCGATATATCTGAAATGCGAGCATATAAATGAGAATATGTAGCTAAAACTAGATGTATGCGAAACCAATGAGGTACAACTAAGTAACATCAGTAAAGGTAAATATATGATTGCAACTGAATATGTGTGTAACATATAGGTGTAGCAATGTATATGTATCTACCTATAGGAACTGATTCGTATACCCCCTGGGTATAAGAAGAATATGAGTAAGATATCCCCCCGGTATAAGTAAAATATGTAAAAGGTATACCTGTAGCTGTATCGCAAGGTGTAAATGTACCTATCACTAAAGGTATGATACACTATAGGTATACCGGTAAGCTAGATGTCATGTGTGACAAGCAATAGTATCTATAAGGGGTTGTGTGTGACATGGCAATTATTGACGGTGTGTGTGTAGCATACAATTCGTGCTCGTGCAACATGAACCGTCAATAATATGTGCAGTGTCCTACGGCTTCTAGTCACAGTATAACTATTTCAAGGAAATAAAGTAAAGGCGCAATTCTACAATGACGTAGAATGTGCGACAGGTATTTGAATCATAGCCCATACTCATAACACCATGCGGGCGATTCCCCTGTAGATGTTAAATCTACTCACCTATGCACCACGCTAGGTGAATCCTACCATCTGCTCCCCCCTGTAGTAGTGTCCGTAGTCCCTGCCTGCAAACCTGCAATTAAGACACGGAAATCATATATAAGCCAAATATTCCGCAAAACGCGATACCGAACCAAAACGAGAAACTCGCGTCGCGAACTAAACGCGCGTGTGCACGATACGCTGAAACGTGTGTGTACGCGTCTAAAACCATCGCGACACGCCGCGATACGCTGGATCACAGAACCCTCTCACGTATCGCGCGTATCGCGCAAACACAACGGACACCAAATACGATATATAGTCCCAGATTTTCCTACAGGTCAAATCTTACAAAACTAGACATGCCAAAACACTACACTACACAGCAGACAACACTACCCAAAACCCCAAGACCTAACACCCCTTCCTGGCCGCAAATTGCGGCCAGATTGAATTAATTTGCGGCCTGGGTTGGGAGAGGGTGGCTCGTGTTCTGGTGGTGGTATCTAGACCTAGTGAGCATGCCCCAGTTTTCTCAATTTTAACCTGAAGGTACCGGGTCAAAAGCAGATCACAGATTGCCAATATATCGTATAAAAACGAAAATTTGCACTAAAAAGGAAACACTATGGTATTTTAGTGTAATCTGGGCTATTTCTCAGTTGAAGTGACCCTATTAACACTAAAATAGGCTAGGTTATCTAACACAATCATCAATTATCCAAAAGTCCACACGAAACATCATAATTACCACTAAACTAGCTAATTAACACTAATCGAAGCTAATCGATGCACAACTTAAGCAAACCACGAAATGGGGTTCAAGAAATATACCCTAATGAATCCTAGAAGGCAGGTGAAGAAGTGGAGAAGAGCTTCTGTAAGTGCTGGGGTTCCTGTTGCTGCTGCTTGCCTCTGCTGCTGCTGCTTCTGATGATGAAGATGATGATGATGATTGCTGCTGCTGCTGCTGAAGCTTCTTCTGCAGGTGAGTGTGTGTGTGTGTGTTGTGAGTGTGAGAGAATGAGAGATGGAAAATGAGAGGGAGAATGAGAAAAACATGCCAAGACCCCCTTCTCTCTCTCTCCCCCCTCATTAATGAGGCATGGTCTAAAACCATGTAGCACCATGCTCACTCTCTCATGGTCAACACCTCAAACTAACAAAGAAAATCAATTTAAAACCCTTATTATTTTTAACAACCATAACTATTAAACCCAAAACACTTAAACAAAACATAAAACTAACTTAAGACAAATGGTTAGCTAACCATGATTGCTAATCATGGTTAACCTCCAAATTACAACCCTAGTTATCATGCACAAGTGTGTGTGTGCCTAACAAAATTCTAATAAAATACTCATTAAATAAGATAAAATATTTAAAACTTAATTTGGTAAACTTTTTATTAAAAACCAAACATTAAAATATAATTAGCTACAAAACACATTCTAAGGTGTTACAAAACTACTGATAACACCTATCAGTAAATCTCAGCAGCCCTGGCCAGGGTCTTCCTGTTATAGCCAATCGAGCATAGCACCACATCAACTGCCAATACCGGGAGAGACGAAACCCCTCCTATCTCTCATTGCCTCCATTTGCCTCAGGACTGTACCCAAAGACCACCTGTTTGCACGACTCAGTAGAGCCGTGGTAGGGTGGAGATCAAAGTACAGTGGGAGGACACACAACACTCTATGACGATCTCGGGTCTACAGACTTACCTGTACCAGTGTCACCTGAGAACTTCTGTCCGACGATAGATACAATACCACATAGGAGTTCTCTGTGAGTTCGTTCAGTGTACCCAGTCTCCACTGAGCACCCGCATACATTCTTTGGTGTCACCTCACCAGATGGATATGGGAACATCCATCGCCCATCATATGGGACAAGAATGGTATATGCTAGTCTACTTTGTAATATCGATGCCCCGTCTCGATACACCCACGACTAGGAACAGTTCTAGGATATTCTTATAAACTACACATGCCCTACTAGTATGATCCGCATCATAGTCACAGTAGTCAAGCAAATATCTTGTGGGCTTTATCAACATGTTCAAATGAATAAAAGCATGATCAAATCAACATGTCAGATAAAGTTAACCAGATAGCATACTATCATGTCGAGCAAGAAAGTTATCTATTTATATATATATATATATATACTTGTCTAAGCATCCACTATACATATAATGGCCTCTAGGGCATACATATATCCAACAATCTCCCACTTGCACTAAGGCCAGTTATTGGCGTATCTCATACCCAACATCTCAAAAAATCGCTCATGCTGCGGCTGTGGAAGGGGCCTTGGTGAGTGGATCCGCTGTATTATTCTTTGTATCTACTCTCCGAATCTCGATCTCTCGGCGATCTACTATCTCCCGGATCAAATGATATCGCCTTAGGATGTGTCTGGACTTCTGATGGGATCCGGGTTCTTTGGCTAACGCCATAGCCCCACTATTATCACAATACAAAGGTATTGGATCAATAATGGTTGGAACTACTCCCAGTTCCGCGATGAACTTCTTCATCCAGACGGCTTCCTTGGCAGCATCATTTGCAGCAATATACTCAGCTTCCATCATGGAGTCTGCAACGGTATCCTGTTTGGAACTCTTCCAACTAACCGCCCCTCCATTGAGGGTAAGTACAAACCCTGAGATAGATTTGCTGTCATCCCTATCACTTTGGAAGCTGGAATCCGTAAAGGCCACCATTTAGAGATTTCCATTACCATACACCAAGAACAATTCTTTAGTCCTTCGTAAGTACTTAAGAATTTTCTTCATGTTAGTTATATGTATGCCCTAGAGGCCATTACTATACATAGGATGTATATTGTAGTGGATGCTTGGACATATATAGGGATGACTTTCTTGCTCGATATGATAGTATACTATCTGGTTACTCTTTACCTTAACGTGTACACTGATTGTCTCTCTGTTACATGTTGGTAAAGCCCTTAGGATGTGTACTTGACTACCTGGACTATGATGCGGATCATACTAGTGGGGACATGGTAGTCCATAAGTACAACCTTCAAAGTCCCTAGTCGTGGGTATATCGAGACGGGGCATCGATATACCACAGTAGACTAGCGTGTAGCTTCTCGACCCATACAGATGGGCGATGGATGATCCCATATCCATTGGTGTTTGACATCAGAGATGATATACGGGTGCTCAGTATAGACTGGGTACACTGGACGGACTCACCGAGAACTCCCAGAAGGTATTATACCTTACGTCAGATGGCAGTTCTCTGGTGACACTTGTACAGGTTAGTCTGTATACCCGAGATCGTCAAAGAGTCTTGTGTGATTCCCACTGTGCTTTTATTTCCATCATACCATGTCCAAGAGGGCGTGCAAAAAGGTGGTTTTTGGGTACAGTCCCAAGCCACATGGAGGCAATAAGCGATAGGAGGGGTTTCGTCTCTCCCGGTATAGGGAGTTGATGTTGCGCAGTGTTCGATTGGCTATAACAGGAAGTCGTTGGCCAAGGATGCTTTAGGGATTTACTGGTAAGTGTTACCAGTAGTTTCTCGACCCGTTATGAGCCTCATATCGACACGACTTATCGAGTTATTAGGGTCTGACTTTTACCACCCCTAGACGAGATATGCAACATATCAGACGAACAGACTGGACTGTACGGTAGTGTTACTCGTTGGATTCACAGGAGTGTGAGCGGGCTTGCTCGTTGATCTTCTGATCGCTCAATAACCGGGTGGCCGTTACGTTTTGCAGACCGCTTGCGGCTTGTGGGTGTTTGATATGATCATCACCTACTGCCGGCTTATTGACCAGTCTTTAGAGTCCTACACAGGGGTTTCCTGGCTCAAGCGAAACGAAATAGGAGCGCATATGAGATATGTGCGGTACCGAGAATAATACCAGTATGTGATACTGTATTCTATTCTCGCGATTTGTATCATCGGTCGGTTATATGTGATATAGCCGGGTTACCGAATCAAGTGTTGATTCGATACATTGATACACTTGATATTAGTCGGTTATATGCGATATGACCGAATCGTTAAATCAAGTGTTGATTTAATGATTTAATATATAATTATATATTTGATATATTACTTTACATTAACTAGTATTGGTTCACTTAAGATTGATTTTCTCACTTGTTTGTGCATAAGTGTATATATGATATATATTTGTGTACATATGTTTGTATCATGTTTGATGATACATACAAGATGTGTGTATGAGACTTGAACCATATCAAGGTTAGATTAGGGTTTACTATTTTCCTTAGCATATAACAAAAGAGTGTGACTTTGGTCAAAGTTATCAAGCTTCATGAAACTTGATGAACATTGACAAAGTCAACTCTTTTGTCATTTGCTTAAGATATTAGCTAACCCAACCCTTAACCTTATGCTATGGTTAATTCTCTACATGAGTTAAGCATGAGGGCTTAACTCAACCAAGGTACCATGATTAAAAGGATAAGTATTCATATTATTCTTTGAATTGAGATGATTCTTTCTTCTTCTTCATCTTCATCAAGCTCACAAAAGCTTGAGAGCTCCAATGGTGCCATGAGTAAAAGAGTGAGAAATCCAATTCTAAAGTGAACCAACTTCCTATTTCTTCATCCTCTACCACTTGCCATGTAGTATAGGGTGTTCTCTTCATAAAGTTTTCGACCAAGTGAAGGAATAGCTTGAGTTTGAGTCTCCCCGACGTAGATCATCTTCGGCCTCGAAGTCAACGACCTAGCCCGCTCATTTCTCCGACGAAATCATTGCTAGAGTCCGGGATCCCGGTGATCGCAGCGGAGGGACGTCAACACGGAGCTAAAGAAATGGTGGAGCTGATCTACAAAGGTTGTAGTCCCTTTCACTTAGCAATAAAGTTGTTTACTTTCTTGCTGTTCGCCTTTACTTCTAGTTAATGATCTATATTAGGGTTTCTCGGCACCGGAAAATTTTTGTTTGGCATGGTTGATGCCTTGTGGAACCTCTTGAGTATGCCTAGGAACCCTACAGTGGTATCAGAGCCTAGCTAGAGCTTTAGGCGAAGTGTAAACGAAGTTAGAAACCCGATCGAACCCCGAAACCCTAATTCAAACCCTTCTCTGTACATTTTCTGAAAATGTGGATTTTTCCAAATTAAAAATAGCCAAAAAATTCAGCAGGGTTTTCTAGGAATTACTGTGAAACACGTGGGCCTAACTCCATTAAACCACCGCGGAACCGCGGCCGTACCCTAGCATGGGTGGCGGTTCCGCGGCAATAAAGTGGGTTTTTCCTACTCTGTTTGCACATTAATCACTATTTGTAGTTGCTGTATTTTATGGGAATTTTTAATTTATGCTCAAGAGTTGAGTTTTCTGGGTTGTATTGGGAGTTCGACGATTCGATCGGAATCTTTAACTTTGTCTGTGTTTTTCCGGATAATTTTTGAATATGTTAAAAAGTTCGACCGGATAAAAAT